>CM061236.1:13272500-14472500 GCA_030848705.1 Heracleum sosnowskyi | reverse complement strand
CCAGAAAACAAGTACACATACATTCCTGTAACAGGAGTTCGTGCACTGCAGTGAAGCCTCACGCACCGTGGGAGGAGAATGAAGCTCGCGCAATCAGAAAAATAATACCGCGGGTTTGTGAAGCATATACCCCAGTACTGAGATACTGTGACCAACAATTAATTTCTGTTCCTCACCACCATTTGTTTTTTCCTCTTTTTTTTTTCAGCAATTTTTTTTTTTTGGTAGCTTCAAACTCAGCAATTTAAGTAAAATCTACCCATACTGAATATTTCAAATAAATCACTTCAAAAATCCTGTATAAATTTTGTCCCTAAAATACTTCACACAAAATCATCAAGGCACCTCGCCAGAGTTAAAAAAAATAAAATAATAATAAACTAATCTAATAATAATAATAATAATAATAATTAACTCCTTATATATAATAAGCGTAAGGGAGATCTTTTCCAAAATTTTGGTCGGTCACTGTACTACCAAAAATATATGATTCGTTGGATTATAAAACTATAAATATTCAAATAGATGAGGACCGTTAGATATAATATTAAAAATTGTATTTAATTAATAATAGGATAGTATTTAAATACTAAAAGGTGTATTTTGATAATTTAAACCAATTATAAATAGGTTTTCTATATTGAATAGAAATCTTTATGTAAAAAATCGTAATTATTTTTCCTCTTTAGTTTATGGATAGTTCCAGTTAGATAATAATTATTAAACCATCATTAAATTAAAGATAATTTTGTTAGCTTCGCGTGGGCTGTAAAATTGTTAAAATCTGTTGTCTAAAACTCAAAATAGAGCCCAAACAATAAAGTGATTATCTAAATTTTAATAATTGTTTTTAATTTAAACCAATTATAAATAGGTTTTCTATATTGAATAGAAATCTTTATGTAAAAAATTGTAATTATCTTTTCTTTTTAGTTTATGGATAGTTTTAATTAGATAATAATTATTAAATCATCATTAAATTAAAGATAATTTTGTTAGCTTCGCGTGGGCTGTAAAATTGTTAAAATCTGTTGTCTAAAACTCAAGATATAGCCCAAACAGTAAAGTGATTATCTAAATTTTAATAATTTTTTTTTATTATTGTAGCACCAATTTAATTTTTTTCCTAATTCTTTTAAATTTATAAATTCTATGTTTATTTCAATAAAATATTAAAATCAATTTAAGAAAAAATTAAAATCGATTTGGTCTGTGTACGACCACTGTACGACCAAATTAATTATTACAGTTAGATCTTAAATAGATCGATGAGAATTGTTAGATCTAATATTAAAAAGTGTATCTGATTAATAATAGAATTATATTTAAATACTAAAAAGTGTATTTCGATAATTTAAAAATTTTCTATGTAAAAATTCTTAAATATCTTTTCTCTTTAATTTATGTATAGTTCGAGTTAGATAATAATTGTTAAACCAAATATCAGATAACAATTCACATCGATTACAATATTAAAATTATCAATATAATGCTCATGTATATCATATAACAATGATACATGTGGACCATGCGTTATAAGAGACTTAGCAGAACTCTACATGAATAAATTTAAACATTTTTTTTCTGAAAAAACATAACAATTTGATTAATCCAAATTATAATTATATTATTTTACATATAAAAAACATAAAAGGATAATATCAAAATATTATTAAAATATTGAGGGTTTCATATTCATAAACAATAATTTTGAATATAATACTTAACCATTTTTTCGTTTCGGTTTATGGGTAGGTCAACTAGTCAATTTAGATAATAATTATTAAATCATCATTAAATTAAAGATAATTTTGTTAGTTTCACATGGGTTGTAAAATCGTCAAAATTCAATTTCTAAAATTCAGGATAGAACCCAAATAGTAAAGTAAGTATCTAAATTTTAATAAATATTTTTTTATAATTGTAGCACCAATTTATTTATTTTTCCACTAATTCTTTTAAATATAGAAATTTTATCTTTCTTTCAATAAAGTATTAAAATAAATTAAGAACAAATTCAAATCGATAAAGACTAGAATAATATGAGAGTAAAATTTTATATAATCATAACATAATTTTTATTATGTTTAATAATTTTAAAGTAATAATATATTTTAAAATTTTATATACACTATAAATAAAACCGTAACATTAAAAATAAAAGCAGTTAGTAAGATACTTATATCAGTATGTACTTGATATCCTTATTATATTAAACTCTTTTATATAATAAGCATAATATGGATTTATCCAAAATTTTGACCGTGACAACCAAATTAATAAGAACTATTAGATCTTAACTAGATAAATGAAAATCGTTTGATCAAATATTAAAAAAGTGTATTTTATTTATAATAGGATTATATTTAAATTCTAAAAAGTGTATTTTAATCATTTAAACCAAATATACCAAATATAAATAAGTTTTCTATATTTAATAGAATTCTCCATGTAAAAAATTCGTGACTTTCTTTTCTCTTTCATGGACAATTCCAGTTACATAAAAATTGTTAAACCATCTTTTAATTAAAAATAATTTAATTATGGTGTAAAATCGTCAAAATCTGATTTTTAAAACACAAGATAAAGCCCAAATCAGTAAAGTGGGTATTTAAATTCTAATAATTATTATTATGTCATCATTATTTTAACTCCAATTTAATTACTTTTTTCTAACTATTTTAAATTTAGAAATCTATGTTCAAAAATTAAAATCAATCTAAGAAAAATTCAAATCAACAAAGAATATAATAATATGAGGATAAAATTTTATAAAATTGTGCATATTTTTTATCCTATTTTATTAAGTTATAGATCATAACTAATCAAATATAATTTATTATTAAATAATAAATTATACGCAAATTGTGATTTTGTTTTATAAGCACTCATAAAGACCTAATTTCATTGTTAGCAGGACTATATTCATATTAAAAAAAACCATATTTTGAAATTGTAGACTCAGTTACAGAACATACCTAACTTTTTTAACCTATATACATTGTAAATTATTAAATTCGAAACTTTAAATGTTTGTTAATCAATTAGTATAGTACTTTTCTGAAAAATCGTACTTTACAAAAAATATTATCAAATAACCTATGTTTGAAAGAAAAAAAATGAAAACAATTCTTTTTTTTTTTCAAAAAAAAACATGTAAATTTAAATATGTTGTTGGTAGATTCAAATCTTAGATCATTCTACATGATAATTTTACTGTTATATGTAACGTTTCTCAACAATTTAATTTGAAAGATCCAACGATTATGGATTGAGTGATCAAACAAAGCGACCACACTTAAAAGAAAGCTTTCATTATTTAGTCTTTAATATAATAACGTAGATATTTACGGGATATACTATAAAAAAATGAATTTTACTACTTTAAAAGAAGAACTATTACAAAAATATATATTTTTTAATTGATAATTTATTTTCTCAAAAGTTCAAAGTTCCCGCATCATTAACATATTACAAAAAAGAGTATATTATATTTTAGCAATAAATATTTAAAAAAAATTTAAAAATTAAAAAAATTATAAATATTAAGAAAAATTAATGATGTTATCCTGGTAGTTTGGTCCTAAATACCGCCAAAACACTCTCAGCCGTTAGATCCAATACTTTTAAAAATAGATAATCAAGATTATATCATATAAAAAGAAATTATTATCTAAAAATGATATAAGTTAAAAGATATTATATTAGGATTGGATTTTCCAAAAAGTTAAAACATAAAAATAGTTGTAATTTAATAAGTAAACCCATTTATAACCAAAATAATAAAAATCGTTTAATCTTAAATAGATAGGTGAAAACCGTTAGATTTAACATTAAAACCTGTATTTGGTTAATACAGGTTATTCTAATAATCTAAACTACATATAAGTTAAGTAGATTTCCTAAATCGAATAGAATTCTCAACATTAAATTTCGTCACTTTATTCTCTTTTTAGTTTTATAATAGTTTTTAATTGAAAAAAAAAAACTATTAAACCACAACTAAATTAAAGATTATTTTGTGAATTTCATGTGAACCGTAAAATTGGCCAAATCTAACTTTTATAACTCAATATAAACAAATATTAAATTGAGCATGTAAAATGTCATAAATATCAAATTTTTAACTATAATTGTTTTTTGGCTAAATCTTTTTTAACAATAATTTAATCATGTAAACTAATAACTTTTAAATATTAAAATATTCATAAATAAATATAATTATAAATATTAAAAAAACAATCGTGTGTTGCATCGTAATAAAAATATAATTATAAACAGAATAATTATAAATAAAATTTAAGTAACCGTGCATCGCACGAGCTATAAACTAGTAATAATAATAATAATAATACAAAACTTACAACAACTGTGGGTTGCCTCCCAAAAAACGCTTTTCTTTATTGTCTTTGGCTAGATAATGTATCTCTCAATTTCAAGGCGGATACATCCACGATATCTGTTCCATCTTCACCATGTGAAAGGCGGCATGAGCATTGCATAATTCGAATAGAATTGTGGTGCCAGTTGGGCACATGTGACTTGCTGAAAAATCACCAATCCGATCAGAAAACGGTATATGATACATCAAATGAGTTGGTGAAGGTTTCTGCTCCAACTTAGCTTCATCACACAAGACAAGATGTCTCAATAACTCTTTCACAATATTTGGTGTACCCTCAAAAGTAGGAATTTCGTCACGCTCAAATTCGAGAATAAATGGAGGAGTTGGTTTTTCAACAATACTTGCGTGAGGCACAAAACTCTCATCAGTTCCAACATACTCCTCCACTAGAAAATCTTTAGCATGATCTTCAGTAATTATGTCTTCCACCTCTTCTCCCTTCATAACTGTAAGGTCTTCTTGCACAACACTCTCTCTTCCACTATCCGAGAAACATACGTTCGTATCCATATGGCCCTTATTCTCCATCTCATCCACTTTAATTTGCATCAATCTAGATGGAAAAGGAATGTAATCAAAACGACTATTAGTACCAAATGGATAAGGAATTTTAGGAGACTTCACTTTGTGTGTTGCAACAAGCGCTTCCTCTATGTCATCATGAAAACAACCAGATTCTTTATTTGGAACATCAAGTATGTCATTATCTTGTGAATTCAGAATTCCTTCGCCTAAGGAGTTGTTGGTTGTAATGACATTCACATACTCAAACTTTTGTTGTGGTGCTATAGTTGCAGGAATTTCAGCAAACTCTTGCTTTTGATTCATTTGTTGAACCACATCACAAAGTTGTTTTTGCACCTCCTTGATTTCTTGTGAATCTTTGGCACACTGATTTTGTATCTCCAATTGTCCTTCAGTTAACTTAGCTAACAAATTCTCAATAGTGCTTCCACTAACTGAATTTTGAGGTACCTCTTCCCTTTGTTGAAAATCAGAATGCATAGAAGTGTCTTGACGCTCAAACCCAATTTGATTGTGATCACCATGCCTCAAGCTGGGGTGACCTCTCCATGTTGGATTATATGAATCTAAGAATGGGTTTTCTCCTTGATACTCAATAGTATTGAAACTTTCATAACAAGGTGCAATCAAGTGCGGACATGCATTATCAAAATGGCTAGGAGCTACACAAACACCACATACTTGAGCTCGAGGTGTTCTTCCCTTTAGAATTAATGCACCCAACCTCTGAATATTCTGTTCAATCTTTGTCAAACTTGGATTAGATTCAACTCCAGGAATTGATTCTGCCCTCGGATGACTCCAACATTGCAGTTCATTAGCAGCTCTTTTGGAGATCAATTGTTCAGCAGCATCATGCGTCAAATCTATAAACGCACCTCTAGCAGCAGAATCTAGTAGTCTCTTCTCTGTCACATCTAAACCTTGGTAGAAGAAGTGTAGCAGGCTCCCCTTAGTGAAACCATGTTGTGGGCACCTTTTCTGTAACCTCTGAAATCTAGCATAGTACTCCGTGTATGTCTCAGTTGCATATTGTTGAAGTCCAGCAATTTGACTTCTCATGCTCATCACTCTAGTTGTTGGATAAAACTTCTGCAAGAACTCTTGTGCTAGCTTCTCCCAAGAAGTAATGAATCCCGTGGGCAAATCATCGAACCAATCCAAAGCTACTCCATCAAGAGAAAACGGAAAAACCTTCATCTTCAAAATTTGAGGATCTGCCGTAGATGGTCCCATACACTCAACAATGGTCACAAACCGAGAGAGATGTTGATTCGGTTCTTCAGTAGGAAGATCATGGAAGATTGGTAGTCTCATAAGAAGATTTTGTTTGAGCTCAAAAGTACTACTCTTTCCTTCAACAGGATTAGGATACACCATGCAAGTACGCCAAATACCAGCAATCGACACCGCAACATCATCACGAAGTGTAGGAATTGCAGCCATGTCAATCACTCAAAAATTTCACCTATACCTGAAACACAACCAGTAATAGGCGGAGAAAAGATGGAAAAGAAAAACAAAAATATATTTACAAAAAAAAACAAAACAAAAGAAAAGCAAATTTCAATCCCCGGCGGCGCGGCGCCAAAAATTGATGTGACTCAACTTAAACCCTTTTTGTGTCGTTTGTAATTTAGAGTAAATAGGGTATCGTTCTACGCCAAGGATCAAGGGATCACTTTTCTTCTATTTTGCTAATAATATCAAAGATGGATTTGGTTTGTTGTTTTTTTATCTAATAACTAAATTAACTAATAAACAAGGGAAAGTTTGTTTGTAAGCAATTACTGAAACATGTTGGAAAGCATGTAGATCCACCCTAAACCCATAACACAATTCTGAAACTCCTATGATATGTCTGAAAGATACTTATAGAGAACTTGCCATGACCACATAGAAACAAATTCTGCTATCCGTTTAACCCCATGAACCACATAGAAAGGTTAAAACAAATTACACACTAATACAATTAATCCCATGACCACATAGAAAGATTAATTGACTTTATAGAGATAGCAATCACAAAACATATTTGGATGACCACATACCATAGTTAATTCATGTATCTCTACAAGCATTGACGTATATATAAGCACAATCAAGAACACATCTCAGAATATCAAACTTGCACAATTGTCATAAGATTTAGGGCTTCAAAACAGCCATCCAACAATAATATCTAGCCAACCATAATCATACTAAAAGTCATAAAATATAAGTATAGAGGAAGAAGAGATATCCCTATGTTGAAATCTCCAAGCATAAAGTACTCCTTCTCCTCCTCTTGCTTTCTCCCTTGGTGGCTATGGATATACGTGTATCTGTTATTTCTAATGATAATAACCTAATAATACAAAGTATTTTTATATTGTTTTAAGGAATACACAAGATTTCCCAAACCGAAAAGATTTCTAAAGTCAAAATTCGTAGTTGACTTTCTCTGCACTTCCAGGGCTTCTCCAACTGGATTTTGATATCTGGGTCACTTTATATTAAAAGAAAATCTCGCTATCTTCGCGTGGGCTGTTTAATCGCCCAAATCTGATATGCAGAACTCAAGATACGACCCAAACAATGTGTATTGCGCGTGTAGCCCAATAAATCCGCCAATTTAGAATTCCTTGCTTCCTACAATAAAATATTAAAATCTAATTAATAAAGATCCAATTAAATGCAAAATATAACAAATATGGGAATAAAAATCATCTAAAATATATACAAATATATATTCTATCAGATTGTCCGGCATCGTCGCGAACCCCTATCACTTCTCGAGCATCAGGCAAGTTTACTAAACCTTACTCTATTATTCAGAGTATGTATATTTTCCTATGTTCAATACTTGTGTATTCCCAATTTATATACCAAATCTTTGTTGCAAGTATTGTGGCAAGTTTTCTAAATCTATACTTTGAAGTATTGATTATATATTACTGCTTTTGCCATGTGTGGAGTTATACAGTTTTGCGATACATGTTATATATGGTATAAAATAGAGTTTGATTTTGGTTTATATATGAGCTTTGAGATAAAGTAGTTATAAACCGGTGTACCTTGTAGCTCTAGAGATAAGAGCATACTTCTTGTTTTCGACTCTAGACCGGGAGTCAGTATTTTGAGATATAGAGATAGCCGTGGAAACCCGGAGGGATTCCAGCGGCAGTGTACTAATTATTTTGAGGACTGCTATTATTAAACATTAATTATATTTCTAGAAAGTATTAATTACCTGGAAATGATTTGAGGGATGTTATTTGAATATTACCTCATTCGAAGGTTATTACTTGGAAATGATTTGGTAATTGGCTTATAAGCTAGATATGGGATATCAGTTATAAGTCAGGTTTTTATAAATGCCCTAGGGTAAGGGCAGGTGATTTTCTCTAAAGATCAGAAGTAATTATATTTTTGTATGTATTAAAGGTTATTTTCCGATAAAGATATCGGGTACTGTTATTCGAGGATTAATTATTTATTTAAAGTAAATTAGTTATAAATATTCATTTGAGGATTATTGACTTTAAGAATATTATTTATTAATATTCATTTTAAGAATATTATTTATTAATATTCATTTGAGGATTATCGACTTACAAAATATTATTTATATTCATTTGAGGATTATTGACTTAAAGGATATTATTTTCATTTGAGGATTACTGACTTTAAGAATATTATTGTGAATATTCATCTGAGGATTATTTAATGAATATTATTTTGAATATTCATTTGAAGATTATTTATTTATTTGATGAATATTAGTTTTGAATATTCATTCGAGGATTATTTAATTATTTAATGAATATTACTTTTGAATATTCATTCGAGGGTTATTTATTTAATTACAGAATATTATTTTAAAATATTCATTTGAGGATTACTTACTTAATGAATATTATTTTCAAATATTCGTTAAGATTACTTATTTAATAAATATTATTAATTATTTTCAAATAAAAAAGAGGTTCCCAAAACAATGTTTTTCCATTTAAATCTGTCTTTTAAAGGGGATTTAAATGCTCGCTCAACTATCAAAAATATGGGAAACCTGATTTAAGTGACTACTACTCTTTTTAAACTCTCAATTCAAAAACTGTCAAGGGACAGATATTTTTCGGAACAATGTAATTGTTGCAAGTCAAATATTGTGTTACCACCTCAACGATCGAGGGGTAAATTCATGGAACAAGTCGATATTCATTAACAAGCCTAGCTTGAGAAATATTGGGGAATCTTCCTTTCCAACCTAGATATAACTACTTAGTGGAGTCGTATCAACAAGTGTTACACTTGGGGAAAGGAGGACGACCTTTACGTTTCAGAGTCATGGATTTCATCTGAACTAGGAGTGGTGTAAGTGGTCCAGTTGCGATTGACCCATCCAACTTTTTGGCCCCAAATGGGCCGGGAGGTCACTGGAAGGCGGTAGACAATGTCAGGCCGTCGTGATTCTTCCATCTACATGTAGAAAACATATTTGAGCGGTGCGACCTGCTACTGATCATAGCAAGGTTAGGCACAGCGGGCGCGGTAGCAACTCCAGTATTAGTTCATCATCCAATTTGGATATTCCTGCAACATGTATTGGGATGAAGAACCAATCGTGTTGGCAGGGGGTCGAAAAATGCTTGAAAACAAAGTGGCAATAAATTCATGCCACTCCATCTTTTTATGAGTTATGACTCTGATAAAAACCTGATTAAGGATATATATGCATAAGTGGATTTTGGGTTACGGGAATATTATATTAATTTTCCTTGTAACTTCATCCTTTATATTAAACTAGTTTCTTATCTGTTTAAGGCATAACATGTGGCTACAGAAATATCTTTGAATTGTTATATTTTGGTAATCTGTTATAAGTTATATGTTGATAGTCTGCTTATATTTTACATAGCAGATATTTCACGAAAAGGATATACTGAGTTATCTTGTTATTTCATCTTTCATATTATACTAGAACTTTGTTCAGAGTATGAATATTGAAAGTTGCAGAAATATTATGAAAATGATATTTGAAGTACAATAATGGTACTGTTTTTGGGAATACATTCCGATAAGGAAATTATTTCAGTATCGAGATATTTTGACAAATTATTGTCTTATACTCGCTTTATTCTGGGTTGAGTTAAAGGCATGATTATGCCATATTTTTATTACCTTGCTGAGCTATCGCTCACTCTTGCTATTGTTTTATATATATTATATAGCAGCGAAGCAGGATGCCAATGGGACGACACATACCCCGCAAGGCGTTTCCATAAACAGTTTCTAGCAGTGATCCTGAAGAGTAGTACGAACCAATCGAATCAGGCTACGACTTTTGGTATTCAACTTATGTATAGACATGAATGGTATTAGAGGATTGTAAGCATCAGAAGACTAAGTTGGTAATATAACATTACTTAGAAGTTGTATCAGTGACAGATTCAAAAGACATTTGGGTATTGTAATAAAAATTATTTATTCCGCAATTGTTGTGTTGTGTCGTTTCTGAGACTCTAACCTATGTGGGTGTGTGTGTGTGTGAGAGAGAGACATATGTTGTGGGGTCATGAGCAGGTGAATTATGAATGTGTGAGTAATACAGGTAAGGCAAGGAGTACATGGATCGTGACTACCCTAAATCCCTGACCCCGGATTTGGGGCTGTTACAATGAGGCCAGAGATGGAGGTCATAGATCTTTCAGAGTTGAGGGTCTGGTGGTCCCAACAAGGAGTTGTTTAGGGAAACTGGGGAGTGGTTGGATTCTTCACAAAAATTTGTGAATACTCCTCCAGATGCTCGAAGGGAGGACTATTTTAGGAAACACGGGTTAAGGTGTTACTATAAACCTGGGAACGCTATCTTCTCGGATAAATCTTTACGGGAACGTTTATGGGGCCTCGAATACCTTCACAAGAAGTGCTTGTTTAGGCAATACTTTTTTGGGATAAAGCGGTATTCTTTCCAGATACCGGAGGAATATGAGATTAGTCTGTCGGATGAAGGATAATTTATTTATAACAAGAGGGATGATTTGTGGGTAGAAATTCCTTTGGAACATTTTCGAGCAGGATTACGGCTGCCAATGCATAGGTTCTTTCATACTTTAATGGTGAATATGAGGCTAGGTCTAGGACAGCTCGGTCCAAACTCTATTTGGAAGATTTGCGCTTTCATTGCTAGGTGTACAGAGTTGGGTTTAGAACCTACTCTGACTTTGTTCTGGTCGTTGTATAGCCTTCAAGCCTCTCGAGACTATCATCCTTTGTTTGAACTTCATTGGAGAGGAGTCAAGAGTTTAGGGGGTATATTGGTAGAAGTTTCCACATCTAATAAAGGTTGGCATCGAGAATGGTTGTTGTTTGGGGGGGGGGGACTTGGGTTATCTCCCAGAATACCGGAGGCCTGATGGGATAAATGGTGCTGTCTGTAGGTCAGAGAGACTGGAACCCGGAGAAATAGCCGTCGCGGTTCGTTTTGTTGGGGGGAAGGTTAAGGGCTTGTGGACATAGGGGGATTTTTGGAAAATTCCTGTTCTAATAGAGCATAATTGTGAGACTCACTTAATGTTTACAATTTTTTCGTTAGTTCTGTGTGCGTATATGGGGTGTTGTTTATTGATTTGTTTCTCACCTCTTGCTCTTTTTTCAGTGTTGCTCAGAGATATACTTGATCCACCTCGGATGGACAAGAGTCGAATTTTACTCTTAGCTCAGCGGAAGCATGTGGTGAAAGAAACTGAGAGTAAACAAAGTGGAGAGGACAGTACTGCTATGGCAGAGTCTTCGGTGAATCCTATAGCTGTCACCCCTGCGGCTGTAGGCGACCACGTGGCCGCCTCCATAGGGGCTACGGATTCTGAGAATGTGCCCATCCAGTCATTGCGCTTCAAGAAGAGGACAACAAAGCAGGGAGACTTGGGGAAGTCTAAGAAACAGAGGGCTGACAAAGCATCCAAGTTTCGGTTAAGGGACGAGCCCGACGAGGATGACAGTGATATCGAGATAGTACTAGAGTTTATGGCGGCCACTCGGGGCATGAGGACTGACCTCGTGGATGTGGGAGGTTCAGGTTCAGGATTGCCCCCGATGCCTTTGACTCCTTCAGCCGAAGGTGTCGAGGGTTATACCCTTGTTCGATTCCGAGCTCGACAAGGTTGGCTGAGGATCGAAAGAGAGAATGATGAAGATCTAATCCGCAAGGTCAAAGAAGCTTACGGAAAGGTAATCTTTATTTGTTTCGACGATGTCTTTAGAAATTCTCTAGCGTTGATTGTATCTAATTTTGACTTTTTATTTCTCCGTACATGATAGTTGGGGACTTATCCCATGGGAGCCGCAGAAAGAACCTTGAGCAATCGTCGCTATAAATGAAAAAAAAGCAAGAGATTAAGCCTTGGTTTTATTGAAAGATTCCCAAGCAAAGGAAGGGGTTACAACTTTGGAGTTAAAGAAGGAGAAGGAAGCTTGAGAACAAATTGAGAAGAGTGTATCCAAATTGGAGGAGGAACTGCAGATGGAGAGGAGAATTTCTGCGAGTTTGCAGACTGCCATCGATCAACATGAAAAGGAGCTCAAGGAACAAGCTGAAGAGCTGGTTAAAATCACACAGACTCTAGAACGAGTTGGAAGGGAGGCAAACATCACTTTTGAGGATTATGTGAATCAATACAAGGGCTCGGCCGCTTATACCACAGAGCTAGAGATGAAAGATGGTGAGTTCCATGAGGAACGGTATAATGATTATCTGAGGTTGTCGGTGCAGGGAACATGGTGAAACCTATAGCTCATTCAATTGACAACTTCCGGGAGTTGGAGATAGCACGATTGGAGGCCAAAGCGGCCAAGGAGGAGAAAACAAGAGGTGAAGCAGAATAAAGGGCTGGATTTGAAGCCGGAGACATTGCTCGTGCCGAGACCACCGAGGGACAGAATAGGGTCGAAGGTGACCCTGAGAAGAGGTCAAGTGTCGGTGACCAGCCTGACTTGGCCAGGGAGTGAAGTTTTATTAGGTTTATCCTACTTTTGCCCGTAGGGCCTGCGTGGTTTCAATTTGTCTTCCTTTTCCTTTTCGTGTATACTCTTTATGTATTATGTTTAAACGTTGGTTTTTAAATTTCTTTGGTCAAGCTTGGTAGTTGGGTTTGGACTATGAACAAACTTCTTGATTTCGTCATATTTTTTATGGCGCGCGCATTTAAAATTTGTATTTGCTTAGTGAAAATGTCATTGTTTCTCGTGTTTCAAAATGATATAGAATTAGAGTTTTGAATTATAATGGGTAAATGAGGATTATTGTCTTGGGAAAATGCGAAGACTATGGTCATTAGTCAAGAAAATTTTGACCGTCTGACTGTTTGACCGTCTCGGTAATGACCATCTATTTACTTTTATCAGAATCTGGTGTATTTTGATTTTTCTACATGCTTTTGCATTGTCTTATGAAAAGCCAATGTTTCTCTCATCTTTTCTCTACTTAAAAACTCTTCATCGATTATCAGCTATCAGGTATTAGTCGATCTTTCCTCTGTTTATGTGAGTTGGTTTCAGGATTTCCTTATGTGATCTTATTTTTAAGTGGGCTAACCTCCGTTTTATTTTTTGTTTCCAGAAAAATGTATAACGGGAAGAACGTGTTGGAGCTGTCATCCGAAGAGCTGGATGAATTGGAGGCCACCAATTGGGAAGAGTTCATCCAAGTACTATTCACTATGGGACAAGCTGCGCTGGAAGAATATGAGCGCGAGGAAGCTGCTAAAAAGAAAAAGAAGAAGGAGACGGAGGAGACTACTTGTAAGAATGGTAGAGATGGGAAATGTCCTCCGGGGTCTGGAGCTGCAGCTTAATTCATATCTTTGTAATGGACCCAATCGAATTGTGATGGGCCATTTTTGTTTTATGTAATGAACTTTTAATTTAATGAAAACTTGTCATCGTAAACTTTGAGAGTGGGTTTTTTTTTTTTTTTTTGCATAACTTAATGTGATTCATTGACTGTTATATCGGGGCTTTGCAGCCTGTTCGTGTATTTTGCAAATAGAAAATGTCTAACCCAGACGTTTATTTATATAAGGGCTTTCATTAGCTTTTTCTTTCGGAATCAGTGTAACACTTGCTCTAGTTACTGAGGTCCATGGTCCTTTGACATGATTTGGCAGGTCTCAAATACGAATAGATGTGTATACGTTTAACATTTTCTGAGTATGAAGAATATCAATATGTATGCACAGATAGTTGTCTTCTGTTTTGGACAAACGAGATGATCGAGCCTGTACTGTAGTCGTAGCCGTTCGCGGCTAATGACCATAGGTTTTATTTGCCGTGCCTTAAATACAAAGAATCAAAATATGTAAACATCTAATTGCCCCTGTATAAACATGTGACATAAGTTCTTTTACGTTATAGCCTGGTACAGGCTGTTGAAGTCAGCTATTTGATGAAGGGGTGTTTTATTAGAACCAGTTCATGCTGTAGCTTCGTATGAGCTACACGTGTCGGCTGTATTTGACATACTTTTAGTACATAAGAGTCAAAATGTGTGAGTCACTATCCAATTCCTGTCTAAACAGGTAACAAGAACCATTTCATGCCATAACCCGGTATGGGCCACATATGTTGGCTATTTAATGAATTGGTGTTTTATTGAAACCAGTTCATGCCGTAGCCTCGTGTGAGCTACAAATATTGGCTTTTTAATGAACGGGTGTTGTACTGGAAGTCTATCCATGCCATAACATTTTACGAGCTATATAAGTTGGCATTTGAATGGAAAGACTACCCGAGCCATGCCCGTAGCCATAATAATATGGCTATTTTTGCGAGCTTTTGAACGGACGGGTTAATGGGATCCTTATATAAGAAAGGCATGGTATTGCTTTGCAAGGCTAGGGTACTCGTAATACACAAATCATATTAAAAACATATGCCTGTACCACAATTATTTTCTCGAGAACATGGCCCGTAAGCTACGTGCGTCAACTCATATATAAAGGGTTGATATGATTCTACACTCCAAAAACCAACATAGTAACTTTCGAGTTACTCGAGAACTTATTAGGAAATAAACATTAGAGTCGCCCCCGTAGAAGGTCAACTGGTAGAAAGGTACTTACGGGTAAAAGTGCTTGAGGTGGGTAGCATGCCAGGTGTTGGGTAGAACCTCTCCATCAAGATGGGTGAGAGTATATGTCCCTGCTTTCAGAACTTGATGGATGAGGTAAGGACCTTCCCATTTTGGATACAACTTTCGATTGTGAGTAGGATCAGAAATGGCTGAAGATCGCAGTACTTTATCTCCGACTTGGAATTCCCTGGGGTTGATTCTTCCGAAATATTTGGCAGTGGTTTGCTTATTGCTGGCCATACGGATCACAGCATTTTCCCTTCGTTCTTCCAACAAATCCAGGTTGGTTCGGATACCCACTTGATTAGCCAGGGGGTCGTACTGTTGAATCCGTAAAGATGGCTCTCCTATTTCTACGGGGATCACAGCTTCTGTGCCATAAGTGAGTCTAAAATGGGTTTCTCCCGTGGGCTTCCGGTTGTCGGTACGATATGCCCAAAGAATGTTGGGAAGCTCTTCAGCCCACATGGACTTTCGTTCTTCAATATTTTTCTGGAGGCTTTGAAAGATGCTACGATTTGTGACTTCTACATGGCCATTGGATTGAGGGTAGGCCACAGATGATTTTCGATGCTGAATTAGGTAAGTTGAGAGATATTCTTCAAAATCACTATCTATGAATTGCCCGCTATTGTCTGTGATGAGGACCCTGGGGATACCGAATCGAGTGACTACGGACTCGTGAAAAAACTTGCGACATACCAAAGTGGTGACGTGCGCCACAACTTTAGCTTCCACCCACTTGGTCATGTAGTCCACGGCTACAATTAAAAACTTGAGGGCACCTTTGGCCGGGGGAATGGTCCCATGATGTCCATGCCCCACATGTCAAAGGGGATGGGTGAGAGTATGGAAGTGGGAAAAACTAGAGGGAGTCTAGGAACCGAAGCAAATAACTGACATTTGACACAAATCTTGGTGTAGTTCAGGCAATCTTGACGCAAGGTTGGCCAGTAATAACCCTGGCGTAAGACTTTATGGGCCAGAACTTCTCCGGAGGAATGACTTTCATAAATTCCTTCATGTACCTCTAACATACAATAATCTGACTCAGGGCAGTCCAAACATTTGAGCAATGGGGCTAAGAAAGACCTTCGGTATAGAACCCCATCAATCAAGGTATAATGGGTCGACTTTCCCCGGAGAACCCGCACAAATTTTTTGTCAGCGGGCAGTATACCATCTTGAAGATAGAAAACGATTGGGGTCATCCAATTAGGTCCATAAGTCAGGATCAAGACCTAGGGTGGAGTGTCCGTAAGCAATGTGACCGAAGGTGTAGGCAAGGTAGTGTGGTAAATGTTGGAGCCGGACACAGACTCTTCCCCTATAGCTAAACGGGCAAGAGTGTCGGCACGAGAGTTTTCTCCCCTCAAAATGCCTTCAAGTGATGCAATGGGGAACTACAAGAGGGTTTCTCGGGTTTCTTGAAGATACTTGATGAACAAAGGGGAGTTAGCCACGAAACTTCCCAGAATCAGGTTAACGACTAGCTGAGAATCACTGTATGCTTTGAGGTGTTGAACTTGTAATGCCTTGGATAACCGTAGTCCTGCAAGCAACGCTTCGCATTCCGAACAGTTGTTGGTAGCTGGAAAATCAAAGTGGATGGCCTGTTAGACTTTGAAACCTTCCGGACTGATAAGGAACACTTCGGCTCCACTACAATCGGCCGTAGAGGATCCATCTACAAACAACATCTAGGGGAGTGAGATTCTTTCCTCGGGAATCAGATCAATTGCTGGTGGCTCAGAAACGGAACTTGCAGAGATGGAACATTCTACCATGAAATCGGCCAAAGCTTGGCATTTGATTGCGGTTCGGGGGAGGTAAGAGATGCTAAATTGACTGAGTTCCACAGCCCAGTTCACTAATCTTCCAGACAAGTCGGGTTTGTGTAACACTTTCCGTTGGGGATGATTAGTATAGACTTTGATGCCGTGACCTTGAAAATAAGGTCTCAGCTTTCGGCTAGCCAGAAATAGAGAATAAGCCATCTTCTATATGATAGGGTAACATACTTCGGCATTTCAAAGGACATGGCTCACGTAGTATACATGTAATTGTTTTCCTCTTTCCTCTCGGATGAGACATGAGCTAACGACCTCATTGGCTACGGCAAGATACAAATATAGGGGTTCTCCTGAAACAGGTCGAGATAAAATATGAGGAGAAGTAAGGTACCTCTTCAGTGATTCAAAGGCCTCTTGACAGTTCGGATTCCATTCAATTTATTTGGACTTACTTTGAGATGAAGCGTCGCGAGGCCGTGAGGCACCCATTGAGGGACTGGACCTGCTTTGGAGTTGAGGGAGGAGGCATCTCGGGATTCATATCAATGCCTTGCCCACTAATGACGTGTCCCAAAAACTTTCCGCTAGCTACTCCAAAAGTGCATTTAGCCGAGTTGAGCTTGAGGTGGGACTTTCGAAGATTCTTGAAAGTCTCTCGAAGGTCTTCTAGGTGAACTTCTTTCATATGAGATTTAACAATCACATCGTCCACATACACCTCCAGGTTCCTACCGATTTGAGGGGAAATTTTTTTGTTCATAGCCTTTTGTTAGGTGGCCCCTACATTCACGAGTCCCATCGGTAACACACGGTAAGCATACACAGCTCGGTGGGTGATAAAGGATGTCTTCAGTTGGTCTTTAGGAGCAAGGGTGATTTGATTGTACCCCGAATACGCATCCAAAAAACTGAAGAGAACGTGACTTGCCGTAGCGTCAATGAGCTGATCAATGGTGGGTAGAGGATAGTAATCTTTAGGAGTGGATTTATTGAGGTCGGTGTAGTCTATACATAATCTCCATTTCCCGTTAGATTTTTTCACTAGTACCACATTGGCTATCCATTCGGGGAACTGAATCTCATAGATGAAGTCGGCCTTCAGTAGTTTGTTGATTTCTTCATCTATGGCTTGCTGTCTCCCCAGAGCAAAATTTTTTCTTTTCTATTTCACTGTTCCTTTCTCGGGGTTGATGTGAAGTCTATGGACATCCACATACTCATCTAGACCGGGCATGTCTTCCGGCTTCCAAGCGAACACATCTGCATATTCTCTCAACAATGCAACTAACTTTTCTTTCAAGAGGAGTTCCAGGCTAGATCCTATAGTTGTTAATTTGGAGGGATCTCCTTCATATATTTCTACTGATTCTCTAACTATGAAGAGAAGATTCTTGATTTTTGTTTCCTGCGTCCTGCTAAGTTCGTAGATGGTATTGCATATATGATAACTGCTATACGAAGGACATCATTTTCGATTCCGCCACTCACTGTATCTTTTGATTTAAAAGATGAGACTGTCCAACAGTTAAAGTGTCCGAAATAATTTGTTGCATATGGTTCTTGCTATACTATTGAAGCCTATGGAGAAACAATAGCTGTTTAAAGAGAATCAGCATCTTGCCATGGACTTTATTAAGTGACAAGGTCTCATCCAAATTATGCTGGGAAAAGAAGATTGTTATTAAATTGCAACAAGTTGGATATTCTAATCTTCCTGTAGGTTTCTTAAATGATGGTAAATATATGATAAGTTGATATTCGATTAGTACTACTCCACGACAGGAGCAAACGACGTTCCTTTTGTGCGACCTGGAGTCTCTAAAATCTACAGAATACAGATCTCAAATTGGCACAAATTCTCATGGAAGTACTATAATTTCTAATTGTGTGGAGAGCCTTCTTCTACTAAATGAAAATAGCACAGATCCTCTTGTGCACCCGTAGATGGAGTCTTCCTGCAGTTATATATTGTTTACATTGCAGAAGGATATTCTACCTCCAATAAAGAGCTTGTAAACTGAACTGGAAAAACTAAACAAACTAAGCAAGGGAAAGAAAAGAGTAAGAAGAGGGTAGAGCGAAAAAGATGAGGCGGGGAAATCTTTAATGACAAAGGTGAATAGTTGTATATTATGAATATATAGTACATATGAACCTCCGTTTGGTTTTTAAGCTCTCCTGCAGAATCAGTTCTCGTTAGGATTTAAGTAATTAACTTACTATAACAAAGCATCTATTTGAGAGTACAATTAAATTATACATTATTACCAGAAAGGAATCTAGCAGGATCAAAAATCATATCTATATCGCTTAGCAAAAAAAAAAATTACCTATGTATAAGACTCCTAAAAACCAATTTTATCTATAGAACACTGGAAGTAAAGAAGTCTAGTATCAACCAAATTTCATGATTATATCAAGAGGCTACTATTGTAGGCTCAAGATCAAGAGATTAACTTAGTTTGAAATTTGATACATGCTATGTACTAGAAATCTATCTGCTGAGTACGAATGCCGAGCTTCCAAAACTATATATGTTACTTGTAAAAATTATCAGTGTAAATGGCTCAGCTACAAGAAATCTAGTTTTCAATATAAATCTCCAAGCCACAAGTGCAAATTAGCCTAAGCAGACTGTACTAGTAATTGGTTACATAGCATATGTGTTCTCCTTGTTACGATAAAGATAGTAGCATGAATGTGAGGTCAATAGTGTTGGAAACATGAATGGGCTTGGGCCTTCTTTCTAAGCTTGATATAACACAAATACACACACTATATATATACTGTATAAATAATGTGGATATAAAATAAACACACTTATATTATTTCATACCCGACTACACTTTTGACTACACTTCTGTGTTTACAAGCTTTAGCTTGTTTTTCTCCCTAATACAATTTTCACTCGGTGTGTACTTTTACAATATTGTTGGTAAGTCCTATTTATAGGCTCTTAGTTCATTATCTCACTGCTGATGTAATCCTCTAGCTGACATATTTGCTTACATACACATACTATAAATACAAGCCTACCACATTTGAAAAACTAAGTTCCTCTAGCTGCAAGTTTCAACTCAGCCACCTTATTTCCAGGGATAGACCTGAGACTGTCCAGCTTTGTATTAATGCTTCTGTGTATGATTTTCTTTCCATGCATGTAAACAGCTTGACTCTTCAGTGTTACTTCAGCCAACTCTTCCTTGTGCCCAGCTGTAATATTTATCCATTTCTAGTATTACGTTACAACACTAATATTCCTGTGTGAACTTCAGACCACATATTCTTTTCATTTGATAAACACGTATTAGACTACCACCTCTGCATTTGGTTTACAAATTGCTAGCTGCAGCCTACCATAATTCCAGGATGATATTAGTGCTATAATTTTATTCAACCAAGTAGTTATTATTTGTCTTCTGGAGAGTTTGAAAAACTCTACACTCCCCCTCAAACTCGACTTTGCATTCCGAGCTTCTTCTTCATTTTTTTAAACACGTCCGGCTTCAATGGCTTCGTAAATATATCCGCTAAATTTTCTTCAGTTCTGCAGTGCACCAGCTCCACGATTTTATCGTTCACCTGTTCTCGAATAAAATGATACTTTATATTAATGTGCTTGCTTCGACTGTGTGACACTGGATTTTTCGCAAGTGAAATAGCAGATTTATTATCCACGTAAATCGTAACCGGATCTTCTTTTGCAAGATTTAACTCGCCCAATATGTAGCCTAGCCACATAGCTTGACACGCGCACGCTGCTGCTGCGATGTATTCTGCCTCACATGTTGAGAGAGCGATTGATTGTTGCTTCTTTGATGACCATGAAAAAATTCCCGAACCGATATGAAAAGCATATCCAGAAGTAGTTTTCCCGTCATCCAAATCACCAGCATAATCACTGTCTGAGTAGCCAACTAATTTTGAATCTTGAGAATGAGTATAAAACAAACCATGATCAAGTGTTCCCTTTATGTACCTCAAAATTCTTTTAGCTGCCATGAAGTGATCTTGCTTCGGCTTCTCCATGTACCTACTAACCAGTCCAACTGCATACATGATATCTGGACGAGTGAAAGTTAGGTACCTCAGACTTCCAACCAAACTTTTGAACAATGTCGGATTTACCGACTCCCTCGTTGAATCAATTCTGAGCTTTATGCTTGCTTCTGCTGGTGTGCTCACTGGCTTGCATTCTTCCATTCTAAATTTCTTTAGAATCTGCTCTGCATATTTTTTCTATGACATAAAAATTCCGTCTTTGCTTTGCTTCACCTCGACTCCAAGAAAGTATGACATTTGACCAATATCTGTCATCTCAAATTCGTTAGTCATGACTTTCTTAAAATCATCAAACATACCAGGGTTGTTTCCAGTAAAAATCATGTCATCCACGTATAAGCACACGATCATAATATCTCCCCCTGAATTTGTTTTGGTGTAAAGTGCATGCTCGTATGGACTTTTCACAAAACCATTTTTCTGGAAATATTCATCAACCCTTGTGTTCCATGCTCGCGGAGCTTGCTTCAAACCATATAAGGCTTTCTTCAATTTGTAGACTTTGTTTTCCCGGCCTTTCTGAACATATCCGAGAGGTTGCTCAATGTAGACTTCTTCTTCGAGATAACCATTCAGAAATGCTGACTTGACATCCATCTGATAAATCTTCCACTGATTCTGAGCTGCAATTGCTGTAAGAAGTCTTATGGTATCAACTCTTGCAACTGGAGCAAATACCTCATCATAGTCAATTCCATATCTCTGCTTGTAGCCTTTAGCCACCAACCTTGCCTTGTGTTTTTCCACTTTGCCTTCTTGATTTGTCTTGGTCTTATAGACCCACTTGACACCAATTGCTTTGTGCCCTTCTGGAAGACTTGTAAGTTCCCAAGTATCATTCTTCTTGATAGCACCAATTTCTTCATCCATGGCTTTGTTCCACTTGCTTTCTTCAGAAGCTTCCTCAAATGTTACTGGATCACATTCAACCATTAGACAAAACAATGAATAATCAAAGGTAGTTTGTACCGGACTTGTTGCATCATAAATGTCATCCAGACTCCGCATTTTTCTTGGTGCTCCCCCTGAACTGCTGCTTCCTCCAGTCGATGGTGTCGATGCAGGAGTTTGTTGGTTCGGACTTGGTGAAGGAGTTTGATCATCATTCTCATCGTCTTCAACGTTGGTGTCATCACCGCCATCATCTTCATCCTGAAAAAACAAACCAGCAACTTTTCTTTCTTCCTCGCTCCATCTCCAGTAATCGGATTCATCGAACTCAACATCTCGAGAAATGATTAATTTCTTCGTCAGGGGATTATAGAGTTTGTAAGCCTTGCTCCTTTTATCATATCCGGTAAAGATACACTTCTCGCCTTTATCATCCAACTTCTTTCTTTTCTGATCTGGAACATGTGCATATGCAATGCACCCAAAAATTCTGAGATGTCCAACTGATGGTTTGCTACCACTCCATGCTTCATTTGGAGTTTTGTTTCTGACACTTTTTGTTGGACAGCGATTCAGCAAATAAACTGCACATAAAACGGCTTCAGCCCAGAAAGTTCTTGGCATGTGCTTTGCTTTCACCATACTCCTTGCCATGTCTAGAATAGTGCGATTCTTCCTCTCTGCAACGCCATTTTGTTGAGGAGTATATGCTGTTGTCAACTGATGATTGATTCCATGTGCTCTGCAGAAGCTTTTAAATAAATTTGAAGTATACTCGCCTCCTCTGTCTGATCGGAGTACCTTCAAATAATGACCACTTTGTTTTTCTGCCAAAGCTTTGAACTCCTTGAATTTATCAAGAGCCTCCGCTTTTTCTTTGAGGATATACACCCAACTTTTCCTGCTAGAATCATCAATAAATGTTAGGTAATACCTGTTACCTCCAAGTGATGGAATATCAAATGGACCAGCAATATCTGTGTGAACAATCTCCAAAGGCCTCCTGGCTCTCCATGATTTTCCAACGGGAAAACTTTGTCTGTGTTGCTTCCCCTTAACACATGCTTCACACAAATTTTCTGGTTCATTGATTTCTGGCAAACCGTTTACCATCTTTGTCTTTGACAATAATTTCAAGCCAGAAAATCCAAGATGACCGAATCTCAAATGCCATAACCACGCGTCATTTTTAATGACCGTCTTCAAACACCTCTGCATCTTCGTCTGTATATCAAGTGTAAACAAACGATTCTTTGACATCTCCACGTCTGCAATTAATTCTCGAACCTGATTTCTGATGATAAGAGAATTATCCTGCATCTGAATATTATATCCTTTCTCCACAAGTTGGCCAAGACTGATGATGTTACTTTTCAAAGCAGGTATATAGTAAACATCATTTATGAACTTTTTCTCACCATTTTTTAATACAATCGTAATTGTACCTTTGCCTTTGACCGAAATCTTTGAAGAATCACCAAACGTAACTTCTCCACTGATGGTCTCATCTATCTCTGTAAATAAATCTTTGTGGCCCGTCATGTGGTTGCTCGCACCGGAGTCAAGATACCAAACATTTTTCTTGTTTTCCTCATCTCCTTTGTAAGTGAGGAACATAGCAGTGCCAACATCTTTGTCTTCTTTTGCTGCTGCAAAATGACTTCTTTCTTCCACTTTCGGTGATCTACATTCATAACTGAAATGGCCAAATTTATTGCAATTATAGCACTGAAATTGAGACTTGTCACCTCGTTGAAATCCGCCTCGTCCTCGGCCTCTAAAATTCTGACCACGGCCAGATGGACGATAACCTTCAGTGTTCTGGCTTCTGTTGAAGGACTGTCTTCCACGTCCTCTTCCACCACTGTAGCCACCTCTAAAGCCACCTCTTCCATGACCAGAACTGCTACTGCTTGAGCTTTCACCAATGGACACCTTACTTTGCAACGCCTTTTCCAAATGGCTTGTATCATCATACTGGTTCATCCGCTGCTCATGCGCTTGAAGTGAACCAACTAGCTCATCAATGGAAATTGTGGACAAATCTTTTGACTCCTCGATAGAAGTAACGACATAGTCAAATTTTCTTGTCAATGAACGGAGTAATTTTTCCATGACCCGGACATCATCGAGACTTTCTCCGTTTCTCTTCATCTCATTTGTCACCGTTTTCAAACGCGTAACATATTCACCAATATTTTCTGAGGCCTTCATTTTTATATTTTCGAACTCCCCGCGTAGAACTTGGAGCCGCACCTTTTTAACTTTCTCAACGCCTTGGAATGATTTTTGCAAAATCTCCCATGCCTCTTTCGCCGTTTTTGCATCTGAAATTTTTTCAAAGGTAGATTCGTCAACACCTTGAAAAATTGTATATAGCGCCTTCTTGTCTTTTTTTCGGGATTCCTTTAATGCTGTCTTCTCGGCATTTGGAAGTGCTGCTTCAGTGGCTGCATCTGCGGGCTCAATAAACCCACTTTCGACAATATCCCAATTGTCGTAGGAACCGAGTAATACCTTCATCTGGATACTCCAATTCCCGTAATTTGTCGCCGTCAATTTTGAAATGTTGGGTTGCACCATATTCGTCATTTGTCTTGAACGGAACGCTGGCTCGGATACCACTTGTTGGAAACGGGTGGGCTTACTCTATTTCTTTTCGATCACGAACATAGTGTATAAATGATTATGTATGCTGTGTATTGTTATTGCAACAAACTAAATAAAACACACAGACTTTATATATATAAAATAAGCTACAGCTTTTAATTATTTTATCCACACAACTACTACAAGGCTACAGCCTTTTCCTCTCTCTTTCTGAGCTTCTGCTCCTTTCTATTTTCACTCGAGATTTTTACAATACATATGGGCAGCCTTATTTATAGGCTCTAAAATGCTTACATAGCTGCTTACATATGTTTGCAAGCTGTTTGTCCTAGAAATCATGCAGCCTACCAAAAACCTAGCACATTTCAAGGAGTACCATACACGTACATGTGCATAGCTGTGATACTGCATTCACACAAAATATTCAAAGAACTGCTGTCCTTATTTTTTCTGCAGTGCCCACCTTAATTTCAGGAGCTATTCCATCTTCACGTTTGACTCTTCCAGATTGTGCACCTAGCTGCTACTGTAATTCTTTGGTTCACATTCTGACAGCCTACCATTATTTTCTCTGATTCATTAATATTGGCAGCCCTTGTTTTATTTCAATGTTAAGCTTTTATTATCTATCTGCTCAAACCGTGTATTGCTAGCTGTTGTTGAATCCATGCATACTTGACTTCAACCTTATGCCTACCTTATTTCCAGGATTCAAAGATAACTATATACTATGTATTAATTTCGGGTTTGAATTCTAACAAATAGTACCTGAAATAATTATTGAGTACTCCTGGTACAATCATTGTTCATTAATGCAATCATTTGCAACAGCAGCATTCTAAACAAACACAATCGTTCGTGAACAAAACTCGAGTTCGGTTCGATACATTTACTAACTAAACCCGAATTTGAACATTAAAATGAGTTCGATAAGTAACCGAACTCGAGCTGAATTTATATCTGTTTAGCTTGAGCTCGACTCATTTGGCTTGAGCTTGCCTCAAACTCGATTAGCACAGCTAGCTCAACTTGTTTCTAATTTAAAACTATTTATTTTATAATAATAATGATATGCTAAACAATTCACATATAAAACATAAATTACATTCATTTTAGTCATTACTGCATGGTTAGTGACGGACTGACGGTGAATACCTATCAAAGTACAGTGATTCGTAGTACCATTATACGATTAAGCATATTGGATCTTCTCCGAGAGTTTCCCAACTTAAAATAATATAAATTGCTAGCAAGCTATCGCATTGATTAATATGTCAATTTTAACAATAGTCTCTATATTGCTCTTTATGAATACTGAAAGATTATAACCTGCGCGAAGGTAGAGTAATTTTTTTTGAAAATTTATTTTATTTATAGTATTTTTTAATTAATATTATCAATTATGTTATTCTAAATTTTGACTTAAAATTGTTTATAATTACATTATTTTTTCATGAAACTAGTTACTGAATTTTACAAATATTTTACTCATGAAAATATTATTATTATTATTATTATTCACTTAATTATAAAGCCTTTATATGTTATCCCTTTACAACATAGCGGAATCTCAATGAGCAGTATCAACTAAAATGTTAATGGTAGATTATTTATATTTCAATATCGAAATCAAAATCATTTTAAAATCTAAAACACCAACTTGTGTTTAGATCCAAAAGATTCCCATCCAAATGAATTTCTTTATTTTCAGTAACAACTTTCTATTATATAGAAAACGTAAGAGATTAATAGTTGTAATTTTTGAATAATTATATATATATATATATATATACCTGTGTCATATGTCTTTTTCGATGTTTCTCATTACGTTTATTCAATTGCTCATTGATTAAAATTTCTTGTTTGATGACATCTTTTTATTCGAGCAGATCTTTTAGCTTCCAATTTTGAAAGCGTAGTTATAAGGGATAATTATAATGATAATAACAAATTAGTCAAATGTAGTATACACTATGTATGTATACATATAATTAAAATTTTGTTTATTAAATCTGGGATAAGATCTAGAAGATTTCCAACCAGTTGATTTTCTTTATTTCTAGAAATAGTTTTTTTATTATATAGAAAACGTAATTAAAATCAAATCAATTTTAATACTGAAACACCAACCTGTATATAGATCCAAAAGATTGCCATTCAATTGAATTTTTTTATTTCCATAAACAACTTTCTCTTATATTGAAACGTAAGAGGTCATTAGTTGAATTGAAAAATTATATAAAATTAAACAAAAAAACTTCATCACCAATACATGTGTCATATATTTTTGCGATGTTTCTTATTATGTTTATTCTACCGCTCAATTGTTTAAAAATCTCTTGTTTGACGATATCTTTCTCTTCGGGTAGATCTTTACAATTCCAATTTTGAAGGCGTAACTGTGAGGAATAATTATAAGGGAACTAAAAAATTGTCAAATACAGTGTAAACTATGTATATATAATTAAAATTTTGTATATACAACATGGGCTAAAGTTTAGAAGATTGACATCCAGTTGAGTTTCTTTATTTTTAGAAACAACTTTTTATTTATACATAAAACACAAGAGATCATTATTTTAATCGAATAATTCTAAAAATTAAGAAAAAAAGAAACTTTTGATGGTAATACCTGTGACATAATTTTTTTGTGAATTTAATCATTACGTTCATCTCATTGCTCAATAGTTTTAGAATTTCTTGTTTGACGATATCTTCTTTTGTATGCATACCTTTTGTCTTCCAGTTGTAAAGGCATAGTTAGAAGGATAAAATACAGGGGACTAAGAAATTAGCTCAATATCTTACAAAGTATGGATGATTTAAATATTGTAAATATATTCATGAATTAACTAACCGTACAGGATATATATAGTTAAATTCATTTGGGATTATTTAAATATAATAAGGCTAATCATGAATAAAGAATAAATATAACAGGACAAATATAATTGAATTCAATTTATGCACTTGTGATTGGTGATATAAATATTCGAACGTTTTCTATGAAATTGATTCGCATGCAGATGGGAACAACTTGGCATGTTGAAAAGTGAATTTACCTCTACACAACTTGTATTAACAAAAACTTGGCATGCTGAAAAGTAAATTTACATGTCCACAACTTGTATTCGATATTAGTAATTTTTTTTGTACTTTGGTGATGGACGACAATGATCAATTCATCGATAATAATGACGTACAATCATATTCGTTGGTGTTTCATATTTTAAGTTCAATTCACCAAGACACTACGATTATAAAAAAATTAGAACTACAATAAGAATACAAATTTCAGCCGACCTAAACTACAAATTACACAAACTATAGTTTGCTTATGTTATGATCTTATTGTAACTCCTCGAGCATGGGATATCTATTACATGATATAATATAATAATATAATATATTTTGGTACAATAGTAATGTAATTTAATAACAATACAATATATTCGTACAATAACAATATAATTTATTGTATATTTATATTAGAATATTATTATTATTAAAAATAACATAGAATTTTACGTGAAATAAGAGTTTAGGGTACAATAACAATATAATCTATTTTAGATTAGATAAATTTTTTTTAATTTCAAAACAACATATAATTAGTTTTTTCTTTAAAAAAAAATAGAATTTTACATGAAATAGGAGTTTAGATTATAATAATAATATAATCTATTTAGATTAGATAGTTATTATTTTTTTAATTTAAAAACAACATAAAATTCTACAATAATATATAATATATGAGTCGAACATTGAAGTAGCAAGTGTGTAATAAATTTATACTTTCAAAAAAAACTTGATACGAATGTTTAAATTTTATGGCTTAACTATCTGATCACAGATAATATTAACATATGTATATCAGTGTTATGACAATGACAAAGAAGTGACAAAGAAGAAAAGTAACCTTCATGCAGACTTTTAATTGCTTGTATGTGCAAGACGAAAAGTCAAAAATAAAATATTATTTTTTGTAAGACAAAAAAGTCAAAATAATAATAGAATTGTTAGAAGATTGGTGAAAGTAGAGCATTGAACAAAACAAAAATAATTTAAAAATAACATAAAGTTCTACTACGTGAAATAGGAGTTTAGAATATAATAATTATACAACATGAAATAGGAGTTTAGGGTATAATATAATCTATTTTAAATTAGATAATTATATTTAAAAAAAATTAGGGGTGAAACAAAAAAAAAAGTGTGAACAAAAAAAAGTGCTAACCAAATTTGATACTATGTTAAAAGTGAATTTCGGTTATTAATAAAGGTTATAGATGTTATTCATATTTTTTAACTCCACTATGATAGTAATTTAATTAAAATATGTTTAAGTAATGAAAGAACCGGCTACTTTACTGATAAACATTGGTCAAAAGCAAATTTGAGCCTCTAAAAAGTGAGTCTGGCCTTATGTATTTCAGAAAATCACTAGGAGTTCTAATTCAAGCAACACTCTTTGGTTTTCAACTTATAAGATAAGAGTCTCTTAGACATATTCTTACACATTTGCAAATAAGAATATCCACCCAAATAACTATATATTCTATATAAATGATCAATTCAGCTCAAATGAAACTTGTTCAAAAATTTCAGAGAAAATAGTAAACAACGCTGTAGTTTAGACCATTAATTTATAGACCCATACCATAGCAAATACTCTGCTCAAGACTAGTTGTACCAGAGAAAGATAACAGGCCTTACAAAAGCAGCTCGTCCCCTCGCCCGTAATAATTTTAGAAGTTCTTGATCCCTGAGAGGTCTGAGCAATTTCATACTGTTCTGATACTTTTGCGTTTTATTATTCTGTTTATAGGGAACAAAAAAACCTTCCACTCTAGAGAATTTGGATGTGTTTTAGAATGAATATATCAAATATGAAGTAATCTTGGATGCTTCTTTTATATCTCTTGTAGATGCTGTTTTATGTCCAATTATTACCTATTAATAACTTAATTTTTGGGACCACTATTTGATGTACATTTTGAACTGATCATTATCTATAATTACTCTTAATACAGAATATCAATTGGTAGTATTTTTTATTTAGCAAACTTTCATTGGATCTTTAAAAAAAACGAGTTAATTATAAATAGCATGTGAATGAGGATGATGAAAAACTAAGAAATTTGACGATGAAAAGCCAATTGTATGTTACAATAACAATAGTCGCATTTGGTTTCGCAAGCATTACATGCGTGTCAAGTGCAGGTTATAATGTGTATGTTATCAACGCATTGAAGAGCAAGGAACCTATGGGAGTTAGTTGCGGTGAAATTGATAAGGGGGCTGTGTACAAACCCCAGGGACCACCACAGGTGACTCTTCAGGTTGGAGAGAGACATGTATGGCATCTTGATAAACTTCCTGCTAAAGACTTTTCTTGTTTGTTGTCTCGGAAAGGTCTAAAAGCATGGACATATGTGGATACGCGTTTTCCAGACCAACCGAATCGGTACTTTTTAGCCATAATCGATGCTGTTTATCAAGATACAAAAGATCTTCCTCCAGATGATCCGGGATGGGATAAAGATAGCCAAAACGAATATGATGCAGAAGGTACTGCCGTGACGAAGCGGGGATTCGACCGTAATATATGGCTTCCCCCGAAACAGTGGAAGTGAGTGGAATTCTAAACAAAATCAAAATTTGGATTTTTTGGGAAATGTTATAGTTCCCAAAATGGTTCCCCAATGATGAGCTGTAATCATATGATTGGATATTTCCTTATGAATGAAATGGATGTGTACATAAATATGAATTCGACGAATAAAAATTCAACTAATAAAAATAGAACACGTGTCATTCGGAACCAATTCGGGGTATGTCGCATTAGGGTTTTTTTTACTAATATATCCACTTTCGAAAACTGATTTATAAACGTATCTCATTTTCATAAAAAGGGAATGTTAGGACTATATTTAAACATTAAAATATTTTATCATTTTTTTTCATTTTTAAGCATGTAATATTATTAATAACTTTCCAAAATTTGTAAGATATTAGAAGATCATAAATGTTGATTACTAAATTTTTAATAAAATCAATTGTATTTATGGAAATCAATCAAAATGAAAAATGTTATTATGGAAATAAGCTAAGGCTTCGTTTGTTTCATTGTAACCCAACGCAGTAACTCTGATTTCCATAGAACTTCCACAAATTACAGCGTTTGTTTGTATGAATTTATTTTTAGACTCGTGAACTCACAGTTACGTGAAATTTGTAGTTACAATAAAACACAGGAACCTAGTCACCTAGGTCATATGTGTTCACTCTAAATTACACAGTTGTCTATGAATTTTTATTCATTAAATAATTTACAATATTACACGTATAATTTTTTTATTAAATGTTAAACTATCAAAATATAATTTAAAATCTAAATCGAAAAATATTAAATTTGAATGAAATGTTATAATTTAGTTTTTTTTGTGTCAACATATATAATGCATTTGTTACATATTTATTTTTATAAAGATTGAATAAATTGTTTATTTATTTAATTGTTAGATTATACATGTTAGCTATTAATTAAAATTATTTATAATTTTTTTACATATTATATTTTACTTAAAATGCATTATTAAATTTTATTTGAACTATTATTTTATTTAATGCAAGTAATAACAAATTGGTATATTGACTCATCTTAACAATCATTTTTTTTAAAAAAAAAATCAGTAATATATCTCCTTTATTTCAGTATTGTTTTTTCATAAATTTATTTACTGTTTATTTAATCTAAATCAATTATTTTATTATGTTACAAAACAGTTAAAATATGTAATTTGTGGTTACATATTCAAAACTAAACAACTAATTTTCATTTTTCAAGGACTATAGTGGAACCTACTTTCAAGGAGCTTTGAGTTACCGTGTAAACTATAAAACCCCGTGCCCTAAGTGTATCAATGACAATGTGGATAGAATATACATTCCCTTATAAATATGTTCTATATTCAAATTTACTTTACATTTTTAAATGACATATATATTATCTTTTGAGAAAAAGAACCCTGATTTTCTTGAGGTAGTGATTGTTCGTGTATTATATAGCCTACTTAATTATTTACTTACCTAATTTACACACAAGTAAAATAAATGGCAAGTGAATATTCAATAAAAAATGATTAGATGTGTTCATGTATTTTATATGACCTTAGGCTTAGGATTCCCATACTCTTACCTTTTTTACACAGTTAACTTAACAATTGTCAAATGCTAAACGTTTTCCGACTTCTTTCAAAAAAAATAAGTACAGTACTAATCAACACTTGATTAACTTTCTCAACTTCACAGAACTAATAGTCATAATTTCATAATTGAAACAATTTGGATCTTATGCGAAACTAAATGGATACTAAATCTATAAAAAAATGGATAATTCATGCAATCAAAGTAAAGTGTTTCCCGGCGCTTGTGTTTATTTGGCTTCAAGAAGTGTGCTTAATGACCTTATCTTGATTTGGATGGATAAACTTCACTGTATTGTTCACCAGTTGGCCTTCATCACAGGAAATGTAGTCATGTGCTATTATATTAGCTAGGGATTTGGGGGTAGAAAATCATTAATTTTTAAGGATCACGGCAAAGAATTGTAGCCTTGTCTTGCCTTTTGCAACTTGTTCACTACAGAACCATCTTTAAGGTTCTGCATTCTCGCAGATAAACGCTGGAGTAGCCATTGCTCCGCATGCATCACAGCATCATCAGTTTTAATAGAATATGCATTGTTAAATAAAAATTGTTCTTGTTTTTTGAAATTGGACTTTCATCCATGGTAAAAGATTCCCAGTGGAAGGAACTGATGATTAAAAAACAGTTCGACAACCAGATTTTGTACTTGACAACTTGAAGTTTAACATTATGCTTACCAATTATAACAAAGCTATTTTGGTCGCTTTGCTGTTGCGTCCTCCACTCATCAATGTGAATCTTTCTTAATGACTTGCAATGCTTCACAACAGATTCAAAACCAGGATTTGTGCAAATCCAATTTCTTACGACATGAAAAATCTCTAGTTTCGAACATTTACAAAGAGCAGAAAGGCCAACGTCACTGACTATCGCCATATCCAAATAAACCTCGTGCAAACTTATATTCTCTCTATAATCAACCATATTAATAAGTACTTCATCCCATTTACCTAAGCATATCGCCAATTTTAATGACCTAAGATTCTTTGATCCACTTATAAGTGGTGCAAAGATGTTCAAATATAGCATAAGATCTATTTGGGGTCTTCCTCTAACATCTTAAGGTTTTAGATGAGCTAGTTACTCGATATGGTATCAGAACTTTGGTCGGCCAGGGGTCACAAGTTCGACTCCCTGCCACCCCTAATATTCTCACAATTTATGAGGGACACCAAGGCAAATTAATGCCCCAAAATGGGCGGGGTCTTCCTCTAACACCTTAAGGTTTTAGATGAACTGATTACTCAACAAAAGAACATAGACCCCAATATTCTCACAATTTATGAGGGACACAAAGACAAATTAATGCCCCAAAATGGGCGGGGTCTTCCTCTAACACCTTAAGGTTTTAGATGAACTGATTACTCAACAAAAGAACATAGGAGCCTTATGGCTATCGATTTCCTTCAAAGATATCTATACTCTTTATTAATAAGCAAAACAATGTGAAAATGGTGCGCGGTACTAAAGTACCAAAGTACCAAAGTACCAAATTTGGTTATCACTTAACCCGGTTCGATTCCTCGCAACTACATAATTATACAAGATTTATTCACTTTAAATTCTTTAGGTTCATCCAGGATTCGATTCCTTACAACTACGTAATTATACAAGATTTATTTATTTACTTTAAATTCAATAGTTTCATGGAGCGTTAGATTCTTTGCAGCTACGTAATCATACAAGGCTATACTCTTTATTAATAAGCAAAACAATGTGAAGATTGGGACAATCTTGAATCTCCGGTTTGTGTCTCCAGTTTGAGACAACATCATCAACGAAAACTAGTTCCTAAGAACAGGATAGAATGGCCAAGAATAATCCACCTGTTAAGATCTAAAGGGTATGCTTCGTTTGCCATGGGATTGAATTCAGTTATTGAGGGAATTATTCAAGATTTTAAAGATTTAGATTCGGCAACAATTTTAGCTCCTCCTGATTTACCATTTCTGGCATCAGCTTCACCTCTATTACAGAGAATTGTGAAATTTCATATGCTACCTCGGAGATTCTCTTTCACAGAATTAACTTCATTGCCTGAAATGGCTTCATTGAGAACATTACTTGATCATAAAGATCTGCAGATTACGACAAGTTCATGTTTTTCCCAAATAGTAGCAATAAATGGGGTGGAGATTGCATCACCGGATATTTCCGCATCAAACAAGTTTGTAATACATGGTATTTCAGAAGTTTTTCCCATGGAAGATGAGGAACTGTCTAGTGTGCTCGGATAGATGTTTTTGTACTGATCAACAAGACCTTGCATTATGTATAAATCATCATATCTGTGTCTTTTACTTCTGTACCTTCTGTAATAACATGACCTTGTTTGAATATATAAAAAATTTACCCTTCTGATGATTAATTGTTGTGCTCAGTAAAATTAACCTAGTTCTTACTTTTTTGAATTGGAAGTTATATAATCATTAGAGCCTCAGTTTATAAGCAATTGGTATCGACTAAATAGCTGAAAGTTCATTAAGCCATTGCTTATGATATAGAGAACTGATTTGCAAGATATCTTCTAACATTGCTTTATTCAGTTTAAGCTTAAGGCCAGTGTAGGAACAATTGCATTTTGACAATGTAATCTAGAAATTATATAGCCACATTGTTAAGCTTCAATATGCATACTCCTCAGCAACTGCAGAGCGTATCCCGGTCAACCAAAAACATCTGAAAACTGCAACATACATGTTTCAGAGTTTGATTTTCGCTATGTTGTATCAACCAAAAGCACCTGGAAAAATCAAACATACAATCATTTCGGAAACAGACACTTCACTGCATCAACCATTTCATCCAACAAAAAGAATCATTTGCAAAATTTGCATAGATGAAGATTTGGTTTTGTTTTATATACAATCCCATGGCCTAGCTTCTTGGGAAGATTAATATAGCATGGTACTACTATAAATTATAATGGTATCAAACATTAAAAACATTGTGCTGACTTGTATAATCGTATCAAATTCAGCTCAGAATGGAATCTTTATTGTGAAACAAAACAGGTGATATATTTAATTGGCGTGATCAACCAAGCAAATGTCATGGATATTGAAAAGTAAGCTTAAGGCACATTGTAACAGGGGACATTACTATTTTACAAATTCGTTCAATTAACCTATGGATTCATAATGGACTGGAGATGGAGGTATGGGCTCTAGAATGATTTGGTCTTGCTTATGTTTTACAAGACATTACCCCAGATTTTGATGTTCCATGGCAGCTGGTGCAATTCTGATTTTTGGAAAATATGGCTTCCTGAATAGAGTAAATATAAAAAATCTTATGCAATTTGGATATTATTAGCTACTAATAGTTTTAGTTCTTGATCCCTGAGCAAGCAATTTCATCCTGTTATGATACTATTGCATTTTATTATTCTGTTTATAGGGGGACAAAAAAATCTTCCACTCTAGAGAATTTGGATGTGTTTTAGAATGAATATACTATCAAATATGAAGTAATCTTGGATGCTTCTTTTATCTCTATTGTAGATGCTATTTTATGTCCAATTATTACCTATTAATAACTTAATTTTTGGGACCACTATACATTTTGAACCGATCATTATCTATAATTACTCTTAATACAGAATATCAATCGGTAATATTTTTTATTTAGTAAACTTTCACTGGATCTTAAAAAAAAGAGTTAATTATAAATAGCACGTGAATGAGGAAGATGAAAAACTAAGAAACTTGACAATGAAAAGCCAATTGTATGTTACAATAACAATACTCACACTTGGTTTCGCAAGCATTACATGCGTGTCAAGTGCAGGTTATAATGTGTATGTTATCAATGCATTGAAGCGCAAGGAACCTATGGGAGTTAGTTGCAGTGAAATTGATTTTGGGGCTGTGTACAATCCCCGTGGCCAGGGACCACCACAGGTGACTCTTCAGGTTGGAGAGAGGCATGTATGGCATCTTGATAAACTTCCTGATAATAAAGACTTTTCTTGTTTGCTGTCTCGGGCTGGTCTAAAAGCATGGACATATGTGGATAAGAGTTTTCCAGACCAACCGAATAAGTACTTTTTAGCCACAATCGATGTTGTTTATCAAGATACAAAAGAATATCCTCCAGATGATCCGGGATGGGATAAAGATAGCCAAGACCAATTAAATGCAGATGGTTCTATGGTGATTGAGCCGGGATTCGACCGTACTAAATGGCTTCCCCCGAAACAGTGGAGATGATGAGTGGAATTCTAAACAAAATCAAAATTTGGATTTTTTGGGAAATGTTATAGTGTATCCGTGTACATAAATATTATGAATTCGACGAATAAAAATTCAATAAATAAAAATACGACACGTGTCGAATCAATTCGGGGTATGTAGCACTAGGATTTTTTCACTAATATATTCACTTTCAAAAACTGATTTATAAAAACTAGCTCATAACCCGTGCGAAGCACGGATCAAGAATAAAAATTGAAAATCTATAATAAATAAATATTATTTAATTATGTCGATAGAAAGAATCAAAAATTTGGTAAAATCAAAGAATTGAAATTGAATAAATAACTAACTTATATAATTGTAGTTGCAGCTATTCGAACACGAGTTTGGAATGAAACCAATTAATTTAGATATATCATACTAACCAAAATTTGGCTTTGTACTATTGTTTTGCAACGAATAAGAGTTTTCCTCATTAATAAAGTCCCCGATCCCCCGAATAATTTTATTATACTTCTTTCCATTCCCGCAATCAATTCCCGAGTTGTTTTTATACTTCTCTCTGTTCTTGTTCTCAACGCAAATAATTTCTTAAATTCTCGTTGCTGAATGGGGTGGAGAACACAGCAAGATCGACGGGACGGATAAAATACTCATATGTAGTTGTTAGAAGTATGAGAGATACCCAAATTTGGCTTTGTACTATTGTGTTCCAACGAAAAAGAGTTTTCCTTATCAATCAAGCCCCAATCCCGAATTATTTTTATGTACTTTTCTCCGTTCCCGCCACCAATCCCCGTGTTATTTTTATGCTTCTCTTCTCTCTGTTCCTGTGTCCTGAACATGAATAATGTCTCAAATTCCCGTCCCGAATGGGGCGTGAGAACAGAGTAAGATCGACGGGACGGATAAAATACTCATCTGTAATTGTTAGAAGTAGGAGAGATATGAATTGTACCGATCGAAAGTAACTTATAAAATAATAGGTAATATAAAAAATCTTTTGATCTCAATCAAATTATACGTGTACGGCGGTATACATAACATATCAACATATGAGAACATTAAGTTGGATATCTGATTTTGATTTTATAATAAATCTTATTTATATTAATTTAGAATTATGTTAATTATATTAATATAATAATTATATTTTTACCGCTGTATATGACATACTACTCCCTCAGTCTCATCCATTTATTATCGTTTCAAATGGGAGGTTCGGCACGCATTTTAAGGCTTCTATAAAATATAGTTTCATTACTTATTTTTAAAAAAAGTTTTCTTTGAATAAAAATCCAAACATTTAATTTTTATTCAAAGAAGAATTTTTTAAAAAATAAATAATGGAATTATATTTTATAAGAGCCTTAAAATGCGTGTCAAACCTTCCATTTTTAATGATAACAAATGGATGGGACGGATGGAGTACATTATTAAGAGTGGGTTTTTGATTTTAATAAAGTAATAAAAATTAACTTTTAATTAAATAATAAATCCTATTATATTAATTTAGAATTATGTTAAATATATTAAGATTATTAAGATAATAAATATATGTATACTGTGGTATGTGGTATACATGGCATACCATACCAATAACTGTTTTTAATAAAGAGTAAGTATAGGTTTTTAATTTAATAATAAATCTTATTATATTTATTTAGAATTATATTAATAATATTAAGATAAAAATAATATGTATACCGCGGTATACATGGTATACCATTAAGAGGGGCTTTCTGCTTTTAATAAAGAGTATAGATATCTCATTTTCATAAAAAAGGGAATGTTAGGGCTATATTTAAACATTAAAATATCTTATCATTTTTTTCATTTTTAAGCATTTAAAATTATTAATAACTTTCCAAAATTTGTAAGATATTAGAAGATCATAAATGTTCATTACTAAATTTTTAATAAAATCAATTGTATTTATGGAAATCAATCAAAATGAGAAATGTTATTATGGAAATAAGCAAGTGTATCAATGACAATACCGATATAATATACCTTCCCTTATAAATATGTTCTATATTCAAATATTTCTACAAATTTAAAATAATTATGGTTAATTTCAATACTTTACATTTTTAAATGACATATATTACTCTTTTTACACAGTTAACTTAACAAATTGTTAATATATTACGTTTTCGATTTCATTTTTAAAAAATAAGTACAGTAATCAACACTTGATTAACTTTCTCAACTTCACAGAACTAATAGTCATAATTTCATAATTGAAACAATTTGGATCTTATGCGAAACTAAATGGATACTAAATCTAATTTGGATGGATAAACTTCACTGTATTGTTCACCAATTGGCCTTCATCACAGGCAATGTAGTCATGTGCTATTATATTAGCTAGGGATTTGGGGGTAGAAAATCATTAATTTTTAAGGATCACGGCAAAGAATTGTAGCCTTGTCTTGCCTTTTGCAACTTGTTCACTACAGAACCATCTTTAGGTTCTGCATTCTCGCAAATAAACGCTGGAGTAGCCATTGCTCCGCATGCATCACAGCATCATCAGTTTTAATAGAATATGCATTGTTAAATAAAAATTGTTCTTGTTTTTTGAAATTGGACTTTCATCCATGGTAAAAGATTCCCAGTGGAAGGAACTGATGATTAAAAAACAGTTCGGCAACCAGATTTTGACAGGTGCAAGTATGACCAGCTTAATAGAGCCAGTGATTTTTCTACTGTCAGAGATATAGACATTGGCATGATAACATTTTCTCCTGACGGTTATACCTTTTGCAAGTTCATTTTTTACGGTTGATAATACTTTATACTTTGGCTTCTAATCCTGCCAAAATTAATGACAAAAGGGTATGACTAATTATGGTCACAGGGTTGTTCACAACAAAGAGCCAAAATGCACTGGAACTGGTTAATTGAGTAAATAAACACCAAAATGTTGGATCCGATAGCCGATAACAAAGTATAGAATAAGAGTAATGCTAAACATGTATGTTTATGAAACTAAAAAGAGACACATAAAGTGCTATGTAGATATAGACCTTTCGAAATTGTTGTTCAAGACATTATATTTGCCGATGGATTTAAGGCTAACGCAACATAGAAATATATCTAAAATCTCCTGTAGCCAGTCGGTTCGACATCCAAAACTCTTTCCAACAACTGGGAACATCTTTCTTGTACTTGACAACTTGCGTTTAACATTATGCTTACCAATTATAACAAAGCTATCTTGGTCGCTTTGCTGTTGCGTCCGCCACTCATCAATGTGAATCTTTCTTAATGACTTGCAATGCTTCACAACAGATTCAATACCAGGATTTGTGCAAATCCAATTTCGTACGACATGAAAAATCTCTAGTTTCGAACATTTACAAAGAGCAGAAAGGCCAGCGTCACTCCATATCCAAATAAACCTCGTGCAAACTTATATTCTCTCTATAATCAACCATATTAATAAGTACTTCATCCCATTTACCTAAGCATATGGCCAATTTTAATGACCCGAGATTCTTTGATCCACACATATAAGTGGTGCAAAAATGTTCAAATATAGCATAAGATCTATTTGGGATTTTCCTCTAACACATTAAGGTTTTGGATGAGCTGGTTACTCAACATGGTATCAAAGCTCTGGTCGGTCATGGGCGGGATCTTCCTCTAACACCTTAAGATTTTAGATGAACTGTTACTCAACAAAATAACATAGACCCCAATATTCTCACAATTTATGAGGGACACGAAGACAAATTAATGAAACTATATGAATTTTGATGATCACATAGTGGCAAAAATGTTTGTATTTATAGATGTAAAGCAACAAACTATATGCTCTACCCTAACTTGTTGTTGCAGGGCAAGATGGCTTACTGATATGAAATATCAGTGCATATAAAATAGCATGCCATTATCATATATACTAACTTGGTTTTGTAGGGCAAAATAGCTTACTGATATGAATGTTAGTTTATCTAAACAGCAAGCCATTAGTGCTGGACTGAGTCAGTTTGGCAAGCCAACTTCACATGTTCAATATATAAACAACAAGCCAAGTTGTTCTGCTCAGAATCTGTCATGATCATGGATCATGGATCTATCTTAGGAAACTTGATTAAATATATTGTGAGGGCTCTTTTAAGACTTAATACGTACATAATATATTTAGAGCTAAAAAACTTTTATCAAATCCTTTTTAATAATCGCTTTCGAAAATTATAGGAGCTTGTCATGTTTAAAAGATTTTCTCTTACAAAACCTCCTATACATGTTTTTGATGCACACAAACAGAAGGGTTTTGTTTTTTCTTCGATTTATCTTCTCTAAACCTCTGTCAAACGGTCACATGAACGTTGCTAAAATCTCTCCAACCAATTGAACATTAGAATTGGATTCTAGACGTTGTTAATTGATTGGTTGATTTTTGAACGTTGTTTGTGAAGCTATTTAAACATGTTCTTGTGTCTTTTTCTATCTTCCATCCAAGCACAACAAGAACACACACAACCCAGTTTTACTTTGCTATATTCAAACAAATTCTCTTGAGCTCTTTATATATCATATATGTACTATATCTTCGAGAGTTCATAGGTTTTGAGTTGTAATCACTTTATTGATTTGTATTACTCTATTTATAATCAGTAGTTGCTGGACATATTGGCTAGGGAACAAGGGTTTGGTGAACGTTGCTAGAGAAGTATACTTGGGAAGTATAGCTTAGAGAGCAAGTTCTGAAACAGGTGTTCAGCAAGCCATTTGTCAGCAACCGGGAAGAAGGGTGGTATATTATTGTATCTTGTAATTGTTATTATCTTTAATCAATAATATATTCTCTTACCGGGTTGGTACGGGACCAGGACGTAGACCATAGGGACTAGGGGTCGAACCTGGCTAAAAGTTTATTGTGTTCTTTACTTTTCTGCCTTACTTACCGTACTACATTTATTTACAATCAGCGAGCCATTTGTGTCTGCATTGGTAACAGTTAGCATGCCATTTAAGTCTGCATTAATTTGAACTCAGTAAGCCATTTCTGGTAAAACATTAAAATTGATTATAGTTTGCCATATACAGCTATTCGCTCCCTCTAGGTGTGCATTTTCAATTAATGCCCCAAAATGGGCGGGGTCTTCCTCTAACACCTTAAGGTTCCTCTAACACCTTAAGGTTTTAGATGAACTAGTTACTCAATAAAAGAACATAGGAGCCTTATGGCTATCGATTTCCTTCAAAGATATATATTTTAATTAATGAATACTCCGCCGCACCAGGATACACAAGGTCAGTGCTTAGATATTCTATACAACGATCTATCTTTCTTAATGACTTGCAATGCTTCACAACAGATTCAATACCAGGATTTGTGCAAATCCAATTTCTTACGACATGAAAAATCTCTAGTTTCGAACATTTACAAAGAGCAGAAAGGCCAACGTCACTGACTATCGCCATATCCAAATAAACCTCGTGCAAACTTATATTCTCTCTATAATCAACCATATTAATAAGTACTTCATCCCATTTACCTAAGCATATCGCCAATTTTAATGACCTAAGATTCTTTGATCCACATATAAGTGGTGCAAAGATGTTCAAATATAGCATAAGATCTATTTGGGGTCTTCCTCTAACATCTTAAGGTTTTAGATGAGCTAGTTACTCGATATGGTATCAGAACTTTGGTCGGCCAGGGGTCACAAGTTCGACTCCCTGCCACCCCTAATATTCTCACAATTTATGAGGGACACCAAGGCAAATTAATGCCCCAAAATGGGCGGGGTCTTCCTCTAACACCTTAAGGTTTTAGATGAACTGATTACTCAACAAAAGAACATAGACCCCAATATTCTCACAATTTATGAGGGACACAAAGACAAATTAATGCCCCAAAATGGGCGGGGTCTTCCTCTAACACCTTAAGGTTTTAGATGAACTGATTACTCAACAAAAGAACATAGGAGCCTTATGGCTATCGATTTCCTTCAAAGATATCTATACTCTTTATTAATAAGCAAAACAATGTGAAAATGGTGCGCGGTACTAAAGTACCAAAGTACCAAAGTACCAAATTTGGTTATCACTTAACCCGGTTCGATTCCTCGCAACTACATAATTATACAAGATTTATTCACTTTAAATTTTTTAGGTTCATCCAGGATTCGATTCCTTACAACTACGTAATTATACAAGATTTATTTATTTACTTTAAATTCAATAGTTTCATGGAGCGTTAGATTCTTTACAGCTACGTAATCATACAAGGCTATACTCTTTATTAATAAGCAAAACAATGTGAAAATGGCATGCAGTACTAAAGTACCAAGTTGTGTAAGTATAATTTCGACAAATGATTATTAGGGTAATTTGTGTGAATTGGTACCAATTATTTTGTTATAATTGTATTACAGATTTTTAGTCGATGAGACACCTTTTAGAGTACACTCAAACTTGGAACACAAGGGTCTGCCATACCCAAAAGACCAAGCCATGGGTGTGTACAGTTCAGTATGGAATGCAGATGACTGGGCTACACAGGGTGGCCGTGTCAAAACAGATTGGTCCCATGCGCCATTTATCGCTTCCTACACGAACTTTAAAATCGATGGTTGCGTGTGCCAGGCCACGGTGAATGTAGCTAATATGTTACAACAGTGCAGTAGTAGTGCCGAAAAGAAGTTCTGGTGGGATGAGCCTAGATTGGCTGAGTTGAGTCTGCATCAAAGCCATGAGCTGTTGTGGGTTCGTGCTAAACATATGATTTATGATTATTGTGAGGATGCTACTAGGTTTCCGGTGACTCCGGTTGAATGCCAACACCATCACCACCAGCATTAGTTTCCCTGGAAATCGAAGTAAAAAAATGGTGAATGTAAAATTTTTAAGAACTTTTAAGACTAGAGATAACTCCTTGTTTACCTTAGGTTACTTTTTGTGAGATATGTTTCTTTTTTAATTAATTTGATTTCCATTCGGTACATTTGACCCTTTTTTTTGTTAGATTTTCACTTTAAACTACGTCTGTTAAGAGTAAGAGGCCATGCAAATGAAATTAAACTACCCTTAAAAAAGAGAAGTGAGAATAACACAAGACAGTGGGATTCAATTTATGTTTGAGGAAATGAACCTGGGCAGCTTCAATTATAAGAGGCCCAAAAAGTTGGTGGGAACTTTTATATCAAATGCAGCAATGCATGGTGCAATTATAATTACACAAGTGAGTTGAGGTCGTGAGGAGGACGAGTGAAAGCTAGGAGGAGAGGTGGGCAAGCGGGCGGGCTGGGTGAGTTGTGCCAAGTTTTAACATTGCCGGGTTGATGGGGAAGGGCGACAGGACCGACATGTTCTCGGTGCTGAGCCGTGCCGGGTCGTGACGCCTGGGCGAGTTGGCGGGCGCCGTTCATTTTTTTTATCTTTTAATTTGATTAAATATCATTTAAAATTCTAAGAATTTTTTTGGAATAAAAGAGGACGGTACCTCTATTAATTTTATTAATTAAAAAAATATTTTACAAATAATTTGAGAGGACTCCTCCTCTCTAAAAAAACGGAACAAACCGCATTAACATATTAAAACAATTACAAACCAAACAAATTTTAAAAATACAAAAAAAAAAAAAAAAAATCCTTTCCACTATTTGATTATTGTTGTTCGTTAGTAGTTGAGGCGTTGTAATCCAAAGTATCAATTGTCATCCATGGATCGTCTTCGCCTTCCGAGTCATCTTCTTTTTTTCCTTGTTGTCTTTTCGCGGCTTGATCCCAATATTTTTTGCAAACACAAATTTTTACTATGTCCGGCGCAATACTTGATCTCTTCTCGTCTAACACTCTTCTACCTGCACTAAAAGCGGACTCGACGCAATTGTAGAAACGAGGACTACTAAAATATCCCTTGCAATTTTTGCTAAAACCGGAAATTGTAACTCATGATTCTTCCACCATGGTATTATTTCAAAACCATCATTTAACTCGTAACTATAAGAAAAAAAATTCCCTAATCATATTAGAAGAAGAAGGTACGGAAGATGAAGTGGAAATTCTACATTTTTGTTTTTGGTTAGTATAGATGAAATAGTATTATTAAACCTACTAACAGTACTACTATTCTTTGGTGATATAGAACTTTGAATTTTTGAAGCATAAATATCTACAAGACGATACAACAAGTCTAAACAATGATTAACATATAAAACATGATCATATAAAACGTTTAACACTTCATAATAATGTCCTAAAATATTTTGTAAACCTTCCTTTCTAACACCGGGATCAAGAAGACATGCAATACCATAAATATAAGAAAATTCTGTAAAGTATTAGATCTACTTAATCGAATATTTTAATAACATGAAAATTGAATATTTTTAAAAACATAAAAATCGAATATTTTTAAAAACACAAAAAGCCGAATGTTTTTAATAACATGAAAATCGAATATGTCTAGAAATACAAAACCCGAATGCTTTTAAAAACATAAAAAGCGAATATTTTCAAAAACATAAAAATGAAATTAAAAACACAAAAAAAAAGAAATTAAAAACGCAAAAAAAATGAAATTAGAAACGAGATAAATACCGGCTTCGCATCGAGGTTGCTTGGGTTGAACCTTGAGATGATATTGTTCCCCTTCCTTCTTCCATTTTTTTTAAAGCTTTGCCGTATTTTTTTAAAGTTTCGTTGGAATTGTTTACTCGCCGGAATTATTTAAAGCTTCACAGATCACAGTAGCAACAACTAGCAGGTAGCAACTAGCAAGTGAGAGTAGAGAGTAGTGAGAAAGAGAGAGGAGAGAAAGTAGAGAGATGGAGTAGAGAGAGCAGATAGATAGAGCGAGAGAGAGTGCAGTGGAGGGAAATGTGAGAATGTGAGTATTTATAGGGGGAAATACTAGCCGTTGGAGGAACGTTGGGGTGCAGTTGAGAGCAACGTTAGTGGAGAGGAACGTTGGAGGTTGCAGAGATTTGCAGGAGAGCTGTTGGAGGTGGAGCAGGACTCCAGGAGAGCCGTTGGAGTCTTGGAGAGCTGCTACGTGCCGTGTTGTATGTGTCGGACCGTACGTGCCGAGCCGGTTTGAACCGTGACGAGTCGACGAGCGGGAACTTAACTTGAGTGAATAATATATATTACAAGATAAATAGATTGAACAAAATATAGGGTTGAACATGGTACACTAAAAGTACCCCACTTTATATGCCAAGTGATAAAAAACATTTTGATATTTCCACCAACTTGAATTCGATTAAAGGTCAATTTGGCCTTCAAAAACCTCTAACGAGATCGCACTCGACTCGATTTTTATACAACTCGAGATTGAACACAATTTTGATTTGCATACAACTCGAGATTAAACATAATTTTTATGATTGACAAATTTTAAGTTCGATACATCATAAAAAATCTCACTCTAGCTTGATAACAAGAAACTCCATTTGTTTTGGATTGATTTCCTATCCATTGTGCTAACAAAAGTTATTTTTGGAACTAATGATAATTTATTAGAATAAATGAGCAGAAATTACTTCTTAATATATTTTAACTATTTTTTATAGAGTTTCATGCTCGTAAGGTAGTTACCTAAGTTTAATTAGATTTCTCATGTAAATGCACGAGGATATTATTGTAATTACTTAAAGTTCTATTAATTTACAAAACTTTTTTTACACTAAAAAACATCCTCATAGTAGGTAAGTTTTCTAAAGTAAACATTTTTCTCTTTTTTATAATTATAATTAAAATTGATAAACTTTTCAATATAGGAAATAAGAGTGATAGTAGTTTCCCTCCAAATTTATTTTTCATCACATCTCATCCCCATTATTCCTGCTGCTTTTTATAGACACCTTCACATAAATCTTAAAAATCAAGAAACCAAAAACCAAGAATTCAATGGAGTCGTCGTCATCGTCATCATCATCATCTTGTTCTCGCTGGTGGTACGCTCTCTTCTACTTTGCAATGTCCATAACATTAGCTATTATCATCACCACTTCTTTCCATTCAACTCCCAACTCTGCAACACCTACACAATCATCCATCAAACACCAACTCTCTTTAACCGCCACTCATGTCTTAAAATCTCATGATTCAATGTCATTGCCACTCTCCTCCCACTACAAGGAAAACAGTTAAAAGCGACCGCACCCATTCCGGTCGCATCTATATGAAAAATGACCGTTTTTTGTCGTTTTTACATAAAAATGACCGGAAACCCGCGGTCACTTATAAGGCCGTCACAACTAGATTTGCGGTCGAAAGTGGAAACTAAAAACGACCAAATACAGTCACAATTAAGAAGTCCAAATATGACCAAAACCAGTCGCTTTGTAATTTCCAATTTTTTTGAAATTTCAGCATGAAATTTCACCAAAAATTTCATTTTCCCCCCTTGGGAACTCAAATTTTCACTAAAAATTTCATTTCCCGCCTAAGGGACATGATTTGACCAACTTCGGTCGTATTATAATTTGACGGAATGCGGTCGAAAATATATTTGACCACTTCCAGTCACAAATGTTCATGACTGAATCCGGTCACTCTTATGCCAGCAATTTCGACCATTTTCAGTCACACTTAAGGTACAAAAGATGTTATTTGCAACCAAAAATGGTGGAAATACTTACCAGAATGGTAATTAAATACTACCAAAATCAGTCACAAATTTAGTGAGTAGCCTGTACAATTTTACCTATATACCACATTTCCTACTTTATCACTGCAATCATCACAATGCCACAAGCCTAGAATAAAATACATATGACAAGAAATATAATATGAAACCAAAATATTATTCATTAAATACCATGAAACTCCATAAACACTCATAGACTAATATTCTCCACATAACTCCATTAACACTACTCTAAAATTCAGAGTACGATTTTACAAAAGTTTTGTGACACTATTTTTTCCACAAAAGTGACAGTTTTTGTTCCAAAGTAGCTTAGACATACTATAATTATAATATACTACGGGCTTAGTGGAACAACATTGTTAAAGTAGCCTTCCATGTCAATGTCATGTCCGTTGCCTTCCCCGTCGTCACAGTTCTGTCCATTTGTATTTCCTTCATCATAGGCCATATTATTTTCATCCCGGTTTCCTTCATCATGGGCCTGGGTATCCTGTATATGAGCCTGGGTATCCTGCATATGAACCAAAAGGTTACTTCTCCCCACAATATTTTTTTTTGTATTTTTTATCAGCATTAATTAATTTCCTCATACATTGGAACAAAGTAGGTTGTAATTTGCAGAACAGTACAATTATTACAATTATAAAATCTTATTTAATATGAAAAATATGAAAATTTTGATACTTTGCTATATACTTATCACTGGTCCAGCTAGGTATCCTGGCAACAAATTTTACTAGCTGGGCCATAGTACGTTGATACTCTTTACCTAGTCTTTTTATCTTGGAATCTCCCATCGCATCTTGGGTGAGTGGTAAAATGCTGAAGATTCCACGGAATCAATCCGGAATCTGAATCTGTCAGACGCATCTACTATGGACCTATGGTGCTACGCTACCAAATTTTGATGGGGCTTTATATATAGGCAACTATATCTATAAAGAACTCCATTTAGGTTTTTGTACTGCTATCTTTGTCCTTTGATCTCTTATGCAGTTCAAGCCGTCGGTTTTTAAGTGATCAGTTTGCTAAGCAAAGGCCTTTTGTGTTGTTCAAATGATTGATCATCCTGGCCGGTCGTGTACACTAATTTAATCAGTGCACGTACAATGATTTTCTAATTAGCATGTGTATATATAAATAACAAAGAAAAAGGAAATTAGAAGCACAATAAGAGTTTTCACAACATTATGTACGAAGAAAAAACTTAGCAATAGTTCCGCACTGGTGTCTTATCTGATTTAGGTTAGAATTTTTGGGGTTTATCACCCCATCAATTCCAGGGAGCATAGTGGAATATAAATGGGACATGAGGATTAGTCACGTAAGTTAGCCTGGACACTACAAATTTGTTGTGAGATGTGCGTGGAAGTATTGAAATGTAAATATTAGTAACCAATAATCCTACTTGATTTTTTTGGCCATTATTACATTTAATATACTATGGCTTTTGAAATAATTTCTATTTTAGACGTTTTGGTTCGTTCTTTTCAGTTCATAATCTTTACACATAGTCATCATATTATAATGGTTCTTTCATATCAATCAAACCGACCTTTTGCAGTGCTTGCAAGACTGAAGCACTATATGCATGTCACTGAACACATTTAAATATACTATGTTATGCTGTTCTGCACCATTTTGTATAAATTTGAGATTGAGAAATGCAACATAGTGAATATAGTGTCTGAGAATTTAAACTATGGGTTAATAATCAAGTGAGTCACTAAAGTGGGCTCAATGTATCAAGTTGGTCACTGAACCGAAAACGGTATCAATAAGGTCATTAAAGTGGGTTACGGGTACATTTGATTAATTCTGCTAAATTTTTGTTAACGGTAAATGATGATGTGTTTAGTATAATCTGATGCAGGAATTCAGAACACTTTATCGGATGCTTGCCACATCAGATTATACTAAACACATCAGATTATACTAAACACATCATCATTTACCGTTAACAAAATTGTAGCAGAATTAATCAAATGTACCCATAACTGACTTTAATGACCTTATTGATATCGTTTTCAGTTCAGTGACCAACTTGATACATTGAGCCCACTTTAGTGACTCACTTGATCATTAACCCTTTAAACTATTTAAATTTCTTATAAGATTACCTCAATGACGACCTTCTTGCATCTTTCAAATAGGGAAGCAGTCAAATTTGTCGCAATCTTCATATATTGATCCCAAAATACCAGTTGTGTTGGGTCATCCTTGCTTGGATAGGCACCATCAGCCAATTTTCGCAACTCTTCATCGAGGCGGGATCGTGGAACCTCATCTACCCCATTCATGGTCTGGACCATATCAGTCACGTCATTCAATGCCCTCCCCATCATCTCGTATGCATGCTCTGGAATGCGGGCTGGAGTGGACAAGTTGGTCCATGCAACTGCCTCTGCTGGTCCAAGAAGTTCTCGAACCGTATGGTGTGGGTACATAAACGGTTTCCCCTTCTTTGGCTGACGAGCATGCAGTGTGACTAAGATATTGCTTTTCCTGCGGCTGGCCGGAGACAAAGGTGGCTCATCTGGACCATGTTGGGAAGCCAATTCATTTTCAGCACGCTCCATAGCCTCTTGCATTCTACAACTGATTAGGAAATCGATACACCATGTAACATAGAAGAAATGATTATCAATATAATTATTTTGTTAACTAATGCAGAAAAAAGAAATCTCAAGTTACTTTGCATTAAGCTGTAAAATACAATTTCATTAAGCCAAAAAATGAAAGTGAATGTATAAAAGTTTAAAAATGAGATGAGGAAATCGTAAAATATGAGGCTGGTATTAATATTGTATTATTATGACAAATAATTTAGGATGCTGATTAGTCAAATAATTTATGACAAGTATACTCAAGAGGCAAATGTTTGCACATAAATATTGTATTATTTAACCACGTTAATATTCTGAAGGTATAAACTATTGCGCAACAAACCTTAATTTGCATCAATTCTGCATGCTTCTTTGTGTACACAATATGAAATAGTTCCAATTCAGACATGACCTCGCCCGTTTCTTCCTCCTTGGCCTATAAAAAAAATATAAAAACAGTGCAACAAATAATTAATCCAACCATGTCTCATATGTTTATTCTACTTGACATATAATTTAAATATGTTAAAACTTAAATGAATTAAAGTAAGTGACAATTTAAATATAACAACTTTATATTTTAGTACAATGATCCAAAACTTGTGTAATTCCGTGTAAAAATGTGTGCGGTGCAATGCGTTATCTAATTGTCCACAAAATCGTGAGTAAGGAGTTCAGAAACTGTAAAACCTGAACTTGTGTAATTTTGTGTAAAATTGAACTAATTATCTTATATATAAAAGCTAAACAGTAAATCGTATGATCAATAATTTATATGCTTATAACTTCAGGTATATGATATTAACACTATCACATAGTAACATAACAAGTTAGTAACAACAGCTTAAGTAAACAGTAATAACACATCTGAGTACACCCCTACTCTAGACATATTTTTCAAGTGTGACAAATGTTTAGGAATGTACTGAACTTACACTGCGTCGTTGTTCAAATGGCATCGCTCCACTGGCGTGCGGGAATGTTAAATGTTTGCGATTTTATGTGTTGATCTTCGACATCTTTTCATGACCATCTGTTTCCCAATAATCACAGCAACCTATCCATGCATCCTCTTCTAGGAAATGGGGCTTGAAATGATGTCGTTTTTTGTTCTCTCCCTTTTTAAGAGCTTCTTCAACCTCTTTACTAGCATTCTTCTTCATTGTGAACATACTCTGCTTCATAGTTCTTCTCAAATGCTCTCTAACCACAGAATTTGCCTCTCCCTTTGTGAAACCTTTAGGATAGTAATAGTAACGCTGACAAACAAGAGAAACTTGTAAAATGAATAACAAAACGAAAGGTGACATGTATTAAATTCCAAATTTATAGTACATATATACCCTAAACTTCTTAACACATCGGTTTAGAAAGGCCTCTCTTTTTCTTCCTTTTTCAGAGGCTGTTTCATAAGTCCATTCCGCTCTCATTATGCCTTTCAATGTTCTTTTGTACCTGGGCTGTTTGATACTGCAAAAATGAAGCAAGTTAGTTAAATGAGTTAATCATAACCAAACCCTTCAATTAAATACACATTTTAATTCACTCGAAATGAACAAATGCACTTGAAATGAAAAAGAATAACTAAATACATACTACTTATGGAGTTGAGTAAGCTCATTAACTGATATGAAGCCTTGTGTTACCAGAATAACCAAACACAAACTACAGATTCCTTAATTCCAAACAGTGCCTTCTATTGTGTAACTAACAGTCTACCAAGTAGTTTGGTATAAATATCATTGCTGGTTTAATTGCATAGCTACTGCTCTAATCTGTCTTCCTGCTAGTAATTATTTATCATATACAAGGTGTTTCCATTTTGTCAAAATTTCAGCCAAAATCTTCTAATAGCCCTGTTTTAGGTTTTACAACGCCTGCCTCCATCTTCTTCTCAGGTGGATTTACCTCAGTTGCTTCTTCATTTTCCTCCCCTAGTTATAATAGGTAAAATAGATTTCCATCTCTTACCATATACCGAAAAGGTGGCTTCTTTTCTATGACATTTGTTATGCAAAATGACATTTGTTTTTCAGTTTAAAAACACACTTAGAAGTTAGAAAAGAGAGAGTTTCAATACTGTATAGACACCCATAGGCTACAGAGTAGTGGCCTGGCCACCAGTAGAGTAGTGACCACCAAAGTTTATGTTAGTTTTGTCGTAAGGCTTATTATATCTTTGCTCTTGATCTGAGGGAAATAATCAACTAAAATCAACATTCACACAAGTAATATAGCTATTTATCAACAACCAAAGATGGTCCCCTCCAATTAATCGATAATCGCAGTTAAATCTATCTGAGTGTTCTTTTGCCTAAATTTTTATGTTAGTTTTCTAAAAGTTTATTTTGTTTGTTTGTACCTAATCATGCTTAAACTATAATTAAAGCCATTTCAGCATAAGCCACTGATCATATTAAATTTGACCGACTAAAAGTAGCCTACTGATTATTGTTCGTTATACCTACCAGTTCTCTAAATTTGAAAGAACATAAACGGAATTCACAGAAAAATTATCAAAAAGAACTTGGAACTACTAAGTTGATTAATATCAAACTTGCATTATCAAAAAAATTACAATTCACAGAAGGGATTGATATTACGTTTTGTCGTCGACGAACTGCACCACTCCAAGCTTGGGTTCTCCCTTCTGTGGTGGTTTTTTGTAATCACCGTAACACAAACTTCGTGCAGCTCTCTCAAAAGTAGTCTCATCACCCTCCATATCTTCGTCACTCTCCATATCTTCGTCAACTTCCATATCTTTGTCACCCGCCTCAACCTCTTCCCCACCCTCAATCTCATCATCGCTCTTGTAACAGCCCCAAATCCGGGGTCAGGGATTTAGGGTAGTCACGATCCATGTACTCCTTGCCTTACCTGTATTACTCACACCATTCATAATTCACCTGCTCATGACCCCACAATATATGTCACACACACACACACACAGGTTAGAGTCTCAGAAACGACACAATACAACAACTGCGGAATAAATAATTTTTATTACAATACCCAAATGTCTTTTGAATCTGTTACTGATACAATTTCTAAGTATTGTTACATTACCAACTTAGCCTTCTGATGCTCACAATCCTCTAATACCATTCATGTCTATACATAAGTTGAATACCAAAAGCTGCAGCCTGGTTCGATTGGTTCGTACTACTCTCGGGATCACTACTAGAAATTGTTTATGGAAACGCCTTACGGGGTATGTGCCGTCCCATTGGCATCCTGCTCCGCTGCTATATAATATATATAAAACAATAGCAAGAGTGAGCGATAGCTCAGCAAGGTAATGAAAGTATGGCATACTTCTGCCTTTAATTCAACCCAGAATAAAGCGGGTATAAGACAATAGTTTGTCAAAATATCTCGATACTGAAATTATTTCCTTATCGGAAGGTATTCCAAAAATAGTACCTTTATTGTAATTCAAATATCATTTCATAATATTTCTGCAACTCTTTTGCTATATTATGAACAAAGTTCTTGTATAAACGATGAGGTTTCAAAGTAAACCAAATATAACCTTTCCGAAAAATATCTGCTATATATGCAGAATATCAACATATAACTTAAAAGATGAAGTTATAAGGTGATTCAGTATAAACAACTCCCTTACCATAACTCATGTTATGTAAGGTATCCACAGAGTCATAACTCATAAATAAAAGATGAAGTTGCATGAATTTATTGTCACTTCATTTCCAAACACTTTTCGACCCCCTACCAACATGATTGCTTCTTCATCCCAATACATGTTGCAGGAATATCCAAATTGGATGATGAACCAATACTGGAGTTGCTACCGCGTCCGCTGTGCCTAACCTTACTATGATCAGTAGCAGGTCGCACCGCTCAAATAGTTTTCTACATGTAGATGGAAGTATCACGACGGCCTGACATTGTCTACCGCCTTACTATGACCTCCCGGCCCATTTGGGGCAATATAAAAGTTGGATGGGCCCACGCAACTTGACCACTTACACCACTCCTAGTTCAGATGAAATCCATGACTCTGAAACGTAAAGATCGTCCTCCTTTCCCCAAGTGTAACACTTGTTGATACGACTCCACTAAGTAGTTATATCTAGGTTGGAAAGGAAGATTCTCCAATATTTCCCAAGCTATGCTTGTTAATGGATATCGACTTGTTCCATGAATTTACCCCTCGATCATTGAGGTGGTAACACAACATTAGACTGGCAGCAATTACATTGCTCCAAGAAAATATCTGTCCCTTGACAGTTTTTGAATTGAGAGTTTAAAAAAAAGAGTAGTAGTCACTTAAATCAGGCTTCCCATATTTTTGATAGTTGAGCGAGCATTTAAATCTTCTTAAAAGACAGATTCAAATGGAAAACAATGTTTTGGGAACCTCTTTTTGATTTGAAAATAATTAATCGTATTTATTAAATAAGTAAACCTCAAATGAATATTCAAAAATAATATTCATTACTTAATAAATCTCAAATGAATATTCGAAAATAATATCCATTAAATAATTAAGTCTCAAATGAATATTCAAAAGCAATATTCATTAAATAAATAATTAATCCTCGAATGAATATACATAAATAATATTCATTAACTAATTAAATAATCTTCAAATGAATATTCAAAAATTAATATTCATTAAATAATCCCCAGATAAATATTCACAATAATATTCTTAAAGTCAATAATCCTCAAATGAATATAAATAATATTCTTTAAGTCAATAATCCTCAAATGAATATAAATAATATTCTTTAAGTCAATAATCCTCAAATGAATATAAATAATATTCTTTAAGTCAATAATCCTCAAATGAATATAAATAATATTCTTTAAGTCAATAATCCTCAAATGAATATAAATAATATTCATTAAATAAATAATTAACCCTCGAATAACAGTTACCTGATATCTTTGTTATCATTCCGGAACAAAGCGATTTTAAGAAAACATTTTGAAAATGATATTCATCTAAGTAAACAAATTTAATTAGACGAATAAGGCTTATTTAATCCGTAAATGCTTCCAGAAGTATTTACTAATTAAATAAACACTGGTTTATTGGTGATGTTGCCTTTAGGTTAATTATTGCGAAAATCTTTCTAAAAAGCTCTGTCCGGGTTTTCGAAAATATACCTTACAAAATAACCCCGATACGCTGGCTAAGTTATAAACTCAATACATGCTCTACCCTCTGAGCCTTTCTTATTCCAGTACACAAATACCTACCTTATGATATAAAGTCCCCTTCCACCATACGAAAAGTTTATAAATATATACACCATATAATTCAAGGCGTAGGATCTTAAAAGCATCACCACCCATCCACAGTATTATAAGGTCATAGGATTTTGGTTATCGCACGAGCAGGATTTAATATCATTAACAAGACCAAGGATATACTGGTTTTGATAAGGAAGCACAATATTGGGAAACTTGCAAATATGGATTGAAACTTATTCAACACATTTCATATATTTCAAAATAAATATACTCTGAACGATCGAGTATGCATACATAACTTGCATCTAGTATATACATACTTCAAAATATGGTTTTTAGAAACTTGCCTGATGCTCGAGAAGTGATAGGGGTTCGCGACGATGCCGGACAATCTAGACAAAGTCAAAGAAAACGTACGATTAATCCCCTGGATAATCCACTTGTACTCAATGCTTAAACACGTAAGCGAAACACAACTAAGGCATTAGTAGCTCGTCATAGGCTCATACTAAGTCCATGTTAATCGACAATTACTTAAGTCGTAGGTTTAGTCCGAAATCGATCCTCGAATACAAGTTATACTTAACCATTTACAACATCGGTTTCTAAGTCATGTTCTTAGTGGTTTTCACTTGCGCAACCTCTGCTGTCGCATTTTTATAAAATCGAAAAATAATCTTTTTAATACGAATCGTTTTCGTGAACCTTCCTAACTGTCTCTAGTATTATTCCTCAAAGTTTCACATTTTAATATGGCTTCCAAGTGGTCCAAATATAGCCTCAAAGTGGCTGACCAGAGAAGGGTTGTTCCTCCGAACGACGTTTACTAAAACTCACTTTTCTCTTAAACCGTAAATCGTATGGACATGATCTTTATACCAAAACAAACCTTAAAACAAGACCTACATGTTCATGGTCAGTGTTGTTCAAAAATAATCCAAGACCAGTTCGTAATCCTTGCTCAAAACAGCCTTAAATCAAATGGGCATTACGACGGCTATAATCGTAACGTTTCCCGGTTTTTGTTATGTCAAAACCTCTTAAAACCAAATCAATTCAACAACACAACCATCTTTACAACATAATCAGTTTATATACTTCAAGAACATATCACCAACATCAACCAACAACAAGTATCCATCAAGAATTAACCATACATACTCCAAACTCCATAATCATGCTTATTCTTAAACATTACTAGAAACTTCACTTAAATCTCAACATAAATCAAAGGGTGGATGAGTGGTATACCTTCCTTGATGCTCTACCAACACTAACCAGTGGCCACAACCACTCAACAAGCCTTATATACTCCTTACAAAGCTTAAACCTTAAGATTCAATCAAGAAAACAAGTTAACAACTTTCGGAGTTACTATTCATCATCACTTTGTAAACTCTATATAAAATCGAAAAACAAGAGTTTGGTGCTAAGATTTTTACCAGACCTTGTACTCTTCATAAGCTTTATTTTGAGCTATAGATCGCCAAATTTAAAGCTTCCTAGCTAGGGTTTTGAGTCACATCTTCCCGCTGGACAGAAACTGGACAGTTTGGGGTTCTCCAACTTCGGGAAGGGATTTGACTAGGCTACACCCCTTTGATGGCCATGAAATTTTGATCGAATGTTACCCATGGAGTGGAGAAACTATGGTTAAAATTTGGTGATTTAAGGATGGATAGAAATGGAGTTATGGATTTTTCTTTGGACTCTGTTTCTGCTGGGCAGAAAATCTGGAGAGTTCTTCTCTTTCTTTTCTTCTTTTCTTTTTCTTTTGTTTTTGGATAATCATGCTTGAAATGCTGATTTTTTTGTTAAAGTGGTGAGTCATCACATTGTCCTTGTCATCAGGACACGTGTCAAGCCATGGAGTATCATGGTGGCAAAGCAGGGACACGTGTCGCGCATGCGTGCGTTTGGTTAAAGTAGCTTTACTGATTCGTTTCTTTTCACATGGATGATCCAAATGTTGCATCCCTCGAATTAATCTTGTTACATGTTACTTCCATGTCTATATTTAATCCTGTCATAATTTCAATCCTTAATCCATGATTCGTTCGCTTAATCACTTAATCTCGTTATAAAGTATCAGCGGTTTCTAGAACCTTCGTTTCACTGTCTCAGTGGTTTTCGTTCTAAATTCTCAAATCAAATAAAATAAAATTCCAAAATATTAAATCCTCAAATCCTTAATTTAATATCTCATCTCTTGAATGTAATAATATATAATTTGCTGCCCGGTCAAATACTACACCAAAATAAAATTTGGAATTTCTGAATTCCGATCGTCTTTGCATTCACTTATTTACTCTGTAGATCACTAATATGACTTCCGAATATCCACACTACGTCTCGTACATAGGTGGCATGAAAAACTTTGTTAATTCTCAAAATCACTATTCATCCACCAAATTCACCATTCACTGATGCACTTAATCATAATAAGAAAAGTTTTAAATTTTTCCAAAAATTCGGGTTATTACAGTCTCCCCTCCTTAAAAGGATTCCGCCCCGGAATCAGCTTAGGAATAACTGGGGGTAATTCCCTCCCATTGCACTTTCTAACTCCCAAGTGGATTCTTCCACTTCTTGATTTTCCACAAACCTCTCACTAGCTTGGCAACCTCGTCACTTAGCACTTGCTCTTTTCTATCCGTGATTTCCACAGGTTGTTCTTTGTAAGTCAGACCAGGTTGTATATCTACCTGCTCGTACTCTAACATATGCCGGGCATCTATAGTATACTAACGTAGCATTGACACCTGAACCCCGTTATGACCATTCTACAAGTTTGGGGGGTAAGGCTGGCTCGTAGGCCACCTTCCTGACGCATTTTAAAATCTCAGATGGCCCAATGAATCTCGGGCTCACTTCCCTTTCCTTCCAAATCTCATTAATTCCCTCCATGGATATCTTTTAGCATCACGAATCTCTAACCTCATATTCTCTATCTTGTTTGTACAGAAATACACCAGCATAAACTTGCTTGTCATCCATCAACATGCCATTTAGCTTATCAATAGCAGTACTATCTCTATACTTGCGGGCTTAGTCCGCATACTTTCTCTGTCTGTCTTGGCTGTCACTAGCCGCTTGTTGGTGAAATCTTTTGTCTTTCTAGTTTGTTGGACTAACTTGGGTTTTGTGTAAAATCTCATCCTTTGATTCCCGATCATTCGAAATCCATCTCTGTCTCATTTTAATTAAGGGTATCGGCCACCACATTGGCCTTCCTCGGATGGTAGTGTATCTTACAGTCATAATCCTAGGTCAATTCTACCATTTCTCCATCTCATGCTATCTACTATCACGGATAACTGAAAGCCACTTCATTACATTCCATCAAAATTTGTGGGTGCACTAATCAACCCCAAAACAACTTCGCTGAAAACTCTAAGTGTCTATTCCTAGTATGAATCGTAGTCTTGGGTATATCCTCGAATTTAACTTCCAATTGGTAATATCCAGTTCTTAAATAAATTTGGAAATACACAACGTTCTTCCGCTGATCAAACAATCATTTACAAGGGTACCTATTCTCCATGTCGAACTCATACAACTCTCGAGGTTCGATGCATAATCTTGTGTTAACATCTTTCTTTCTTACAACAACACCGGGGTTCTCCATGGTGGTACACGGGGTCTTATCATACCCTTATACAACAACTCTTGTAACTTAGTCACTAACCCTTTCATTCCCATTGTACTCTGAATACTCGGTATTCATTCTCATGTCATCCAAATCGATATCTGGTAGCTTATTAAAACCTTGTACAATCTCCCAAAACCATTTTAGTTCCCTTTATACTTGGTATCTCTTTCCTTGGCGTCAACCATAAGAGCTAATTAAGCCTCGTATTTCTGGCGTAATAGTTTCTTAGTCGGAACTATATTCAAGAATCTCTGAATCTGTCTCCATCCTTTATTTATTACTCTCTCTCTCTTACAATCAGTCTGGGCTCCATTGGGTGTCAACCAATCCATCCTTATAATAATATCAACTTCTCCCAAGTCACAATACCAGCTCCCTCTGACTCCATCGCCAGTACTTATCTTGCTAACCCAGAGGTAGTGTCCATTCGTAAACAACTCCTCCAAAATCTCAATTCCCTTATAGGGCATCTATCTAACACCGTTGTCACTGGAGTACACGACACATCGCTATTCCTTTCACATATGTCGATTGACACGCTTTCCATTATCATAACATCCTTGGGAGAATAAATCAATTTCGTTGATACGTCACCAACATTCTATTCGTCTTAGGGATTCGCTCCTGTCATAGGAGATTTCGTTGCGAATCTAATTCCTATCAGCGAATTTTGACTTATTTGACCTGGTTCGCCTCCCCTTAGAATTCAATGAGGATAACCAAAATTCATGGGGCCTTGAAAAGACAGCTCCCATATTAAGGAAAACGTCACACACTGGTGATCATAAGGTTATGAGTTTTAAGGTAACCTTATTGGAGGTAAGAGAATTTACCGAGAGATCAACATGATCGTAAGAACTCAACGTTGCGTGCCTCGATTGAGACATTACTAAAGGTAATTAGCCTTCTTGTATTTCACAACTTACAAGTGATGGCGTCCCATCAGACTTCTATCACATAGACAGATAGTCCTTGTAGCCCCTAAAAGTATAGGGTTGTTCGTCTCAGTGGAAGTTGAAAAGTATGAAAGCAATTCGAGATCAATTTAATGATTATCGCCTCTCAACAATATTTCTCAAAGGAACACCTTGAATTAAAATTGAACAGATTCCAAAGGTGCGGTTTCCAAAGAAAATACAAAGAAAAGAATAACCAAAAAGATACTGGTACTTAACAAACAAGTGGTGAGGTATCACCATGGGGTCATTCATTATTTGAAGAAAAGTGAAAGCTTAAATAACATCATTTGACAGGGCTTCGAAAACCTGAAAGTAGGCATCGTGACAGCCTCTAACACAATTGAAATTAATTATGATTTAACACAAGTGTTATAAAATAACTTCGAAGAGGGAATATACCCTTTATCAGAATTCTTTCTTGGAAAGAGGTCAAGATAGATCATAGATTGGGGAAATATCCCACATAATCTGCAAAGGGGGAGGGTACTACCAAGGTCTCTACGGATGCCTTTTATGTCGGCTCCTCTAATGGATAATCGTTCAATTCCAAAGCTTTTCTTTTCCACGCGCCCTAAGGTGTTTGATACTTACGTCATTGCCGACTTATAATAGTCGCTAAGGATCCAACCATCGACCTTTGCAATCGCAGGGAATTCTATTCGACTAGGCGCAAACATCTCAAGTAAGCGTTCTGTTCTATAAGAAGACTTCGATACCGTTGTCGCCCATAGCAATGACAATTCCACATGTCGACTGGGCGGTACTCCGGAGGATCGTTACAAACTACAAACTTAAATTCGGTCTCTATTTCAATCATCTTTATACCCAAAATTTTCCTTGAGATAATAAAATCCCTCAATGATGTAATAGACACTATTTCCAGTGGAATCGCTGGTCGTGGGGGATTGAAACCTCATAGCCCAAAACACTTCCTTCCACTATTCTAGGCAACTAAGTACCCCTAATCGTTGGTGAAAATCTGAACATCTTGGTTCTTACGTATGCCGCCTCTTTATGGGCAACTATAACCGACTACGAGTAACAGGTTTCGTTCAAGTCGAATCAATCCACTGATACTGGCTGTACTGCCTCTACCTCTTCTGCTTTGGAGACTCTACTCCATTTTCTTTGTCATATCTCTTGATGAATCATGAACGATCCTTAAACTCTCGTCTCGTCACTTATTTAACCTCTGAAGGTTCGTCCGGTCTTATTATACGACCTCAAGTAACATACTACATCTTTATCAATCAACACGTCCTTCACAAGATTCTTTCCTTGACCCACTATGGGGTCTTCCTCTAGATCCTCCTATGGATCTTCCTTTATCAGGTCTCCGTCCATTTCAAGGAACGCATCATCAATTGCCTACTCGAAGGCCTCGGGGTCTGGTATCTCAGAATCCCATCAATCTATAACTCATACGAATCGAGGTGACTAATCATGAAGTCCTAAGTACGGTTTCCCAGAAGAAGTCCCCTCTCGGGCTTCATCTTAAACAGTCAGGGTCGTGTCCTCTAACCCGACTACGAACTCAATTTAGGCTCTAGATGTTCTTATCATTCTTAAGGGTATTGTAAGACTCGATCTCCTATCGTTTCTGAGGACTGTAACCTAACGCTCTGATACCATCTCTGTAACAGCCCCAAATCCGGGGTCAGGGATTTAGGGTAGTCACGATCCATGTACTCCTTGCCTTACCTGTATTACTCACACCATTCATAATTCACCTGCTCATGACCCCACAATATATGTCACACACACACACACACACAGGTTAGAGTCTCAGAAACGACACAATACAACAACTGCGGAATAAATAATTTTTATTACAATACCCAAATGTCTTTTGAATCTGTTACTGATACAATTTCTAAGTATTGTTACATTACCAACTTAGCCTTCTGATGCTCACAATCCTCTAATACCATTCATGTCTATACATAAGTTGAATACCAAAAGCTGCAGCCTGGTTCGATTGGTTCGTACTACTCTCGGGATCACTACTAGAAATTGTTTATGGAAACGCCTTACGGGGTATGTGCCGTCCCATTGGCATCCTGCTCCGCTGCTATATAATATATATAAAACAATAGCAAGAGTGAGCGATAGCTCAGCAAGGTAATGAAAGTATGGCATACTTCTGCCTTTAATTCAACCCAGAATAAAGCGGGTATAAGACAATAGTTTGTCAAAATATCTCGATACTGAAATTATTTCCTTATCGGAAGGTATTCCAAAAATAGTACCTTTATTGTAATTCAAATATCATTTCATAATATTTCTGCAACTCTTTTGCTATATTATGAACAAAGTTCTTGTATAAACGATGAGGTTTCAAAGTAAACCAAATATAACCTTTCCGAAAAATATCTGCTATATATGCAGAATATCAACATATAACTTAAAAGATGAAGTTATAAGGTGATTCAGTATAAACAACTCCCTTACCATAACTCATGTTATGTAAGGTATCCACAGAGTCATAACTCATAAATAAAAGATGAAGTTGCATTAATTTATTGTCACTTCATTTCCAAACACTTTTCGACCCCCTACCAACATGATTGGTTCTTCATCCCAATACATGTTGCAGGAATATCCAAATTGGATGATGAACCAATACTGGAGTTGCTACCGCGTCCGCTGTGCCTAACCTTACTATGATCAGTAGCAGGTCGCACCGCTCAAATAGTTTTCTACATGTAGATGGAAGTATCACGACGGCCTGACATTGTCTACCGCCTTACTATGACCTCCCGGCCCATTTGGGGCAATATAAAAGTTGGATGGGCCCACGCAACTTGACCACTTACACCACTCCTAGTTCAGATGAAATCCATGACTCTGAAACGTAAAGATCGTCCTCCTTTCCCCAAGTGTAACACTTGTTGATACGACTCCACTAAGTAGTTATATCTAGGTTGGAAAGGATGATTCTCCAATATTTCCCAAGCTATGCTTGTTAATGGATATCGACTTGTTCCATGAATTTACCCCTCGATCATTGAGGTGGTAACACAACATTAGACTGGCAGCAATTACATTGCTCCAAGAAAATATCTGTCCCTTGACAGTTTTTGAATTGAGAGTTTAAAAAAAAGAGTAGTAGTCACTTAAATCAGGCTTCCCATATTTTTGATAGTTGAGCGAGCATTTAAATCTTCTTAAAAGACAGATTCAAATGGAAAACAATGTTTTGGGAACCTCTTTTTGATTTGAAAATAATTAATCGTATTTATTAAATAAGTAAACCTCAAATGAATATTCAAAAATAATATTCATTACTTAATAAATCTCAAATGAATATTCGAAAATAATATCCATTAAATAATTAAGTCTCAAATGAATATTCAAAAGCAATATTCATTAAATAAATAATTAATCCTCGAATGAATATACATAAATAATATTCATTAACTAATTAAATAATCTTCAAATGAATATTCAAAAATTAATATTCATTAAATAATCCCCAGATAAATATTCACAATAATATTCTTAAAGTCAATAATCCTCAAATGAATATAAATAATATTCTTTAAGTCAATAATCCTCAAATGAATATAAATAATATTCTTTAAGTCAATAATCCTCAAATGAATATAAATAATATTCTTTAAGTCAATAATCCTCAAATGAATATAAATAATATTCTTTAAGTCAATAATCCTCAAATGAATATAAATAATATTCATTAAATAAATAATTAACCCTCGAATAACAGTTACCTGATATCTTTGTTATCATTCCGGAACAAAGCGATTTTAAGAAAACATTTTGAAAATGATATTCATCTAAGTAAACAAATTTAATTAGACGAATAAGGCTTATTTAATCCGTAAATGCTTCCAGAAGTATTTACTAATTAAATAAACACTGGTTTATTGGTGATGTTGCCTTTAGGTTAATTATTGCGAAAATCTTTCTAAAAAGCTCTGTCCGGGTTTTCGAAAATATACCTTACAAAATAACCCCGATACGCTGGCTAAGTTATAAACTCAATACATGCTCTACCCTCTGAGCCTTTCTTATTCCAGTACACAAATACCTACCTTATGATATAAAGTCCCCTTCCACCATACGAAAAGTTTATAAATATATACACCATATAATTCAAGGCGTAGGATCTTAAAAGCATCACCACCCATCCACAGTATTATAAGGTCATAGGATTTTGGTTATCGCACGAGCAGGATTTAATATCATTAACAAGACCAAGGATATACTGGTTTTGATAAGGAAGCACAATATTGGGAAACTTGCAAATATGGATTGAAACTTATTCAACACATTTCATATATTTCAAAATAAATATACTCTGAACGATCGAGTATGCATACATAACTTGCATCTAGTATATACATACTTCAAAATATGGTTTTTAGAAACTTGCCTGATGCTCGAGAAGTGATAGGGGTTCGCGACGATGCCGGACAATCTAGACAAAGTCAAAGAAAACGTACGATTAATCCCCTGGATAATCCACTTGTACTCAATGCTTAAACACGTAAGCGAAACACAACCAAGGCATTACTAGCTCGTCATAGGCTCATACTAAGTCCATGTTAATCGACAATTACTTAAGTCGTAGGTTTAGTCCGAAATCGATCCTCGAATACAAGTTATACTTAACCATTTACAACATCGGTTTCTAAGTCATGTTCTTAGTGGTTTTCACTTGCGCAACCTCTGCTGTCGCATTTTTATAAAATCGAAAAATAATCTTTTTAATACGAATCTTTTTCGTGAACCTTCCTAACTGTCTCTAGTATTATTCCTCAAAGTTTCACATTTTAATATGGCTTCCAAGTGGTCCAAATATAGCCTCAAAGTGGCTGACCAGAGAAGGGTTGTTCCTCCGAACGACGTTTACTAAAACTCACTTTTCTCTTAAACCGTAAATCGTATGGACATGATCTTTATACCAAAACAAACCTTAAAACAAGACCTACATGTTCATGGTCAGTGTTGTTCAAAAATAATCCAAGACCAGTTCGTAATCCTCGCTCAAAACAGCCTTAAATCAAATGGGCATTACGACGGCTATAATCGTAACGTTTCCCGGTTTTTGTTATGTCAAAACCTCTTAAAACCAAATCAATTCAACAACACAACCATCTTTACAACATAATCAGTTTATATACTTCAAGAACATATCACCAACATCAACCAACAACAAGTATCCATCAAGAATTAACCATACATACTCCAAACTCCATAATCATGCTTATTCTTAAACATTACTAGCTAGAAACTTCACTTAAATCTCAACATAAATCAAAGGGTGGATGAGTGGTATACCTTCCTTGATGCTCTACCAACACTAACCAGTGGCCACAACCACTCAACAAGCCTTATATACTCCTTACAAAGCTTAAACCTTAAGATTCAATCAAGAAAACAAGTTAACAACTTTCGGAGTTACTATTCGTCATCACTTTGTAAACTCTATATAAAATCGAAAAACAAGAGTTTGGTGCTAAGATTTTTACCAGACCTTGTACTCTTCATAAGCTTTCTTTTGAGCTATAGATCGCCAAATTTATAGCTTCCTAGCTAGGGTTTTGAGTCACATCTTCCCGCTGGACAGAAACTGGACAGTTTGGGGTTCTCCAACTTGGGGAAGGGATTTGACTAGGCTACACCCCTTTGATGGCCATGAAATTTTGATCGAATGTTACCCATGGAGTGGAGAAGCTATGGTTAAAATTTGGTGATTTAAGGATGGATAGAAATGGAGTTATGGATTTTTCTTTGGACTCTGTTTCTGCTGGGCAGAAAATCTGGAGAGTTCTTCTCTTTCTTTTCTTCTTTTCTTTTTCTTTTGTTTTTGGATAATCATGCTTGAAATGCTGATTTTTTTGTTAAAGTGGTGAGTCATCACATTGTCCTTGTCATCAGGACACGTGTCAAGCCATGGAGTATCATGGTGGCAAAGCAGGGACACGTGTCGCGCATGCGTGCGTTTGGTTAAAGTAGCTTTACTGATTCGTTTCTTTTCACATGGATGATCCAAATGTTGCATCCCTCGAATTAATCTTGTTACATGTTACTTCCATGTCTATATTTAATCCTGTCATAATTTCAATCCTTAATCCATGATTCGTTCGCTTAATCACTTAATCTCGTTATAAAGTATCAGCGGTTTCTAGAACCTTCGTTTCACTGTCTCAGTGGTTTTCGTTCTAAATTCTCAAATCAAATAAAATAAAATTCCAAAATATTAAATCCTCAAATCCTTAATTTAATATCTCATCTCTTGAATGTAATAATATATAATTCGCTGCCCGGTCAAATACTACACCAAAATAAAATTTGGAATTTCTGAATTCCGATCGTCTTTGCATTCACTTATTTACTCTGTAGATCACTAATATGACTTCCGAATATCCACACTACGTCTCGTACATAGGTGGCATGAAAAACTTTGTTAATTCTCAAAATCACTATTCATCCACCAAATTCACTATTCACTGATGCACTTAATCATAATAAGAAAAGTTTTAAATTTTTCCAAAAATTCGGGTTATTACAGCTCTCCTCAAGTCCCTCATTCTCACACTCATAATCGCTATCACTATCACTATCGCTATCACTATCAACAACATCTACTCTACCCCTTTCTCCATCCCCTCTGCCCCTTCCCCCATTTCCTTTGCCCCTTACAACATACCCTTTGCCCCTTCCACTGTCTCCCCTGACCTTAAATTTGTCCCTTCCACCATCCCCTATGACCTTAAATTTGTCCCTTCCACCATCCCCTCTGCCCCTTACAACATACCTTTTGCCCACACCCCCATCTCCGCTAACCTTACCCTTGTCTGTACCAATACCCCCACCTCCGCTTACCCTGCTGCTAAAACTAGCCCCATACAATCGACTAGGCAACACAACCTGCAACAAAATAAACAGAAATCAGTCGCATAATCTCAATCAACAAATATAATTATACAGTATATAAACCTACAATACACACAATCAACCCTTTAAAATTATACAAGCAGAGATAAAACAAATTAATCGGATAATAAAAAATTATACATACATGAACGAATCAATGAATTCTTATATACACATACAGAGATAACAATCAATTAACAAACAAAATTATATACACGCATCTAAAGATACACAATACAATACAGACAATACACAAATAAAAAACACAAACACACATCAAAACCCTAAAAAAATAAAAAATTACACACACAATACACACACTCGCATAAACTCCACAAACACAAACACAAATCAAAACAAAGTCAAAACCCTAAAACCTTAAAATAGATTTACTAAAATAAAAATAAAATCGATTAAGAGAATAAAAGATTAATTAAGCGTATTTGGTTTAACGAAATCAGAAAGCTTTAAGTATTTGGATCGAATTGATACCTTTTTAGCTGTTATACGGTCAGAATTAGTAGCCATTCGTAGCTTAATTAAGAGAAAGAGTGTTTTGGGTTTATCTGATATACCTAAGAGTGAGTGGTGGTGGCTTGGAGAAATGAATACCCAAGTGGCTAAGTTTTAATCTGATATAGCAAGGTAAATTAATAATTATATTTTTAAAGAATTGTAAATATCTCGGTCGACCGAAAATGGTCACTTTTATTCTGACCAGCTCTGGTCATTTTTGTAAATCACTTGTGCCAAACCAGTAAGCTACTGGAATTAGTCCCTGTACTACAATTTATGTCCCCATTTTCTCTGAATAATAATCAACAGACACAATTCATATAAAAATCTCTAATTTGAAACATAATTAAACAATAATCCCAAATTTGATACAAAAGCTCCATAAAAATAATTACAACATATTGTCATCACTCATCGGAATCACTTCGCTCATCAATACTCATGTCTTCATTGTCACTTTTATTTTCATTATAATCCTCGATAGAGTAATCATTTTCATCCTCAAATCAATAAAAAAAATTCGAAGGATCATGAATAACAACGGTATCCACGTGCGATGATGAAGCATTTGATGTGTCATTTTGGAAAGCGGCATCGTTGAATTTAGCGTCATCATTACATGCCACATCTTCAACTACTTGTCGACTCTTTGTCGTAAGCACTGTGTACCATGATGATTTTGCATTTATAATACTTGGTACATAACATATTTGATGAGCTTGGCTAGCCAATATAAAAACATCTTCGGCATTTAATTTTGATCTAACGTCCACGGTGGTCATTCTATTTTTATCCACTTTGACATGTGATGTGTGATCAAACCAATGACACTTGAATAAGATAACATCATGACCATTATGGTAGTGAAGCTTTAGAACTTCTAATAGTCTTCCATAGTAATTTTCATGGCATTCTTTGTAAGAGGATCCTATAAGCATAAATTGACAAAATTTAGATACGAATAAGGTTTAACTAATGCATTTTAGACTTTATAACTTATCATATTCTTTACCTATGACAAGCACGCCCGAGTTTTGTGATGTGCGTTCATTGAGATTTCTGCAATCAAACTTGTAGCCATTACAAAGGCACCCTTTATAAGTTTCCACATCCGCCATAGGACCTCTTATCAAATCCTTGAACTTAGGATTGACGACTCCATTGTTATTTGTTACCTAATCAGAAGGACAAAATTTACATATTTATATGTGTGTGTGAATGCATGGAAAAATAAAATAAAAATGTAAATATTAAGTGCACTAGTAATATATATATATATATATATATATATATATATATATATATATATATATATATATATAATTAGATATACCTTTCTTTCCATCTAGTTCGTGAATCTTTCTTTTTGATATTTTTCTTTTTCTGCATCATTGAATTCCGGGTGATGCTTGCTCACCAACTTGTGAAATTCACTAAAATTAATACAAAATTACCAAAATATTAAAAATGCCCTTAAACATTCAAATATATGACTAATAATAATTGAAAAGACCATACCGCAAATATATGGCAATCTCTGGCGAATTAATGAGTACATAGTATTTTGCAAGCTTCCTTTCCTCATCACCCAAGAGCCTATGTCCCGTATGCAGCTGGGGTTTTGTCGGATACCTGTAAACTTCTAACAAATTGGGATCGCAAGACATTTTGGGTGCCTGATTACGACGCAGTCGAGTATGCACCGTTTCAAATTTGTCTTCAAAGTACAACGAGCAAAAGTGCACACTTTCCTCCTCAATATAGCGTTCTGCCATTGAACCCTCTGGTCGAGCTTTGTTTTTTACTTTCATTTTTAAACCATGCAAGTATCTTTCAACAAAATACATCCACCGAAAATTTGATGGGCCACCTAACTTACACACGGTAGCCAAATGTACCGGCAAGTGTTCCATTGGATCAAAAAAACCGGGAATGTATACAGTTTCAAGTTTGGACATTATCTTCACTATGTCCTTCTCCATCTTCTCCAAATCAGAGTAAGTCAGGTTTGATGCACATAAATCTTGAAAGAAGTTGGACAACTCAATAAGAACATCAGCCACATGCTTAGGTAAAAAGTCACGACAAACGATAGGCAACAGTTTTTGCATAAAAATGTGACAATCATGTGATTTCATTCCTTGAACACTGTGTTTTTCATAATTCACACACCTTGATATATTTGAGACATACCCATCCGGAAGTTTCAATGCTTTGATCCACTTGAACAACTTTTGAACTTGTTCTTTTGTAAGAACATATGGCGCAGTTGGCATTGTTCCATCATCTTGTAGCCACAAATCACGATGTAGACCTAATTCTTTACAATCTTTTCTTGATTTATCTTTGTCTTTGGTCTTATTCTTATCATTCAGCATCGTGTAGAATATGTTATAAAAAATATTCTTCTCGGTGTGCATCAATATTATGACGAATATTAAGTGTCTCCCAATACGGGAGCTCGAAAAATGGAGAGAAATGAGTCCAGTTATGTGTCACACCATAGTCTCTAGGCTTTCTCCAGCTCGTCTTTCCTGGAGGAGGGAACTGTATATCCTCACAAAGGGACCTTATCAATGAACCTGAATATCGCTCAGTGACTAAACGTGTCTCTCTTCTTCCAAACTTGGTACTCTTTCTCAACGGATCATCTGGTTCCAAGAAATATCTAGCAGTGCCGTAAAAACTAGGTTTACCGCCATGCCTAAGTTGTTTGCCTTTCACATCCCCAAGACATACCTGACATGCCAACTTACCCTTAGTGCACCATCCGCTGAGAATGCCAAGTGCTGGAAAATCACTAATTGTCCACATCAATGCGGCCTTCATCATAAAATTTGTACAAGATAACCGATCATATGTTTCCACCCCTGTTGTCCACAAAGTTTTCAATAAATCAATCAGTGGTCGAAGATAGACATGAAGATCTTTTGTCAGATCTTTTGGCCCAGGAATGAGGAGAGGCATAAACATATATGGAGCTTTTGTGCACATGGATGATGGAAGGTTGTAGACAACAACTATCACAGGCCACACCGTGTAACCTTGTGCATGTGGATCACGAAATGGGTCAAATCCATCAGTAGAGAGACCAAGTCTAACATTCCTTATGTCCCTTGCAAAGTCAGGAAATCTACGGTCAAATTGTTTCCATTCATCTCCATCGGCTGGATGAGATAATTGACCTTCAGTTACAACTCGATTGTGGTGCCAACTCATACATTCAGCGGATTTCTTGGCCATAAACAAACGTTGCAACCTTGCTATGAGGGGAAAGTACCGTAAGGTCTTTCGTGGAATCTTCTTTTTTTTGGGATCTTTTTGTACCTTGTATCGGCTTGTATTGCATATATCACAATGTGTCTTCTTACTATTTTCCTTGTAAAATAGCATGCAGTCATTCTCACAAGCATCAATCTTTTCATATCCCATATTCAATGCACTTGTCAACTTTTTGACTTCATAGTATGTTGCAGGTAGTTTGTGGTCATTAGGCAATACAGATCTAATGACTCCAAGCAATTCATCAAACCCCTTATTACTACAACCATGTCTGCTCTTGAAGTGCAAAAGCTTGTTTATAAATTCCAGTGTTGTAATGTTGGCATTGTTCGGATACAGTGGCTCAGAGGCATTGTCAACCATCTCATAAATTTTGCGTGCTGCTGTATTCGGCTCTTCTTCCTCAAAATTCTCCAAATATCCATGTGCCTCTCCAAAGTCTCTTAACATTTCATGTGCATCATACATGTCATCATCTCTATGACCGGTATTACTAGAACTCGGCCTAGCTTAGACCCGGGACCTATTTGTTTCCATATGTAAATCCCATGTAGTATATGACTCCATAATACCATATCGGTACAAATGATAGGTCACCCTTTCCGGTTGATGAAAAGACAAGTTCCCACACTCATTACATGGACATCTTATATTACCATGTGTATCTTTTCTATTAATAGCAAAATCAATGAATTCTTTTACACCATTTTTGTATTCATCCGTTATGTTATTCCTTTCATCAAATCTACGTTGCATCCAACTTCGATTGGATGACATCTACAATACAAGCACAACACAATTATAATCCCCAAATTTTTAATCTTGAATAATCAAGTTCATTTGCAAATAATTAATTATCATACATCAAAATTGAGCTAAATGCTAATAAACACACTAATTTCACAATGATAGTAACAATAAGCAATCATCACACTAATTTTGTAAATTCAAACTATCATGTATAATCTCACATTCATGCCATATAATTAACTAATATACATGAAAAATGAACTAAATAATTGACTAATATACATCAAAAGTGATATAGATGCTTACAAGTACAACAACTTCATAAGTATGCTTATAACAACAACAACTTATCACACTTATTTTGTTGATACAAATTCATATCACACACACAATTGATATTAACATATATTAAGAAATGATAAACAATTATCACAAAATAACATAATGTTAACATTAATACAAGTTAAAAAGGAGTTGTTACCTTAATTGAAGTTGCAGATCTGTAGCATGAAGGAAGAAAAATGGAAGAAGGGGAACAATTGAAAATGGAGACCAATAATGAAAAGTAAGAAGAGGCAGTAGGTTTTCTACGTAAGGTTCTGGTACATTAAAAAGCGAATGGAAATGGTCGTATTTGTTATCCACGTGGCGGTTAAATGTGACGGCAGCTAGTCGCAAAGAATTACTTATGACCGGCAACTGTCGCTTTTAGTATCCACGTGCGACATTTGTGACCAAAAGTAGTCACTTCTACTATCTGAGTGCGACTGAAATCGGTTGTTTCGGTTTCTAAAAGCGACTGGCTACTGTATGCGGTCACATTTATTTTTGTGTGACTGCGCGCGGTCGCTATTAGGTCAACTACTCTTAAATTCTTATTATATTAGAGACACTATGATTTACATCTCGTAAATTATTGTATGTGGATATTATTTTTGGTAATTTTAACGTATGTGCGGTTGAATGATTTAACATTTATTTTCAGTAACTAACGTTTGTTAATTCTTGAACTTAAATCCAAAACATTGACTTCAAGTAATAAGTCATATATTTGTATCAATAATTGTGATATGCTTACATTGTTTACATACAAAATATCATTAACCCTCAATCAATAAAGAGACTTAAAGCCTAGTACTGGTAGATCGAATGTCTAGTGGGCAATCAAGCACAAAGTCATAGTCAAGAATCACAAAATCAATCTCTTTACCGAATAAACTAAGCAAAATAGAAAATTGAAGAACAATGCTAGGATAATAATTCATTTTTCATATTAATTTATGTAATGTAATATTATATACTTTAATGAAAATCAGAAAATGATTATTTCATATACCATATTGGCGACTGCGGTAAGTTATATTGAATTACACACATGGTAATGTGATACCAAAAATGGTCGCTTTTAGTATCTACATGCGATATTTGTGACCAAACGCAGTCGCCCTCTCTATCTCTTTGCGACTGAAGTTAGTGGTTTTTGTGCCTACGAGCACATAACTACGGTTTGCGGTCACATTTAAATTCCAAAATATTGTTTCACAATAAAAGTGAGGCATTTAGTTTAGTTATCACAATATATTTTCATAGTACTACAAAATAGTCAATATTTTACATTATATATATATATATATATATATATATATATATATATATATATATTAATTTTTAATAATATAAATGACGGAAAATGGTGGCTTTTAAAATGTGACCGCACGCGGTTGCTTTTTGAAATTTGAAATTTGAAATTTGAAATTCCCAATAGCGGCTAATTTCCCGCTTAGTTACCTAAAATATAGAAACCACGGAATATGGTCACTTTTATATTTGCGACCGATATTGGTGGATTTTAGTTTCTAATATTTCAAATTCTCAAGAGCGGGAATTTTCCCGCTCGTAGGCCAATAATACAAGCGACTGTTCGCAGTCATTTTCTATTTGTGACTAAACACGGTCATTTTTGGTTCCATAGATATGACCGTTTGCGGTCATAAATATTGCGGTCGAAATAATGCGGTCGAATCTGTACTTCGGTCAAAGATCGACGTTGGTTGACTTTACAAGCGACCGTAGACGGTCATATTTATGTCCGGTCACTTTTAGATGGTCACTTTTAACCATTTATTATAAACATAAATATTTATATTTTTATGCATGTAATTCAATGAATTCATTATTATATTTTAGAAGATTAGCTAGTTTTTGCTGATGTATAGTCTGTTAAACATATAATCATTACATTCACTAAAACAATTTGTTGAGGGGTGCTTTATTAACATGGCATGTCGTTGTGATTAGAGAGGTACATGGGATAAAGTTGAGCTAAATGGCAAAACACAAGGTAGTTATACAATTGAGAAAAGTTTCCTCAGGGTAATAAATTTGATACTTTTTGTTGTCACCGTTAGTTAAGTAGTTAATCAGTCTTCTCTTTCACTGTCCTTTATTCACGCCACTTTCACTCCCACAAATCATAACACATTTTCTCTCCTAAGCCATAAGAAACTCACTTCATTTCCTTCTCATCTCCATCATTCAGTTTCTTGAAAGCAGTTTTCGGGTGCTAGTACACATCAATCCTTCAAGAAAAGCGTTTGTGTGGATACCGTAGAGCGTAGATCGCGAGAGCGGGATACGTGGTGATTGAACAAGTTTTGGATCTCCAATCAATCTTCCATTAATGAACTGTTAAAGCTTCTTAAGGTATTTGTTCTTAATCTCCAAATTAAATCTTTTGTTTTCGCATGGATCCTACGGAGGGGTTTCGAATTTTGATTTATTTTTACGTTTTCCGTTGCGTTTATGTGCTCGAAACCCTTCAATGGCATCAGAGCTACTTGCGAAACGTTTTAATTCGGTTGTGTGTTTAACAGTTTTCGATATATATGCATGTTTGCGATCTACCATGTTTTTGTGTTGATTTATATATATGTATGTATATGTTTTTGAATATATGATATTCATGAGGATTGAATAATCATGATATGATTGTGTATATTGCTGTATGTATATGATACATGTTATATCGAATTATGAGAATCGTATTCGATACGATTTCTGAATACGTTGCGCAGATTTGGTGAAATTTGCATACTGTGTCAGATTTTTGCCGAAAATACCTTTTCGGAAAGGGAAACGGGCGTATGAACAAAACGGACAAAGTTACTCGTTCGTTTTTAAGGCGTTTGACGTCGTTTACTGTCTGTAAACAGCGATTTAATGTTTTCAGAATTCTGATTTTGATTTTCTGATTTACACTTTATTTGATTTCTATGATTGGATCATGAGAAATATGATATGGTATGATATGTTAATGAAATATGAGATGTTCTTAATTGTTATATGAGCATGGTGATTGGTTATGGCCTAAAGACCCATAGGATAATGGTTTTGTTTTATGGTTTGGTTTCTAAATACGAATTGCATGTCGTTATTCCTTGTAATGTTTAAATCTCGAATGTAACTCGAGTTCTACTTGTAAGTTCAGTAGGATAGGTTGTTTTATTTATGTAATGTATATGAAGACATCCAAGATGGAGAACCAAAGAAGCCATGCAATACCATAAATATAAGGAAATTCTGTAAAGTATTAGATCTACTTAATCGAATATTTTAATAACATGAAAATTGAATATTTTGAAAAACATAAAAATCGAATATTTTTAAAAACACAAAAAGCCGAATGTTTTTAATAACATGAAAATCGAATATGTCTAGAAATACAAAACCCGAATGCTTTTAAAAACATAAAAAGCGAATATTTTCAAAAACATAAAAATGAAATTAAAAACACAAAAAAAAAAGAAATTAAAAACGCAAAAAAAATGAAATTAAAAACGAGATAAATACCGGCTTCGCATCGAGGTTGCTTGGGTTGAACCTTGAGATGATATTGTTCCCCTTCCTTCTTCCATTTTTTTTAAAGCTTTGCCGGATTTTTTTAAAGTTTCGTTGGAATTGTTTACTCGCCGGAATTATTTAAAGCTTCACAGATCACAGTAGCAACAACTAGCAGGTAGCAACTAGCAAGTGAGAGTAGAGAGTAGTGAGAAAGAGAGAGGAGAGAAAGTAGAGAGATAGAGTAGAGAGAGCAAATAGATAGAGCGAGAGAGAGTGCAGTGGAGGGAAATGTGAGAATGTGAGTATTTACAGGGGAAATACTAGCCGTAGGAGGAACGTTGGGGTGCAGTGGAGAGCAACGTTAGTGGAGAGGAACGTTGGAGGTTACAGAGATTTGCAGGAGAGCTGTTGGAGGTGGAGCAGGACTGCAGGAGAGCCGTTGGAGTCTTGGAGAGCTGCTACGTGCCGTACTGTATGTGTCGGACCGTACGTGCCGAGCCGGTTTGAACCGTGACGAGTCGACGAGCGGGAACTTAACTTGAGTGAATAATATATATTACAAGATAAATAGATTGAACAAAATATAGGGTTGAACATGGTACACTAAAAGTACCCCACTTTATATGCCAAGTGATAAAAACATTTTGATATTTCCAGTAACTTGAATTCGATTAAAGGTCAATTTGGCCTTCAAAAACCTCTAACGAGATCGCACTCGACTCGATTTGCATACAACTCGAGATTGAACACAATTTTGATTTGCATACAACTCGAGATTAAACATAATTTTTATGATTGACAAATTTTAAGTTCGATACATCATAAAAAATCTCACTCTAGCTTGATAACTAGAAACTCCATTTGTTTTGGATTGATTTCCTATCCATTGTGCTAACAAAAGTTATATTTAAATTTATTTTTGGAACTAATGATAATTTATTAGAATAAATGAGCAAAAATTACTTCTTAATATATTTTAACTATTTTTTTATAGAGTTTCATGCTCGTAAGGTAGTTACCTAAGTTTAATTAGATTTCTCATGTAAATGCACGAGGATATTATTATAATTACGTAAAGTTCTATTAATTTACAAAACTCTTTTTACACTAAAAAACATCCTAATAGTAGGTAAGTTTTCTAAAGTAAACATTTTTCTCTTTTTTATAATTATAATTAAAATTGATAAACTTTTCAATATAGGAAATAAGAGTGATAGTAGTTTCCCTCCAAATTTATTTTTCATCACATCTCATCCCCACTATTCCTGCTGCTTTTTATACACACCTTCACATAAATCTTAAAAATCAAGAAACCAAAAACCAAGAATTCAATGGAGTCGTCGTCTTCGTCGTCATCATCATCATCTTGTTCTCGCTGGTGGTACGCTCTCTTCTACTTTGCAATGTCCATAACATTAGCTATTATCATCACCACTTCTTTCCATTCAACTCCCAACTCTGCAACACCTACACAATCATCCATCAAACACCAACTCTCTTTAACCGCCACTCATGTCTTAAAATCTCATGGCTTCAATGTCATTGCCCCTCTCCTCCACATCTCTCCTGATCTCTTCCTCTCCTCGCAACAACTCACCATTTTCTCTATCCACGATCGTGCATTTTCCGACTCTTTAGTCCCTTCTTCTGCACTCAATCCACTCCTGCTTTACCACATTGTACCTACTAAATATACATTTCAAGAACTCTTGAATATGCCACAAAACTCTTGTCTTGAGACCCTTTTACGTGGTAAAAAGACTGTCGTTACGCGATCAAGTAGAAGACAGAGATTAGTTGAGATCAATAATGTGTTGATCAGTCATCCTGATTTGTTTGTTCAAGGACCTGTTTCCATACAGGGTGTGTTGAGGCCTTTTGCTTCGTTGAGTCAAGATTGGGACAATCTTGAATCTCCGGTTTGTGTCTCCAGTTTGAGACAACATCATCAACGAAAACTAGTTCCTAAGAACAGGATAGAGTGGCCAAGAATAATCCACCTGTTAAGATCTAAAGGGTACGCTTCGTTTGCCATGGGTTTGAATTCAGTTATTGAGGGAATTATTCAAGATTTTAAATATTTAGATTCGGTAACAATTTTAGCTCCTCCTGATTTACCATTTCTGGCATCAGCTTCACCTCTATTACAGAGAATTGTGAAATTTCATATGCTACCTCGGAGATTCTCTTTCACAGAATTAACTTCATTGCCTGAAATGGCTTCATTGAGAACATTACTTGATCATAAAGATCTGCAGATTACGACAAGTTCATGTTTTTCCCAAATAGTAGCAATAAATGGGGTGGAGATTGCATCACCGGATATTTCCGCATCAAACAAGTTTGTAATACATGGTATTTCAGAAGTTTTTCCCATGGAAGATGAGGAACTGTCTAGTGTGCTCGGATAGATGTTTTTGTACTGATCAACAAGACCTTGCATTATGTATAAATCATCATATCTGTGTCTTTTACTTCTGTACCTTCTGTAATAACATGACCTTGTTTGAATATATAAAAAAGTTACCCTTCTGATGATTAATTGTTGTGCTCAGTAAAATTAACCTAGTTCTTACTTTTTTGAATTGGAAGTTATATAATCATTAGAGCCTCAGTTTATAAGCAATTGGTATCGACTAAATAGTTGAAAGTTCATTAAGCCATTGCTTATGATATAGAGAATTTGATTTGCAAGATATCTTCTAACATTGCTTTATTCAGTTTAAGCTTAAGGCCAGTGTAGGAACAATTGGATTTTGACAATGTAATCTAGAAATTATATAGCCACATTGTTAAGCTTCAATATGCATACTCCTCAGCAACTGCAGAGCGTATCCCGGTCAACTAAAAACATCTGAAAACTGCAACATACATGTTTCAGAGTTTGATTTTCGCTATGTTGTATCAACCAAAAGCACCTGGAAAAATCAAACATACAATCATTTCGGAAACAGACACTTCACTGCATCAACCATTTCATCCAACAAAAAGAATCATTTGCAAAATTTGCATAGATGAAGATTTGGTTTTGTTTTATATACAATCCCATGGCCTAGCTTCTTGGGAATATTAATATAGCATGGTACTACTATAAATTATAATGGTATCAAACATTAAAAACATTGTGCTGACTTGTATAATCGTATCAAATTCAGCTCAGAATGGAATCTTTATTATGAAACAAAATAGGTGATATATTTAATTGGCGTGATCAACCAAGCAAATGTCATGGATATTGAAAAGTAAGCTTAAGGCACATTGTAACAGGGGACATTACTATTTTACAAATTCGTTCAATTAACCTATGGATTCATAATGGACTGGAGATGGAGGTATGGGCTCTAGAATGATTTGGTCTTGCTTATGTTTTACATCAACTTTACCAGCGACTCCCTTCATACTTCGATTGCCTCAGTTTCTCGATAGAATACTGCAGCTACAAAGTGACTTGGCTCTTTGTTGTGAATAAGCCTGTGACCGTAATAGTCATTACCGTTCAAAATAGATGGACACAGAAGATAAAATCATAAATGTAGTTGTTAAAAGAAGCAGAAAATGTTACCTCGACATAAGGTATACTTGTGCAAGCTGAGAGAATAGTTAGCATATCCTTTCGTCATTAATTTAGGCAGGCTTAGAAGCCAAAGTAAAATATCAATAATCGCAAAAAAATGAACTTACAAAAGGTGCTATGCCATATTTTGGCATATTCCAAATTTCTCCGTTTAATAATTATTAATTCAGATTAATAATTAATTGCTTAACCACTAAGTTATATTCTATCTCTGAAATGAGGAAAGAATCAATCTCAATCCACGAATAACGGAAAATATCTCCAAACAATATTCTTCAAATCATGGAAAGAAATGCGGATATGCCGCGAGATTGTAGGAAAACGTGTGAAGACCGGACTATTTATGGGAACGAGATGTGGATGGATAAATCATGACTATTTATGGGAACGAGATGTGGATGGATAAATCTGGACTATTTATGGGAACGTGGTGTGGATGGATAAACTCTGACTATTTATGGGTTTGGACTGAATGAGCTTATCTAATGACTTGTTTTCCAAGAACTACGTGAGGCTTGATCCCTATATAAGGGGTACGTAGGCACCTTGTATGATACGGCAATTGACACTCGGAAAAGAGCAAGAGAAAGAACCCATTCTCTATTCAATTTCTGAGGAGTCATCATACAAGTCCAGCCCCCAAACATCCAAAAATCCCAAATCCCCCTATTTTCATAATTCGTTATTCCAGCAACCTCCGATTTGTTTTACGAAATTCCTCGAACAACAATTGACGCTAGAAGGAGGGGATTATTTTTTGATGATGGAGGACAATCAAATCATCTACATCATGCACAAGGGGGGTTTTATCATATCTGGAGCGGCTTTAATGGAGGAGAAGAACGGTGGAAGCGGTGGTTCGTGGTTCTATTCAAAATTAAGATAAGTTTTGTTATGATTTTGTCCGTACAAATAACTTATCTTATAAAATTCGTAGTAAATTTAATACATGTCGGATTTTGATGATTTTTTATGATCCGAAAAGCTTTTGCGATTTCCTACAACTTTCGTTCTTGGTATTTTCTGAGATTATGTTTCGATCTATTTTCGAAATAACTAAACATAATCAGATCCCGTTTTTCAGTATTGAGAAGTTAATCAGCAGACATTTTATTTGATTCCTGATTCGTTATAAGTCCGTTTTTGACGAGCCATATATCATCGGAAAGATCTTTTCGTTTTCTACAACTTTCATGTTTTGTGTTTTCCAAGAAAATATCGTTTACAGGGACAAAAAGGTAAAAAACAGATCTGGGCAGAATCTGAATCATGGAGATGTTAAAGAATTGGGATGCAATATTCGTAGCACATGATTTGATTACTTCAATAGCTCATGCATGGACAAAAATAAGTGTGGAAGGTCCTTTTCTGAGAAGGGTAATGTTTTCGAAAGCTCTATTTTTCGAGTATAATAATATTTTTGAAGACCCTACTCTTAGAGGAGAGTTCATGGATAAAATAACATTATTGAAGGCCCATTGGTAGATGGATATTTCTTGGTTGGCACGGGACATTCCTATAATCAAGGGAAGAAATGCGGAGATGCCGCGAGATTGCAGGAAAACGTGTGGGACCGGACGTGATATGGTTGGCACGAGACATTCCTACAATCACGGGAAGAAATGCGGAGATGCCGCGAGATTGTAGGAAAATGTGTGTGACCGGACGTGATATGGGCTGAAAACCTTACATTTGAAATTGGGTAACTTATTAAAGCCTCAGCTCGGGGGCTCGTGGACAAACGAAAACACATCCTTATGTGGACAATGACACTTGAAAAACGTGTACATCAATTCAGACTATATACAAAACGCTAAGCGACCGAAGAAATTTGGAAGCTCGAAGAATTCTTAGTTCTCCACTATAGCAAGCTACACTGAAGAACTTGGGGCTTGTTGTTATGCCATATTTTGGCATAGTCCAAATTTCTCCGTTTAATAATTATTAATTCAGTTTAATAATTAATTGCTTAACCACTAAGTTATATCCTCTCTCTGAAACGAGGAAAGAATCAATCTCAATCCACGAATAACGGAAAATATCTCCAAACGATATTCTTCAAATCATGGAAAGAAATGCGGATATGTCGCGAGATTGTAGGAAAACGTGTGAATACCGAACTATTTATGGGAACGAGATGTGGATGGATAAATCCTGACTATTTATGGGAACGAGATGTGGATGGATAAATCCGGACTATTTATGGGAACGTGGTGTGGATGGATAAACTCTGACTATTTATGGGTTTGGACTGAATGGGCTTATCTAATGACTTGTTTTCGAAGAACTACGTGAGGCTTGATCCCTATATAAGGGGTACGTAGGCACCTTGTATGATACGACAATTGACACTCGGAAAAGAGCAAGAGAAAGAACCCATTCTCTATTCAATTTCTGAGGAGTCATCATACAAGTCTAGCCCCCAAACATGCAAAAATCCCAAATTCCCCTATTTTCATAATTCGTTATTCCAGCAACCTCCGATTTGTGTTGTTACGAAATTCCTCCAACAACAAAAGGTATATCTATATATCGGACAGTAGGAAAATCACTCGCTCTGTTAAGCAGGTCATACTTGCACCTGTCAAAATCTGGTTGCCGAGTTTTTTTTTAATGATCAATTCCTTCCACTAGGAATGTTTCACCAGGGATGGCTACAAACCAGAACAATGACAGTGGTATCCATCTGTTTCACTACAAATGAAAGTTCAACTTTAAAAACAAGAACATTAACAATGCAATCAAGTAGTCCCTGAATATAGTATTAACTGCATGTAGAGCAATGGCTACCCAGGCGTCTATCTGCGAGAATGCAGAACCTGTAGAAGGTTCTGTAGTGAGCAAGTTGCAATAGGCAAGACAAGGCTACAATTCTTTGCCTTGTTATCTTCAAAATTGATGATTTTCTACCTCCAAATCCCTAGCTAATAGTAATACCACATGACTACATTGCCTGAGATGAAGGCCTATTAGTCAACAATACAGTGAAGTTTATCCATCCCAATCAAGATCCGAGGTCATTAGACACTTCTTTAGGCTAACTAGTCAGTACTTGCATATGATAATTTTAAAATTCGAGAGTTTTGTTGCCAAGGTCAAGGGAAAGCGATACCCAGCCTTGGTGCCTGCTTCTAATCTTCAATTAAACTTTGGGTTAAATATCAAATACATCATTTATTGTGTTTGAATGTATCAAATTAGTCATTCATTGCAAATATGACTCAATTTAGTCACTAATTTAAAATTTGGTATCAACTTAGTCATTAAAATGTTGAAATTTTGTATCAATTTAGTCATTCCCAGGTGATGTCCTTGACACGAAATCTTAAATTAGTGACTAAATTGAATCATTTTTGCAATGAGTGACTAATTTGATACATTTTGACACAACGAGTGATGTATTTGATATTAGTAATGATCATCATTCTTTCATTATATTTTTTTAAAGTAGACAAACAGAAGTCATAAAAAAAAGTGAAATATAACCATTAGTCATATAATAGAGACTAGTATTGTTCCTTGAAACCGGTGACCGATCCGAAATTGGAAATTACACGAGCTCAAATTTTAACACGAATAATGTATAATAACAATCAAAATTCATAAAATTTAAAAAAACATAACTAGTCTTAATTGTTGTACTGGTTTTGCTTGAAAAAAGTAATGAATAATAATTAAATTTTAAGACTTCATTTGTTTTTTCCCCTTTAATATTTTCTTTTCTAATTAAACTCATTCTTTAGTTCTGAGAATAAGAAATCTTAAATATCAAAAGCATGATTATTTAAATTCCAAAAAAAAAATAGTGCAGGAACATCCAAATTCGGTGTTTGACATATATATATATTTTTTAATTTCAAAATTATATTTCCAGAAACAAATCAAAAGACATTGTTTGTATATTTAAAACTAACAAGTGTTTGACCGATCTTATCTTAAAATAAACTTTTATTTTTTCCTAGTTCTTAAATTATTATTTTTTTTAAAAAGAAACACGGCTCGGCTTTTTTCTAAAGGTGCTAATATATGCGCACCCTAAATTGATTTATGCACACCCTATCTAGTTCATTTGACCAATTTATATTTGTTGTGGAATAAAAACTAGGGTGTAATTAATTCGTGTATTCATTGTTGGGGTATTTGAGCTTCAAACTTTAATGATGACTGCTTTTGTTATCGGGACTAGCTCGGTCCTAACAAGATGCCTACGTACCTTGATGAATATCAAGAATCAAGCCAAAACGTAGTTATAAAGTTTCCTACGTGTCTTGTTGTGACGTATGGAGATGTGTCCAAAAACGTTTTCCTTGAGAATGAGGGGCGAGACTCTTTAGATAGGCATTGAGAGTCTAGGAATTAGACTAGGTTTAGATTTGGGTGTGTTGGAGGGCAAGTGGCCTTCTTTGATTGGGAAACTAGACCCTTCATTGTAGGAATCAGTTTCCTGGTTGGTTTGGGTGACTTGGAGACCACACTTTTCAGTTATAGACTCTAATTAGGTTTCATTTAATAAGTTGTATAATTAGCTCATTAATGACCTATGAAATTAATAAATAATTGACCTATTTTCCCGGCCAAAATTATACAATCCTGGTCGAAAATGGCCTAAATCCTGGTCGAAAATGACCTAAATTCTGGTAAAAAATGAGGTCGAATTTGACTTATTTTCTGGTCAAAATTGACCTATTTTCCCGGCCAAAATTGGAAAAAATACGCTATAACTTCTACGAAAACCCCTGGAAGATTTTCCCAGAAGTTGGGGGCCAAATGATATGGTCATAAAAGTAATTATAGAAATATAATTACTGATTCATTAGGAAAGGCCCCATAATTAAGGCCCAAGACCTTGATTATTTATTAATTTCGTAATTAATAAATAAGGGAAATATACAGCTCATGAAAAGAGTCCCAAATATGGTAAATTAGTCAAAGAAGGATCCAGAATCCCAAATAAAAGAAATAATGAGTCATAGCCTTTATCAACAAGGAAAAGACTTATCCTGCAAGAAATACAATGTTTATCCAATATCAAAAAGGAGACTTATTCGCTAAGACAACTAAACATACCATAAATATGAGGCTCCAGACGCCTATATAAAGGACCTGATCCTACAATCAGAACTACGTCTTTGGCTTGATTCTCAGCATTAATTGAGATACGTAGGCATCTTGTGAGGACCGATTTAGTCTCGAAACACAAGTGCAGCCATTAAAGCTCGAAGCTCATAAATCCTAGCAATTAATACACAAGCACGTTTTTTAATCCATAACATTTGGCGCCGTCTGTGGGAAGACAACATCAACCATGGCAAACACACGAAGAACAACTCGAGATACTCAAACTCCCGAGGATCTTCCTATCACCTCTGAGGCTGATACTCACGAAAATCAACCACCGCCAACTACTGGCACTCAAGGGGCGAATATGCCCATCAACACTTAAGGACCGGAAATCCCAATTTCGGTTGAAGGGACGAATCCCCTGCAGATGGTCATTCATGGATCTAATCCACAAGAGACCGTTCACCAGCAACCAATCACGACCTCCCCACTGCTCATGAATGCACCAAGTGCTCTTCAACTCCATACTACTGATCTCCCCCAATACGCAACTCAGACTTTGGGAATGCCAAGCTATGGCATGCCCCCTCGACCCATGACGGGCGGTAGTGGTCTCAACTCCACATACCATGAAGCATATGTCCCCCCTTATATACAAGGTCTGGGACCCCAAAATCAACAAACTCGACGGACCCCTTTAATTCAAGATTACTCGGGTCCCTATACTGAGGATGAGAATTATACATCTGAAGAAGAGAGGGATGTCGCCCCAAGGAGGAAGCGTTCTTCCCAAACAAATCGGGAACAACCCCAAACTACTAAGGAGAAAATTGCAGCCCATGAGGCAGAGACTGCGAGACTCAAGAAACTCCTTGCAGAAGAGGAGGCTGCCAAAACTCAAGGCCGGACAACTGGAAGAGTCCCGATAATCAACCTGGACCCGACACCAAGAAGGACTAAGAGGGCTGAAGCCCCAAGGGGTGATCCTAGTGTTTTGTTGCCCCTAGGAGATCCTGATGATCCTACACCACCATTTACTCAAGACATCATGAAAGCCACCATATCCAGAAAATTTAAGATGCCAACGATCAAGGCTTATGATGGAACGGGAGATCCCGAAAATCATGTAAGGACCTTCTCCAATGCACTGCTGTTGCAGCCAACCAACGATGCGGTCAAGTGTAGGGCATTTCCACAAACCTTGGCAGGCATGGCCCAACGCTGGTATAGCCGTCTTCCTCCCAACTCTATTGGGTCCTTCAAGGAACTTAGCAAAGCTTTTATCAATCAGTTCATTAGTGGAAGGGTGCATGAGAAAAGTTTTGCATCACTCATGGCAATCCATCAAGGAAAGAATGAAGCCCTAAGGGACTATATCAATCGATTCACCCGGGAGGCTCTGAAAGTCCCGGACTTGGAGGACAGAGTGGCTATGATAGCCCTGCAACAAGGAACTACTGATGACCACTTCAAAAGATCATTAGCAAAACATCCACCCGAGAGCATGCTGAAGCTCCAAGATAGAGCCGGAAAGTACATCAAGGCTGAAGAAAGCATGAGAAAGTATGAACCCACTACTGGTGGTAGTGGAAATCCAAAGAAGAGAAAGGAAACACAGGAATATGATGTCAAGGAAAAGTTTCCTAGAACGTCAAAGGATTCTGATTCTCCACCTAAAAGGAACAATTTTGGGCCAAAATTCACGGAGTATGCAAGATTGAACACTCCTAGGAGTCAAATTCTGATGGAGATAGCTAAGGAAGGAGATCTCAAATGGCCGAAGCCAATGAGGGCTGACATGTCCAAACGGAACCAAAACCAATTCTGTAGGTTCCACAAGGAAGTCGGTCATGACACCGACGATTGTAGGCAATTGAAAGATGAGATTGAATTTCTGATACGGAGAGGAAAACTCAGCAAATTCACCAAGGATGGAAATCAAGGGAGTCAAAGAGGGAACTATGAAAGGAAAGACTATGACAGAAGGGACAACGATCAAGATCGAAATCCCAAGCCCCGAGGGCCAGTTATCAATATGATATTTGGAGGACCAACTGCTGCTGGGTCCTCCCGAAACTCAAGAAAAGCTTATGCCCATGAGGTACTGACCGTGGTTGGAGAAGCACCGAAGCGTACCCGAACAGAAGTATCAATAGGTTTTGATGATTCAGACCTGGAGGGAGTGAAGTTTCCCCACGATGATCCCTTAGTCAACGTTCCCGTGATAGGAAATTCTGAAACCAAGAGAGTTTTGGTCGACAATGGAGCTTCAGTGGACATCTTGTTCCATGATGCTTTTATCAAGATGGGCTATACTGACTCTCAGTTGACACCCTCGAATATGCCCATATATGGGTTCAATGGAGTGGAATCAAAGGTGGAAGGCACTATCCAACTCCCAATGACAATGGGACAAGGGTCAACTACGTCTACTCAGATGTTAAACTTCATAGTTATAAAGGCAACTTCGACCTACAATGCAATCCTGGGAAGGACTGGTCTTCATGCGTTCAAGGCCGTTGCCTCATCCTATCATCTGAAAATCAAGTTCCCAACGAGGAATGGAATTGGTGAAGAACGTGGAGATCAAAGGATGGCTAGAAGTTGTTATGTAGTCGCGTTAAGGCCTGATGGAATCGGGGGGCAGGTTCTCCCCGTTGAAGACATGAATACAAGTGACAATGAGGACCGAAGAGGGAAACCAGCTGAGGATTTAATCCCAATTCCCTTAGTCCATGGTAAACCGGAGAAGGTGACTTATGTTGGAGCACTATTGCCTGAGCCACTGAAAAGCAAGCTCATATATTTTCTTCAAGAAAACAATGACGTTTTTGCTTGGACAACGGCTGACATGCCAGGGATTGATATCCAACTAATAACCCACAAGTTGAATGTGGATCCTGAAAGAAACACAGTGAAACAAAAGAAGAGAAATTTTGCTCCAGAAAGGCAAGAGGCCATTAAGCAAGAAGTAGAAAAGCTTATAGAGGCCGGATTCATTGAAGAGATACAATTCCCAGAATGGTTGGCTAACCCCGTGATGGTCAAAAAGGCCAATGGAAAGTGGAGGATGTGTGTGGACTTCACTGACTTGAATGATGCATGTCCTAAGGATTGTTTTCCCTTACCAAGGATTGATGCATTAATAGATGTTACAGCTGGACACGAGATGCTCAACTTCATGGATGGTTTCAGTGGATACAACCAAATTAAAATGCACAAGGATGACATCTCCAAGGTATCATTCATCACTGGCTTTGGTGTTTTCTGTTATCTAGTCATGGCATTTGGACTTAAGAATGCAGGGGCAACCTACCAAAGGTTGGTGAACAAAATTTTTGGACACCTAATTGGAAAAACCATGGAGGTCTACGTCAGATGACATGCTAGTCAAGAGCCTCGATAAGGCCGATCACATAGAGCACCACCGAGAGGCATTCGAAGTGCTGAGGCACCACAAGATGATGTTGAATCCAGCTAAGTGTGCCTTTGGTGTAGGCTCGGGAAAGTTTTTAGGTCTGATGGTTTCCAAGAGAGGAATTGAGGCTAATCCCGACAAAATCAAAGCAATTCTAGACATGGAACCACCAAAGACTGTCAAGGATGTCCAAAAACTAACGGGAAGAGTGGCAGCATTGGGAAAATTTATCTCCAAGTCAGGAGAAAAGTGTTTACCCTTCTTCAAAGCACTCAAGAAAGTGAAATTTTTTGAATGGACAACTGAAAGCCAAGAGGCCTTTGAGGCCCTGAAGAAATACATGGTTGAGGCACCACTGTTGGCAAAGCCAAAGCCAGAGGAAATTCTCTATTTATACTTGGCGGTTTCTAACACAGCCCTTGGAGCCGTTTTGGTAAAAGAAGAATTGAAGGTTCAGAAACCCATCTACTATGTGAGCAAGATTCTACATGGGGCAGAAATAAACTACTCTACGATTGAGAAGTTTGCCTTAGCCTTGATAATGGCCTCAAGAAAGCTACGCCCGTACTTCCAGGCTCACAAGATAGAGGTCTTGACTAATCAATCTCTAAGAAATATCTTGCATAGCCCTCAAGTTAGTGGAAGGTTGATCAAATGGGCTATTGAATTGGGCGAATTCGACATCAAGTATAAGCCTCGAACGGCCATAAAAGCTCAGGCACTTGCTGACTTCATGGTTGAATGCACCATTGACAACCAAGAAGTCGGGGGGCAGGAAGTAATAGTGGAAGATGAGAAAGATCAAGAGATGGAGTTCAAAGAATATTGGGTGCTCTATTTTGATGGAGCATCAAAAACAAAATCAAGTGGAGCAGGTTTGGTGCTACAAAGTCCTGATGGATTTCTCATAGAGTACGCACTAAAATTTGACTTCCCAACGACAAACAATGAAGCTGAATACGAAGCCCTGATAGCTGGCTTAGGGCTAGCTGGGGCCTTGAGAGTTAAAACTCTGAAAGTATGTGGAGACTCGAGGCTAGTGGTTTCCCAAGTAAATGGGGAATTTGAAGCCAGAGATGAAGTCATGACCAAGTACCTAAAGCTTGTCAAGGCCATCATGACTCAGTTTGATGAATTCTATGTGGAACACATTCCAAGGGAAGAGAACGTTAAGGCTGATGCCTTGTCTAAGTTTGCCTCTTCTGAAATTGAAAACTATGCAGGGAGTGTATACTTCCAAGTCTTGAAGACCCCAAGCATCAACGGAAAGTTGATAGCACCCATTGATGTTGGCAGTTGTTGGATGGATCCCATCAAAGCTCATCTGGAAACTGGGTGGCTACCCAACGACACTTCAGAAGCACGAAATCTATATGTGAGAGCACTAAGGTATGCCCTGATTGAGGGAATCTTATACAAAAAGTCTTTCATCATTCCTTATCTGAAATGCTTGAGACCCCAAGAGGCAGAATTGGCCCTAAGGGAAGTACATGAAGGAATTTGTGGGCAGCACTTGGGGGGCAGAGCCCTTGCTCATAAAGTCACTCGTCTAGGTTTCTACTAGCCAAGCATACTTGCTGATGCTAAAAGCTACGTGAAGAAATGCTTCTGTTGCCCATCCTCAAGCAAATGGGCAAGCTGAAGTTGCAAATCGAATTATCCTAGATGGACTGAAGAAAAGAGTTAAACGCTCCAGAAATACTTGGGTAGACGAATTGCTCCCCATACTATGGGCATATCGTACTACTTGTAAAGTCACCACTGGAGCTACCCCCTTCCTGTTGGCATATGGGGCAGAGGCAGTGGTTCTAGTGGAGATTACTCACACGTCTCCAAGAGTTGAGGCTTATAAGCCAGAAGAAAATGAAGAAGGCTTGAGGCTAGCTTTAGATCTAATTGACGAAGTTATAGATGAGGCAAACGCCAAGATAGTTGAACATCAGAAACGAGCATCTTTCTATTACAACCTAAGGGTTAAAGAAAGGTTCTTTCGACAAGGAGATTTAGTCCTCAGAAAGATTGAGGCATCCGGGGTTGGACAAAAAGGCAAGTTGGCCCCAAATTGGGAAGGACCATATCGCGTTAAGAACGTGTTTGGTCGAGGCTCCTACAAATTGGAAACCCTGGAAGGGATTGAAGTGCCACGGACTTGGCATGCTGCAAACTTGAAAGTTTATTATGTTTAAAGTGTTTTCCTTAATGTACTCACTACTAGAAATAAGGTTAGACAAAACCAATCCAAGTTTTTAAATTTGAGTATTATGTAAGGGTTGAACCCATTTTCGGAGTTATGAATTCCATATTCTTATGTTTTCATTATATGTGCAATGCATTCTGATAGACATATTTACTAAGCATGCAAAATCAAGAGTGTAAAAAGCTGGAAGAAAAACAAAAGCTAAGACTTAAATAAGAGTTAAGTTAAGCCCGTAGGCTGAAAGTACATAAATACTAGTACAAGCCATGATTGGCCATAAATAAAACTACAAACTAATCTTCCCCTTCCTTGTCAACGGCCTCCTCCTCCTCTTCTTCTGAACCAGAACCAGAGCGAGCAGCTGCAGAATCAGCACCAGTTGCCTGACCAGGAGGGGAGAAACGCTCTAGATCCAAAATCCTGTCGTCCTCATCCATGTTGTCCTCTCCAGCCAAAGCCAACTCCAAAGGGGTAGGGGCATAAGGACTCGGAAAGTCAAAGGGTAAGAGACCCAGGCATCTTCTCCAAAACAGCAGCAAGAGCGCCATCCCATCCCTTAGTATACTGAACTGGGAAGAGGAGCTCGTCATTCTTACAAATCAAGTCCTTGTACTCATGGGAGTCAAGGTACTCGTCGATAAAGTCATCCTTGCCCTTCCTCAAAGAAACCAGCTCAGCCTGGGAGTCGGCTAACTCCTTCTCCCTCCTAGCCAGTGTGGCCTTCAGAGAGCCCACCTCCTCTTGGGACTTCTCAAACTTGCCTTGGTTGGCCTCGGAAGATGAGCGCCAAGCCTTGGCTTGAAAGATAGCCCCTTGGAAGTTGGCATTAGCCTACAAACAAGTTACAAGTCAATACAAGATAGAAACTTGAAACATGTTAAAGCTACAAAGAAAAAAGGAAGAAAACAACTTACAGCAGCAATAGCCTGAGAGCATGCATGCTCCACTCCCTCCAAAGTGGAGTTGGAAACGAAATCCTTGTAGTCACAAGGAGTCAAGGAATGATAGGACCATTCCACAACATGCTTAGACACCCCCACTACGGTGTCTTTCTTCCTAAGACCCCAGTTGGGGCGCCAAACTGAGCTCTTGGCCGAGGAAGGACCCTCAACCTCTTTAATAAGGTCCACATGAGGCCTTATAAAGGCCGGGACACTTGTAGCACGGGGATCCTTCACTCCCAAGCGAGCCCTCTTCATTCTTGCTGTTTCTCCATCTTGGGACTCGTTTGTCTTGTTAATAAAGGTCGCAGCTGCAAAAAACACAAGGAAAGAAACAGTTGGTATAAGACAATCTTAGATAAATAAAGGAAAGTATGAAATGAGAATTACCCTTATCAGAAACGTTTGACAGTCCCAAGGACTTAAGCTGAAACTCATCCAGGAGCGCCCAAGCCGTGGTAGCATAGTCATCCTTGGTAAGCTCAACATAGGCATGAGCCTCCTCATCGTTCAAAAAAATGTCATTGGGGCTACCATCCGAGACCCTACTGAAAGATCTACGGAAATGGGTACCCCAATCCCCACCTTCCCAAACTAAGTACATAAACTCATTTTCCACCTTGGATTATTATCAGGGATGGATTTTGGGTGGAAAATGGGAGGAGTAGAAGGGCGATGGTTGATATAAACCCAACCCAAAGAAATGGCAGAGCTATTTTTAAATTGGAAAATTTTCCTAAACAAAGCTACAGACAAGGGAAATTTGTTCTTCAAACAAAGAACAATAAAACACATAATGATTCTCCATGCATTTGGTGGAAGTTGACAAGGGTTAATCCTAACATCTGCCAAAAGTTTGGGAATGAATTCCTGAAAGGGAAATCTAAGCCCTGCCACAATGGCATCCTTTTAAATGTAGAGAGCATCAGGACACCAATGGCAGGAACGATCTCCTGGGCCAGCTGGGACTAACCTATAAGGAGACTTAATTCTATACATCTTATTATAGTCCCTAATCAAGTCGATTTCATGGAACTTATTGCTACAATCAAATGAATCTAAGTGTGAAACAGAAGGGTAGTCATCACTACGTTCTAAAATCATATCTTGAAGAGACATATGAGAAGAATGAATGGTGATACCTCTCTTAGACACTTGATTCATTTTTTGGAGACGTTGAGTAGTACGATCAGACATCCTTAAATCTTCAAAGAAAAACCCAGAAAAGCTTTAAATTTTCAAGGAGAAATCCCAGAATCTTCAAATCTTCAAACTGAAATCCACCAAATCTTCAAGGGATGAAGATTGAGCCCATAAAATCTTCAAGGGATGAAGATTGAACCCAGAAAATCTTCAAAATCTTCAAAAAATGAAGATTAAACCCAGAAAATCAAAGAATACAACTACAGAAATCTCGCCGGAAATCGCCTTACTACGGAGTAAAAAGAGAGAAAAGCTAAGAAGGCTAGAGAGAAACTTTTAGAAAGTTGAAAGTATGAAATGAAGTATGAAGCGGAAATCCCACTCTTTTATAATCAAGGTTGCCTGTTACCCTACCGGTTAAGGGAATGGCAACCGGCAATAGCCAGTCAAGGCCCATAAGTCCTATATTGGACTACAAAAATCAAAGCCCAAAAATATTTGAGGCTTAGACAAAAGCCCAAACAATAAGGCCCAATAAGGCCCAAAATATGGAAAATTAAAGTCCAATAGAAATTCGGGCTAATTTGAAATATAGCCAAGGCAAAATCAAAAAATAATAGATTTAAGGTCGAAAAGACCTTAAATCGAAGTCGTACAATCGAAATCGAAAACATACAGGAAATCGAGGTCGAATCCATCGACCTCGCTCCCAAACGAAGTCGAAAAATCATGAAATTGAGGTCGAAAAGACCTTAGATCGACATCGAAGGCTTGAAGTCGAAAATAAACGAGGAAACGAGGTCGAAACCATCGACTTCGCACCAAAATTAAATCAAAAAATTAATAATTCGAGGTCGAAAAGACCCTAGTTCGAGGTCGTAGACCTGAGATCGAAAATATACCGAAAGTTGAGCTCGAACCCTTCGACCTCACACCAAATTGGGGTCGAAAATGTATTGGTTCGAGGTCGTAGACCTGAGGTCGAAAATACACTAAGAATTGAGCTCGAATCCTTCGATCTCGCACCCAATTGAGGTCGAAAAAAGAAGGATTCGAGGTCGAAAGAATGAGGTCGAATTTGGTCGACTTCCTGTTCGAAGAAATGAGGTCGAAAAAGACCTGAGAATCCTAGTCGAAGCCTTCGACCTCACACTAATCGAGGTCGAAAATGTATGGGATCGAGGTCGAACAGTTGAGGTCGAAAAAGACTGGGAAATTGAGGTCGAAAGCTTCGACCTCGCAACTGAATGAGGTCAAAATCCTGGTCGAAAATCCTGGTCGAAAATGGCCTAAATCCTGGTCGAAAATGACCTAAATTCTGGTAAAAAATGAGGTCGAATTTGACTTATTTTCTGGTCAAAATTGACCTATTTTCCCGGCCAAAATTGGAAAAAATACGCTATAACTTCTACGAAAACCCCTGGAAGATTTTCCCAGAAGTTGGGGGCCAAATGATATGGTCATAAAAGTAATTATAGAAATATAATTACTGATTCATTAGGAAAGGCCCCATAATTAAGGCCCAAGACCCTGATTATTTATTAATTTCGTAATCAATAAATAAGGGAAATATACAACTCATGAAAAGAGTCCAAAATATGGTAAATTAGTCAAAGAAGGATCCAGAATCCCAAATAAAAGAAATAATGAGTCATAGCCTTTATCAACAAGGAAAAGACTTATCCTGCAAGAAATACAATGTTTATCCAATATCAAAAAGGAGACTTATTCGCTAAGACTCCTAAACATACCATAAATATGAGGCTCCAGACGCCTATATAAAGGACCTGATCCTACAATCAGAACTACGTCTTTGGCTTAATTCTCAGCATTAATTGGGATACGTAGGCATCTTGTGAGGACCGATTTAGTCTCGAAACACAAGTGCAGCCATTATAGCTCGAAGCTCATAAATCCTAGCAATTAATACACAAGCACGTTTTTAAATCATAACACCTCCCAACTTTTGGAAAAACTTATCGAGTTTTTGTAGAAGTTATAATCATCCTCTTTCGAGATTCAAAGACTTTTTGTTCCTTACCTGGGACTTATTGTTTCCTACCCTCATTTTGGGATTTTTTTTATGTACACTAGTGATTTACAAGTATCGTCTTGGTGTAAAATGTGGAGCGACCTACATATTTACAACGATTTGCCTTATTCGAGGCCAACTTGACATTTGTAAAAGCTTTTCATGGCCTATAATGTCTTAATTCAGCATTTCATTGGCTAATTGTCGGTCATTCTCTAATGGGATGATGCCCTAACTTGAAACTTTTATGGGGATAACAACCCTTTTTGTTCTTTCTCACTACACCATAAATGATCTATTGCAAGGCAACGATAATGTTGCAGAAAACTCAAAAACTGTTGCAGTATAGCCTAAAATGGAGACTGCAACATTTTTTCAATGTTGCATATTTGGCCGTTGCAGTTGCTCCTAACTGCAACGATTTCCTCATCAACTGCAAAACATAAAAAATATTGCATTTGAATTCTACTGCAACACCGTTGGACCTACAGCAACATCAAAAAAGTATTGCTACAGATATTTTTAAATAGGAGTTTTGAGCCATTTGTAACATCTATTTTTACTACTGCAACACCACTATTGCAATACTTATGACTAATACTGCAACAATTTCTCTATTAAACATTTTATAAACTAGCAACACACTTTATAACTACTGCAACATAAAAACACCCCGTAGATACCACACTATTTTACAATAGCTCCTGCTAAAACCATTACCAAATCCAACCAATCCAAAAAAAAGGGCATCGCAACACAAGTAAAAAAAATAGCCCAAGGTACAGTCACAAGTGCTCTAACACACTAAACACTACCAGAAGCATTACTAACTAGCAAAAACAAGTTCATAATGTCGTAATAAAATATCTAAGTACTTGATAACATCTAAGAGCTCTCTTTGGTGCCGCTTGTCCCTGCCATTGCAGTTGCTTCGGTCACCGGAGTAACATGATCATCACCATCACTAGAGTTGCTGGTACAGAGTGCCTCGACATTAAGATTGAAATTGGGATTCACTTCTCCTAATTGTTTGAGCAGCTTTCTCATGTTCTCCATCACCTTCTTGTTCACTTTTTCTTCCATTTCATCTGTAAGTTGTTTCCTTATCTCAGATGTCAATTCTTGCACATAGTTGTCTTTGCCAACATTTGTTTGATTCACAGTTTTGACATGTCTCCCAATTAGCCACGACGGACCATGAGACGTGTTGGCTTCACAAAACAGTTTATCAGCAGTATCACCATCTGTGGTGGATGAAATAATCTTTTCGACATTTGCCTGTAGAAAAAGGGGAGAGAAATCAACATTCAGGAAATAAAATTTTAAAGTAAATTGCATCATAAGAATAAATTTTTACAATTTTAAGTTGAACTACTTCAGTTGGTGTCTTATACTTCTTCTCAGGATCACGTTTACGAGTTTTAATAAACACCTGACCCATTGTTGGTAGCTTTTTATCTGGATTTTTTAGTTTCTAATAACAAGACAAAAAAAGCATATTAACTCATTAGACATATAGACCATGCATATGTATATATTATTATTTAAATCTATACTTAGATATTTAGTATACTAGCATAGAACATTTTTTTCAAAATAGAGATATACCATTTCATTCCTGACTTGGGCAAAACTTGTCGTACCAGCAGTGTGTGTCTCAATGATAGTAGAACGACTTGCCGAATTTTTTGCAGCCACTTCCTGTAAATAGATTGTTCGAAATGAAACAACAAGATTAGGCAGACTATCTACAAGATTGTAGACTAGAACTGACCTAAAAGTGACACGCAAATTAACATAAATGAAAAAGGTATACCTGGACATGTTCATCACCCCAATACTCTAACAGAGCTTTAAATTCCTCAAGTGGAATTTTAGCCGACTTGTTTGCAATTCTATCCTCGTCATTAGTATAGCGATTATAATGTTTTAATTTTGTACGACATTTATGCCTCCTCCATGCATCATCAATTGTTCTCATCACCCATGGTCTACCTTCTTCAGGTATGACATACCTATCTTGAATAGTTCGAATAAATAAACAGAAGAGTTTTATAATTATATAATTAATCTAGACTTATTTACAAGTTTAAAAGATTATGAAAGAATTTATTAAATTGAGGATAATAAAGAAGCAGCTTACCAATACAAAACCCCAATAGGCATCCTTCTCATTCTTAGGAACTTGAGACCAATTTACGAAATTAAGAGGCACATAACTCCTTGCTATAGTGCCCAAAAAGTTGCTTAACTCAGCTACCACTTTCTTACTATCAGCTACAGGTTGGAAAAGGTGATTCATTGTAATTTTTTTTTCAGAGGGTTTTCGAGCGTGAACTCTATCCATTCTTGTTACTCCTCTGTATCTCTTTTGAGGAACTTCTGATTCACCTAACTGAAAAGTAAAGTGTCCTAAGTCCAATCATGTATGATGAGTTAGGAAGAACTTTCTTGTAATCTATTTGATTTCGTTATATTAATAAAAGACTTTTTTGTTTTTATCACGGGCTTTATCTATTTAAGTGTTTAAATAAGATGATACATAGTTTAGAGTAATGCTTTTAGAATTATAATGAGATTATAATAGTGAGATCTAAAAGATGATAACCCTAAACTTAAATAGTTCCTGATCATAGGATAACTAATTGGTAGTTACTTAATCCGCAAAGATCGGTACATACTATGCTTGCTTCATTATGAAGGATGTCTGTTCTCATAGACATTTGTGTGATGACACTATAGCTAGTATGTAGGTGCTTATTAGGAATAAGTTCACTGAACATGACTCGATCAGTTGAACAACTAATGGAGTTCACTCATGTGTCAGTAGTTGTTCATATAGTGATGGTTGTACAAGTGTCCTTAGACTTGAGATCATCATAGTTATCTTGTGCACACTGCACTATACTTTGGTTTAGCTCTTAGTCTTGAGGGACAATAATAAGTGCTCTTCTGGGTATAGGAATTTGTACACGAAGATAGCGAATGATCAATAAAGGATCTGCCCCTTTCAGTGAAGGAAGAGAATGTCCTATGCTATTCCATTTATGCTAGTTCAGGAATCTCTGGCCAGAGTGAATGAAATTAGAAAGAAGTTTCTAATTTGCATTAATCGGAACTAGGCATAGTGAATAGGAAAGCATATGATTAAATTAGATAGGCTTGACACGAGATCCATGCCTTGTATTTAATCGGGACATTGTAGGGTAGAAGGAATTGATTGTACGGTAACTATTCACTGAATAGGTTCTTGGTATTCTAAGCAGTGAATTCATATTATCCGGATAGTCGCGATATGCTGTGAAGTATCCCTCATGATGTAGAATAAATATGATTAATTTATTTATCGTATTTAATGAATTAAAAGAATTCATATAAATAATAATAAAATTGTTTTATTATTATTTGTTTCTACTACCGGCTTAATTTTGAACCTATAGGGTCACACCATAAAAGAGAATGATTTAATGGTGAAGGAATTAATTAATAATGGCTAGTCATTATTTATTTATGAAATAAATATTTGATAGCATTTTTATAATCAATTAAATATGATTTAATTAATTATAAAATAATTAAGAAGTGTTCTTAATATTATTAATTAAGAATTAATTAATTTAAGAAATTAAATTAAGTGAGAGAATTATTTTCTAAAGAGTTTAGAAAAAGAATTAATGATTAAAAGAGTTTTAATTATTAATTAATTGATTAATAAGATTAATTGATTAAATGGTCAATAATAATAATATTTTATAGGATAAAATTTCAGCTGAAAAATATGCCTATAAATATACTATTATAGACCTCTTGCCTACAACCCTAATTTTTATAAGAAAGAAAAAGGGAGGCAACCCTAATCTCTCTCTCTTGGTTATTCCTTCTCTCGTTCGATTCGTTCTCTTGGTGGATACTTGTGGAGTGCTTCACACTTGAGGAGCAGCTGCTAGAGTCTCTTTTCACCATCCTCCATCAATCCAAGGATCGCTTTTGTAAGGTACGAATCGAATCCATTGTTTTTCACGATTCGTATATGCTTTTATATGGGTTTTATTGTTTGATAAATTGTTATACATGCTTCTGCCATGCAATAAATCCCTACAGTGGTATCAGGGCTAGGTTGTATGCATATAGATTCGTGATAAAAATTTCAGAATTTTTTATGCATGTATGAATTTTTAAATTGGTTGTATGATTTTGGGGCTATATCGATTTAATTATGAATTAAATCGAAAATCAATTTTTAATAATTTTATTTCTACAGATCTGGGTTCCTCATATTTTTCTGGTAATTTACATATTTTTTTCGAAATTGTTTGAGCCCGAAAAGTATTTTTCTTGAATTTTTTATGATTAATTCAGACTGGAAAAACAGTTTTCTGATTAATGATGTAATCTGACACGTGGCGCAATCTGATTGGTCCACGACGCTGACTGAACGACATGTCAGCGATTGTGTCAGTAGTGACGTCAGCGGGTGTCAGCAGGTGACGTCATCAGTCTTGGTCAACAGTGACGTGAGCATGACGTCATTAGATGACGTCAGCATGACGTCATCAGATGACGTCAGCATGACGTCAGTAGTCTTGGTCAGCGTGACGTCATCAGTTGACGTCAGCGTGGTGGCAGGTCGCGCACTGAAATTTGTTTTGGCTCGTTTGAATCATCCGAACTCCGATTGAGGCGTGTAAGGTACCGTTGGATTCGTTTTTCGAGACGCACCTGCTAGGATTAATTAAAATTTTCATGAAATTTATTTTAAATTGATTATAGCCCTTAAAGTGTATTTGATGCCTTATTTGATAATATGAAATGCATGCAATAATTCGTACATTGTTTATAATTGCGCTATATGTTATAACATGTCTGCCTATGAGTTTATTATTGTTTATACATGAGATGTATGTTTAAATTTACCATGCGATGATAGCTTTAGGGCGAACACAATGAACATAGGTTTCGCGTTAGATGTTATAGGTTAGTCAAAGATGTTTAATAACCTAATTAAGAATATTATGAGTACAACCATGAGATTTTTATGTTTATGAAACATAGAGTGAAATACTCTTTTGATGTTGAAAATGAAAATTTCTGTCTAGGCTGTTGGGTTTTAAGCGGGACCGATGTGACCCCTCCAACACACTGGGAATTTTTCATTTAAATATCATAATTGTATTTTGTTCAAGAAAAAAAGAATCTCCTAGTAATATGATTATGGTTGTAACATAATATAATACCTCTTAATTAAAATTTATATCAAGTAGTAAATGACCAATGACACAACGGGCTTGTGTCGGTCATAGCCTTCCAACATAATAGCAAGTAGAGTTCTTATATTAAGACATTGTCGTTTCGTGCTACAGCCGAGGGCTTTGTTTTGAGATTAAGAGATGCTTGTCTATCACATGAGATGTGTATGATGAATTAGGGTCCAATGGTCGTTACGTGCTACAGCCGTGGGCTATTGGAAGTCTAATTCAATTATGCAAGATGTTGGGTTTGACTTGACTTTGAATATTGAGTGAGTCGTGCCACAGCCGATACTCAATGATTCAAGAGGCTAAAAGATAATAAGGAATAACATGAGATGTAGTTGACAAGAGTTGTCTTCCTATGGAACATCACATTGCGTTTCGTGCTACAACCGAGGTGATGTGATGGAAAATAGGATCCTTATTCTCACTAACATTATGAATGTTTAGTTATACATATAGAGGGTTGTATAACTTAAATAAAATAGTGGGAGCCACCAATGAATAAAGACCCGATTCATATGGTGTAGTAATAATGAAATTAAGTAAATGCTTATGTTGTTATGTGTTTTCATTTTCAGATTTTATATATATATCATGTCTTCTGCACTATCACTCCGTAGCATTCTTGATGCTAACAAGTTGACTGGTCCCAACTTTGGTGATTGGCTTCGAAACTTGAGAATTGTTCTCAAGTCTGAGAAGTTGGAATATGTGCTAAAATCACCATTGCCTAAAACCCCTGTTGACGACGCTCCTCTAGATGAGCATCATGTCTATAATACATGGAAAGATGAGGCAAATGTTGCCCAATGTATCATGTTGGCATCTATGAACTCTATGCTTCAGAAGCAACATGAGCACATGGATGCTTACACTATCCTAGTGCATCTACAAGAGTTGTATGATGTAGAGGGGAGGACAGCTCGATATGAGATATCAAAGGAGCTATTCCGATGTAAAATGGTAGAAGGGTCATCTGTGAATGAACATGTGCTCAAGATGATCAATTTGATTGAACGTTTGGGGCAACTTGGTTTTGTCATGGATGGGGAGCTAAGCCAAGACTTGGTCTTGAAATCGCTTCCGGATTCGTTCTCGTAGTTTGTTGTGAACTTTCACATGAATAAGATGGATGTCAGCTTGCCTGAACTCCATAACATGTTGAAAACTGCTGAGGCGAACTTTCCCTCAAAGAAGAGTTCTGTTCTTCTTATTGGTGAAGGCTCTACTTCCAAGAAAAGGAAGAGGAACCCTCCCAAGAAGAAGAAGGTTGGTGAGAATAAGCCTAATCCAGCAAAGGCTAAAGAAGACCCCAAGAGCAAAGCTGTTTGCTTCCACTGTAACAAGGTGGGTCATTGGAAGAGGAACTGCAAGGCTTTCCTTGCAGAGTTGAAAAAGAAGAAGGCTAGTCAGACTACCACTTCTGATTCAGGTATGTTCATGATCGAAGTAAACATGTCACTAAGTCAAATTTCTACTTGGGTATTAGATACCTCTTGTGGTTCTCATATTTGCAATTCGTTGCAGGGACTCAAGGGAAGTAGGACTCTTGAAGAAGATGAGGTGATTCTACGGATGGGAAATGGAGCAAGAGTTGCCGCCATAGCCGTGGGATCATTTAGTTTACATATGCCTACGGGCAAGACTATTGTTTTGAATAATTGTTATTACGTTCCCTCAATTGTGAGGAATATTGTTTCTATTCCTATGTTGGATTTGGATGGTTTTTCATTTATTATTAAAAATAATGAATGTTCTATTCTTAGAAATAATGTTCTCTATGGTTGTGGTACTTTAAATAATGGTTTGTATGTATGTGACTTAGAAAACAATATACTTCAGATTGAACAAACTAATAAAAGAAAAAGAGATGATGAAAATCCGACTTATTTGTGGCACTGTAGGCTAGTTCATATTAGTGAGAAAAGATTACGCTCATTGCATAAGGATGGGTTACTTGAACCATTTGATTTTGAATCATATCCGGTATGCGAATCTTGTCTCATGGGTAAGATGACCAAATCTCCATTTACCGGACATGGAAAGAGCTGCAGATGTGTCAGGGTTGGTACACACAGATGTATGTGGACCAATGTCAACACATGCCATGGGAGGATTTTCTTACTTCATTACTTTCACGGATGATCGATCCAGATTCGGACATGTGTATTTAATGAAATACACGTCCGAAGCCTTTGAAAAGTTCAAAGAGTATAGATATGAAGTAGAGAAACAAACCAAAATGAGTATTAAAGTTCTTCGATCAGATCGAGGAGGTGAATACTTAAGTGGGGAGTTCCTAAGTTATCTCAAAGAAAACGGTATACTATCTCAATGGACACCTCCGGCAACTCCACAACTTAATGGAGTGTCTGAAAGGAGGAACCGAACTTTGTTGGACATGGTTCGGTCCATGATGAGCTATACAGATCTTCCAGTATCACTTTGGGGTTATGCCTTGCAAACTTCGGCATATTTATTGAACAAGGTACCTTCCAAATCTGTTCCTAAGACTCCATATGAGATATGGAAAGGAAAGAAGCCAAGTCTTAAACATATTAAGATTTGGGGATGTCCGGCTTATGTCAAGAAGATTGAACATGAAAAGCTGGAACCTAGATCCGTAAAATAGGTTTGTGGGATATCCAAAAGAGACTTTAGGATATTACTTCTACACCGATCAAAGGGTGTTTGTTTCCAGACATGCAACCTTCTTGGAGAAACAGTTTATCCTTGAAGGGAACAGTGGGAGCAAGATTGAACTTAATGAAGTTCAAGAAGCACAAACTACTACGGTTCAAGAGGAAAGTACCTGTTCAGGAAGAACAACCTTCTGTAGAACAGCCCGTGCGTAGGTCAAGTAGAGTGTCTCGCCAACCTGAGAGGTATTATGGCCTTGTTATTGAGAATGACAATGAGTTGTCACTCATTGATGAAGACGACCCTATGACCTATGATGAGGCTATGAGTTGTAAAGACTCAGAGAAATGGCAGAGTGCCATGAAATCCGAAATGGACTCCATGTATGCCAACCAAGTATGGACTCTGGTTGAGGCACCTAAAGGTGTAAAGCCTATCGGGTGTAAGTGGGTATATAAAAGAAAGATGGGAGCAGATGGCCAGGTGGAGACCTATAAGGCCAGGCTTGTGGCAAAAGGATTCAAACAAAGACAAGGGATTGACTTTGATGAAACTTTTTCACCAGTAGCCCTGCTTAAATCCATTCGGATTTTGCTTGCAATTGCGGCTTACTACGACTATGAAATCTGGCAAATGGACGTGAAACGGCCTTCCTCAATGGGAAACTTGAAGAGGATGTGTATATGACACACATAAGGTTTTGTTTCTAAAGGAAATGAACATCTAGTTTCTAAAGTACATCGATCCATATATGGATTGAGGCAAGCTTCTGGAACATGGAACTTCCGTTTTGATGAGATAATCAAAGAGTTTGATTTTATCAAAAACATGGATGAACCATGTATCTACAAGAAGGTTAGTGGGAGCGCGGTAACATTCCTTATATTGTATGTGGATGACATACTTCTCATTGGGAATGACATACCGATGCTGCAATCAGTCAAAGTGTGGCTATCTAAGAACTTCACTATGAAGGACTTGGGAGAGGCATCCTACATTCTTGGAATGAAGATCTATAGAGATAGATCAAAAAGAATGTTAGGCCTGACCCAAGGTATACATACATCGAAAAGTTGCTAAAGAGGTATAGCATGGAGAACTCCAAGAGAGGACTCATTCCTATGAGTCATGGAGTTTCTCTTTCCAAGAAAATGTCTCCAAAGACATTAGAGGAGAGAGAACGTATGAGTAGGATTCCTTATGCTTCTGCAATAGGATCTATCATGTACGCTGTAAGACCCCAGATTTTGGGTAGAATTAAAACTTTTATTATATGATGATGTAAATATGGATAGTGGCAATGACTTTGAGAATCAAGTTATGAGATGAATATGAATTTCGGTTTTCAAACATTTTGAGAATAGTAAGAATGGACTGAACATATAAATAAGAACAATCAATCTGGAAGATAAGAATACAATACTCCAGGGAAGGGAAGTATTTTTATGTCATCCAAATCAATATCTGGAATACATCCGACAACTCCGTAAACAAGATAGCGTACGCCCGAGAAATCACTAGAATGTTTTCTAAGTGCAAAGAGTAAAGAGAAAATAGATCAGGAATATTGGAACGGATTTTGATCCAAAGGATTATAGAAAAACCACTGATGAATAGTAACCCTTCATTTAAAAGTTTTTCAGACCACCCTATATGCGGGACGATATAATAAACTTTCAAAGTCGCATTAGTGATCTACGATGGAAATAAAAGAATGCAGAAGCTGTCAGAATCAGAAAAATAGCATTTTTCGTTTTCTCCGAAATTTCACCAAAAACGGACTAAATAATTATTATTTGAGGATATTTAAGGATTTAAATTATTAATTCTATGGATATGGATTTGATAAATGAATTAGAAGTATCGAGAACGATTTCGGTAAAATACCTCGATAGAACCCTCGAGAAACCTTGCGAGCGTTCTACGAAATTAAACGAACCAGTAAAGCTGCTTTAGCTAAACCAATGCATGTTGGACAAGTGTCACAAGCTAAGAGCTATGACTCACCCCTCTCTTATACAAAAATCAGCATTATCTTCATTATTAACCAAAACAAAGAAAAGAAAAAGAAGAAGGAAAATTCGGGAGAAAAGAGAGAAGAAAAATGGTGGAGAAAGAATTGATCATAACTTGAGTTTCTCTCGGCGGTTTTTGGCGATCCACCACTCAAATCGAAGCTCTCGAGAAGCTCTATGCAACCATGGTAAGAGCTCGCTTCACCTCTGTGTTTTACCCATTCTATTCAGTGATTAACAGTTGGAGAAGATGATGAATAGTAACTTGTATCTTGTTTTGTTTTGTTTTGATAATGAGTTTGTAGCTTCCAAAGGTTGTATTAAGCAAGAATCTAAGGCTACATCAGGAGTATGGCAGAAAGCAAGCTTGGAGGAAGGTATAAACCTCGGCCCCTTTGAGTTTGATATGAGTTTTGAAATGGTTTTGATGTTTATGTAAAGTTAAGAGCATGATTAAGTAATTAGATGAATTGTTGGTTGAGTTTGGAGAATGGGTTATGAATTTATTGTGATTATTCATGGAGGATTTGACTGAGTGGAGGGTGTATAAGGTGGATGGTGAGTTTGGGATTGTTTGGTATTGATTTGAGTATGTTTTGAAAATGGGAAACGTTACGATTATAGCCGTCGTAATGCCCGATTCCCGTTAACTCTAAAAACTGCCTAGAGTCCGGAAACTTAACTGCCTCTTTTGGTTCAGTGAGGAACATGAGTGTGTAGAGGTTTGTTTCTAGTTTACGTGAGCGCAAGAATCATGCCGTTACGATTTACGGTTTAGGAGAAAGTGAGTTTTAGTAAACGCCATTCGGAAGAATGACTCATCTCTGTTCAGCAACTTTGAGGATATATTTGGACCACTTCGGAGCCATATTAAAATGTGAAACTTTGAGGAATAATACTAGAGACAGTTAGGACGGCTCACGAAAATGATTCGGATTGAAAAGATTATTTTTCGATTTTATAAAAATGTTTTAGTCGAGGGCGCGCAAGTGAAAACCACTAAGAGCGAGACTTAAAAAAAACCAAGGTTCCAAATGGTTAAGTATAACTTGGATTTGAGGATGGATTTCGAACCAAACTTATGATATAAGTATTTAACGGATAACATGGACTTAGTATGAGCCTATAACGAGTTAGTAATTCCTTGGTTGTGTTTCGCTTACGTGTTTAAGCATTGAGTTATAAGTGGTTTATCGAGGGGATTAACCGTGTGCTTTCGTTTGACTTTGTCTAGATTGTTCGACATGGTCAGGAGCCCTATCACCTCTCGAGCATCAGGCAAGTTTACTAAACCTTACTCTATTATTAGAGTGGGCATATTTTCGAATGTTTAATACTTGTTGATTCAAAAATATATCTATATATATATTCTTTGTTCCAAGTATCGTGCAAGTTTCTAAAAACCATATTTTGAAGTATGTATATACTAGATGCAAGTTATGTATGCATACTCGATCGTTCAGAGTATATTTATTTTGAAATATATGAAATATGTTGAATAAGTTTCAATCCATATTTGCAAGTTTCCCAATATGGTGCTTCCTTATCAAAACCAGTATATCCTTGGTCTTGTTAATGATATTAAATCCTGCTCGTGCGATAACCAAAATCCCATGACCTTATAATACTGTTGATGGGTGGTGATGCTTTTAAGATCCTACGCCTTGAGTTATATGGTGTATATATTTATAAACTTTTCGTATGGTGGAAGGGGACTTTATATCATAAGGTAGGTATTTCTGTACTGGAATAAGAAAGGCTCAGAGGGTAGAGCATGTATTGAGTTTATAACTTAGCCAGCGTATCGGGGTTATTTTGTAAGGTATATTTTCGAAAACCCGGACAGAGCTTTTTAGAAAGATTTTCGCAATAATTAACCTAAAGGCAACATCACCAATAAACCAGTGTTTATTTAATTAGTAAATACTTCTGGAAGCATTTACGGATTAAATAAGCCTTATTCGTCTAATTAAATTTGTTTACTTAGATGAATATCATTTTCAAAATGTTTTCTTAAAATCGCTTTGTTCCGGAATGATAACAAAGATATCGGGTAACCGTTATTCGAGGATTAATTATATTTATTAATGAATATTATTTTTGAATATTCATTTGAGGATTATTTATTAATGAATATTATTTTCAAATATTCATTTAAGGATTATTTATTTAATGAATATTATTTTCAAATATTCATTTAAGGATTACTTATTTAATGAATATTATTTTCAAATATTCATTTAAGGATTATTTATTTAATGAATATTATTTTCAAATATTCATTTAAGGATTACTTATTTAATGAATATTATTTTCAAATATTCATTTAAGGATTATTTATTTAATGAATATTATTTTCAAATATTCATTTAAGGATTACTTAGTTAATGAATATTATTTTCAAATATTCATTTGAGGTTTACTTATTTAATAAATACGATTAGTTATTTTCAAATCAAAAAGAGGTTCCCAAAACATTGTTTTCCATTTGAATCTGTCTTTTAAGAAGATTTAAATGCTCGCTCAACTATCAAAAATATGGGAAGCCTGATTTAAGTGACTACTACTCTTTTTTTTAAACTCTCAATTCAAAAACTGTCAAGGGACAGATATTTTCTTGGAGCAATTTAATTGCTGCCAGTCTAATGTTGTGTTACCACCTCAATGATCGAGGGGTAAATTCATGGAACAAGTCGATATCCATTAACAAGCATAGCTTGGGAAATATTGGAGAATCTTCCTTTCCAACCTAGATATAACTACTTAGTGGAGTCGTATCAACAAGTGTTACACTTGGGGAAAGGAGGACGATCTTTACGTTTCAGAGTCATGGATTTCATCTGAACTAGGAGTGGTGTAAGTGGTCAAGTTGCGTGGGCCCATCCAACTTTTATATTGCCCCAAATGGGCCGGGAGGTCATAGTAAGGCGGTAGACAATGTCAGGCCGTCGTGATACTTCCATCTACATGTAGAAAACTATTTGAGCGGTGCGACCTGCTACTGATCATAGCAAGGTTAGGCACAGCGGACGCGGTAGCAACTCCAGTATTAGTTCATCATCCAATTTGGATATTCCTGCAACATGTATTGGGGTGAAGAACCAATCATGTTGGTAGGGGGTCGAAAAGTGTTTGGAAATGAAGTGACAATAAATTCATGCAACTTCATCTTTTATTTATGAGTTATGACTCTGTGGATACCTTACATAACATGAGTTATGGTAAGGGAGTTGTTTATACTGAATCACCTTATAACTTCATCTTTTAAGTTATATGTTGATATTCTGCATATATAGCAGATATTTTTCGGAAAGGTTATATTTGGTTTACTTTGAAACCTCATCGTTTATACTAGAACTTTGTTCATAATATAGCAAAAGTTTGCAGAAATATTATGAAATTGATATTTGAAATACAACAATGGTATTATTTTTGGGATTACATTCCGATAAGGATGTAATTTAAGTATCGAGATATTTTGACAAATTATTGTCTTATACCCGCTTTATTCTGGGTTGAGTTAAAGGCAGAATTATGCCATACTTTCATTACCTTGCTGAGCTATCGCTCACTCTTGCTATTGTTTTATATATATTATATAGCAGCGAAGCAGGATGCCAATGGGTCGGCACATACCTCGCAAGGCGTTTCCGTAAACAGTTTCTAGCAGTGATCTCGAGAGTATTACGAACCAATCGAATCAGGCTACAGCTTTTGGTATTCAACTTATGTATAGATAGGAATGGTATGAGAGGATTGTGAGCATCAGAAGGCTAAGTTGGTAATGTAACATTACTTATAAATTGTATCAGTGACAGATTCAAAAGACATTTGGGTATTGTAATAAAAGTTATTTATTCCGCAGTTGTTGTATTGTGTCGTTTCTGAGACTCTAACCTGTGTGTGTGTGTGTGTGTGTGTGCGAGACATATGTTGTGGGGTCATGAGCAGGTGAATTATGAATGGTGTGAGTAATACAGGTAAGGCAAGGAGTACATGGATCGTGACTACCCTAAATCCCTGACCCCGGATTTGGGGCTGTTACAGAAATGGTATCAGAGCGTTAGGTTACAGTCCTCAGAAACGATAGGAGATCGAGTCTTACAATACCCTTAAGAATGATAAGAACATCTAGAGCCTAAATTGAGTTCATAGTCGGGTTAGAGGACACGACCCTGACTGTTTAAGATGAAGCCCGAGAGGGGACTTCTTCTGGGAAACCGTACTTAGGACTTCATGATTAGTCACCTCGATTCGTATGAGTTATAGATTGATGGGATTCTGAGATACCAGACCCCGAGGCCTTCGAGTAGGCAATTGATGATGCGTTCCTTGAAATGGACGGAGACCCGATAAAGGAAGATCCATAGGAGGATCTAGAGGAAGACCCCATGGTGGGTCAAGGAAAGAATCTTGTAGAGAACGTGTTGATTGATAAAGATGTAGTATGTTACTTGAGGTCGTATAATAGGACCAGACGAACCTTCAGAGGACAAATAAGTGACGAGACGAGAGTTTAAGGATCGTTCAGGATTCATCAAGAGGTATGACAAGGAAAATGGAGTAGAGTCTCCAAAGCAGAAGAGGTAGAGGCAGTATAGCCAGTATCAGTGGATTGATTCGACTTGAACGAAACCTGTTACTCGTGATCGGTTATAGCTGCCCATAAGGAGGCGGCATACGTAAGAACCAAGATGTTCAGATTTTCACGAACGATTAAGGGTACTTAGTTGCCTAGAATAGTGTAAGGAATTTTTTTGGGCTATGAGATTTCAATCCCCCACGACCAGCGATTCCACTGGAAATAGTGTCTATTACATCATTGAGGGATTTTATTATCTCAAGGAAAATTTTGGGTATAAAGATGATTGAAATAGAGACCGAATTTAAGTTTGTAGTTTCTAACGATCCTCCGGAGTACCGCCTAGTCGACATGTGGAATTGTCATTGCTATGGTCGACAACGGTATCGAAGTCTTCTTATAGAACAGAACGCTTACTTGAGATGTTTGCGCCTAGTCGAATAGAATTCCATGCGATTGCAAAGGTCGATGGTTGGATCCTTAGCGACTATTATAAGTCGGCAATGACGTAAGTATCAAACACCTTAGGGCGCGTGGAAAAGAAAAGCTTTAGAATTGAACGATTATCCATTAGAGGAGCCGACATAAAAGGCATCCGTAGAGACCTTGGTAGTACCCTCCCCCTTTGCAGATTATGTGGGATATTTCCCCAATCTATGATCTATCTTGACCTCTTTCCAAGAAAGAATTCTGATAAAGGGTATATTCCCTCTTCGAAGTTGTTTTATAGCACTTGTGCTAAACCATATTCAGTTTCACTTGTGTCAGAGGCTGTCACAATGCCTACTTTCAGGCTTTCGAAGCCCTGTCAAATGATGTTATTTAAGCTTTCACTTTTCTTCAAATAATGAATAACCCTTGCTTGTTAAGTACCAGTATTTTCTTGGTTATTCTTTTCTTTGTATTTTCTTTGGAAACCGCACCTTTGGAATCTGTTCAATTTTAATCCAAGGTGTTCCTTTAAGAAATATTGTCGAAAGATGATAATCATTAAATTGACATCGAATTGCTTTCATACTTTTCAACTTCCACTGAGACGAACAACCCTATACTTATAGGGGCTACAAGGACTATCTGTCTGTGTGATAGAAGTCGGATGGGACGCCATCACTTGTAAGTTGTGAAATACAAGAAGGCTAATTACCTTTAGTATGTCTCAATTGAGGCACACAACGTTGAGTTCTTATGATCATATTGATCTCTCGGTAAAATTCTCTTACCTCCAATAAGGTTACCTTAAAACTCATAACCTTATGATCACCAGTGTGTGACATTTTCTTTGATATGGGAGCTGTCTTTTCAAGGCCCCATAGTTTTTGTTATCCTCATTGAATTCTAAGGGGAGGCCACCCAGGTCAAATAAGTCAAAATTCGCTGATAGGAATTAGATTCGCAACGAAATCGCCTATGACATGAGCGAATCCCTAAGACGAATAGAATGTTAATGACATATCAACGAAATTGGTTATTCTCCCAAAGATATTATGATAATGGAAAGCGTGTCAATCGATATATGTGAAAGGAATGGCGGTATGCCGCGAACTCCAATGACAACGGTGTTAGATGGATGCCCTATAGTGAAATTGAGATTTTGGAGGAGTGTTTACGAGTGGACACTACCTCTGGGTTAGCAAGATAATTACTGACGTTGGAGTCAGAGGGAGCTGGTATTGTGACTTGGGAGATGTGCAGCGTGTGTTGTTATAAAGGAATAATTTTCAGAAATATATGGAGACCCGGATGAAAATGAAGTTAAAGAATTAAAACAAGAAACCATAAACTGTGACCGAGTATTCAGAGTATAATGGGAATGAAAGAGTTAGTGACTCAGTTACAAGAGTTGTTGTATAAGGATATGATAAGACCCAGTGTACCACCGTGGAGAGCCGGTGTTGTTGTAAGAGAGAAAGATCTTAGCACAAGATTATATATCGAACCCCGAGAGTTGTATGAGTTTGACATGGAAAATAGGTACCCTTGTAAATGATTGTTTGATCAGCGGAAGAACGCTGTGTATTTCCAATTTATTTAGGAACTGGGTATCACCAGTTGGAAGTTAAATCAGAGGATATGCCCAAAACTGCGATTCGTACTAGGAATAGACACTTCGAGTTTTCAGCGAAGTTATTTTGGGTTGACTAATGCACCCACAAATTTTATGGAATGTAATGAATTGGCTTTGAGTTACCCATGATAGTAGATAGCGTGAGATGGAGAAATGGCTAGAATTGACCTAGGATTATGACTGTGAGATACACTACCATCCGGGGAAGGCCAATGTGGTGGCTGATACCCTTACTTTAAAATGAGACAGAGATGGATTCCGAATGATCGGGAATTAAAAGATGAGATTTTACACAACACCCAAGTTAGTCCAACAAACTAGAAAGACAAAAGATTTCACCAACAAGCGGCTAGTGACAACCAAGACAGACAGAGAAAGTATGCGGACTAAGCCCGCGAGTATAGAAATAGTACTGCTATTGATAAGCTAAATGGCAAGTTGATGAATGACAATCAAGTTTATGCTGGTGTATTTCTGTACAAACAAGATAGAGAATATGAGGTTAGCGATTCGTGATGCTAAAGGTATCTCCAGGGAAAGAATTAATGAGATTTGAAAAGAAAGGGAAGTGAGCCCGAGATTTATCGGGCCATCTGAGATTTAAGACGCGCCAGGAAGGTGGCCTACGAGCCAGCCTTACCCCCCCCCCCCCCCAAACTTGTAGAATGGTCATAACAGGGTTCATTTTTCAATGCTACGTCAGTATACTATAGATGCCCGGCATATGTAGAGTACGAGCACGTAGACATACAACCAGACTTGACCTATGTGGAGCAACCAATGGAAATTATAGATCGAAAGGAACAAGTACTCCGACACAAGGTCATCAAACTAGCCAGAGTGGTATGGAGGAATCATAATGTGGAAGAATCAACTTGGGAGCTAGAGAGCGAGATGCTAGAAAGATATCCCCATTTGTTTTCAGAGTGATTCCGGGACGGAATCCTTTTAAGGAGGGGAGACTGTAAGACCCCAGATTTTGGGTAGAATTAAAACTTTTATTATATGATGATGTAAATATGGATAGTGGCAATGACTTTGAGAATCAAGTTATGAGATGAATATGAATTTCGGTTTTCAAACATTTTGAGAATAGTAAGAATGGACTGAACATATAAATAAGAACAATCAATCTGGAAGATAAGAATACAATACTCCAGGGAAGGGAAGTATTTTTATGTCATCCAAATCAATATCTGGAATACATCCGACAACTCCGTAAACAAGATAGCGTACGCCCGAGAAATCACTAGAATGTTTTCTAAGTGCAAAGAGTAAAGAGAAAATAGATCAGGAATATTGGAACGGATTTTGATCCAAAGGATTATAGAAAAACCACTGATGAATAGTAACCCTTCATTTAAAAGTTTTTCAGACCACCCTATATGCGGGACGATATAATAAACTTTCAAAGTCGCATTAGTGATCTACGATGGAAATAAAAGAATGCAGAAGCTGTCAGAATCAGAAAAATAGCATTTTTCGTTTTCTCCGAAATTTCACCAAAAACGGACTAAATAATTATTATTTGAGGATATTTAAGGATTTAAATTATTAATTCTATGGATATGGATTTGATAAATGAATTAGAAGTATCGAGAACGATTTCGGTAAAATACCTCGATAGAACCCTCGAGAAACCTTGCGAGCGTTCTACGAAATTAAACGAACCAGTAAAGCTGCTTTAGCTAAACCAATGCATGTTGGACAAGTGTCACAAGCTAAGAGCTATGACTCACCCCTCTCTTATACAAAAATCAGCATTATCTTCATTATTAACCAAAACAAAGAAAAGAAAAAGAAGAAGGAAAATTCGGGAGAAAAGAGAGAAGAAAAATGGTGGAGAAAGAATTGATCATAACTTGAGTTTCTCTCGGCGGTTTTTGGCGATCCACCACTCAAATCGAAGCTCTCGAGAAGCTCTATGCAACCATGGTAAGAGCTCGCTTCACCTCTGTGTTTTACCCATTCGATTCAGTGATTAACAGTTGGAGAAGATGATGAATAGTAACTTGTATCTTGTTTTGTTTTGTTTTGATAATGAGTTTGTAGCTTCCAAAGGTTGTATTAAGCAAGAATCTAAGGCTACATCAGGAGTATGGCAGAAAGCAAGCTTGGAGGAAGGTATAAACCTCGGCCCCTTTGAGTTTGATATGAGTTTTGAAATGGTTTTGATGTTTATGTAAAGTTAAGAGCATGATTAAGTAATTAGATGAATTGTTGGTTGAGTTTGGAGAATGGGTTATGAATTTATTGTGATTATTCATGGAGGATTTGACTGAGTGGAGGGTGTATAAGGTGGATGGTGAGTTTGGGATTGTTTGGTATTGATTTGAGTATGTTTTGAAAATGGGAAACGTTACGATTATAGCCGTCGTAATGCCCGATTCCCGTTAACTCTAAAAACTGCCTAGAGTCCGGAAACTTAACTGCCTCTTTTGGTTCAGTGAGGAACATGAGTGTGTAGAGGTTTGTTTCTAGTTTACGTGAGCGCAAGAATCATGCCGTTACGATTTACGGTTTAGGAGAAAGTGAGTTTTAGTAAACGCCATTCGGAAGAATGACTCATCTCTGTTCAGCAACTTTGAGGATATATTTGGACCACTTCGGAGCCATATTAAAATGTGAAACTTTGAGGAATAATACTAGAGACAGTTAGGACGGCTCACGAAAATGATTCGGATTGAAAAGATTATTTTTCGATTTTATAAAAATGTTTTAGTCGAGGGCGCGCAAGTGAAAACCACTAAGAGCGAGACTTAAAAAAAACCAAGGTTCCAAATGGTTAAGTATAACTTGGATTTGAGGATGGATTTCGAACCAAACTTATGATATAAGTATTTAACGGATAACATGGACTTAGTATGAGCCTATAACGAGTTAGTAATTCCTTGGTTGTGTTTCGCTTACGTGTTTAAGCATTGAGTTATAAGTGGTTTATCGAGGGGATTAACCGTGTGCTTTCGTTTGACTTTGTCTAGATTGTTCGACATGGTCAGGAGCCCTATCACCTCTCGAGCATCAGGCAAGTTTACTAAACCTTACTCTATTATTAGAGTGGGCATATTTTCGAATGTTTAATACTTGTTGATTCAAAAATATATCTATATATATATTCTTTGTTCCAAGTATCGTGCAAGTTTCTAAAAACCATATTTTGAAGTATGTATATACTAGATGCAAGTTATGTATGCATACTCGATCGTTCAGAGTATATTTATTTTGAAATATATGAAATATGTTGAATAAGTTTCAATCCATATTTGCAAGTTTCCCAATATGGTGCTTCCTTATCAAAACCAGTATATCCTTGGTCTTGTTAATGATATTAAATCCTGCTCGTGCGATAACCAAAATCCCATGACCTTATAATACTGTTGATGGGTGGTGATGCTTTTAAGATCCTACGCCTTGAGTTATATGGTGTATATATTTATAAACTTTTCGTATGGTGGAAGGGGACTTTATATCATAAGGTAGGTATTTCTGTACTGGAATAAGAAAGGCTCAGAGGGTAGAGCATGTATTGAGTTTATAACTTAGCCAGCGTATCGGGGTTATTTTGTAAGGTATATTTTTGAAAACCCGGACAGAGCTTTTTAGAAAGATTTTCGCAATAATTAACCTAAAGGCAACATCACCAATAAACCAGTGTTTATTTAATTAGTAAATACTTCTGGAAGCATTTACGGATTAAATAAGCCTTATTCGTCTAATTAAATTTGTTTACTTAGATGAATATCATTTTCAAAATGTTTTCTTAAAATCGCTTTGTTCCGGAATGATAACAAAGATATCGGGTAACCGTTATTCGAGGATTAATTATATTTATTAATGAATATTATTTTTGAATATTCATTTGAGGATTATTTATTAATGAATATTATTTTCAAATATTCATTTAAGGATTATTTATTTAATGAATATTATTTTCAAATATTCATTTAAGGATTACTTATTTAATGAATATTATTTTCAAATATTCATTTAAGGATTATTTATTTAATGAATATTATTTTCAAATATTCATTTAAGGATTACTTATTTAATGAATATTATTTTCAAATATTCATTTAAGGATTATTTATTTAATGAATATTATTTTCAAATATTCATTTAAGGATTACTTAGTTAATGAATATTATTTTCAAATATTCATTTGAGGTTTACTTATTTAATAAATACGATTAGTTATTTTCAAATCAAAAAGAGGTTCCCAAAACATTGTTTTCCATTTGAATCTGTCTTTTAAGAAGATTTAAATGCTCGCTCAACTATCAAAAATATGGGAAGCCTGATTTAAGTGACTACTACTCTTTTTTTTAAACTCTCAATTCAAAAACTGTCAAGGGACAGATATTTTCTTGGAGCAATTTAATTGCTGCTAGTCTAATGTTGTGTTACCACCTCAATGATCGAGGGGTAAATTCATGGAACAAGTCGATATCCATTAACAAGCATAGCTTGGGAAATATTGGAGAATCTTCCTTTCCAACCTAGATATAACTACTTAGTGGAGTCGTATCAACAAGTGTTACACTTGGGGAAAGGAGGACGATCTTTACGTTTCAGAGTCATGGATTTCATCTGAACTAGGAGTGGTGTAAGTGGTCAAGTTGCGTGGGCCCATCCAACTTTTATATTGCCCCAAATGGGCCGGGAGGTCATAGTAAGGCGGTAGACAATGTCAGGCCGTCGTGATACTTCCATCTACATGTAGAAAACTATTTGAGCGGTGCGACCTGCTACTGATCATAGCAAGGTTAGGCACAGCGGACGCGGTAGCAACTCCAGTATTAGTTCATCATCCAATTTGGATATTCCTGCAACATGTATTGGGGTGAAGAACCAATCATGTTGGTAGGGGGTCGAAAAGTGTTTGGAAATGAAGTGACAATAAATTCATGCAACTTCATCTTTTATTTATGAGTTATGACTCTGTGGATACCTTACATAACATGAGTTATGGTAAGGGAGTTGTTTATACTGAATCACCTTATAACTTCATCTTTTAAGTTATATGTTGATATTCTGCATATATAGCAGATATTTTTCGGAAAGGTTATATTTGGTTTACTTTGAAACCTCATCGTTTATACTAGAACTTTGTTCATAATATAGCAAAAGTTTGCAGAAATATTATGAAATTGATATTTGAAATACAACAATGGTATTATTTTTGGGATTACATTCCGATAAGGATGTAATTTAAGTATCGAGATATTTTGACAAATTATTGTCTTATACCCGCTTTATTCTGGGTTGAGTTAAAGGCAGAATTATGCCATACTTTCATTACCTTGCTGAGCTATCGCTCACTCTTGCTATTGTTTTATATATATTATATAGCAGCGAAGCAGGATGCCAATGGGTCGGCACATACCTCGCAAGGCGTTTCCGTAAACAGTTTCTAGCAGTGATCTCGAGAGTATTACGAACCAATCGAATCAGGCTACAGCTTTTGGTATTCAACTTATGTATAGATAGGAATGGTATGAGAGGATTGTGAGCATCAGAAGGCTAAGTTGGTAATGTAACATTACTTATAAATTGTATCAGTGACAGATTCAAAAGACATTTGGGTATTGTAATAAAAGTTATTTATTCCGCAGTTGTTGTATTGTGTCGTTTCTGAGACTCTAACCTGTGTGTGTGTGTGTGTGTGCGAGACATATGTTGTGGGGTCATGAGCAGGTGAATTATGAATGGTGTGAGTAATACAGGTAAGGCAAGGAGTACATGGATCGTGACTACCCTAAATCCCTGACCCCGGATTTGGGGCTGTTACATACGCGATGTTATGTACTCGGCCCGATGTTGCTCACTCACTTAGTGTGACAAGCAGATATCAGTTCGATCCAGGTGAAGAACACTGGAAAGCAGTGAAGAACATCCTTAAGTACTTGAGAAGAACTAAGGATATTTTTCTTGTTTACCGCGGTGGGTCTGAGTTGAAAATAGAGGGTTATACTGACTCTAGTTTTCAGTCAGAAAGTGATGATAGTAAATCCATGTCAGGGTATATGTTTACCCTAAATGGTGGAGCTGTTAGTTGGAGGAGTTCCAAACAACCCACAACGGCTGACTCCACAGCGGAAGCAGAATATATAGCTGCAAGTGAAGCTGCAAAAGAAGCTGTTTGGATGAAGAAATTTGTTTCTGAGTTGGGAGTTGTTCCAAGTATAGAAGAGCCCATAGTGTTGTATTGTGACAACAATGCGGCGATAGCGCAAGCTAAGGAACCAAGGTCTCATAAGTATTCCAAGCATGTATTGCGGCGCTTTCATCTAATTAGGGAGATTGTTGAAAGAGGAGATGTCAATGTCGAGAGAGTTTGTAACAGTCCCAGATCCGGGGTCGGAGATCTAGTCATTACGGTCATTATTCCATACATCATGCTTGACTTGAATCAATATAAATAAATAACATGCTATGACCCCGCAATCTAAGCCCACACACACACACAATTTATAGTCCCAGAGATGAACTTGAAATAAGTAATGCTAACAAGATCCACATACATATCATAAGTGTTTACAAACCCCAAAATATAATTTACAAGTTTATGTTTGTTGCCACTTCTTAAGTTACATCATACATATAATTAAAAGCTGAATCCAAACCAGTCTACAACACTAGTAGGTTCTACCTCAGCTATGGCGGCCACAGTGTCAGGGGAGAGTCCTCTGGGTACCCGCGCCCTCTTGTGCATGGTGGGTACGGTACGTGCCATCTGGTTTATCTGTTGTTGTGATATAAATAAACAAGCAAGGGTGAGCAACGAGGCCCATCAAAATAATACTGAACTGATAGACAATATATAAACCAAGTATCATCTTTCATATTTAGCATTTACCTCATATCATGATCTGGAAATAAAAACAATGTAAAATATTTCCAATCCATTATCTAAACACATATACTTGTATAAACTTGAATAAGCTTGCGTAAACTTTCTTTCTCTAAAAACTTGCATAAAACATGTTCTTTCATGGATGATGAACTGTAGATGGAGATTCTAGGCGCCGAAGATACCCCTACGATGATCAGTCGTTTTCTACGTAGAAGGGAAGAATAGACAGTCTCTCACTGACCTATCTCCCCGCCTGCGGTTGTAGGTGGGGAGAACAGACCCGTTCAATAGTCCGTCAGTCTGTTACTCTCCTATCACCCTACGGTCGGACACTTACTTATCATCTAAGGGAAGAACAGACCCGTTCAATAGTCCGTCAGTCTTATTGTAATTCCCTTAGGGGACCGGCGCTACTCAGTCCCTTACATATTCTCCGAGTTCGAGTGAATCCATGACTATGAAACATAAAGTTCCTTTCCCTTTTTCCCCAAGTATACGACTCCACAAAGTAGTCATATCTGGTTGGAAAGGAAAATTCACCCATATTTCCCAAGCTGATGCTTGTTAATGGATACAACTTATTCCACGGATCTTACTCCTCGAGTCTTGAGGAAGTAATCAAAATCAGTTTGATGGTAGCATACAAAGCTGTTAAATTAATAGTTTCAAAAAGATTTAGGACCGGGCGGTCCACCTGGAACAAACATAAAATCTTGAGAAAGGTCCCATGAGTCTTTGTAGTTTGAGCGAACATTTAAGTCTTTCTGAATATAGACTTAAAAGGAAAATAGATTTGGGAACCTTCTCTAATTATATTTATAATTGTCTGAATAAAACTTTATTAGTTATCTAGGGTTAAAGAATAGTTTTCACAAAATACTTCCTTAAGAAGTAGGGCTTTAAATAACTAATGCAAACTATATTTAATAAAGAATATTTATTTAGAAGTAATTCCCAAATACTTTCTTAACAAAAGAATGGATAATAAATTAATCACCTTATAAATCATTTAACCGGATTAATTATAATAATATAATAATATAACCCTAGATAGCAACTGATACCATTCCCGGTCCGTAGTATAATTACGAAGTATATACCCCCTACTGAGGGTTTTTCTTAACATATCGGCTTATAAATATTGCCATAGCCATAGCTTATAAGTCCAACTTATACTAACAACTTTTACTTAGCATCATAAGTATCGTTTCGAAATCATGAACACATAGCATATATCTCAATATCTTTTATTTATCACAACAACAATTTATAGAGGCATAGGTTTGAAAACTTGTCTGATCTCTGAGTCTGAGGGTGGTGTCTTGCAGTGGTCCGGTGATCTATCAACAATAAAGATACCTTTTATCAATAACTTATACTTATGAATCAAGCAAACATTATTCTTAAACTTAAACACCACACCAAAGCAACTACACGATCATAACCATTGCAATCTCTACTAACATCTTATAATTAGGTACTTGTTTGTTATCAAGGGACATCACCCCAACTTACTCCTGATCTGACTTGAAGTTATAAATGCTCTAGGGTCAACCTCTTATGATCCGTTTCAATATTTTCGATTCGTTTCTCAGAGTTTCTCTAAAGTTATATCCAAGTACTTGTTTTAAGGGGTTTCTCGCACTTAACCGTACTTCGAACATTTTTATAAAATCGAAAAACTCTCTTTTTCACACAAGGTCTTCTCCCACACTTTCCTTACTGTCTCTAATATTTAATTATCAAGATTATCCCCTGCAATGATAGAGTTAAGAAGGCTCAATTTCAGTTACGAACTTTTCTTCTCGTTTTCGAACCACTTTTACTAATTCGGCCATATCTCCTAAACCGTAAATCAGATAGCTTCAATTTTTGCGCCAAAACGATCTACGTTCAAAAATCTATAAGTACAAGTCATATACTCATCAAGGTCCGAGACCTATCCCAACTGTTATGCTCTGTTTTTAAAGGTTTTAGAAATTTCGGCATTACGACGGCTATAAATCGGATAATCCCAAAATTTCAAACCATTCAACTTGCTCATCAATCATTCCACACAACATATACATCTTATATAACAAAGAACTGAGGCCAAGCAATGCCTTTCCGTTCCTAAAACTCAATATAATTTATAACAAAGCCCAATCATAGCTACTAAGATCATAAACAAGCATTTACATCACTAAAGCTTCAAAAATCACTTAATACATCCAAGGGTTCAAGGTTCATACCTCCTCCAAGCTTGTTTACTCCCAATACACCTATATAACCTTGCTTGCTACAACCTTTAGAAGTCAAAGATTCAAGATTAAAACCAAACAAAAACTTGGTTACTATTCATTCATCATCTTCATCCATTTATTTGAAAATAAAAGACTTAAAGAAAGGCTATAAGATTCATGGCTCACCTTGTACTACTCACTAGCTTTGTTTTAAGCTCTAGCTTGCAATTGTTGGTGGAAGAAATCTCCAAATCTCCCCTCTTCTTCAAGCTTGGCCGAGAGCTTTAATGGTGGTGGTGATGTTTTGTGTTTTGTTTTTATAATTTAATACATGTATTATTATGTATTTATCTTCACTTTTGCAAGAGTTAATGCTAGCCATTGGATGAGGTTTCTACTTTTCTGTTGGTGGAATCTTGGCCATCCACTTGTTGGCTTGTCACTTGTTACTTTTACTTTAGCAAATTGCAAACTAGTCCTTCATCTTTGAGTTGACTTACACTTTGGTCACTCTTGAATTTCCTTCTTTCACCAACTAGCTTCTCTTTTATACTTGTAACAAAATAATGTTACACTTGTATGTCACATTTTATTTATTCGTATTTCGTTGATCCGATACTTCTTTGCTTCGTAAAGGTTTTCAGTGGTTTCTCTATAGTCCTCTTGAAATGTTTTCTCCGAATGTCCTGAGTATCTTAAATAAAACCTTATATTATAATTCCATTTGTAGACTCGTATATAGTGTGGTGTGATCCCATTCTCATCTTAAGGAATCTACTATTCACCATAATCGTTTGGATCAATATCAGTTCCAATATTCCTGGTTTATTTCCTCTTTATTTCTTGCACCTAGAAAATGTTCTAGTGCTTTCTCGGGCATACGCTATCTTGTTTACGGAGTTGTCGGATGCATACCAGATATCGATTTGGATGACATGAAAATACTTTTCTTCCTTGGGGTGTTATATTCTTACTTTCCAGATAGATTATTCTAATCTAAATGGTCAACCCATTCTCACTATTCACGAAATACTTGAAAACTGAAATCCATATTCATTTCATAAACTTGATTCTCAAAATCCTTGATACATCGTGGTCATAACCACTATTCATATATACATCAACATATAATAAAAGTTTTAATTCTACCCGAAATCTGGGGTCTTACAGTCTCCCCTCCTTAAAAGGATTCCGTCCCGGAATCACTCTGAAAACAGATGGGGATATCTTTCTAGCATTTCGCTCTCTAGCTCCCAAGTTGATTCTTCCACATTATGATTTCTCCACACAACTCTGACTAGTTTGATGACCTTGTTCCGGAGCACTTATTCCTTTCGATCTATAATTTCCATTGGTTGCTCCACATAGGTCAAGTCGGGTTGCATGTCTACGTGCTCGTATTCCACTATATGTTTAGCATCTGACTTGTAGGGCCTGAGCATCGAAACATGAAACATGTTGTGGACTTGTTGCAAATACGGGGGTAGTGCCAGTTCATACGCTAGCTTTCCAATACGTCTCAAAATCTCAAACGGCCCAATGTATCTAGGGCTCAACTTTCCTTTCTTCCCAAATCTCATCAACCCTTTCCAAGGAGACACTTTTAAGAACACTAGGTCTCCTACTTCATACTCTTTGCCCTTTCGAGCCAAATCTGCATACTTCTTTTGTCTATCCTGGGCTGCTACTAGCCGTCTTCGGATCATATCAACTATGTCCTTTGTCCTTTGAACCATTTCAGGTCCTAGAAACTTACGCTCACCAACTTCATCCCAATACAAGGGAGATCTGCATCTTCTTCCATAAAGGGCCTCATAAGGTGGCATTCTGATGCTCGCATGGAAGCTATTATTATAAGAGAATTCAACCAATGGCAAGTGATCATCCCAACTTCCTTTAAGATCTAGGGCACAAAACCTCAACATATCCTCAAGCGTTTGGATGGTCCTTTCACTTTGCCCATCTGTCTGAGGGTGATAGGCAGTACTCATATTCAGCTTGGTTCCGGCACATTCCTGAAAGCTCCTCCAAAATATTGAATTAAATCTGGGATCTCGATCTGATAGAATGGTCACCGGGACTCCATGCCGGGCCACAAACTCCTTCACATAGATATCCACCAGTTTATCAACAGTGAACCTTTCATTAATTGGTAGAAAGTGGGCTGACTTCGTTAGTCGGTCTATTATCACCCATATGGCGTCATGATTGGCCTTGGTCCTTGGTAGACCCACAACAAAGTCCATTGCTATATGATCCCATTTCCATTCGGGAATTTCCAGAGGTTGTAGAAGTCCACTAGGCCTTTGGTGTTCCGCTTTCACTCTTTGACAGGTCAGGTATTTGCCTACCCATTCTGCCACGTCTCTCTTCATGTTAGGCCACCAGTAATACTCTTTCAAATCTTGATACATCTTATTTCCTCCTGGGTAAATTGAGTATCTGGTATTGTGAGCTTCATGCAGAATCTCATCTTTTAGCTCTGGGACGTTAGGAATCCAAATTCTGTAAGTATATCTCATTATGCCCTGGTCGTCTTTCTCGGTCTTCGTCTCTTCCCCTGTCAGGGATTCTCTTTCTTCTTGGAGCATTCATTCTTGGCATAACTTGATCTTTTCTAACAATGGAGGTTGGACTTGAATTTCCATCAACTTTTCTTGACTATCTCCTGGCATTCTGATCTCAATTTCCAACTTCTCCATATCTCTTATCAGTGTTTCCTCCAAAGTCATCATCTTAAGCCTTTCCTTTCTGCTAAGGGCGTCAGCCACCACATTGGCTTTACCCGGGTGATAGCGAATTTCACAGTCATAATCTTTAATCAGTTCTAGCCATCTTCTCTGGCGCATGTTAAGCTCTTTTTGGGTAAAGATGTACTTGAGGCTCTTATGATCAGTGTAGATTTCACATTTTTCCCCATACAAGTAGTGCCTCCAAATCTTTAAAGCAAAAACTATCGCTGCCAATTCTAGATCGTGAGTTGGGTATCGAATCTCGTAGTCCTTTAGCTGCCTTGACGCATACGCGATTACTTTATCATGCTGCATAAGCACACACCCTAATCCTTTGTGCGAAGCATCACTGTGAATCACGAAGTCTCCTTTTCCATCAGGCAACGCCAACACGGGGGCCGTCACCAATCTTTTCTTCAGCTCTTGAAAGCTTTTCTCACATTTATCTGTCCATTCAAACTTCTCCGTCTTGCGGGTAAGTCGTGTTAACGGGGCTGCTATATTTGCAAAATCTTGCACAAATCTTCGGTAATACCCTGTTAGTCCGATAAAGCTCCTTACCTCTGTTGGGGTGGTTGGACGTTCCCAATTCGAAACTGCTTCTATCTTGGAGGGGTCAACCAACACTCCTTCTTTATTAATCACATGCCCTAAGAATTGCACCTCCTTCTTCCAGAATTCACACTTCGAGAACTTGGCATACAAATGCTCTTTCCTGAGAATTCCTAGGGCTATCCTCAGATGCTCAGCGTGTTCTGCTTCCGTCTTAGAATAGATAAGAATATCATCAATGAAAACTATGATGAATTTGTCCAAATATTTCTTGAACACTCTATTCATAAAATCTATAAAGGCTGCGGGGGCATTGGTTAATCCAAACGACATCACCAAGAACTCGTAATGTCCATAACGGGTACGGAATGCAGTCTTAGGGATATCCTCGGGTTTAATCTTCAGCTGGTGATATCCAGTTCTCAAGTCAATCTTAGAAAAGTATACAGCATCTTTTAGCTGATCAAACAAATCATCGATTCTTGGCAAAGGGTACTTGTTCTTTATGGTTAGCTTGTTTAATTCTCGATAGTCGATGCATAATCTCATACTCCCATCTTTCTTTTTCACAAACAACACTGGTGCGCCCCAAGGAGACACACTAGGTCTTATAAAACCTTTCTCTAACAGTTCTTGCAACAGGGTAGCCAGCTCCTTCATCTCTACTAGGGCTAATCTGTACGGGGCCTTGGACACGGGTGCCGTCCCTGGGGCTAGCTCAATCGCAAACTCAATTTCTCTGTCGAGTGGTAATCCGGGAAGATCTTGGGGAAACACATCCTCGAATTCATTGACTATTGGAATATCTTGCAGATTGGGCACCTCCTTCTGGGTGTCCACCACGTAAGCTAAGTAAGCTTCGTTTCCTTTTTGCAACAATCTCTTGGTTTGGGCCATGGTTAAAAATTTTCGTGTCTGTCTTATCCCTTTGAACACTATATCTCTCTTCCCTGGGGTACTCAATCTAATCTTCTTCCCTTTACAATCTATCTGAGCGTTATTACGGGACAACCAATCCATTCCTAAAATAACGTCAAACTCCCCTAACTTAAAAGGAATCAAATCGACAGAAAAAGATTGATCTCCTATTTTTAACTCACATCCGGGGTGAATCTGATTAACTGGGACTATCTCATGATTGGCTATTTCTACTTGCAAGGAACCTCTCAGGGGTTGAGCTTTAAGTCTTAATTTATAAGCAAAGTCCCTTGATATAAAAGATTTAGTCGCTCCAGAATCAAATAAATCATTTTCACTAACTGAATTGAGAGAAAGAGTACCCGCTATCACATCGGTATCCCTCACTGCATCCTGCACGGTCATGTTAAAAGTTCTGGCCGTTGGTGGCTTGTTGGAGGCAGCCTTGCTGGCCCCTGATGCTGCTGGCTTGCTCCTTGGACAATTTCTTGATATGTGTCCCTGCTGACCACAATTATAACAAGTAGGATCCTTGCTGACACTAGGGAAACCCATGGTACAAGAACTAGCATAATGGCCTGGTCGTCCACATTTATAACAAGTTGTCGTACCCTTTCTGCATTCACCTGGATGTCTCCTTCCACAGTTGGCACATGCCGGAAATGAAGGTCGAGAGGATTGCGACTGTGGTGCTCCCGACCGCTTATTACTTTGATTTATGCTGGTGCTCATGGTTGGCCTGGATCCTTCACTTCTACCAGGTAGAGAAACCGCCCTGCGATTGAACTTGTTTGAAGGGTTGCCTCCATCCGAACCCCCTCCCATACTCACATGTTTTCTTTTTATCCCCCCTTTTCCTCTTTCCCTCTGCATCTGATCACTCCCTGCTTCCACGATTGAAGCCTTTTGCACCAATGTGGCATACGTAATCTCCAAGACTGCCACACGATTCTGAATCCACTGCTTCAATCCTTGTTGAAACCTATTAGCTTTCTTTTCTTCCGTGTTAACGAACTCAGGCACGAACCTTGACAGTTCGGTAAACTTCGCTTCATACTCTGCTACTGATAAATTGTTTTGTTTTAGCTCCAAGAACTTGAGCTCCATCTGAGTCTTCATAAACCTCGGAAAATACTTCTCCAGAAATAACTGCTTAAACCTTTCCCATGCTACCACAGCATCTGCTTCCATATTTCTCTTGGCCTCCCACCAATAGTTGGCCTCTCCCTTTAACATGTACGTTGCAAAAACGGTCTTTTGTGCTTCCTCAATACTCAAAATTTCAAATGACTTCTCCATCTCCTTAATCCATGCCCTCGCCTCTACTGGGTCGGCTGATCCTGTAAACTCAGGAGGCTTTAGTGATTTAAAGGCCCTGAAAGAGTTGGCCACATTACTGCTGTCCCCTTGAGGTGGTTGGGGTTGTCGAACCAAATTTTGTCTAAGCAAGTCCATGAACTGACCCATAGGGTCTCTATTCCGATCTTCCCTTTCTTGCTCAACCTCAGTTTCTTCCCTTTCATCCTCAAACTCCTCGGTGTAGAAGGTTTCATCTCTTTCCCCATACTGGGAGTCTTCCTGCTCATTGTAATCTTCGTCATATTCTTCATCATACTCAGGGTTTTCACCATGTTGGTTGTGACTCTCTTGGTCGGTAGACTCACGGGGATTAGCCCTAGTTCCAATTCTTCACGGAGGCATCTTACTAAAATTTAGGAAAATCACATTAAATTTATGCACCTGTTTTGTAGGATTTCTCCTTACACAATGATAGTATATTTGGGATTTAAGATCCCCAGTTCTATATATGATGGCAATTTAATCGGAAAGTACGCACATATAAAGATCAAACAAACTGGTGACCATGTCACCAAACTGGTGTAATTGAAACGAAAACCCATATATACATAGTGCTGCCAAAATACAACATCTGAACCAACATCATAGTTTTAGAGTACAACTGCCTGATAACAACAACTAGCATAAAAGTGAGATACAAAGTCTATCCATCTAGTCTGCCTACGGGAAACTATATACAACAAAACAAACCCTCCAAAAGTCGGTACTCTACTATGGCCGGGCAAGGCTAGAAGGCTAGACTACCATATCGCTGTATCTGGAATCAGCCACGAGCACGGGTCAGGGCCCTCAACCTGATCATCGCAAGACGGACGATCTCCTCAGTATCAAATCGGGACACTCTGCCATCTCCGTCTGTCTGTAAAGCCCTAATCCTCGCTCGTGCCCGGCGCTCAATGCGGGTCACCTCCCTCCTAAAAGCCTGAGGACGAAGGGTCCTCCTGACACGCTGGAGCCTAAGCCTCTCAGTCCTCTCTGCGGCGAGCTGTAGCCGAGACTCTGCCAACCTGGCCTCTGCCGCTGTCAAGTCTGTCATCATCCTGCTCACAATCCATCCATGCACAAAAACCGGTACACCATCTAGGGGAACATGGGGCGGAGTGACTGGGCTCGCTGGCGGGACATCCTCTGCCTGAGTGGGCTCTGGGGTCTGCTCCTCATAATCCTCAGGAGGACTCAGCGGGAGAGGTGGGGGACTAGGGGGACTCCCAGGGGGAAGTGGACGTAAGACAGCAACTGGACTCCCCGAATCATCCCAACCCTGCTCCTCAGCCTGAGCCTCACTCTCCATCTCCTCCTCTGAATCTATCTCAACAGCAGGAATCTCCTCTCCGAGCTCAGTGGCCGGAGCCCACTCTGGATCCTCCTCCGGATCCTCCTCCTGGTGCTCATCTCTTGATCTCTCATAGTGTGGATCTGAGGCCCGGAGTACCTCCTCATCATGCTGCCGCGCGACCGCCTCTGGGTCTGAGATATCGCCCGCCTACACAATAACGAACTATATTACTATCATGGTATTTAAAAGTTCCCATAAGGGTTTTAGGTGAACCTGGCAAGGGTTCTTATTATTTTAGTGAGTTTATAATTATAACGTCTCATCATCTCTGGGATGTCTAACTCTTCTCTGATACCATCTCTGTAACAGCCCCAGATCCGGGGTCGGAGATCTGGTCGTTACGGTCATTATTCCATACATCATGCTTGACTTGAATCAATATAAATAAATAACATGCTATGACCCCGCAATCTAAGCCCACACACACACACAAGTTATAGTCCCAAAGATGAACTTGAAATAAGTAATGCTAACAAGATCCACATACATATCATAAGTGTTTACAAACCCCAAAATATAATTTACAAGTTTATGTTTGTTGCCACTTCTTAAGTTACATCATACATATAATTAAAAGCTGAATCTAAACCAGTCTACAACACTAGTAGGTTCTACCTCAGCTATGGCGGCCACAGTGTCAGGGGAGAGTCCTCTGGGTACCCGCGCCCTCTTGCGCATGGTGGGTACGGTACGTGCCATCTGGTTTATCTGTTGTTGTGATATAAATAAACAAGCAAGGGTGAGCAACGAGGCCCACCAAAATAATACTGAACTGATAGACAATATATAAACCAAGTATCATCTTTCATATTAAGCATTTACCTCATATCATGATCTGGAAATAAAAACAATGTAAAATATTTCCAATCCATTATCTAAACACATATACTTGTATAAACTTGAATAAGCTTGCGTAAACTTTCTTTCTCTGAAAACTTGCATAAAACATGTTCTTTCATGGATGATGAACTGTAGATGGAGATTCTAGGCGCCGAAGATACCCCTACGATGATCAGTCGTAAGATGTATCCCCCATGGTCTTTTTCTACGTAGAAGGGAAGAATAGACAGTCTCTCACTGACCTATCTCCCCGCCTGCGGTTGTAGGTGGGGAGAACAGACCCGTTCAATAGTCCGTCATTCTGTTACTCTCCTATCACCCTACGATCGGGTACTTACTTATCATCTAAGGGAAGAACAGACCCGTTCAATAGTCCGTCAGTCTTATTGTAATTCCCTTAGGGGACCGGCTCTACTCAGTCCCTTACATATTCTCCGAGTTCGAGTGAATCCATGACTATGAAACATAAAGTTCCTTTCCCTTTTTCCCCAAGTATACGACTCCACAAAGTAGTCATATCTGGTTGGAAAGGAAAATTCACCCATATTTCCCAAGCTGATGCTTGTTAATGGATACAACTTATTCCACGGATCTTACTCCTCGAGTCTTCAGGAAGTAATCAAAATCAGTTTGGTGGTAGCATACAAAGCTGTTAAATTAATAGTTTCAAAAAGATTTAGGACCGGGCGGTCCACCTGGAACAAACATAAAATCTTGAGAAAGGTCCCATGAGTCTTTGTAGTTTGAGCGAACATTTAAGTCTTTCTAAATATAGACTTAAAAGGAAAATAGATTTGGGAACCTTCTCTAATTATATTTATAATTGTCTGAATAAAACTTTATTAGTTATCTAGGGTTAAAGAATAGTTTTCACAAAATACTTCCTTAAGAAGTAGGGCTTTAAATAACTAATGCAAACTATATTTAATAAAGAATATTTATTTAGAAGTAATTCCCAAATACTTTCTTAACAAAAGAATGGATAATAAATTAATCACCTTTTAAATCATTTAACCGGATTAATTATAATAATATAATAATATAACCCTATATAGCAAGTGATACCATTCCCGGTCCGTAGTATAATTACGAAGTATATACCCCCTACTGAGGGTTTTTCTTAACATATCGGTTTATAAATATTGCCATAGCCATAGCTTATAAGTCCAACTTATACTAACAACTTTTACTTAGCATCATAAGTATCGTTTCGAAATCATGAACACATAGCATATATCTCAATATCTTTTATTTATCACAACAACAATTTATAGAGGCATAGGTTTGAAAACTTGTTTGATCTCTGAGTCTGAGGGTGGTGTCTTGCAGTGGTCCGGTGATCTATCAACAATAAAGATACCTTTTATCAATAACTTATACTTATGAATCAAGCAAACATTATTCTTAAACTTAAACACCACACCAAAGCAACTACACGATCATAACCATTGCAATCTCTACTAACATCTTATAATTAGGTACTTGTTTGTTATCAAGGGACATCACCCCAACTTACTCCTGATCTGACTTGAAGTTATAAATGCTCTAGGGTCAACCTCTTATGATCCGTTTCAATATTTTCGATTCGTTTCTCAGAGTTTCTCTAAAGTTATATCCAAGTACTTGTTTTAAGGGGTTTCTCGCACTTAACCTTACTTCGAACATTTTTATAGAATCGAAAAACTCTCTTTTTCACACAAGGTCTTCTCCCACACTTTCCTTACTATCTCTAATGTTTAATTATCAAGATTATCCCCTGCAATGATCGAGTTAAGAAGGCTCAATTTTAGTTACGAACTTTTCTTCTCGTTTTCGAACCACTTTTACTAATTCGGCCATATCTCCTAAACCGTAAATCAGATAGCTTCGATTTTTGCGCCAAAACGATCTACGTTCAAAAATCTATAAGTACAAGCCATACACTCATCAAGGCCCGAGACCTATCCCAACTGTTATGCTCTGTTTTTAAAGGTTTTAGAAATTTCGGCATTACGACGGCTATAAATCGGATAATCCCAAAATTTCAAACCATTCAACTTGCTCATCAATCATTCCACACAACATATACATCTTATATAACAAAGAACTGAGGCCAAGCAATGCCTTTCCGTTCCTAAAACTCAATATAATTTATAACAAAGCCCAATCATAGCTACTAAGATCATAAACAAGCATTTACATCAGTAAAGCTTCAAAAATCACTTAATACATCCAATGGTTCAAGGTTCATACCTCCTCCAAGCTTGTTTACTCCCAATACACCTATATAAGCCTAGATCCTTGCTTGCTACAACCTTTAGAAGTCAAAGATTCAAGATTAAAACCCAACAAAAAATTGGTTACTATTCATTCATCATCTTCATCCATTTATTTGAAAATAAAAGACTTAAAGAAAGGCTATAAGATTCATGGCTCACCTTGTACTACTCACTAGCTTTGTTTTAAGCTCTGGCTTGCAATTGTTGGTGGAAGAAATCTCCAAATCTCCCCTCTTCTTCAAGCTTGGCCGAGAGCTTTAATGGTGGTGGTGATGTTTTGTGTTTTGTTTTTATAATTTAATACATGTATTATTATGTATTTATCTTCACTTTTGCAAGAGTTAATGCTAGCCATTGGATGAGGTTTCTACTTTTCTGTTGGTGGAATCTTGGCCATCCACTTGTTGGCTTGTCACTTGTTACTTTTACTTTAGCAAATTGCAAACTAGTCCTTCATCTTTGAGTTGACTTACACTTTGGTCACTCTTGAATTTCCTTCTTTCACCAACTAGCTTCTCTTTTATACTTGTAACAAAATAATGTTACACTTGTATGTCACATTTTATTTATTCGTATTTCGTTGATCCGATACTGCTTTGCTTCGTAAAGGTTTTCAGTGGTTTCTCTATAGTCCTCTTGAAATGTTTTCTCCGAATGTCCTGAGTATCTTAAATAAAACCTTATATTATAATTCCATTTGTAGACTCGTATATAGTGTGGTGTGATCCCATTCTCATCTTAAGGAATCTACTATTCACCATAATCGTTTGGATCAATATCAGTTCCAATATTCCTGGTTTATTTCCTCTTTATTTCTTGCACCTAGAAAATGTTCTAGTGCTTTCTCGGGCATACGCTATCTTGTTTACGGAGTTGTCGGATGCATACCAGATATCGATTTGGATGACATGAAAATACTTTTCTTCCTTGGGGTGTTATATTCTTACTTTCCAGATAGATTATTCTAATCTAAATGGTCAGCCCATTCTCACTATTCACGAAATACTTGAAAACTGAAATCCATATTCATTTGATAAACTTGATTCTCAAAATCCTTGATACATCGTGGTCACAACCATTATTCATATATACATCAACATATAATAAAAGTTTTAATTCTACCCGAAATCTGGGGTCTTACAGGGTTGACTCACATAACAACATAGCAGACCCATTAACAAAGCCACTTTCTCAAAGTCACTTTGATCGTCATAAAGAAACGATGGGCATTAGATACCAAAGTGATTGGCTTTAGTACAAGTGGGAGATTGAAAAGTAAAGTGTCCTAAGTCCAATCATGTATGATGAGTTAGGAAGAACTTTCTTGTAATCTATTTGATTTCGTTATATTAATAAAAGACTTTTTTGTTTTTATCACGGGCTTTATCTATTTAAGTGTTTAAATAAGATGATACATAGTTTAGAGTAATGCTTTTAGAATTATAATGAGATTATAATAGTGAGATCTAAAAGATGATAACCCTAAACTTAAATAGTTCCTGATCATAGGATAACTAATTGGTAGTTAGTTAATCCGCAAAGATCGGTACATACTATGCTTGCTTCATTATGAAGGATGTCTGTTCTCATAGACATTTGTGTGATGACACTATAGCTAGTATGTAGGTGCTTATTAGGAATAAGTTCACTGAACATGACTCGATCAGTTGAACATGTTAGATCAGAATTCAATGATCGTCAAGAGCTAGACTCAACTGATCAGGATTGCTGACGTCATCAGTAATGCATATCTATCAGGATTGCATGGTCATCAGGATCTGGATGAATATCAGGATTGAGATCAGGATTGATCATCAGTACTGGAAGCTGATCAGGATTCCTACTTCGAGTAATATTTGGAGTCTAGTTAAACATGGAATTTTATTCTGTCGGTTCCTGGTTTGTAGAATGTAGCTATCGATTAAGGATAGGTTTCAATCTTTGTAATTGATTAGGACTTATCTTGTTATTGATAGGGAAGCTGTGTAAAGTATATAAACACAGTTTAGGTTTCGATTTATGTACAACATCATACATAACGATCATACACTCGAGTATTGGTGTAACCTAGCAGCTCTCAAGAACATCAGAATTTCTTGAGAGAGTTTGTAACAGTTTTATATCAGATTTAATAAAGCTGTTATTGTTCTTTCATATTTGTGTTATATACTTGATTAAGTCGAGAATCTTATACAATTGTATTCAACCCCCCTTCTACAATTGTTATTTACTGGGTAACAATTGGTATCAGAGCAAACTGATTTAAATCTGAATCAGATACGATCTAAGATGTCGACAATCAAGTATGAAAGCATGAAGATTCCCATCTTGAAGAAATCAGAATATCCAACATGGAGGGTAAAGATGCTGATGTACCTGGAGGCTATGGATCCTGACTACTTGGACAAGATTCGTGATGGACCATATATACCTACAAATTTCATAGAACGAACAGATGATGTACCTGAACATTATGTGGTCAAGGCTAAAAGTGAATGGACTCCAGAAGAAAAAGCTCATGTACTCAGAGAACCAAAGATAAAGAATATCTTGCACAATAGTCTTGATGCTGTCATGTCCAACAGAGTGATTGCATGCAAGTCTTCAAAAAAAATCTGGGATACCTTGGAAACACAGTGCCAGGGATCTGCATCTGTCAAAAAGAACAGAAGGGCTCTTTTGATTCAAGAATATGAACAATTCGATGCAAGACCTGATGAGAGCCTAACTGACTTATATGATAGATTTCTGACACTCTTGAACAGTCTATCTTTAGTTGACAAAGAATATGAAACTGAAGATTCAAACACCAAGTTTCTAAGAGCTTTACTTGAAGAATGGGATACACAGACCTCAATCATTAGACATCAGTATGATCTCAACACTGTGTCTCTTGATGAAGTCTATGGAATGCTTAGAACTCATGATCTTGAAGTTCAACAGAGAAAGAACAAGAAAAGAAGCAAGGCAAAGTCTATTGCCTTGAATGTAGAAGCTAAATCAAAAGGAAAAGCTATGGAGGTCTCTAGAAGGAAAACAAGAATAGTTGAGTCAGATCCTGATGACTCTTCATCAGATACTGATGGCAGTCCTGATGCCAATATTGATGATGATTCTTCTGACTCAGACATGGAAGAGATGGTTGCTATGATTGTCAGGGGCTTCAAAAGGATGAAGTTCAGAAAGGCTAGAAGAACAGGCAACTTCCAAAGAAGAACTTTCAATGCTGACAAAGACAAGTATAACAAAAAGGACAGCAAGGGTAGCAAATTTGACAAGTCAAAGGTTAGATGCTACAAGTGGAATGGTATGGGTCACTTTGCTTCTGAATGCAAGAAGACAAAGGCACTTATTACATCAAGCAAGGATTGGATGGACTCTTCTTCAGAATCTGATACTGAAGTGGTCAACTATGCTTTAATGGCCAATGCTGATGTAACTGCTGCTCCTGATGATAAGGTATCAAATACTGTCTTTGATTTTGATAGTGATAATGCCTCTGAGTTAAGACGTTTTCTAAAGTAATTGCATATTAGCTTTAGAAGTCAAACTGCTGAAAATACTAGAATCTTATCTGAGATGTCTGAACTTAGAAAAAGGAATGAGATATTAGAAGCTGAATTTTCTCGTATGCAAGAAGTACAAAAAGAATGTGATAATGCTAAACACATGTACTTAGAGATGAAATCTAAATGTACTTCTCTTGAAAAGGAACTTGAATATGCTAATGAGAAAATCAGAACCTGGACAGACTCTGGTAGGAAATTTCATGAGATTAATACCTCTAAGAATTGGAAAGAGTGTCTAGGATATAAGTCAGATGAAGATAAGAAATTGAAAGAGAAAATTGTCATAGATGAGACAGTCAGTCCAAAGACCTATAGACATGTTTTAGATGAAACCAAAACTAAGATTACTCCTGTTAATTTTGTTTTTGGTAAGGATTCCAATTCTACTTTTGAAAAGGGATCTACTTTTGCTCAAGGTATTAAAATTATAAAGTCTAAACCTGTCATGCATAAAGTCAATAAGAATGTAGGTCTATTGTCTCAGAAACAGCTTAAGGATAAAATCTGTGAGGTTACAGATAAGAAAAAGGAAGCTACTATTAAGAGAAACAGGAATGGTAAAGTTGGGATCAATAAAGAGAATGGTTATAAATATATCCCAAATGCACCTAGAAAGAGTTGTTTTAACTGTGGTAACTCTAATCATCTTGCTATTGACTGTAAGAAGAGTAATAAGAAGGTTACTGAAATTCCTAAGTCTGATGTTAGGAATAGATTAGTATTTTATAAACCACAGAAGTCCTGTTTTCATTGTGGTAGTTTATGGAATTTTATTTATACTTGTAAAGAGTATCATGATTTGTACTATAACTTTTATGATCCATTGCCTAAATTTGATAGGAGTACAAAGTGTGATACAATTGAGAATGTCATAGTGAAGCATTATTTTGTTAATACTAATACTGACAAAGCAAATCCTGATGGAGTAAATCCTATCAGGACTGCTAAAGTCAAAAAGTCTTCTGCTGTGAAAGTTAATAAAATGCATGACAAGGGGACCCAACAAGTGTGGGTTCCTAAACATTCTAACTAGTGTTTTGGAATTCTGATGCAGGGTAAAAATAAAAATGGGTTAGTCATGGATAGTGGATGTTCTGTGCACATGACTGGAAACAAGACCCTGTTATCAGAATATGAAGAAAAAGCTGGCCCAACTGTGTCCTATGGAGATGGCAACATTGGACAAACCTTGGGATATGGCAATATAATCATTGGAAATGTCATCATTGAAAAAGTAGCTCTAGTGAAGGGACTAAAACACAACTTGTTGAGTATTAGTCAAATCACTGACAGAGGTTATCATGTCAATTTCTATTCCACACACTGTGAAGTAGTCAGCAAAGAAACAGGAAAAATTGCATTGACTGGCTACAGGCATGGTAACATATATGAAGCCAACATTCTCTCAAATACTGATGACTCCCCTACATGTCTCATCAGTAAAGCTTCAGTAGATGAAAGTTGGAACTGGCACAAGAAGCTTTCTCATCTCAACTTCAGCAATATCAATGAGTTGGTTAAGAAAGATTTAGTGAGAGGATTACCTAAAGTTTTGTATACTCCTGATGGACTCTGTGATGCATGTCAGAAAGCAAAACAAAGAAGGACATCATTCCAGAGTAAATCAGAATCCTCTATTGAAGAACCATATCACATGCTACATCTTGATCTATTTGGTCTAGTCAACATCATGTCCATCAGTAAGAAAAGGTACACTCTTGTAGTTGTTGATGAATATTCTAGATTTACCTGGGTGTATTTTCTGCACAGAAAAGATGAAACTCCTGAAGTTCTGTTGGATCATGTGAGAATGATTGAGACAACCACAAAGTACAAAGTCAAGATACTGAGAAGTGATAATGGTACTGAATTCAAGAATTCAAAGATGGAAGAGTTCTGCAAATACAAAGGAATTATTCAACAATTCTCTGCTCCTGGCACACCCCAGCAAAATGGAGTAGTAGAAAGGAAAAATAGAACTCTTATTGAAGCTGGCAGAACTATGTTGGAAGAAGCTAAGTTACCTACATATTTCTGGGCAGAAGCAGTCAACACAGCATGCTATACACAATATCTCACATTGATAAACAGACATGGTGTTACTCCTTATCAATCACTCAAGGAGAAAGAAACCAAGTTTGAAGCATCTGCATGTGTTTGGCTGTAAATATTTTGTTCTCAGAACTCATCCTGAACAGCTAGGGAAATTTGAAACAAAGGCTGATGAAGGAATTTTCATAGGCTATCCTACATCAAAAGCCTTCAGAGTTTTTAATTTGAGAACAAGAATTGTCATGGAGTCAATACATGTATCTTTTGATGACAAGAAGATAACTGGAATCAATGAAGACTCTCATGATAGATTGATTTTTGAAAATGAAGCTACCAAGGAACCTGAAGAAATTGAATCATAAGCTGTCCATTCATCAGATCCTAATGAGTCACCAAATCCTGATGACACCAGATACTGATGGTACTAATACTGATGATGCAAATAATGGTAATACAACTAGTAGAGCTAATATTGAGGGGGAGCAACAGCATTCTACTACAAGTTCAGAGTCAACTCAATCATCAGGACAGAATTCTTCAGATACTGATTCAAGTGATGATCCTGATAATTCATCAGGAGGAGATAGTAATAGATCAGGGGGAGCTTCAAGTCAAGCAAATTCTTCTAATCAAGATAACACCAATCCAGGGGGAGCATCTACTTCAAGAAAAAATTTAACACCATCAAGGAAATGGACAAAAGACCATACTCCTGATTTGATAATTGGAGATCCTGATGCAGGTGTTCAAACAAGAAGTGCAACTCAGAATGAATGTCTTTATCATAACTTTCTATCCAAGGAGGAGCCAAAGAAAGTTGAAGATGCACTTAAGGATGCTGATTGGGTTACTGCAATGCAAGAAGAATTTAGTGAATTTGAAAGAAATGAAGTCTGGAAACTGGTACCATGACCAAAGAATAGATCAATAGTTGGTACAAAATGGATTTTCAAGAACAAGACTGATTCTGATGGTGTAATAATCAGAAACAAAGCAAGGCTAGTTGCAAAGGGGTATTCTCAACAAGAGGGAATTGACTATGATGAAACTTTTGCTCCTGTTGCAAGACTAGAAGCCATCAGGATATTTCTTGCTTATGCAGCTCATAAGAAATTCAAGGTTTTCCAGATGGATGTTAAAAGTGCTTTCTTAAATGGTGAACTGGAGGAAGAAGTCTATGTTGAACAACCTCCTGGTTTCATTGATCCTAAATATCCAAATCATGTCTACAGATTGGATAAGGCACTTTATGGACTAAAGCAAGCTCCAAGAGCATGGTATGAAACCTTAGCTCAATTCTTACTGGAAAGTGGATTCAAAAGAGGTGCTATTGATAAAACTCTATTCTATTTGAATCATGGTAAGGACTTGCTGTTAGTTCAGATTTATGTTGATGATATCATTTTTGGGTCAACAAACAATAAGCTGTGTGAAAAGTTTTCCAAGCTTATGCAGTCCAGATATCAAATGAGCATGATGGGAGAAATGAGTTACTTTCTTGGTCTTCAAGTTAAACAGACTGATGAAGGGATCTTTATTAATCAGTCTAAATATACAAGGAATTTATTGACAAGGTTTAACATGCAAGATAGTTCTCCTGCCACAACTCCCATAGCTACAGCTACCAAACTTGATCCTGATCAAGGTGCTGAGGTAGATGTAACTCACTACAGAGGAATGATTGGTTCCTTATTGTATCTCACTGCAAGTAGACCAGATATCATGTTTGCAACCTGTCTGTGTGCAAGATTTCAAGCAAAACCTAGAGAACCCCATCTGATTGCAGTCAAAAGAATTTCAGATATCTCAAAGGCACTCCTTCACTTGGCCTTTGGTATGCAAGGGAATCAGATTTTGGGTTGTGTGGTTATTCAGATGCTGATTTTGCAGGATGCAAAATAGACAGGAAAAGTACTTCAGGAAGCTGTCAGTTTTTGGGTGGAAGACTAGTTTCATGGTTCAGTAAAAAGCAGAAATCCATTTCCACTTCAACTGCAGAAGCTGAGTACATTGCTGCAGGAAGCTGTTGTGCTCAGATAATGTGGATGAGAAATCAGTTGTTAGATTATGGCATGTCATACTCCAAAATCCCTATTTATTGTGATAACCAAAGTGCTATTGCAATGACAAGAAATCCAGTTCAGCATTCTCTTACTAAACACATCAGTATTAGATATCACTTTATAAGAGAACAGGTTCTGGAAGGGACAATTGAACTTCACTTTGTTCCTACTGATCAACAACTAGCAGATATATTTACCAAGCCACTACCTGAAGCTACTTTCAATAAGTTGGTGAATGAACTTGGAATGATGAATATTGAGAATTTCTGAGGAAAAGTTACAGAGAGGAAATCCTGATAACTGTCAAATCCTGATAGTTATTCAGAAAGGTATGTATTTTTGATCAAATCCTGATAGGATTTAATTCTGACAGGAAGTCAATTGGTCAATCCTGATGTACAGGTCAGTATTCCATTACTTAATTTGTGCCTAATTTTTCGTCAGTATCTGCTGATGGACGGTTGAGTTTTAGTAGGACAACTGTATGCGCGCGTGTGTTGCACTATTATAGATATACATATACATACACATAAAAAGCGGTGCAGTTTTATTTAATTTCACATGTAATCTGTCCACTAATTATTTGTGCACAAATCATATCTTGCCACCTGTTATTGAGAGTAAAGTTTTGTTTTAACAAAATACTTTTCATTGTTCTACATCTTTAATTACTCTCTCATCATCAGTTTTTCGTTTTCTATCTCTCTCTGTGCTTTCAAACCCTAATAGTTTTAAATCTTAATTCTCAAGTTTTTAAAGAATTACAATGGCGTCTTCATCATTCATGAACAAACAAACAGTGATTAGTGGTGTTACTTTTGCCACTAACAATTTTGTGGCTATTCTAAATCATCAGGATTTACCCAATGAGTTTCATATAATTCAAGATTTTCTAGCTTCAAGCCCATTGAAGTTTGCATTAACAGAACCTGCAAGTGTTTCTTTTAAGTCTGTAATGCAGGTGTGGAACTCAGTTACTTTTGATAAAGGGTATTCTGACACCATCTTGATGAGTTTTGAATATAATGGAACTACTCACTATGTGACTCCTGCAATTGTGGAGGAAGCTCTGCATTTACCCGTTCTTGGTGATGCTATTCTTGCTAATGTTTCAGACTCTACTCTTTTTAAGTTTGTTACAAAGTTGGGTTACAATGGTGAAGTAAAGAAATATGGCAATCTCTTCAGGACAAAGCTTAAGAAGGAATGGAATTTCTTCTTTGATACAATCAGTCGCTGTTTCCTGAACAAGACATCAAATTTTGATGTTCTTCCATCAGGATCTCTCAAAATTGGGTACTCTCTTATTCATTCTACAGTGTTTGATTATGGGTCTTTTATCTTAAAAGCTTTAAGTGATAGGAAATCAGATAAGTTAGGTTCTGTCTGTTTTCTTAGATTTTTACAATTGATATTTAATCACTTATGTCCTAATGTTGTTTTTGAGGATGATATAGTTCTACCTATCTGTAGAATTACTGAGAATAATATTAAGTCCTTAGTCAACAGTGATAAGGCAAATGGTTTCATAGGAAATGCTTTTATTCCTGATGAGGTTAGGTTTTTCTTACATCAGAAAATGCCTACTCGTTATGGATTACTTTCTAATGCTATGGGGCAAGGCCCAACATACCTTGTTCCTGACACAAGCATGCAACCTAAACAGTCTAAACAGTTAACAGCCACCTCTACTGTCTCTCAAAAGACTTTAGTTGTAAAATCAAAGAAATCAGCTAGAACTGATGTGTCTAGAAGGCAATCAGGTTCAAAGGATTTTTCCTCTACACCACTCACCAAAAAGAAGAAACAAGGGGGTGTACAAGGGGTCCTGGTGAAGAAAGCTGATAAGGTTGTTAAGGATGTTCCTGTGAAAAGGAAGTTAAGGTTAATTGATGAAAGTGATTCAGAGGATGATTTACCTATATCCTCTGTGATGAATGTGAACAAGGAAGTTGCTGATACTGCTACTGAAGCTGTGGTACCTTCATCAAAGCCACAGAAGACAAGGAAATTATCAAAAAGCAGGTATCATATTCCTTTGACAATGCAAATGAAGGATACTGATATTCAGACATCAAATCCTGATGAGTCATCTACTCCTGATGCTCTAGCAAATCCTGATGTTAGTATTCCTGATGCACCAACAAAAGTTGTCTCTATATCAGACTCTCCAGCCTCTCCATCTAAGAAGATCAGAGAAATTTCATGGGAGAAGGTTTATAAGACTGCTTCCTTGGTTGGACTTACACCTCAGTCAAAGAAAAAGAGGAATGCAGAGGAGTTAGTCTATCAGAGACAAAAGAAGCTGAAAGGATCAAGCCCACAAGAACCTGGATTTCAAAGTGATTCAGCAGCTACTGATGATCCTGCCACACAAGAACCACTCAATCAAAGTTTGGGTGAAGGCTTAGCTAGTGGAATGGTCACACAAGAACCATTTTCTCAAAGGGAGAATGAAGACATCAACATTCCAGCTACACAAGAACCATCTTCTCAAAGTGAAGATGCAGGCAAAGCTACAGCTTCTGGTGAAAGATTGGTCGAGAACACTGTCAATGAGGGAAGCACACAAGAACCTTTAACTCAAAGTGTTGAAGCAGCTTCTGAACCTCAAGCTCCACAAGAACCATTGGTAGTAAATACTGATGCAAGCATATCAAATCCTGACGGTGTTCATCCTGACGCTAGTGGTGCTCCTGATGCTGAGCCTATTCTGATATAGCCACTTCGTTCAAGACCAATGGATCATCCTATCACAGATTCACAGGATAAACTGAAAGGTATAGCTATTCCTGATCCCGATGTTACTCATGATACTGATGATGATGACTCTGATGATAGTGATGATGATGATGAGAATCGAAAAGAGAAGGATCAGCTTGCTACAGCACTCAAAGTTAGTCTTGGAACTAATTTTGGTTCATCAAGTACATATATGGCTGGCAATGCTTACACTGGGAAAGATCAGAGACAAGATTTTTCTATTCCTTCCTTTAATCCTGCTGAGGCATTTAGACAGAATGAATGGAACAATTCATGGCACAGCTCTGCTGAATCTATCAGTTTTTCTTCTGCTATTGAACATGCCTATAATGCAGTAAAATCTGTAGAGAATCAAGACTTGAAGAATCATCTGAAGGCTACTACTCTGTTATCCAAAAGTCTGAAAAGTGAGATTGATTCTATCAAGAGTACAACTGATAAAGTGAGGACTGATATCTTTAATAATTTTACAAAGGTGCCTACTGCTTTACAATTGAGGGTAGTAGAATCCCAAGGGAAATCTGTTGTTTCTGAACAAACCTCAATCAACCAAAGAATTGATTCTCTGGATACTAAGGTAACTGACATTCAAGCCTCTCTTTCTTTAATTTTGCATTTATTGTCAAATCCTGATGTCAAAAAGGGGGAGAAGGTTAGTCAGACAAAATGTACACCTGATCTAGTATTAAGAAATAATGATGATGATACTGGAGATGATGGTAGTGACAAAGTGATACAAGGAGAAACCTCTGATGCTGCAGTTTTGAAGTCTACAATTCAAACTTCTCAAAGTCAAACAACGCAGTCAACTCATGTTTCTGATTCTGGAGTTAAGACAGTAAGAACATTGATGCCATCTCAGATCCTGACGGAAGAACAAATCCTGACACCTGGTCATGGATATACTCTTGCTACAATTCCTGAAGGTGATGAAGATGTGATTATTGATAATCCTGAAGATGCATCAAATTTATTCCAGAAGTTCACTACTCAAGACGGTAGAATTGTTACTCTTTATCACATTGATAAAAGAGTTCAACAATTATTTACTAGAAAAGCACTCTCTACAGCAAGTGAAGAATATCCAGATCTCTCACATGAAGAATTCTTGAGACAACAAAGAGAGATAATGGAAAGCTATACTGCTCCTGCTAGAGGTAGAGGAGGCAGAGGTTGGAGAGGTGCTAGAAGAAGTTAAAGAGGTTCTTCAACTCAAACAGTACCTAGACAGACAAGGTCTAGAGGATTAAGAATTGAAGAAATTCCTGAACCTATTCAAACTCTAGTAGTTCCTGACAAATCTACTTTTGGTGATGATGGAAATATTGAAGAAGAACCTGAATTGAGAAGAAAATCAAGAAAATCAACTCTCAGCAATACAAATCAAATTGAAGATTCTAATCCTGACAATGTTCAAGATCCTGATGAATCTGAAATTCTGCAAGAGGTTGGTTTGATAATCTTATCTACTGTGGTTGATTCTCACAACAAAGAAGTAGATGAAGAAGAAGAAGCCAGAAGAAGAGATATTACAAGAAGAACAAATAGAGATTTCAATCTCTATATGCAAAGGCTTAAACTCTCAAATGAAAGAATATGGAGAAATCCAAGCAGACAAGAATCTTTACTTGAAAGAAGCTATGCTCATGAAAAGGAGAAAGATAAGAAGTGGAAACACATTAGTACACTGAGGTATGATACACCTATCAATTTTTAGTCTGGTGGAATTATTACAAGTGCTTCAAGTGTTGTTGATTTATCTGATATGGTTAGATGAAAAGCACTCTGGTTAAAGATGTTTTCGAATATGAAGCAATTGTCAAGCAATTCAAGAGGAGGTATTGGACACATGGATGCTGAATATCTGAACATGTCTTATGTTGATCCTTACTCCTTAACTGAAATTGGAGGTACTTTAACTTCTGAAAACCTGAACAATTTATTAGCTGTTGATATAGTTATAGATTGTCATGATGGTTTTGAAAAGAAAGAAAAGCTTCTGTACTTCATGAAAGATGGTAGTGTGAAGATTCTATCTATTCAAGATCTGCTGATGAAAACTACACAGGAACTGAAATATGTTCACTATCTGTTAAGATAGAAGAACCAAGTGTGCAAAGTGTGGAGTGACATGATTTTGTCAACAATAAGAAGAAGACTGGATGGAAACAGTAATTTCAATGGTAATTATACTCCCATGTACTTAAATCAAAGAGGTCAGGATGTGGAAATGCAAAGGGGTACTGCTGTTAAAGAAGTAACTCTTGGCATGACTCAACTTACTCTCAATCCTGATGGGAAGGAAATTGCTTATCTTTTGCTTGAAGAGCACAGTCTACAAAGAAGCTCCATACAGAATCTCAGAGCAGCTATCTACCAGATTAATGAGGAAGATGAAGAACTCAGAAATAAGGAAAGACTGATTCAAATTCTTGAGGAAAAAGAAGAAAATTTATTATCCAACTTTTTGAAGATGAATCTGTTCTATCAAAGAGTTTAAACAGATAAGTTGTTTCTGAAGATACTTGTACATTTTGTATATATGTTTTTGACATCATTGAATCTTTGGAATCTATACTTTATTTCACAAAGTATGAGATTGAGGGAGATTGTTAGATCAGAATTCAATGATCGTCAGGAGCTAGACTCAACTGATCAGGATTGCTGACGTCATCAGTAATGCATATCTATCAGGATTGCATGGTCGTCAGGACCTGGATGAATATCAGGACTGAGATCAGGATTGATCATCAGTACTGGAAGCTGATCAGGATTCCTACTTCGAGTAATATTTGGAGTCTAGTTAAACATGGAAGTTTATCTTTCGGTTCCTGGTTTGTAGAATGTAGCTATCGATTAAGGATAGGTTTCAATCTTTGTAATTGATTAGGTCTTATCTTGTTATTGATAGGGAAGCTGTGTAAAGTATATAAACACAGTTTAGGTTTCGATTTATGTACAACATCATACATAACGATCATACACTCGAGTGTTGGTGTAACCTAGCAGCTCTCAAGAACATCAGAATTTCTTGAGAGAGTTTGTAACAGTTTTATATCAGATTTAATAAAGCTGTTATTGTTCTTTCATATTTGTGTTATATACTTGATTAAGTCGAGATTCTTATACAATTGTATTCAACCCCCCTTCTACAATTGTTATTTACTGGGCAACAGAACAACTAATGGAGTTCACTCATGTGTCAGTAGTTGTTTATATAGTGATGGTTGTACAAGTGTCCTTAGACTTGAGATCATCATAGTTATCTTGTGCACACTGCACTATACTTTGGTTTAGCTCTTAGTCTTGAGGGACAATAATAAGTGCTCTTCTGGGTATAGGAATTTGTACACGAAGATAGTGAATGATCAATAAAGGATCTGCCCCTTTTAGTGAAGGAAGAGAATGTCCTATGCTATTCCATTTATGCTAGTTCAGGAATCTCTGGCCAGAGTGAATGAAATTAGAAAGAAGTTTCTAATTTGCATTAATCGGAACTAGGCATAGTGAATAGGAAAGCATATGATTAAATTAGATAGGCTTGACACGCGATCCATGTCTTGTATTTAATCGGGACATTGCAGGGTAGAAGGAATTGATTGTATGGTAACTATTCACTGAATAGGTTCTTGGTATTCTAAGCAGTGAATTCATATTATCCGGATAGTCGCGATATGCTGTGAAGTATCCCTCACGATGTAGAATAAATATGATTAATTTATTTATCGTATTTAATGAATTAAAAGAATTCATATAAATAATAATAAAATTGTTTTATTATTTGTTTCTACTACCGGCTTAATTTTGAACCTATAGGGTCACACCATAAAAGAGAATGATTTAATGGTGAAGGAATTAATTAATAATGGCTAGTCATTATTTATTTATGAAATAAATATTTGATAGCATTTTTATAATCAATTAAATATGATTTAATTAATTATAAAATAATTAAGAAGTGTTCTTAATATTATTAATTAAGAATTTAATTTAAGAAATTAAATTAAGTGAGAGAATTATTTTCTAAAGAATTTAGAAAAAGAATTAATGATTAAAAGAGTTTTAATTATTAATTAATTGATTAATAAGATTAATTGATTAAATGGTCAATAATAATAATATTTTATAGGATAAAATTTCAGCTGAAAAATATGCCTATAAATATACTATTATAGACATCTTGCCTACAACCCTAATTTTTATAAGAAAGAAAAAGGGAGGCAACCCTAATCTCTCTCTCTTGGTTATTCCTTCTCTCGTTCGATTCGTTCTCTTGGTGGATACTTGTGGAGTGCTTCACACTTGAGGAGCAGCTGCTAGAGTCTCTTTTCACCATCCTCCATCAATCCAAGGATCGCTTTTGTAAGGTACGAATCGAATCCATTGTTTTTCACGATTCGTATATGCTTTTATATGGGTTTTATTGTTTGATAAATTGTTATACATGCTTCCGCCATGCAATAAATCCCTACACTAACAAGTATATTATGAATTCTATGAATTAAATATTTTTAATTTATTTATCAGTTGTATTTGAACTTGTCATTATATATATATATATATATATATATATATATAATACTATTACCTTCTTCATTTTCTTGATTGCCATTTTCTGGGAGGTCCATCTCATCAACATCTTTCTCATGTACTTGTCTTGCCTGCTTAAGCCTTTGGCGATCCCGCTTTTGTTTGTAAGCAGCCATTGTACCATTGCCTGCAACTTTTGGTCGTTCTAGTTGTTTTTCACCTATAGAAGGTGCCAAGGAAGTAGTACCTTCATTTGCAACTGGCGATACAGCAACAGGGACAGACTCTCTTACTTCCTTCTCTTTCTCGGTTGTAACTTTGGCACTGGTTCGTGCCCGGGTAGTTGGCCCAGTAGCAACCTTTTTGTTTCTCTGCAATACATTTTTATTCAAATTATATTATATATAACATGTTTCGAAATATTTTAAATCCACTACAATTTTTTATCAACAATACTGAACAATGATTAACTTACTTTTCTTTTTGTTACATCTTCCGGGCTATCCTCTCCACTAGCATCGGGAATATACTCATCTGTTCCCTCCACCAAATCTTCCCTTCCAGGTACATCTTTGTTCTTCCCTTTTTTTTTTGTTTTCCACCGAGACTCAAGTCCAGAGTCAATGTAGGCAAGCCCATGGCAACCATAACTGCCTTATTTTCCGCAACTTGCTTGCGCTTCAGCTCCTCATACTTGTTCAATTTCGGTGCAACATCCTGAACTTATAATCGATTAGAACTAAAAGTACTTTAAATTTAGTAGGCTGTAGAAGAAAATTTGGTTTTTTTACCTCAACTTCCTTATCAGAATTTCTAATCTTCTTGCCACTGGTCACATCCTTGTCAAGTGCCAATTTTCTCCTCACAGATGACTTATTTACATCATTTTCATCTGTTAGTTGGTGCACTCCTCTATTCTTTGCTATATGTTATTTTTGATAGTCTTGTATTGTCACAAATGTACACTTTGGTTGGACCTTATTAGCTGCACACATAGTAAGACATATTTGATAAGTGTACTTAGTGTGTATAATAAACCGAACACACTCATAAAATGCACATTTAAATTATTGGATAGTACCTTTAAAAATATTTGGTCTTGGACGAGTGATCACATGTGGCTGCATTTGTTTCAGAGGTTCAATTTCTTTGTCAATAACATTGTCAATGTAAAAGTCCACAGTGCTACCACTTTCAGCTCCATTAACATAGGTACACGCATCTTTGTCATCAGTTAGTAATTTCCACCCAACCGTCTTTCCATCATTGACATATATTCCACCAATTTCAGTGTAGTGAAGGTCATCTCTAACCAACTCCATCAATACAGCATAAGAGAATTTGTCACCATCAACATCATAAACCACAATTGTCTTTCCACCTGTGTATTTTCCTTTCACAACCTGTCCTTGGTGGTAAAATCTGGCATGAAAGTTTTTGTCTCCAATCATGTACAAAAAAATTTGGAAGACATTAAAGATCATTATCATAAACCACAGTTGTCTTTCCACCTGTGTATTTTCCTTTCACAACCTGTCCTTGGTGGTAAAATCTGGCATGAAAGTTTTTGTCTCCAATCATGTACAAAAAAATTTGGAAGACATTAAAGATCATTAATCTTGAAAATATTGATCATGCAAATCATTTAACAGATTGAGAATCAAATAAAAGCATAAATGTAGACATTTATTAGCCATTAAATACATAAACAGTTAATTAAGATAACATGGAATTAGTGTAAACACCTAGTGACCAATTACTACGTAGAAATTAAAATAATAAATTAAACACTTACATAAAATTGTAAATTAAGGTGAAATCTAGATCAATTCATTCAACATAGAAATTCATTCAATGGGGAATTGTTGTGCTGGCATATCATCTCTACACCAACCAGCAACAACAATTTGATTGTCAATATCATAATCAATGTGACTATTATCATTTAAAACTCCCAGGTTGACATCTTCTTCAACTACATTAGCCTCCTCACCTCCATCACACCAGTCTTTGGGCACATTCTTGATCACATAATGCAATTTATTATCGACATGATCTTTAACATAGAACACTTGTTGAACTTGAGTAGCCATAACATAAGGGTCAGTTTTTTGGCATAATTTATGCACATTAACTACAGTCATGCCGTAAGTGTCTTTCTCTTGTTGGTACCAGCAACACCTAAATAAAACTGCTGTAAAAGCTCCCCAGTAATCAATTTCAATAATTTCTTCAATTGCTCCATAATAATCGACATCACCAATTGTGGGGTTCTGATCTTTAATGCTTGCAAAGCTGGTGGTTATGGCACTTACAAAGACGCCACTATTTTTTGTTGTACATCTATCATCTCTTTGCCTCGTATGGAATCGAAATCCATTTATTGCATATCCACTAAATTGCTTGGCTGTTAGAGTAGGACCCCTAGCTAAAGAAGCTAACTCTCTTGATACACCTTTTTTTTCCAACTTCTATCTTTAACCACTTATAGAACTCTTCAGTGTGCATTCTTTCCTTCTTAAATTTCTTTGAATTCCCTTGACCGTCTATTAAAGCTCGATGCTCCCTGTACCAGTTACAACGTTTACAATAGTCAAGCTTAAAAAAATTTTAACCTACAATGTTTAATAGAATGAAAATACAAAGTTAGGAATTAGAAGGACGTACTGGATTAAAAGTTCAATTTCCTGATTGCCACAGTTAAATAAAACGTATCGATGAGCTTGCATCCACTTCTCATTATTCAAGTGAATAACTTTTCCATCTTTGTTTCTTCTTGTACCAATGGAATATCCTAAATTTGACTTAACAGAGCATTCAACATTGGCAGGAGAATTGGTTTTCTCATCTTCATTTAGAAATCTTGAACAGAAAGTCAAACATTCTTTGAAGCCCTCCGCTATAGATCCTTCAGGTTTACTCCGGTTTCGAACATAGGACTTCAATTTATAAAGATGTCACTCAATACTAAACATCCATCTACCTGGGACTGGTCCACCATACTCAATTTCTTTGCACAAATGAACTGGCAAGTGAATCATTATATCAAAAAATGCTGGTGGAAAGATTGTCTCAAACTGAAAAAGGATCTCAATAATTTCCATTTGATACCTCTTCACATCCTCTAAATTGATAACTTTGCTGCAAATAACTCTAAAGAATTCACCAAGTTTGATTAAGGGTATCGCAACATCAGGTTTTACAGTTTTCTTCATGACAAATTGTAGCAAATATTGGAGTACAAAATGAGCATCGTGGCTCTTGTATCCTGCCAGTTTCCTTTCTTTCACTTGCACGTATCGACTAACATTAGATGCACAACCATATGGTAGTTTAACGTCCTTCAATACAGAACAAAACATTTCTTTTTCTTTATTTGTCAAGTCGAACACAGCAGCCCTAATTTCTAGGTGACTACCATCATCAGATTTTATTGGATGCAGCATCTTTCTTATGCCCATATCCTCTAAATCCTTACGAGCATTGACATGATCCTTTGTCTTCCCACCAATATTGAGCAAAGTGCCTAGAATACTATCAAAAATGTTTTTTTCAATATGCATGACATCTAGGTTATGTCTGTTAGGAACTATGTTGTTTCTTGATGATAACCAAACTTACTTAGTAAAAATTGTTCAAGTATACGTAGCCATCAACGAATAGTTTGCCATTGCAGTATCCGTAGATGGGTAGCTTAACTACGGATAAGATAAAATGTAACATGCTTGTGTATTTCTGATGTTGAAGTTGAAGTAGTCTTGATAGGTTAATTAAGTCATGTTGACTATCAACAGATATGTAGAATAGGGAGGCGAATTGTATATAGTCGATGCCTTGTAATTCTGCATACATGAAATTGACTGTCTGCGGATAGCTTGACTAGCCTTCTACCGATATGGACATTGTACTGTCTACAGATAGCAGTACTAGCTGATCAAGAAACTACCAACGGATACAACTCAGATAGCTTGTACGGATACTCTTTGTACCTGTGAAAAGGACAACGATATAATAACCCGAATTTTTGGTAAAATTAAAACTTTTCTTATTATGATTAAGTGCATCAGTGAATAGTGAATTTGGTGGATGAATAGTGTTTTTGAGGGTTAAGAAAATTTTTCATGCCACCTATGTACGAGACGTAGTGTGGATATTCCAAAGTCATATTAGTGATCTACGGAGTAAATAAGTGAATGCAAAGACGATCGGAATTCAGAAATTCCAAATTTTATTTTGGTGTAATATTCGACCGGGCAGCGAATTATATATTATTATATTCAAGAAATGAGATATGAAAATTGAGGATTTGAGGATTTAATATTTTGGAACTTTATTATTTTATTAAAGTCGATTTAAGGATTCGATTGTTGGAGTGAATAGTGAATAGTTACTATTCACTGCGAAAATCGCGTAGAGTTTTATTCGCTCTCTTTAGGAAATATTTCGAATCGTTCAAGAGGAACAAGACAACATTTACAGGATTAAATATAGACATGGAAGTAACATGTAACAAAATTAATTTGAGCAATGCAACATTTGGATCATACATGTGAAAGGAAAGCGAACCAGTAAAGTTACTTTATCTGAGCCAGTGCATGCTTGCCAAGTGTCAAGAGATGAGGCAACCAAGGTGATGACTCACCCCCTTTTTACCACAAAATATCAGCATCATTATCCATTAAACAAGAAAAGAAAAAGAAAGAGAAGAATTCTCTTCTCCCCCATTCTGCCCAGCAAAAGCATCAAGGAAAGACAAATCCATAACTCCATTTCTATCCATCCTTAAATCCCCAAATTTTAACCATAGCTTCTCCACTCCATGGGTAACGTTCGCTCAAAATGTCATGGCCAACAAAGGAGTGTAGCCTAGTCAAATCCCTTCCCCAAGTCGGAGAACAGAAACTGTCCTGCTTTTCCAGTTTCGACCACTCACCTTAGAAAGCCAATAAGTCGAGCTTCAAGCATCCCCTGGTGATGAGGTAGGACTCAAAAGAAATCCCTTGAAGAGTAGAAGGTGTGGTAAAAATCTCAGAACCAAACTCTTGTTTTTCGAGTTTATATGGATTTTACAAAGTAACGATGAATAGTAACTTGTATTTTGTTTTGTTTTTGGATATTGAGTTTGTGGCTTCCAAAGGTTGTATTAAGCAAGGATCTAAGATTACATAAGGAATTTAGCAGCAAGCAAGCTTGGAGAAGGTATAAATCTTGAAACCCTTGAAGTATTATGGGGATTATGGATGATTAATGGTGTTATGCATGTTTATAGCCTTAGTTGTTAAGATTGGGCTTTGATTTAAGTTATAATGAGTTATATGAACGGAAAGGCATTTCTTGGCCTCAGTTCTATGTTATATAAGATGTATGTGTTGTGTGGAGTGATCGATATGCATTTTGGATGATTTGAAATTTGGGAATATCCGAGTTATAGCCGTCGTAATGCCCAAAATTTTACCTACTGATTGGTTCCCTGTTTTTCCTCTGTTAGAGCTCGACCCTTGAGTCCTACTGCCCATGATTGTGTAGTTTATGTTATAAGCTTCGTAATGATATGTGGTTCGCCTAATTTGGTCGAACGGTTTAAGAGAAAAGTGAGTTTTAGTAAACGCCGTTCGGAGGAACAACCCATCTCTGGTCAGTCACTTTGAAGCTATATTTGGACCACTCAGAAGCCATATTAAAATGTGAAACTTTGAGGAATAATGTTAGAGACAGTTAGGAAGGCTCACGAAAAGATTCGGATTAAAAAGATTATTTTCCGATTTTATAAAAATAAGGAAGCCGAGGTTGCACAAGTGAAAACCACTGAAAACGAGACTTAGAAACCAAGGTTCCAAATGGTTAAGTATAACTTAGATTGGAGGATGGATTTCGAACCAAACTTATGATATAAGTATTTGACGAATAACATGGACTTAGTGTGACGCTAGAGCGAGCAAGTAATGCCTTGGTTGTGTTTCGCTTACGTGTTTAAGCATTGAGTTATAAGTGGTTTATCGAGGGGATTAACCGTGTGTTTTCATTTGACTTTGTCTAGATTGTCCGGCATCGTCGCAAACCCCTATCACTTCTCGAGCATCAGGCAAGTTTTCTCATTCCATGCTGTATTTGTGATACTAACCTATACTACTGTTGTTGTGATAATAACTGTTTTCAATTATGATATGCGATTGCGATATATATATCAATTGCATACTTGTTTTCGAATTGCTATGTATAGCAATACTTGAGGTTATGACTTGAAGTTGGGGCTTATAAGTTAGATATGGGATATCAGCTATAAGCCAGGGTTTTATATTTGCCCTAGGATAAGGGCGTGTGATTTTCTTGAAAGATCAGAAGTGATTATATTTTGTATATGATAAGGGTTATTTTCCGATAAAGATATCGGGTACTTTTATTCGAGGATTAACTATTTATATTATTTATGAACATTCATTTGAGGATTATTGACTTAAAGTATATTATTTATGAATATTCATTCGAGGATTATTGACTTAAAGTATATTATTTATGAATATTCATTCGAGGATTATTGACTTAAAATATATTATTGTGAATATTCATTTAAGGATTATTTATTTAATGAATATTGCTTTTGAATGTTTGTTTGAGGTTTAATTATTTAACGAATATTATTTTGAATATTCATTTGAAGATTAATTATTTATTTAATGAATATTATTGTAAATATTCATTTGAGGATTATTTATCTAATGAATATTATTTTCAAATATTCATTTGAGGATTACTTACTTAATGAATATTATTTTCAAATATTCATTTAAGATTCACTTATCTAATAAATATTATTAATTATTTTCAAATCAAAAAGAGGTTCCCAAAACAATGTTTTCCATTTAAATCTGTCTTATAAGCGGATTTAAATGTTCGCTCAACTATCAAAAATATGGGAAACCTGATTTAAATGACTACTACTCGTTTTAAACTCTCAACTCAAAAACTGTCAGGGGACAGATATTTTCTCGGAGCAATTTAATTGCTGCCAGTCAAGTATTGTGTTACCACCTCAACGCTCGAGGGGTAAATTCCTGGAACAAGTCGATATCCATTAACAAGCATCGCTTGGGAAATATTGGAGAATCTTCCTTTCCAACCTAGATATAACTACTGAGTGGAGTCGTATCAACAAGTATTACACTTGGGGAAAGGAAGACGATCTTTACGTTTCAGAGTCATGGATTTCATCTGAACTAGGAGCATGTGTAAGAGGTCGAGTCGCGCCGACCCATCACCTTATTGCCCCAAATGGGCCGGGAGATCCAGAAAGGCGGTAGACAATGTCAGGCTGTCGTGATACTTCCATCTACATGTAGAAAACATATTTTTGTTGTACAACCTGCTACTGATCATAGTAAGGTTGGTACGACGGGCGCGGAGAAGGCTCCAGTATTGGTTCATCATCCATTTTGGATAATTCTGCAACATGTACTGAAAGGGACCACGGATGGCTCCGTTGGTACAGGTTTACCGATCATGTTGACAGAGGGATTCTGCAACATGTATTGAAAGGGACCAAGGATGACATCGTGTACAGGCTTACCGGTCATGTTGGCAGGGGGTCGAAAAGTGTTCAAAATAAAGTTACAATGAATCCTTGCAACTTCATCTTTTATTTTATGAGTATGACTCTGATAAAACCTGATTAAGGATATATATGCCTAAGTGGATTTTGGGTTACAGAAATATTATATTAATTTTCCTCGTAACTTCCTCTTTTATATCATATGACTCTGTGGATACCTTACATAACATGAGTTATGGTAAGGGAGTTATTTATACTGAATCATCTTATAACTTCTGTTAAGTTATGTGTTGATATTCTGCTTACATAGCAGATATTTTTGGAAGAGTTATATTGGTTTACTTTGAAACCTTATCTTTTATATTATACTAGAACTTTGTTCATAATATAGCAAAAGCTTGCAGAAATATTATGAAATGATATTTGAAGTACATTAATGGTACTATTTTTAGGAATACATTCCGATAAGGAAATAATTTCAGTATCAAGATATTTTGACAAATTATTGTCTTATACCCGCTTTATTCTGGGTTGAGTTAAAGGCATGATTATGCCATATTTTTATTACCTTGCTGAGCTATCGCTCACTCTTGCTATTGTTTTATATATATTATATAGCAGCGAAGCAGGATGCCAATGGGACGGCACATACCCCGCAAGGCGTTTCCATAAACAGTTTCTAGCAGTGATCCCGAAGAGTAGTACGAACCAATCGAATCAGGCTACGGCTTTTGGCATTCAACTTATGTATAGACATGAATGGTATTAGAGGACTGTAAGCATCAGAAGGCTAAGTTGGTAATGTAACAATACTTAGAAAATTGTATCAGTAACAGATTCAAAAGACATTTGGGTATTGTAATAAAAATTATTTATTCCGCAGTTGTTGTATTGTGTCGTTTCTGAGACTCTAACCTGTGTGTATATGTGTGTGAGACATATGTTGTGGGGTCATGAGCAGGTGAATTATGAATGGTGTGAGTAATACAGGTAAGGCAAGGAGTACATGGATTGTGACAACCCTAAATCCCCGACCCCGGATTTGGGGCTGTTACAGCGATGTCAGAGCACATGGGTTGACAGACTACACAGAGCATGGAAGCCAGTATTTCTGGAAAGGTGACAAGAAGAAAGAAGCATTCTGTTTGCATGGTCCAATGTAGCATTTCCTTAAAAGACAATCAGCCAAGAAGGGCAAGCTACAAACACGGATCACTGTTCAGGATGGAGAAACAAGGATTCCGAACACATGTACTTTTTGTTTTATTAGTTGTTCAAGTATCTTTGTAAACTTGGGTTATATAACCAAGTTGTAGCATAACTCTAGAAATCAAGAAATCAGGTTTTAGCAATTTAGAGAGCACAAAACAGTATATCCTAATAAATTGCTGAAGCTAGAGTTGTGTATTTGCAGCTGTGTGTTTATTCGTAAACATCACAGAGATTTCTTCAATAAAAATCTCTCAGGTGGACAAAAAAAATCCACCTGAATTTTTAATTCTTATATCATCTTATTTGTGTTTCTGTTCTTGTTTCTTACTTTTCATATTTTCATTATCAAGAACAAAAAGTTTTCAAAGATTGTATTCAACCCCCCCTTCTACAATCTTGGTTCAGTGTCTAGGGAATAACAATGTCGGAGTAGATTATCTTTCCAATACGACAAATCAAATAATATCGACTTCTTTTGTTAGATATAATTGCTGACGTTTGTTTATCAGTGTTTAAGCAACAGGTACTGACCAGAGTTTATCAGAAGCCGGTCAGAGTTTAATTAAACTCTGACAGGGTGAAGAGTTTAAAGGAAGCCGGTCAGAGTTTATTTAAAGTCTGACAGGGTGATAATTGAATTAGCTGTCGGTGTTGAATTGAAGATTCTAGAAGCAATATATTCTGAAGATGGAAAGAAGCAGAATATATTGATACAGCTAAGGAAACAGAATAGAAGATAAGAAGCAATCCTTAATTGATATAACTTGTATAGCTAATTTGTAGGAATATCAATTAGATAAGGATTGTGTAACTGTGTACTATATAAACACAGATAGGTTATCCCTAGAAGGGAAGCGATCATTGAATATATTATTCTTGTAACCTAGAAGCTCTTTGTGATTCATTAACATCACTAAGAGAGAATTATTTAATATAATTCAGTTTGTTGATTTACAAACCTGTATTCTTAATTGTTATTCTCATACATACTTGATTATATATTGTGTATTCGGCCTAACAATTGGTATCAGAGCCAAGGCTGTTTAATATATACAGTTTTACGATTCAAACACAGTATTAATCATGTCTAAAGAAAATCAAACTGCTCCTAAGGCTGAACAGGTTAAGCCCAATTCTGTGAGTCGATATGAAACAATCAGGGTTCCAATTCTTAGGCCAGTAGAGTATCCGATTTGGAAGGTGAAGATGACCATGTTTCTGGAGGCTACAGATCCAGAATATCTTGACAGAATCAATGATGGTCCTCATATGCCGACTAAATTGTCCCCTGTTGTTGATGGTCAAGAACAAAAGACTGTTCCAAAGGAAAAGAAAGATATGACTCCTGAGGACATCTCATCAATTGCAAAAGATGCAAAGGTTAGACATCTTCTCCACAGTGCTTTAGATAATGTTATGTCTAACAGAGTAATTGGCTGCAAAACTGCCAAAGAGATATGGGATGCTTTAGAAGTCAGATGCCAGGGAACAGGTGCTATTAAGAAGAACAGAAAGACAATACTCACACAGGAGTATGAGCACTTTGATTCAAGACCTAATGAAACCTTGACTGAGACTTATGACAGATTTTGCAAACTATTGAATGATCTGTCTCTGGTTGATAAAGAATATGAGCTTGAAGAGTCTAATCTCAAGTTTCTGTTATCTCTACCTGAAAAGTGGGATTTAAAGACAACCACAATAAGAGATAATTATGAGCTTGCTGATACAGATCTTGATGAAATCTATGGGTTATTGAAAACTCATGAACTGGAGATAGAACAAAGGAATAGAAGATTGAGTAAAAAGACAAAATCTGTTGCTCTCAAAGTCGAGGAGAAGCCCATTAAGAAGGAATCATCAAGGAAGAAAGCCAAGGGAAAGGCTTTAGTTATTAAATCTGAAAGTGAGTCATCAAACTCTGATGATGACTCAAACTCTGATGAAGCTTCTGACTCTGATGATGATGAAGAACAGATGATGCAAATGGCTGTATTGATGGTGAAGACCTTCAAGAAGATGGGATTCAAGAACTTCAAGAAGGGAAAGAGATTCTCAAGGAAAGATTCAAACTCTGAAAGGAGAAGTTTCAGAAAGTCTGATGGAAGGGAGACCAAATCTGGTAAGAAGGATAAATCTGAAATCCAGTGCTACAGGTGTAAGGAGATGGGTCACTATGCCCCAGAGTGCAAGAAAGGCAAATCTGAGAAAGCACTCATCTCTAAAGGCAAAGACTGGGCAGATACTTCAGACTCTGATGATGGAGAAAATTATGCTCTTATGGCAACTGTCAGAGATGAGACTGAATCATCTGAAAATAAGGTACCCCTAACTACTTATGCTTATGATACTGATAATATATCTGAATTAAGAGTATATCTGAAAAGCGTACATGTTAGCTATAGGGATCAGACTTTAGAGAATGAGAGAATTAAAGCTGAGAATCTTAGTCTTAAAGATAGAAACAAGTTTCTTGAAGGAGAACTTGAAAATATGAAGCAGATTCAAAAAGAAAGAGATGATGCTGTTTATGTAGAACAGGAGTTGCTGAAAAGATATAAGCAATTAGAATCTGATCTAGAAAAAGAAAGAAAAATAATCAAGACTTGGACAGATTCTGGAAGAGACACTCATCAAGTGTTTCAAACAGATTCTGTAGGTTTAGGCTATTGTGAAAATGAAGAACTTAGGTTTAAAGACAAAGTTAAGGTAAAACCACAACTTAAACCTGTGAAATTTGTTCCAGAAGCCAATAAGTTAAAATCTGTTGTAATAAGAGAAGCTGATATGGAATCAGATGAAGCCTGTGAGAGACAGGAAAATATTATAACAGAAAAACTTATGGAAAGAGAAGTTGTTAGAAAGCCAGTAAAAACTTGTGAAAAACAGGTGAATGTTGGTTTGATGACAGGGGAAACAGTTCAATCATAAGCTGAAAGAGGTAAAATCTGCCATGAAACCAAAAGGATCCAAGAAAAATAGGAATGGAAAGATAGGCATAAATAAAAGAAATAATCATTTGCCTAATGCTGCTGCTCCAAGAAAAACATGTTATAATTGTGGTAGTTCTAATCATCTTGCTAATTACTGCACAAAGAATAAAAATATCAATTCTTTATCTTCTACATCAGGAGTAAAGAATGATTATGTTAGGGTTAGACCACAGACTTTATGCACACACTGTGGGAGCACTTGGCATTCCATTTATACTTGCAAGAGTTATCATGCTATTTATCACAACTATTATGAGCTAAAACCCAATCTGAAATGGGTTAGAGCAAACTCTGCAAGTGTAAAGTCTGACAATGTTAGCTTAAACTCTGTTGATAGTAATTCCGCTGCAAAAGCTAACACTGTTAAGAAATACAAAGGATCCAAGCAAGTCTGGGTCCTTAAAACTAACACTTAGTGTTTGTTTGTGATTGCAGGGTATAAAAGAAAGCACCCTTATCTTGGACAGTGGATGCTCAGGACACATGACTGGAAATAAAGCCCTGCTATCAGACTTCAAGGAGAAGGCTGGCCCAAAGGTTTCCTATGGAGATGGCAACATAGGACACACTCTGGGATATGGCAATATCAATCTTGGAAGTGTCATCATTACAAATGTAGCTCTAGTCTCAGGACTCAAGCATAATCTGCTATCTGTGAGTCAAATCTGTGACAGAGGAAACCATGTAGATTTTCATACTGAATACTGTGAAGTTATCAGTAAATCTACTGGAAAAGTTGTTCTAGTTGGACACAGGCGCAACAACATTTATGAAGCAAGTTTGGTAACAAACTCTGATGGAAAAACAGTGTGTCTGACTGCTAAAATGTCAAATGAAGAGAGTTGGAATTGGCATAAGAAGCTCTCTCATCTCAATTTGAACAACATAAATGAACTTATAAGAAAGGATCTTGTAAGGGGACTTCCAAAATCAATACTCAGTCTAGATGGCTTATGTGATTCTTGTCAAAAAGCCAAGCAAAGGAAGTCATCTTTCAAGAGCAAATCTGAATCTTCAGTAGTGGAACCTTATCATCTTCTACATGTTGATCTCTTTGGACCAGTGAATGTGATGTCCATGGGCAGAAAGAAATATGCTCTAGTAATTGTTGATGAATATACTAGATATACATGGGTGTATTTCTTGTCAAAGAAGGATGAAACTGCTCAAACTCTGATGGATCATGTAAATCTACTGGACAAAGGATCACAGCACAAAGTCAAAATTATAAGGATTGATAATGGAACTGAATTCAGAAACTCAATCATGGAAGCTTTCTGCAAGGAAAGAGGAGTGAAACAAGAGTTTTCTGCACCTGGAACTCCACAGCAAAATGGTGTAGTTGAAACAAAGAACAGAACTTTAATTGAAGCAGCCAGAACTATGCTTGATGAAACAAAATTACCAACATACTTCTGGGCAGAAGCTGTTCAAACTGCTTGTTTTACTCAAAATGCAACATTGATCAACAAGCATGGGAAAACACCATATGAGATGGTGAAAAATAAGAAGCCAAATTTGAAATATTTTCATATATTTGGATGCAAATGCTTTGTGTTGAAGACTCATCCTGAACAGTTGACCAAGTTCGAGTTAAAAGCTGATGAAGGAATCTTTGTTGGCTATCCATTGTCAACAAAAGCATTCAGAGTCTACAATCTGAGAACTAAAGTGATCATGGAATCCATACATGTGTCATTTGATGACAAGAAAATAACTGGACTTGATGACTTAGATGGATATGATCAACTGCGTTTTGAAAATGAAGGATTATTCTCTGATGATGTAAACTCTAATGAAGCAGTACCGACAAACTTTGATGAAGCGGTTCTGACAAACTCTGACGAAGCATACTCTGAACCTCTACTGGTAAATACTGGAGAAAATGAAAATTCTCGAGTTGAACAAAATAGAGAACCAGTTGAGGGGAGCGTGAAGAAGCTCAACAAGACACAGCAAATGAGTCAGTTGAGGAAGCTGATTCAAACTCTGACAGTTCAAACTCTGAGCCATCCAATTCAGGGGGAGCCTCAGATGCTACAGAAAGTCAACATATGAATCAGGAGAGCATGGATCAAGGGGGAGGATCCAATAATGAAGCAAGAAACCACTTACCAACAGCAAGAAAGTGGACACAGGCACACACACCTGATCTCATAATTGGAGATCCTGATGCTAGTGTGAGAACTAGAAGTGCAACAAATAATGAGTGTCTGTATCATGCTTTCTTGTCTCAAACAGAACCAAAGAAAGTGGAGGAAGCTCTTCAAGATGCTAATTGGATTACAGCAATGCAAGAAGAGTTAAATGAATTTGAAAGAAATGAAGTCTGGACACTTGTACCTAGACCAAAGAATAGATCAATAGTAGGTACAAAGTGGGTTTTCAGAAACAAGACTGACAGTGAAGGTGTGATTACAAGAAACAAGGCTAGACTTGTGGCTGAAGGATATTCACAACAGGAAGGAATTGACTATGATGAAACCTTTGCTCCAGTTGCAAGATTGGAGGCCATAAGAATCTTTCTGGCCTATGCTGCACACAAGAAGTTTAAAGTCTTTCAGATGGATGTAAAAAGTGCTTTTCTCAATGGGAAGCTTGAAGAAGAAGTATTTGTTGAACAACCACCAGGATTTGTAGATCCCAAGCATCCAGATTATGTCTACAGGCTTGACAAGGCATTATATGGACTAAAGCAAGCACCAAGAGCATGGTATGAAACTCTTGCTCAATTTCTTTTAGAAAGTGGGTTCACAAGAGGTACAATTGATAAAACCTTGTTTTATTTCAATTCTGGTGATGATTTGCTTTTAGTTCAAATTTATGTAGATGATATTATTTTTGGATCTACTAATGACAAACTTTGTAAGAAGTTTGCAAAGCTTATGCAATCCAGGTACCAAATGAGCATGATGGGAGAGCTTAGTTATTTTCTAGGCTTACAGGTCAAGCAAACAGATGATGGTATTTTTATCAATCAAGCAAAATATACCAGAAATCTTCTCAAGAAATTTGGTATGCTTGATAGCTCATCTGCTACAACTCCCATGGCTACAGCAACAAAGCTAGACAAAGACACAGGAGCCTCAGTAGATATGACAAACTACAGAGGAATGATAGGGTCTTTACTGTATCTTACTGCAAGTAGACCTGATATCATGTATGCAACATGTCTTTGTGCAAGATTTCAAGCAGATCCAAGAGAGCCTCATCTAACAGCTGTAAAAAAGGATTTTCAAATATCTCAAAGGAACCATAACCTTGGGTTTGTGGTATCCTAGAGAATCAGAGTTTAAGCTAATTGGTTACTCTGATGCAGATTTTGCAGGCTGTAAGATAGACAGAAAAAGTACAAGTGGAAGCTGTCAATTTTTAGGTGACAGATTGGTTTCTTGGTATAGCAAGAAACAAAAGTCAATCTCCACATCCACAGCTGAAGCAGAGTATATAGCTGCTGGTAGCTGTTGTGCACAGATTTTATGGATGAAGAATCAATTGCTGGATTATGGTTTGAAGTACTCTAAAATACCTATTTTCTATGATAACCAAAGTGCTATTGCTATGACAGGAAATCCAGTACAGCACTCCATGACCAAGCACATCAGCATAAGGTATCATTTTATCAGGGAACATGTGGAAGAAGGGAACATTGAGCTTCATTTTGTGTCTACAGACCAACAACTTGCAGATATCTTCACCAAACCTTTGAGTGAAGCTACTTTTACAAGATTGGTAAATGAACTTGGAATGATCTCTGGTTATGACTAGAGATACGGGTTAGACTCAAAACCTATACATGTTTGATTTTTAATGCTCATGATTCCTTGCATGTATTCATTGTTATGAGTACCAGTGTCATAAACTCTGAAAGTAAACTCTGATGCTAAACTCTGTTAGTCATAAAGTGTTGATCATACTCTGATAGTTACAGTTTAATGCTATACTCTGATTGTAATTTTGTCTGAAACATATGGACCAATGAAGAAATTTGTATGAAGCATAATTCTCAGTAAGTAATTATGAATCCTTAAGAGTTATATAGATTCTGATCTCAAATATGTGCAGTAAGTTAACACAGCATGATACTGTCTCTGTATTTATACCATCTCTTAGTTTATTGATCCTATACACTGAGTCTGTATTAGCTGTTTGCATTTTCTCTCATAAATTAATTGTATTAAATGATGAAAAGTCTAAACTCTGATTATTAATTGCAAATAATTCACCCTCAAATCAAAAGATGCCAAACAGAGCACAAATTCCTTTGAGATCATGTTGTGCCTAGGAAGATCCAGGAACTTATTGTATGAAATAAGGGCTAAAATCTTTGATTTTTGGTGACTAGTGCCAACCACTGATTACTGGAAAAAAAAAAAACAAAAACAAAAACAAAAACAAAATATATATAAAGGGGGTGAAAAATAAAAGACATATCCAAATGAAAGGATATCAGTATACAGAGTTTAGATATAAAATCAGACTTTATGTTATACATGAGAGTTTAGGCAACCAGTTTTTACTGCTTTAGTTTGTGGATTTTATGCACTTTGAGATGATCTAACTATTGATTTCGGTAAACTCTGCTATTGCACACACATATTTTCACACCTGTACAGATTGAGAAAAGAGTTTATTGACAAAGAAGGATAAATGGTAAACACTGATGTATTGTGTGACATATGCCGAGGTAACTTTGTTTTAATCTCTGATGGTTAAAATAATTTCTTTGTTTCAGACATTTTATAATTTTGAGATTAGACATTTGTTTTGAAAATTTCAAAAGAGTATGATTGGAAAGTTGTTCAAGAATGTTTTAAACAGAGGAGAGAGGTTAATTGCATAGAAAAGTGTAACATGCGGTAATTATTGCTGTTTTTACTGCGCATGCGTATTGGAAACTGTCAATTATTTGCTGTCAGTAACTGCATGTGTGACACGTGTCCCATTCACATGATTACAGGAGTAAGACAGTTGTGTATTAATGATTAAAAACTCTTCAGTTTTTAATCTTTAATTTTCTTTTAAATACAATACACACATCTTCAGTTAAACTTTTCACATCTTACTCATACACATCTATTATCACACACACATAGTCACAAACACCTTTCTACACATAAACTCTGTTAAGCTTTTGCATCAATTACTTGTTCTTTCTTCAAAATCTTCTAATGGCAACCACAGCTTTCGTTTCGTCTGGGTTAGAGTTCGTTCCAAACAACTATACCGCACCACTAAACACTACAAACGCACCAGAAGCATTTCATATGATTCAAAAGTTTCTTGCTCAGTCAGCGATTGGGTGTACTTTAGTTGAACCAGCCAAACTTTCTGGTTTACAAATCAAGGCATTCTGGGAGTCAGGGGTTTATGATGATGGTGGTGAAACTGGGAACCCATCCATAATCTTTGAGTTTGAAGAAACAGAGTATGTTATTACTGCTGGTACTATTCGAGCTGCAATGGGGTTTCCTGAGTATCCTTCCTACACTGTTGGAATGGGTGATGAGGATTTAATACGAATGATGCGAGAGATTGGCTACTCTGGGCCATTGACAAAGATTGGGCAACTCAAAAGGCCGTTTCTGCGCAAGGAATGGAGTTTCTTCTTCGATTGCATCACGAGGACATTTGGAAAGAAATGCACAAATTGGGATGCTATTCCCACAGACAGTCTGCAAATCGGGTATTCTTTATTATATGATAATCATTTTGATTTTGCACGACTTGTTTTGACTAACTTAGGGGAGAAGATGACAGAGAATAGAGGAGTTGTTTATTTTTCTAGATTCTGTCAGCTTTTGTTTTCTTATTGTGTTGAAGGAGTACATGTAATTGAAGCAGATGTTTCTTGTTTTAAATTACATAAGAGGGTATTTACTGATCTGGTAAATAAAGATGTTAAGAAAGGAGTTGTTGGAGACTTGTTGCTACCTGCCTCAATGCAACAGTTTTTAAATGCTCAAGTCAATTCCCCAACTCAAGAAGTACCTTCTTTAATTTCTGTTAATCTTGCAAGAGGTGGTAGAACTAAGCATATGGGTTCTAAGCCAGCTAGGATTTCTAAACCATCTTCTGAAGCTGAACCTTCTGTGTCTCCATCACAAAGGTTAAAGAAGTCCAAAACCAGAGCATTTAAAAGAAAAGTAAGGGCACAAAGACCTCGTTCTGAAGAAGCAAGAGTATCTGCTAGTGAAGATGAAGCAGAGGATTCTCAAACTCTGAGTAAAAGAAGGAAACTTGTAGCCACTTATCTTTTTGATGAGGAGGAAGAAGCTGAATTGCCTGTAAACTCTGCAGTGGTAATTCAGGAAGCTGTTCTAAGGGAAACTACTATGCTCTCAGAGGATAGAGCAAATCTTGATGAATCTGAAGCTCCTGCATCAGAGAATGAGGAGATTGTGACTGAAACTGTTCCTCAAGATACTCCTGCAATGGTTGTTGAGGAGGATATTCTAAATGCTAATGAGGACAGAGTGTTTGTAAACACTGAAGCTCATGAAGTATTTGTTCAGGAGGATGCTGCAAATACTGAAGCTGTCAATCTAGACAGGATAAATACTGATGCTAATATTATGGATTTGGATTTAGAAGCTCCTACATCAATGGCTAATGATGTAGTTGAGGAAGCTGCTACTCATTCTGATAGCAGAGTTTTTGATTTTGAAGCACACACCTCTATACATTCTGATCATTATACAGAGGGTGTGGAAGCTGATCAAGTAACTGATCAGATAGAAGATTCTCTGGCCACTCACACTGAAATTATTTCTTGTGATCTTGACAAAGGTGAGGAGGTTAATCAGATGATAAAAGTCACAGAGACGATAGAAAAGGAACAAGAGGCTGCTGATGAGCTAAACTCTGAGAATATTATTCTTGAAGCTTTGCAACAATCTGTTGTTGAGATTGTTCAAAGAGAAGCAGAGGTTTTTGCTCAGGTTAACTCTGATATTCCTGAAGCTGTAGAAGAGGAGAAAATTGATGAAGCTGCACAGTTTACTGCTGAAAATATTCTTACTGAAAATGAAGCAGACAATAATGAAGAAGCTGGAAATGATGCTGAGGGTTCTCATTCACACCCTAGTATTCAAGTTTCATTGGCTGATGATGTCAATAGTGATGAAGCAAGGGAAGTCAATAGACAGACAAATGAGCATTTCCAGAATATGTACTACAACAAATGGGCTGATGCAGATTGTGTCTTCTCAGCACAAAGGGCTGCAGATTTTCTATCTGATTCTGTCAAGAAGATCTCAAATACTGATGTACTTACAAGCTTACAGGCAACTGTTGTTCAAGTCAAATCTCTTAATAATAGATTTGATGAGAATCAACAAATGCTTACAAATCTAAGGAATGAAGTCAGTATGAAGGATCTTACTTTCAAGTCTGACAGAACTTATTATTATTCTATGTTCAAGCAGCAAGCCAAGGATTCTGAGGAAATCAAGAAGAGGCTTGGGAAAGTTGAGGAAACTCAGAATGCAATGTCTACTCAACTGAATTCCATTTCTACTGCCACTGAATTGCTGACATCAGTACTACTTTCAGATGATGTCAAAAAGGGGGATAGTGTACCTAAAGACAAATGCAAAGACACTCAAGCTCTGAGACGGAGGGATGATTCTACTAATGGGGGAAGCAAAGAAAATAAAAGAAAGATTTTTGCTCAAAGGCAAAGCAGGACAAGAGTAAACTCTGATAGACAAACAAAATCTGACAAGATAAACTCTGGTGGCCAATCTACTTCAAAACTCAAGAGTTTAGTTGTTTCAACTAATCCATCTACTGATGAAGAGATTGCTGCTAAAATATTCATGAAAGAGCATGGAAAGAATGTTACTATTGAAGATATCCAGGCTGAAGAGCAAATGCTTGCTGAGGAACACAAGAAAAATCTTGAAGCTGGAATCTACAAGAAAAAGGAAATCAAGGCTCCTAGAAAGAAAGAAGTTGGTATTTCTATCAAAGAGAATACACAACAGAGTATACAATATACAAGGAGACCTGTGATTGGAAATTCTGATAAGGGTAAAGGCATAATGATTGAAGAGCCTAACCTAGAGAAGAAAGATAATTCAACCTCTGACATTGCTCAAGTTGAAACAAGATTAGCAAAATCAACCTCTGACACTGCTCAAGTTGATGATACTACTAAAGTTATGACAACCTCTGACGTTGCTCAAGTTGTACAGAAATCTACACAACTTCCAGGATTCAGCAAACCAAAAATTCTTGAAGATTTAAAGCTTGAAGCTGTGAATTTCTAAGTAACCAGAACAGTATTGGGTAAGGAAGGAAAAGACAAATCTGGTCTAGGGTCACACAGAGAGAGAAGGATAAATACAAGTCCAATGGATCAATCATCACTAGCTGTATCTGGTATTATTACTCAAGAAAATCTTGATATGCTAGACTCTGTTCAAATGATCTTTCATAAGGTGTTGAAGAAGGAATTTTTGTTGTACTTTATGAATGATGGAAGAGTTTATAAGGTTGCAGAGTCTGATATAAATCTCAAATCTTATCAAGAATTGGAGTATGTTCTGTACTTGTTAAAAGTCAAAAATAGAAATACTCACAATGCTGCTTCAGTTATCAGAGAAAAGATGCTAAGATCGAAGATGATGCTTGGAGGAGGAGTATCAAGTGCATATATTCCCAAATACAGAGATGCACATGGGAAGATTGTTGAGATGAAAAGAAACAGTGCTAAGTTCAGAACAGCACTGGGTACAAAAGTTCTTGAATTTAATTTAGAATCTGATAAAGCTTATTATATTAAGCTAGGGAATGAGATGAGGAAGAATTCCATCTATTCTCTGAGAACTGCAATTTATCAGACTGGAGAATCTGATCCAGAGTTGAAAGAAGTGAAGAAGATCATGGTGGAAGAGCTAGAAAGAGCTGAAAAGAAATTGCTATCAGACTATATCAGGACAGTGCCTGATATTCAAGAAATCAAGTAAAGTCTGACTGTAAGTTTTTAATATATTTTCTATTCTAAGTCAAATTTAAACTCTGTTTTAAATTAAACTCTGTTATATGTTAAACACTGCATTTGTTAAATGTTTTTGACATCATCAATTATATGTTTAACTTGTACATTTTATTATGAACAAGTTGGGGGAGATTGTTAGATATAATTGCTGACGTTTGTTTATCAGTGTTTAAGCAACAGGTACTGACCAGAGTTTATCAGAAGCCGGTCAGAGTTTAATTAAACTCTGACAGGGTGAAGAGTTTAAAGGAAGCCGGTCAGAGTTTATTTAAAGTCTGACAGGGTGATAATTGAATTAGCTGTCGGTGCTGAATTGAAGATTCTAGAAGCAATATATTCTGAAGATGGAAAGAAGCAGAATATATTGATACAGCTAAGGAAACAGAATAGAAGATAAGAAGCAATCCTTAATTGATATAACTTGTATAGCTAATTTGTAGGAATATCAATTAGATAAGGATTGTGTAACTGTGTACTATATAAACACAGATAGGTTATCCCTAGAAGGGAAGCGATCATTGAATATATTATTCTTGTAACCTAGAAGCTCTTTGTGATTCATTAACATCACTAAGAGAGAATTATTTAATATAATTCAGTTTGTTGATTTACAAACCTGTATTCTTAATTGTTATTCTCATACATACTTGATTATATATTGTGTATTCGGCCTAACATCTTTTTAAAAGGGGATTCAAAATTACCCTTTTGCTTTTTCTGTTTCTTTCCAAAATTATTTTCAAAATCACACAACAATTCTTCAATATCTTCCCCTGTCAAAGGTGTAGGACACTCCTTTGTCTCAATCTCTCCATTAAACCTCTTTTTATCAAACCTCCACTTATGTTTAGGATCGAGAAATTTCCTATGGTTCATGTAACAAATTTTCCTACTATTTTTCAAGTACTGCGAAGAAGTCTCATAATTGCATATTGGACAAGCCAAATATTCTTTTGTGCTCCACCCCGATAACATCGCGTACCCTGGAAAATCACTAATTGTCCAAAGGACACTGGCACGCAGATTGAAAGTCTGATCAGAACAAATATCATAGGTCTATATTCCTACATCCCACAAGTCTCTTAATTCTGTAATCAGAGGCTTCATATATACGTCAATGTTATTTCCAGGGTCATTTGGGCCAGGAATTAGTGTAGAAAGAATGAGATTTTCTGGTTTCATGCTTAGCCAAGGGGGAAGGTTATAATTTACTAATGCGATTGGCCATGTGCTATGAGATAGATTTGTCATACGAAATGGATTAAATCCATCAGAAGCTAGACCTAATCTAATATTTTGATTTTCTGAAGAAAACTTTGGATACATGGCATCCATCGTCTTCCAAGCCTTGGCATCTGTGGGATGTCTTAACATCCCATCTTTCTTTCTTCGAAATGCATGCCACGTCATCTGTTTAGAATATTCTCGAGACATAAACATCCGTTGAAGTCTCGGTTTTAATGGAAAGTACCTCGTGACTTTAGCAGGCACTTTGCTGATTACCTTCTCGCTTTCATCTGAGGAACTACCTTTCTTCTCGGTCAAAATCCATCTCGAAACGCCACAAGTTTTGCAATTTTGTTCATTTTTATTTTCTGCCCAGTATAACATACAGTCATTTGGACATGCATGTATCTTTTCATAGTCAAGACCTAAATATTTAATGACTTTCTTTGTCGCATTAAAAGATTAAGGTAATTGGGCTTCTGGAAAAGCCTCATTAATTATATCTAGTAGATCCCCGAAACCAGACTCACTAATGCCATGAAGACACTTCATATGATAAAGTCTTACTATAAAACTTAATCGAGAAAATCTAACACACCCATGATATAGTGGTTGTTTCCCATCTTCGACAGGACGATACAAGTTTTTCACATCTGTGTTTGGTCCTTTTGAAAGACCTTCATCACAATTTTCTAAGTTGTGATAGGTTCCATGAAACATATCATCAAAATTATCTTCCAGACCACCCATCCCCATATCGTGATCCATCTTAGTACTAAAAGTGGTATGCGCAACCTCATATATATAGCTCACACACATTGGACAAGGACCATCACATATCAGATGATCGAAGATAACACTTTCACCATGCCATTTGTTATTTTTACAGTTTTTGCAAGGACATCTAATTTTACCTCCTATAGCATACTTGGAAAATGCATTTCTCAAGAAATCTTTTACTCCATTAGAATATTCATCTGTATACTTAGGAACTTCTAACCATTTATCACCTCGGTTGTCCATGACTACAATAAGGAAAAAGATAATAAAATGTTTAACAAACTTTTATAAGTGAAGGAGAAGCCTAATTTGTTTGAAAGAGTTAATTATTCAGTACAGCAAACATTTTTTATATAAACAAAAGGTTGTTAAACATATGCAGAATATTAACAATAGAAGCACTTAACATAGCAAGCAGAATATCACCAATAATGAACACTTATTAAGCGCATAAATAGAAACATGAACTTTGTAATTAATAATTAAATTGTACCTTAAAAAATTCCCTACATCCCTAATTTATACCTTAAAAAATTCCTAGTAAAAGCAATACGATAAAGTAACAACAATACGATAAAGTAAAAACAATGGACAAGGCCCTAATTTATACCTTAAAAAATTCCCCTTTCCGATAAAGCTCGGATTCAAACTTCCCCCTCGTAGATAAATCCCTAATTTTTAAGCTCTATACAAGAAAATCAAAAAACAATTAGAAACAAGCAATTGCAAACATGAAATAAGAATTAAAAGTTGAGACATGCTCAAAATCTCTTCAAGTCTTGAAACCGCAGCTTAATCCCCTGCTTTGTAAATGAATCTCCAAATTTGCAATTGAAACCCATAATTATTTATATATATATATATTGATTGATTATTTATGTTTTATGATATATACGAGAGAGAGAGAGAGAGAGAGAGATAGAGAGAGAGAGAGAGAGAGAGAGAGAGAGAGAGAGAGAGAGAGAGAGAGAGAGAGAGAGAGAGAGAGAGAGAGAGAGAGAGAGAGAGAGAGAGAGAGGATGAAATGGAGGCCGGGGTAGTAATAGACTGAAAGGGGGGAAATGAATTTTGAGGAAAATAGGTTTTAGGGGGAAATAAATTTTAGTTGGGAGCCGGTGTCTTTTTAGTTTTAAGTAAAATATTTGCAACATTTTCAAAGCTTGTTGCAGTTGATGTATAAACTGCTGCAACATTATCAAAAATACGTTGCAAGGTTGAAACAATTTAAATTTTACTGCAACGTTTTTAAGACGTCGTTGCACTTGATTAACCTTTGCATTTAAGTGCAACATTTTTCTTGCAACATGCATAATTTTCGTTTCATTAGGTCACTTATGGTGTAGTGTCTTTTAGTAACTACAGAGTTTTTTATGCATCATTTGCATACATTTTTGCCTTATTTGTCAAGAAAATATTTTTATAGTTTTTCTTGCATTTTTCTGTACCTTTTCTAAAATTTTTAGGAATTATTTAGTACATTCAGGTATTTTTTCTAATTATTCCAATTGTTTTAGGATTTTTCTTGTTCCACATGTATTTTTCCTATTTATTCCCAATATTTTAGGAATTTATTTTTACCCCCTGGTATTTTTCTATATTTTCCAAAAATATCTTATCGTGCTCTCGGGCATGAATTTTTTTTACAAATTATTCCTTATTTTTTAAAGCTCAAGAAATAATTCTCATAATTATTTTTCATTTTTTTGGTGCTATCGAGCATATCAAATGTTGTGCAATCGTGCATAAAATATTTTCTATCTTTTTGGATAGCTTAGAAGATTATAAAACTATTATTTTTTTATTTTCCCAAAATTTTCAGCTTTTCATCTTAACAGAGCTTCAACCCTTGGGTCTCGTAGACCTATTTATGTTCTAGTTGAATTTTTCTCACTCATTACTTGAGTTAAAAATAATTTTGGGTCATTCTTGACTATTTAAATATGCTCTTCACGAGTTATTTGGTCTTTCACAAGACTTATATAACTTTTAGATTTCAATCCTCAAAACATACATAAATTTAAATTTAATGTCTTCGAATGTTTTTCTAAAAATATTTTTTAATATTTTGAACAAAAATATTAAATTTGAGCAAACGTGCATTTATTTTCAACTTTTTCAGCTGGGGATTTAAGTAAATTTGCAAATATATAATTTTTGCAATTACTTCAAAATTATAGGCACCATTTCATAACTTTTTAAGGGACTGAATTGTAATTTTTCCCATGAGGAGCCAATCTGTAATTATGTAGGGGTTTTTTCGTGAGTTTGTAAACTTCAGGGGCCATTTCGTAGATCTGGGAACTTCAAGAGCCTATTTATCGACTTGTAAATTGTAGGTGTCTTTCTGTCAAGTAAGCCAAATTGGGGATACCAAACAGCATTTTTGCCAAAATTATAATCCTTCCCCGGCCCTGGTCGATTTATGCGTCAAAGTTTGTTTTCCTCGAACCCGACTTCGACCAGGAGGGGAGCTTCGAGCATAAATAGCTTTTTCGACCAAAAAATTCATTTTTTTTTCTTTTCAAAATTTCAATCAAAAATTTTATTTTTTGATCAGGAAATTTTACTATTCAATCAGGTCTAGTCGTTTTATATATCGTTTTTGTTCTGATCGAAATTATTTCGATCAGAAAGTGCATATTTTTTTTGCACTTCCTTTCTTTTTTTTCTAATATTATTATTGAATAATAATATTTAATTTACCCAAATTTTGGATAATTTTGGGTCCCAAATCAGAGGTGTCCTACCCAGATAAATTTTCACTCGAATAAAGTTCGGCCCAGATCTTCTTCTTCTTATTATTATTAAATAATAATATCTCTTGTAATTTTGGAAGAGGTTCTCAACCCTTATAGACCTAAATTTAGGGTCGTATTTTTTGACCTCTTTGGCTCCGAAGTCGATGAAATTTGACCAATATTGAGGTCATTGATGATTATCATTTCTCATTTTCCTGGAAATTATTTTTCCACACTTTTTTTAAGAAAATTAATTAAAATTATTTTCTTTTCGATCATAAACTTCCTCTTTCAACCAGGTTCTAGTCGTTTTATGGGCCTTTTTTGTTCTGGTTGAATTTCTCTCGACCATGACTCGTTTCTTGACCAGAAATGGTCCTCTTCGACCAGATCTGGTCGTTTTATGGGCCTTTTTTGTTATGGTTGAATTTCTCTCAACCAGGACTCGTTTCTTGACCAGAAATGGTCCTCTTCGACCAGGGCTCGTCATTTTCGACCCTTTAAACCAGAAATGGACCCCTTAGACCAGGATTCTGGTCGAATTATGGGCATTTTCTCCACTCTGGTCGAAATATTAGGTATCCTGACCCCGCATACCAGGAATCCTGATCCCTTAGACCAGGATTCTTGTTTGGGATCCTGACCCTCTGGGCCTTGGGATTTTTCATTGCATTCGATACAAAAATAGCCATGACTTTTTCCTCGTTGTTCCGATTTGAGCTTTTAATATACCAAATCGAAGCTTGTTCAGAACCCTAACTCCTGACGTTATTCTATTGCTTATCACTCGTACTATTCAAGTCATTATTTGAAATAAACGTGGCATATTTGAGCCTTCAATTGGATGGAGCCTGGCCTCTTAGGTCAGGAATCCTAATCCCTTAGATCAAGAATCCTCACCCCTTAGATCATGATTCTTGATTGGGATCTTGACCCTTTGGGCCTTGTTTCTGCTTAGTCCGACCAAGTGGTATGTCCTACTCGGATGCTCATATACATTAAACCTTGAGGTTTGATGTATACTGAGTCTAAACACGTTATTTTGTTCAAGCTTTTCTGGTTTCCAAGAACCTCACTCTAGAATGATCTTCACTTGATATAGCCCTTCCCAATTAAGGTATCAGCTTTTCTTTCCGTCCAAATCCGGATGTCAAGATAATTTTGAGAACCTGGTCCCTTTGTCGAAATAATTTTTCCTTTACTCTAAAGTCATTCTAAAAGGAAACTCGTTTTTGATGATCAAGGATCTAAGTGTTGGTTTCATTTCCGAATTTAATCAAGTCTAGAGCAAGCCTCGTGCCTTATTCATTCTATTCGGGCTCGAAGGCCTCAATTCTCGGGGATACATGAGTGATACACCCAAAGTATGTGGAGTAGGAAGTCTAACTAAGCGTTCCTTGGGAGTTCGACCCTATTTTTGAGTCCATTCGAGATGATTCGATTGACCACTCCATCTTGTCCACTTGCTTGAAGATGAACAAGATGAGTGAACCGTATCTCAATACCATTTTCTTCACAATGTTTCTTGAAGTCCTCATTATCATCCACTATCCGTTCCCAGGATTCGTGGATGTCCATATTTATGTATCACACTTTTCCACATGAATTGTGTCACATGTTTGGTGGCTATCTTGGATAGGGGTTTATCCCAATCAAGTTAGTAAAATAGTCGATTGCTATTTATCATAAATTTCTCTTGGGCACTTGCCACAGGAAGAGACCAAGTATATTTTTTCCCCACATAAAAAAGGAATGTGGGAGTTGACAGATGTTACATCTTAGGTGGTTATCTGTGTGTGCTTCTGGCATCGAGCATACTTCTTTTGCATCAACCATCATATCTGGCCATTAGAATCTCAACCAGGTCATCTTATGGGTAAGGTCCCTGTCCCCCGAGTGCTTTCCAAGGATTTCATCATTAACTTCTTTCAAGGCTAATTCCGCTTCTTAAGGCCTTAATGTTTATATTGACAACTTCCGTGCTTTCAAGGCATTGTCGGGTAACCAACCGATTTCTTGGTGATCCTTTACGGGATCAATTCAACAGCTTCTCACACTTACATGTGCTATTAACTTTACATCAATGCTTCTGGTCTACAAGACTTGGAAGTAAACACTTCCGACATAATTCTCTATCTCCGAGTATGCGAACTTAGATATGGCATAGGTCTTCACATTTTCTCCCTTGGGATGTATAGGTAACACTCATTGAATTAAGTCATTATAGATTTCATAAGATTCAACATTTTTTCATCATTGGCCTTGATCTCTTCATTCACTTGTGGTACTACCGACCTTGAGTCTCCATAGACTTTGAGGTTCTTGACCCTCAGGGCTCCGGCCATGCCAATTCTGGCTATCAAGGTTTCACATTCAACCTACTTTCTAAAAAATATATATATTTTAAAAATTTGGCCTATTTTCGACCAGAATCTCCTCCTTTGACCAGGATTCTGGTCGACTTATCGACCTTGTTGTTTGTCATTAGAAAATCCAAATTTAGGGCATACTCAATTATGAACCCGTCAGGGTTTTGTAAAACTAGGTTTGCTTCTACTTGATTTTGTCTTTGATGCCTTATCAAAATAGAGCACCCAAGACTTCTTGAGTATCGCTTCTCGATCTTCCTTCTCTAGTTTCTTGCCCTCCTGGGTTACTACCTCATGCCCTCCGACTTCTTGGTTGTCAATGGTACATTCAACCACGAAGTTAGCGAGTTCTTGGGCCTTTATTGCAGTTACCCCGCTTCATGCAAGACCTTGCTCATATAGTAGATGAGCACATGAACCTTGTCCTTCTCTTTAATGAAGACGACATTCAAAGCCGTATCAGATATAGTCAAGTATAGATGGAGTAACCCTTTGGGATTTTGGTTTGCCAATAATAATATTCCAGTCATGTACTTCTTCAATTTCTGAAAGGCCATTTGGCTTTCATTAAAGCAAACATTTCTCCTATGAGTTTTCAAACATCCTTAATGGAACGTGGAGCTTCCATGTGAAGGATTGCTTTAGTCTTGTCGGGGTTGGCCTCAATTCCACGCTTAAAGACCATCAAACCCAAAAAAATTCATGATCCTATGCCGAAGGCGCATTAAGTCGGGTTCAACATCATCTTATGGTTCCTTAACACCCCAAATGTTCGATGTGATATGTTTTTTTGAGGATCTTGACTACATTTCATCTACATAAAATTTCATTGTCTTCCTAATAAGATGCTCAAAAATCTTATTCGTCAATCTTTGATATATTTCCCCTTTGGGACATTGTCCTTGTGCGTTTTGATTTGGTTGTACCAACTGAAGCCTTCCATGAAGTTCAACATTTTGTGTTCAACGGTGGCATCAGTCATTGCGACAAGCATCTCATAGATCAATGAAGTCTATACACATCCCCTATTTTTCATTGGCCTTCTTGATCATCACGGGATAGGACAACCATCCGGGGAACTGAATACCGGGCATACCCGTTGTTGTTCATACAGAGTCCTCATCATTCTCTTGTAGAAAAGTAACCAACTTGTCCCTCAAGGGTTCACAGAGTAAATCACCAAAGTATGTAACTTTTCCAGGTTCATCCAAAACTAGGGGCAGGAATTAGATCCTCAGATGGCTTCCTTTTGCATTCACCATTATCCTTTACATCCACATCCTAAATTGGGAGGACCTACCCCCCGATTCCATCAGGCCTTAACGCGGATACATAGAAACTTCTTGCCATATTTTGGTCTTCCTTCTCTTCTCCTAGTTAGTTCCTTGTGGGGAATTTGATTTTCAAGTGATAGGTTGAGGCAACCGCCTTAAAAGCATGCACAAATGTCCTCCCCAGGATAGCATTATAGGTAAAATTTTCTTTGATCATCAAGAAGTCTCACATCTGAGTTACTTCCTTTGGTTCACATTATATGGTTACGGGAAGCTGATAGTACCTTTTATCTTAAACTCAACCCCATTGTACGCATAGATGGGCATATTAGAGGGGGTTAGTTGGGAATCTGTGTATCCCACCTTCAGAATTGTGTCATGGAACATGATATTCATTGAGCCCCCATTGTATACTAAGACTCGCTTCACTTCTGAATTTCCTATCACATGTACGATGACCAACGGGTCGTCATGGGGGCATCTCGCACCTTTAAGATCTGAATCATCAAAGGCTATAGCCGCTTTAGCCTTTGCACGCTTTGGTGCTTTTCTAACTATGTGCATGATGTCCTGAACATTAGCTTTTCGAGAGTTTCTTGTTGTCCAAGCCATTGTCGTGCCTCCAGAGATCATGTTTATCATTGGCCTCTAGGGCTGAGGATTCCTATCTTGATCACAATCCTTCCTTTCGTAGTCTCTCCAATCATAATCCCACCTTAGGTTGTTCTGTTCACCATATTTGGTGAACTTTTTGAGCTTTTCTCTTTGGATCGTGAACTCAATCTCGTCTTTCAGATGTCGACAGTCATGCCCCGTGCCTTTTTAGAATATTGCAATACTCATCCTTAGCAATTCATGTGACTCTCTTCTTAGGATCAATCCTTAGTGGCTTCGGCCATTGATAATCTCTATCCTTCTCTATGTGCATACTTGATAAACCTCGGTTCTTGTGCATTCACTTCGGGGGAGAATCAAATTTTTTTCTCATTCGGAGATACTATCCTTAGCAACATACTTCTGATCTCCATTTCGTTTCTTGTTTTCTCCATTGCCTCTTACAGGGGCTGAATGTTTCTCGATTTTGATATACTTTCCAACCCGATCTTGGAGCATCAACATGCTCTCAGGGGGATGCTTTTCTAGTGACATCTTAAAATAGACTTTTGTGGTTCCCTATTGCATAGCTATCATAGCCACTTAATCATCGAAATCTAGAACCTTCAAATCTTCCTTGGCAAATCAATTCAAGTAGTCCCTTTAGGGATCTCTGCTTCATGAGCAAGAATCCTTTTCTTCAAGGGTTAAGGGACCTTTTTTGGGAACACCCATCTCCCCCAGCCACTCCATTACCTTGACGCCTCCTTTCAGGGGCTATATCACGATTCTCATTAGTAGACGATGACTCATCTTCAGTATACGGGACTAAAAAATCTATGTATCCTTGGACTTGAGGACCTAATCCTTGATCCCGGGGACACGATCCCCAATTTTGGGGAACCAATCCCTGAATATACGGCCCTTGAGTCAGGGCTTGGAGTCCACTTCCTCCATCCTCGGGGTATTGAGACATCCCGTATATGGGACTTTGAACAGTAAATACAGTTATTATGATGGTTGAGAGTTACAAGCCAGAAGGTGCATTTGAAATTGGCGCATGTACCAATTGTAGAGGATCCACTCCTTGGGTCAAAGGAACTACGATTTGGAGATTCGTCCCTATAGCCCAAGGATTCGTGCCTTATATGTTTGTTCCTCGAGAGTTTGACCCTAGATTTTTGGGGATGGATTGAGTTTCTATCATCGATAAGCGACATCCCATAGATTGGATCCCATGTTCGTTGTGTAGTAACAGAGATGGAAATTTGCAGCCCCGGCGTACACCAAATAGGGGCAACACCACCATCTAAAAGGGGATTCGTCCCTAAATTATAGAATCCATAACATGTTGCTGCAAATTAGTAGTTTGAGCACTCGTATCCTATCTTATAAGATCTAAAGAACCAATCTTTGGACACTCGGGGTTAGGAACATCTTGTTCTTTCAGTGGGTTCCTTATCTTGACACCTCCCCCTTGGGGCGACGTTCGTATTAGTAGAGGATTCCTATCCAGAATAAGATCCAAAGAAGTTCAAAGTTCTTGATATAGAGGACCCAATCCATGAATGTATTGGGGCACGTACGCCTAATGGGATGGAGGTGGGAGTCTATTTCTCCCAACCTCGGGATACAAATGCATCCCATAAGTAGGGTTTTGATTCGTGTGTTTGGACGACCGGATATGGAAATTTGAAGCCCTTGGGGTGCATTCGCAAAGGGTGCGAGCACCATCTATAATGAATCTGTCCCTTGAGGTTGGGGATTCGCTACTTGGGAATTCATTCCTATGGGCAGATAACATGCGCCTTGAGTCAATGAATTTTGGACCACCCATTTGGGGATCACCCCTCAGAGACTCGTCTCTGGGGAGTCGTTCCTTGAACGGAATTCAAGAGGAGTGGATCATCATTCTGATTGTTCCTTCATTGTCTTTAGTACACGATCAAGACTTCTCCCTCCTACTACATGTGGAGGTTCCAAAACATCAAATATGGAGTGAATCATCCCCTCATTAGGGGTGGGAGCCCATAACTTGGGTTCTGACCTGTTAGTAGTGGAAGCACCATGGTATAGATTTGTAATCATGCTAGCATGTTTTCAATTTTGGGCGGAGTCATGTCTAGGATTGGGGATTCGTCCCTTGAGAGTTTAGAATCGTTCTTTCGACTTTAGTTCCTTGTAGACTCGTTCAAATTTATGTTCTTAGAGGGTCCAACCCTTGAACATTGGTAGGTGTGGATCATCGATATTTTCGTGTTCTCGTCATGGTTGAAGTTGTCTTCCCACAGATGGCGCCAAATATTGTGGAATAAAAACTAGGGTGTAATTAATTAGTGTATTCATTGTTGGGGTATGTGAGCTTCAAGCTTTAATGATGGCTGTTTTTCTTGTCGGGGACTAGCTCGGTCCTAACAAGATACCTATCTACATTGATGAATATCAAGAATCAAGCCAAAACGTAGTTCTAAAGTTGCCTACGTGGCTTGTTGCGCCTTCGAGGCATTGTGACGTATGGAGCTGTGTCCAAAAACGTTCTCCTTGAGAATGAGGGGTGAGGCCCTTTATATAGGTGTTGAGAGTCTAGGAATTAGGCTAGGTTTAGATTTGGGTGTCTTGGAGGGCAAGTGGCCTTCTTTGATTGGGAAACTAGACCCTTCATTGTAAGAATCAGTTTCCTGGTTGGTTTGGGTGACTTGGAGACCACACTTTTCAGTTATAGAATCTAATTAGGTTTCATTTAATAAGCTGTATAATTAGCTCATTAATGACTTACGAAATTAATAAATAATTAGAGTTTCAGGCCTCATTAATTGGGTCTCCCTTTAGGACCAATCTAGATTTAATTTAATGCGACATTAATTATGTGTCTAGAGTATTTTCCAGCCCATATCAATATTATATCTTGTATCGGTGGATTTGCTCCTTCACTCAAGTATTGTTGTACTGCTCAAAGATTACTATACGTTTCTTCCATTATTATATTGTGATTAATTATTTTATCTTTACATTATTACATTTTTATAAACAAAATATTATTGTGAATATAAATACATATATATTATATTATGTATATAATCAACTCCTAAAAGTAAATTATACTTATTATAATTATTCTTGTACTTTAATTTTTATTTTGATAATAATAATGTAATCACAAAAAATTGTGATATATATTATATTCGTTAAAATGATATGAAAAATAAAAACACATATAATTTTTTTTTTCAATTTCATTTATTTACTCTTAATTATTGTTAGAAATAAACTTGTAACTATTTAAAATCAATTAATCCGAATAAGCCAAAATAAGTAACAAACTTGTTGCTTCAATATATCATCTCATTATTTTTTATAAAACTTATTTTGTTTATCAAAAATAAAATATGTTAATATGCTATATGTTTATATTTGTGTCTCCGTTATTTTAAAACAACATGCTGAAAAGTTGATGGGATACACAACCGTGCAAATCATGCAAGAGAACAGGATTATTCTTGTCTAACCATTAAAAAGGACAGGATTATTCTTAACCATTAAAAAGGTGTGCATAAATCAATTTAGGGTGTGCATATATCTGCACCCTTTTCTAATACGATTGAAAATAGTTAAACTAGTGGCTTGTAAATCAGAAGGACATTAGTTGAAACTTGAAAAGTTTATACCAAAAGTTTTAGGTTTAGAGTTTTATTTTTCTAGCTAGGAAATAACATATTTATTGTTTTTGAAACTGTTTTCTTTTATTTACTTTTTTGCTAATTAACCGTTTTATTTTTCGATTACCATAAACAGAACACAATTTCGATTTTTAATCCAATTTGGTGATCAGTTTTTGAAACTTGTATCATAGCAGGTGTTGTTGGAGGATTTTAGTAACAACACGAATCAGAAGTGTGCTGGAATAGTAGAGCGATTTGTGGCTATTTTTGAGGGTTTAGGGTTTATGAAAAATAGTGGGGCTGGACTTGGGAGGTGTCTCGATTTGTATCGTATATCGGATCCCTTTTGCCAAGATGCCTGCGTACCAATTTATATTGGATCAAACCCACGCAGTTCTGTGTAATTGTGTTTATCCCTGAGAGACTTTAGGGATAAACTTTGTTAATGTGGGCAATTACAGATTTTATTTTTCATTATCTTGGCGTTGTGATATCTTCCTGATTTGAAGAATATCGTTTGGACATATTTTCCATAATTTATTGATTGAGATTGATTATTTCCTCATTTCAAAGAGAGGATAAAACTTAGTGGTTAAGTAATTAATTATTATCTGATTTAATAATTAATAACTGGAGAAATTTGGACTATGCCAAAATGTGGCATAACAGCAAGCCCCTAGTTCTTCAGTGTAGCTTGCTGTAGTGGAGAACTAAAAGTTTTCGAGCTTCGAAATTTCTTGAGTCGCTGAAACAGCTAAAAATAGAAGATTAGTAAAATATTCAGAGCACTACAGTGCCCGTTTTGCATATGCGAATGCAAGTACTATAGCATGCGATGAACCATATTAGGATATATATTTTTCCAAGCTAGGTTTCAAAAATGCGAGTATATGTAATATCATTTTGAAATCTGTTGTGGTCTCATTGTCAAGTTAGGACCTTGACATTCTGTATATAGCCCGAATTGGCGTACACGCTTTTCAAAAGTCATTGTCCACATAAGGATTGTGTATTCGTTCATCCGTGAGCCCCCGAGCTGAGACTTTAATAAGTTACCCAATTTCAAATGTCAGGCTTTCAGCCCATATCACGTTCGGTCCTACACGTTTTCCTACAATCTCGCGGCATCTCCGCATTTCCGCATTTCTTCCCGTGATTGTAAGAATGTCTCGTGCCAACCAAGAAATATCGATTTAGTGAATATAAGTTTGTCCCTGGACTCTCCCTTGAGAGATCAAGGTTTTCAATCCAGAGGGTGGCTGACTCCTTCCTACAAGGGTGTAGCAGTGTGGGTCTTATAGCTTGCCCAAGCGACCCTACTTGACAATTTAAGTGCGCAAGTTTAAAATATTTTTGACATATATGTATTATCGTGATGATATATGAAAAATATTTTGAACACATTCAAAAAATAAAATAAATATGTCATCTAAGAATGTCGCGATATTTATTTTTTTTAAAAATAATGTCTTTGGTAAGAATTTTCTTCAAAAATTATACGTCTCGCATAAATATTTTTTCTTTTTGTCAAAGATATGTAACTCGTACGATATCGTAAATATTCACAATTATAAAAAATAAATATCTCGTACAATATTTTTCTGAAATATTTGTGTTAGTCTCGCAATAATTTTACAAGAAAAATAAAATATTACTCGCACAAATTTTTAAGATAATAAATATTTTTCCTTTAAAAACCTAATATTTATGTATGCTTCACATAATATGTAATTTGCAGAAAATTAAAAAGATAAATCGAAGACTTATCTTTAGATATTAAAATCAAGCCGGTTAATTTCTACGGGCCTTTGCTTTTCTGTTGCTGAATTGCTAGCCTCCTGGTATATCCACGTTGCCACTTGCCAATGCTAGTTGTTGTGTGACTTTTGTCCATTATTCAAACTTAATTCTTTTGTCGCGGGTCCCACCAAAATCTCCTTCCTGATCTTTGCTCCGTGTTCTTTTATTTCTTGGCCATACTTTTTGCGGTAGCGGTTGCCTGGTTGCGCGTGAATGTGATGTTACAAAGTTTGTCTTATTTTTTACCGTCGGCTCCTATGAGTGTAATAAAACCCAAAAGCCCCCATGCATAATTAAAGTTATTCGTCCTCCATGAATAATAATAATCCCCTCCTTCTAGCGCCAAATGTTGTTGGAGGATTTTCGTAACAACACGAATCAGAGGTGTGCTGGAATAGTAGAGCGATTTGTGGTTGTTTTGGGGGTTTAGGTTTATGAAAAATAGTGGGGCTCGACTTGAGAGTTGTCTCGATTTGTCTCGTATATCGGATCCCTTTTGCCAAGATGCCTGCGTACCAATTTATATTGGATCAAGCCCACGCAGGTCTGTGTAATTGTGTTTATCCCTGAGAGACTTTAGGGATAAACTTTGTTAATGTGGGCAATTACAGATTTTATCTTTCATTATCTTGGCGTTGTGATATCTACCTAATTTGAAGAATATTGTTTGGAGATATTTTCCGTAATTTATTGATTGAGATTGATTCTTTCCTCATTTCAAAGAGAGGATAAAACTTAGTGGTTAAGCAATTAATTATTATCTGATTTAATAATTAATAATTTGAGAAATTTGGACTATGCCAAAATGTGGCATAACAGCAGGTCCACCTGTCAAAAAAATAAAAAACGTGTCCGCCAAATTGCATAACTGTATATAAACAATGCCCTAGTTGTCTTATGCATCGAAATCCATGATTATTAACCTTTTAATTTGATGGGGCATCAATATAATTCTTCTACTCACATATCGGATCTTCCTAACGAATTGCTGGCCTTAATTTTCCGATCGCTAGACTACTACGACCGGGCACCCTGCTCCCTTGTTTGCCAAAGATGGTTACTCGTCAACGTCTGTTTATTATTATGATATCGTTGAGGCTTTGGTATCTCGTTCCGACTCTGTTATTAGGCTCGTTATTATATTCGAGAAATATGCTAATATGAGTAATGTGTTCAATAAAATATTGAAATTGATCTCATTTAAGTGTCGTAATCTTGAAACCTTGAAAATTCGTTATAGATCTTCTTTCTCGCTGAATGAAGGTTTGGTTGATTTAGGTACAAACACACATTTGAAAAAGTTCTCGTGTCGAAGTTGTAGTTATGGTACTGCAGGATTAAATGCTTTTCTCTCCTATTCGTCGACTTTAGAAACAATCTCAGTCAAGGACCATCGTTGTATAGAATATCTAAGCACTGACCTTGTGTATCCTGGTGCGGCGGAGTATTCATTAATTAAAATATATATCTTTGAAGGAAATCGATAGCCATAAGGCTCCTATGTTCTTTTATTGAGTAACTAGTTCATCTAAAACCTTAAGGTGTTAGAGGAACCTTAAGGTGTTAGAGGAAGACCCCGCCCATTTTGGGGCATTAATTGAAAATGCACACCTAGAGGGAGCGAATAGCTGTATATGGCAAACTATAATCAATTTTAATGTTTTACCAGAAATGGCTTACTGAGTTCAAATTAATGCAGACTTAAATGGCATGCTAACTGTTACCAATGCAGACACAAATGGCTCGCTGATTGTAAATAAATGTAGTACGGTAAGTAAGGCAGAAAAGTAAAGAACACAATAAACTTTTAGCCAGGTTCGACCCCTAGTCCCTATGGTCTACGTCCTGGTCCCGTACCAACCCGGTAAGAGAATATATTATTGATTAAAGATAATAACAATTACAAGATACAATAATATACCACCCTTCTTCCCGGTTGCTGACAAATGGCTTGCTGAACACCTGTTTCAGAACTTGCTCTCTAAGCTATACTTCCCAAGTATACTTCTCTAGCAACGTTCACCAAACCCTTGTTCCCTAGCCAATATGTCCAGCAACTACTGATTATAAATAGAGTAATACAAATCAATAAAGTGATTACAACTCAAAACCTATGAACTCTCGAAGATATAGTACATATATGATATATAAAGAGCTCAAGAGAATTTGTTTGAATATAGCAAAGTAAAACTGGGTTGTGTGTGTTCTTGTTGTGCTTGGATGGAAGATAGAAAAAGACACAAGAACATGTTTAAATAGCTTCACAAACAACGTTCAAAAATCAACCAATCAATTAACAACGTCTAGAATCCAATTCTAATGTTCAATTGGTTGGAGAGATTTTAGCAACGTTCATGTGACCGTTTGACAGAGGTTTAGAGAAGATAAATCGAAGAAAAAACAAAACCCTTCTGTTTGTGTGCATCAAAAACATGTATAGGAGGTTTTGTAAGAGAAAATCTTTTAAACATGACAAGCTCCTATAATTTTCGAAAGCGATTATTAAAAAGGATTTGATAAAAGTTTTTTAGCTCTAAATATATTATGTACGTATTAAGTCTTAAAAGAGCCCTCACAATATATTTAATCAAGTTTCCTAAGATAGATCCATGATCCATGATCATGACAGATTCTGAGCAGAACAACTTGGCTTGTTGTTTATATATTGAACATGTGAAGTTGGCTTGCCAAACTGACTCAGTCCAGCACTAATGGCTTGCTGTTTAGATAAACTAACATTCATATCAGTAAGCTATTTTGCCCTACAAAACCAAGTTAGTATATATGATAATGGCATGCTATTTTATATGCACTGATATTTCATATCAGTAAGCCATCTTGCCCTGCAACAACAAGTTAGGGTAGAGCATATAGTTTGTTGCTTTACATCTATAAATACAAACATTTTTGCCACTATGTGATCATCAAAATTCATATAGTTTCATTAATTTGTCTTCGTGTCCCTCATAAATTGTGAGAATATTGGGGTCTATGTTATTTTGTTGAGTAACAGTTCATCTAAAATCTTAAGGTGTTAGAGGAAGATCCCGCCCATGACCGACCAGAGCTTTGATACCATGTTGAGTAACCAGCTCATCCAAAACCTTAATGTGTTAGAGGAAAATCCCAAATAGATCTTATGCTATATTTGAACATTTTTGCACCACTTATATGTGTGGATCAAAGAATCTCGGGTCATTAAAATTGGCCATATGCTTAGGTAAATGGGATGAAGTACTTATTAATATGGTTGATTATAGAGAGAATATAAGTTTGCACGAGGTTTATTTGGATATGGAGTGACGCTGGCCTTTCTGCTCTTTGTAAATGTTCGAAACTAGAGATTTTTCATGTCGTACGAAATTGGATTTGCACAAATCCTGGTATTGAATCTGTTGTGAAGCATTGCAAGTCATTAAGAAAGATTCACATTGATGAGTGGCGGACGCAACAGCAAAGCGACCAAGATAGCTTTGTTATAATTGGTAAGCATAATGTTAAACGCAAGTTGTCAAGTACAAGAAAGATGTTCCCAGTTGTTGGAAAGAGTTTTGGATGTCGAACCGACTGGCTACAGGAGATTTTAGATATATTTCTATGTTGCGTTAGCCTTAAATCCATCGGCAAATATAATGTCTTGAACAACAATTTCGAAAGGTCTATATCTACATAGCACTTTATGTGTCTCTTTTTAGTTTCATAAACATACATGTTTAGCATTACTCTTATTCTATACTTTGTTATCGGCTATCGGATCCAACATTTTGGTGTTTATTTACTCAATTAACCAGTTCCAGTGCATTTTGGCTCTTTGTTGTGAACAACCCTGTGACCATAATTAGTCATACCCTTTTGTCATTAATTTTGGCAGGATTAGAAGCCAAAGTATAAAGTATTATCAACCGTAAAAAATGAACTTGCAAAAGGTATAACCGTCAGGAGAAAATGTTATCATGCCAATGTCTATATCTCTGACAGTAGAAAAATCACTGGCTCTATTAAGCTGGTCATACTTGCACCTGTCAAAATCTGGTTGCCGAACTGTTTTTTAATCATCAGTTCCTTCCACTGGGAATCTTTTACCATGGATGAAAGTCCAATTTCAAAAAACAAGAACAATTTTTATTTAACAATGCATATTCTATTAAAACTGATGATGCTGTGATGCATGCGGAGCAATGGCTACTCCAGCGTTTATTTGCGAGAATGCAGAACCTAAAGATGGTTCTGTAGTGAACAAGTTGCAAAAGGCAAGACAAGGCTACAATTCTTTGCCGTGATCCTTAAAAATTAATGATTTTCTACCCCCAAATCCCTAGCTAATATAATAGCACATGACTACATTGCCTGTGATGAAGGCCAATTGGTGAACAATACAGTGAAGTTTATCCATCCAAATTAGATTTAGTATCCATTTAGTTTCGCATAAGATCCAAATTGTTTCAATTATGAAATTATGACTATTAGTTCTGTGAAGTTGAGAAAGTTAATCAAGTGTTGATTACTGTACTTATTTTTTAAAAATGAAATCGAAAACGTAATATATTAACAATTTGTTAAGTTAACTGTGTAAAAAGAGTAATATATGTCATTTAAAAATGTAAAGTATTGAAATTAACCATAATTATTTTAAATTTGTAGAAATATTTGAATATAGAACATCTATACTCTTTATTAAAAGCAGAAAGCCCCTCTTAATGGTATACCATGTATACCGCGGTATACATATTATTTTTATCTTAATATTATTAATGTAATTCTAAATAAATATAATAAGATTTATTATTAAATTAAAAACCTATACTTACTCTTTATTAAAAACAGTTATTGGTATGGTATGCCATGTATAAATCCCCTCTTAATGGTATACCATGTATACCGCGGTATACATATTATTTTTATCTTAATATTATTAATATAATTCTAAATATCTATACTCTTTATTAAAAGCAGAAAGCCCCTCTTAATGGTATACCATGTATACCACGGTATACATATTATTTTTATCTTAATATTATTAATATAATTCTAAATAAATATCTATACTCTTTATTAAAAGCAGAAAGCCCCTCTTAATGGTATACCATGTATACCACGGTATACATATTATTTTTATCTTAATATTATTAATATAATTCTAAATAAATATAATAAGATTTATTATTAAATTAAAAACCTATACTTACTCTTTATTAAAAACAGTTATTGGTATGGTATGCCATGTATACCACATACCACAGTATACATATATTTATTATCTTAATAATCTTAATATATTTAACATAATTCTAAATTAATATAATAGGATTTATTATTTAATTAAAAGTTAATTTTTATTACTTTATTAAAATCAAAAACCCACTCTTAATAATGTACTCCATCCGTCCCATCCATTTGTTATCATTAAAAATGGAAGGTTTGACACGCATTTTAAGGCTCTTATAAAATATAATTCCATTATTTATTTTTTTAAAAATTCTTCTTTGAATAAAAATTAAATGTTTGGATTTTTATTCAAAGAAAACTTTTTTTAAAAATAAGTAATGAAACTATATTTTATAGAAGCCTTAAAATGCGTGCCGAACCTCCCATTTGAAACGATAATAAATGGATGAGACTGAGGGAGTAGTATGTCATATACAGCGGTAAAAATATAATTATTATATTAATATAATTAACATAATTCTAAATTAATATAAATAAGATTTATTATAAAATCAAAATCAGATATCCAACTTAATGTTCTCATATGTTGATATGTTATGTATACCGCCGTACACATATAATTTGATTGAGATCAAAAGATTTTTTATATTACCTATTATTTTATAAGTTACTTTCGATCGGTACAATTCATATCTCTCCTACTTCTAACAATTACAGATGAGTATTTTATCCGTCCCGTCGATCTTACTCTGTTCTCACGCCCCATTCGGGACGGGAATTTGAGACATTATTCATGTTCAGGACACACAGGAACACAGAGAAAGAAGCATAAAAATAACACGGGGATTGGTGGCGGGAACGGAGAAAAGTACATAAAAATAATTCGGGATTGGGGCTTGATTGATAAGGAAAACTCTTTTTCGTTGGAACACAATAGTACAAAGCCAAATTTGGGTATCTCTCATACTTCTAACAACTACATATGAGTATTTTATCCGTCCCGTCGATCTTGCTGTGTTCTCCACCCCATTCAGCAACGAGAATTTAAGAAATTATTTGCGTTGAGAACAAGAACAGAGAGAAGTATAAAAACAACTCGGGAATTGATTGCGGGAATGGAAAGAAGTATAATAAAATTATTTGGGGGATCGGGGACTTTATTAATGAGGAAAACTCTTATTCGTTGCAAAACAATAGTACAAAGCCAAATTTTGGTTAGTATGATATATCTAAATTAATTGGTTTCATTCCAAACTCGTGTTCGAATAGCTGCAACTACAATTATATAAGTTAGTTATTTATTCAATTTCAATTCTTTGATTTTACCAAATTTTTTATTCTTTCTATCGACATAATTAAATAATATTTATTTATTATAGACTTTCAATTTTTATTCTTGATCCGTGCTTCGCACGGGTTATGAGCTAGTATTTATAAGGGAAGGTATATTATATCGGTATTGTCATTGATACACTTGCTTATTTCCATAATAACATTTCTCATTTTGATTGATTTCCATAAATACAATTGATTTTATTAAAAATTTAGTAATGAACATTTATGATCTTCTAATATCTTACAAATTTTGGAAAGTTATTAATAATTTTAAATGCTTAAAAATGAAAAAAATGATAAGATATTTTAATGTTTAAATATAGCCCTAACATTCCCTTTTTTGTGAAAATGAGATATTTTTATAAATCAGTTTTTGAAAGTGAATATATATTAGTGAAAAAATCCTAGTGCTACATACCCCGAATTGATTCGACACGTGTCGTATTTTTATTTATTGAATTTTTATTCGTCGAATTCATATTTATGTACACGGATACACTATAACATTTCCCAAAAAATCCAAATTTTGATTTTGTTTAGAATTCCACTCATCATCTCCACTGTTTCGGGGGAAGCCATTTATAACGGTCGAATCCCGGCTCAGTCACCATAGAACCATCTGCATTTAATTGGTCTTGGCTATCTTTATCCCATCCCGGATCATCTGGAGGATACTCTTTTGTATCTTGATAAACAACATCGATTGTGGCTAAAAAGTACTTGTTCGGTTGGTCTGGAAAACTCTTATCCACATATGTCCATGCTTTTAGACCAGCCGAGACAGCAAACAAGAAAAGTCTTTATTATCAGGAAGTTTATCAAGATGCCATACATGCCTCTCTCCAACCTGAAGAGTCACCTGTGGTGGTCCCTGGCCACGGGGATTGTACACAGCCCCCAAATCAATTTCACTGCAACTAACTCCCATAGGTTCCTTGCGCTTCAATGCATTGATAACATACACATTATAACCTGCACTTGACACGCATGTAATGCTTGCGAAACCAAGTGTGAGTATTGTTATTGTAACATACAATTGGCTTTTCATTGTCAAGTTTCTTAGTTTTTCATCTTCCTCATTCACATGCTATTTATAATTAACTCTTTTTTTTAAGATCCAGTGAAAGTTTACTAAATAAAAAATATTACCGATTGATATTCTGTATTAAGAGTAATTATAGATAATGATCGGTTCAAAATGTATAGTGGTCCCAAAAATTAAGTTATTAATAGGTAATAATTGGACATAAAATAGCATCTACAATAGAGATAAAAGAAGCATCCAAGATTACTTCATATTTGATAGTACATTCATTCTAAAACACATCCAAATTCTCTAGAGTGGAAGATTTTTTTTGTCCCCCTATAAACAGAATAATAAAATGCAATAGTATCATAACAGGATGAAATTGCTTGCTCAGGGATCAAGAACTAAAACTATTAGTAGCTAATAATATCCAAATTGCATAAGATTTTTTATATTTACTCTATTCAGGAAGCCATATTTTCCAAAAATCAGAATTGCACCAGCTGCCATGGAACATCAAAATCTGGGGTAATGTCTTGTAAAACATAAGCAAGACCAAATCATTCTAGAGCCCATACCTCCATCTCCAGTCCATTATGAATCCATAGGTTAATTGAACGAATTTGTAAAATAGTAATGTCCCCTGTTACAATGTGCCTTAAGCTTACTTTTCAATATCCATGACATTTGCTTGGTTGAGCACGCCAATTAAATATATCACCTGTTTTGTTTCACAATAAAGATTCCATTCTGAGCTGAATTTGATACGATTATACAAGTCAGCACAATGTTTTTAATGTTTGATACCATTATAATTTATAGTAGTACCATGCTATATTAATCTTCCCAAGAAGCTAGGCCATGGGATTGTATATAAAACAAAACCAAATCTTCATCTATGCAAATTTTGCAAATGATTCTTTTTGTTGGATGAAATGCTTGATGCAGTGAAGTGTCTGTTTCCGAAATGATTGTATGTTTGATTTTTCCAGGTGCTTTTGGTTGATACAACATAGCGAAAATCAAACTCTGAAACATGTATGTTGCAGTTTTCAGATGTTTTTGGTTGACCGGGATACGCTCTGCAGTTGCTGAGGAGTATGCATATTGAAGCTTAACAATGTGGCTATATAATTTCTAGATTACATTGTCAAAATGCAATTGTTCCTACACTGGCCTTAAGCTTAAACTGAATAAAGCAATGTTAGAAGATATCTTGCAAATCAGTTCTCTATATCATAAGCAATGGCTTAATGAACTTTCAGCTATTTAGTCGATACCAGTTGCTTATAAACTGAGGCTCTAATGATTATATAACTTCCAATTCAAAAAAGTAAGAACTAGGTTAATTTTACTGAGCACAACAATTAATCATCAGAAGGGTAACTTTTTTATATATTCAAACAAGGTCATGTTATTACAGAAGGTACAGAAGTAAAAGACACAGATATGATGATTTATACATAATGCAAGGTCTTGTTGATCAGTACAAAAACATCTATCCGAGCACACTAGACAGTTCCTCATCTTCCATGGGAAAAACTTCTGAAATACCATGTATTACAAACTTGTTTGATGCGGAAATATCCGGTGATGCAATCTCCACCCCATTTATTGCTACTATTTGGGAAAAACATGAACTTGTCGTAATCTGCAGATCTTTATGATCAAGTAATGTTCTCAATGAAGCCATTTCAGGCAATGAAGTTAATTCTGTGAAAGAGAATCTCCGAGGTAGCATATGAAATTTCACAATTCTCTGTAATAGAGGTGAAGCTGATGCCAGAAATGGTAAATCAGGAGGAGCTAAAATTGTTACCGAATCTAAATCTTTAAAATCTTGAATAATTCCCTCAATAACTGAATTCAATCCCATGGCAAACGAAGCATACCCTTTAGATCTTAACAGGTGGATTATTCTTGGCCATTCTATCCTGTTCTTAGGAACTAGTTTTCGTTGATGATGTTGTCTCAAACTGGAGACACAAACCGGAGATTCAAGATTGTCCCAATCTTGACTCAACGAAGCAAAAGGCCTCAACACACCCTGTATGGAAACAGGTCCTTGAACAAACAAATCAGGATGACTGATCAACACATTATTGATCTCAACTGATCTCTGTCTTCTACTTGATCGCGTAACGACAGTCTTTTTACCACGTAAAAGGGTCTCAAGACAAGAGTTTTGTGGCTTATTCAAGAGTTCTTGAAATGTATATTTAGTAGGTACAATGTGGTAAAGCAGGAGTGGATTGAGTGCAGAAGAAGGGACTAAAGAGTCGGAAAATGCACGATCGTGGATAGCGAAAATGGTGAGTTGTTGCGAGGAGAGGAAGAGATCAGGAGAGATGTGGAGGAGAGTGGCAATGACATTGAAGCCATGAGATTTTAAGACATGAGTGGCGGTTAAAGAGAGTTGGTGTTTGATGGATGATTGTGTAGGTGTTGCAGAGTTGGGAGTTGAATGGAAAGAAGTGGTGATGATAATAGCTAATGTTATGGACATTGCAAAGTAGAAGAGAGCGTACCACCAGCGAGAACAAGACGACGACGACGACGACGACGACGACGACGACGACTCCATTGAATTCTTGGTTTTTGGTTTCTTGATTTTTAAGATATATGTGAAGGTGTGTATAAAAAGCAGCAGGAATAGTGGGGATGAGATGTGATGAAAAATAAATTTGGAGGGAAACTACTATCACTCTTATTTCCTATATTGAAAAGTTTATCAATTTTAATTATAATTATAAAAAAGAGAAAAATGTTTACTTTAGAAAACTTACCTACTATTAGGATGTTTTTTAGTGTAAAAAGAGTTTTGTAAATTAATAGAACTTTACGTAATTACAATAATATCCTCGTGCATTTACATGAGAAATCTAATTAAACTTAGGTAACTACTTTACGAGCATGAAACTCTATAAAAAAATAGTTAAAATATTTTAAGAAGTAATTTCTGCTCATTTATTCTAATAAAATTATCATTAGTTCCAAAAATAAATTTAAATATAACTTTTGTTAACATAATGGATAGGAAATCAATCCAAAACAAATGGAGTTTCTAGTTATCAAGCTAGAGTGAGATTTTTTATGATGTATCGAACTTAAAATTTGTCAATCATAAAAATTATGTTTAATCTCGAGTTGTATGCAAATCAAAATTGTGTTCAATCTCGAGTTGTATGCAAATCGAGTCGAGTGCGATCTCGTTAGAGGTTTTTGAAGGCCAAATTGACCTTTAATCGAATTCAAGTTACCGGAAATATCAAAATGTTTTTATCACTTGGCATATAAAGTGGGATACTTTTAGTGTACCATGTTCAACCCTATATTTTGTTCAATCTATTTATCTTGTAATATATATTATTCACTCAAGTTAAGTTCCCGCTCGTCGACTCGTCACGGTTCAAACCGGCTCGGCACGTACGGTCCGACACATACAGCACGGCACGTAGCAGCTCTCCAAGACTCCAACGGCTCTCCTGCACTCCTGCTCCACCTCCAACAGCTCTCCTGCAAATCTCTGCAACCTCCAACGTTCCTCTCCACTAACGTTGCTCTCCACTGCACCCCAACGTTCCTCCAACGGCTAGTATTTCCCCCTATAAATACTCACATTCTCACATTTCCCTCCACTGCACTCTCTCTCGCTCTATCTATCTGCTCTCTCTACTCTATCTCTCTACTTTCTCTCATCTCTCTTTCTCACTACTCTCTACTCTCACTTGGTAGTTGCTACCTGCTAGTTGTTGCTACTGTGATCTATGAAGCTTTAAATAATTCCGGCGAGTAAACAATTCCAACGAAACTTTAAAAAAAATCCGGCAAAGCTTTAAAAAAAATGGAAGAAGGAAGGGGAACAATATCATCTCAAGGTTCAACCCAAGCAACCTCGATGCGAAGCTGGTATTTATCTCGTTTCTAATTTCATTTTTTTTGCGTTTTTAATTTCTTTTTTTTTTTTGTGTTTTTAGTTTCATTTTTATGTTTTTGAAAATATTCGCTTTTTATGTTTTTAAAAGCATTCGGGTTTTGTATTTCTAGACATATTCGATTTTCATGTTATTAAAAACATTCGGCTTTTTGTGTTTTTAAAAATATTCGATTTTTATGTTTTTAAAAATATTCAATTTTCATGTTATTAAAATATTCGATTGAGTAGATCTAATACTTTACAGAATTTCCTTATATTTATGGTATTGCATGTCTTCTTGATCCCGGTGTTAGAAAGGAAGGTTTAGAAAATATTTTAGGACATTATTATGAAGTGTTAAACGTTTTATATGATCATGTTTTATATGTTAATCATTGTTTAGACTTGTTGTATCGTCTTGTAGATATTTATGCTTCAAAAATTCAAAGTTCTATATCACCAAAGAATAGTAGTACTGTTAGTAGGTTTAATAATACTATTTCATCTATACTAACCAAAAACAAAAATGTAGAATTTCCACTTCATCTTCCGTACCTTCTTCTTCTAATATGATTAGAGAATTTTTTTTCTTATAGTTACGAGTTAAATGATGATTTTGAAATAATACCATGGTGGAAGAATCATGAGTTACAATTTCCGGTTTTAGCAAAAATTGCAAGTGATATTTTAGTAGTCCTCGTTTCTACAATTGCGTCTGAGTCCGCTTTTAGTGCAGGTAGAAGAGTGTTAGACGAGAAGAGATCAAGTATTGCGCAGGACATAGTAAAAATTTGTTTTTGCAAAAAATATTGGGATCAAGCCGCGAAAAGACAACAAGGAAAAAAAAAAGATGACTCGGAAGGCGAAGACGATCCATGGATGACAATGGATACTTTGAATTACGACGCCTCAACTACCAACGAACAACAATAATCAAATAGTGGAAAGGTTTTTTTTTTTTTTTGTATTTTTAAAATTTGTTTGGTTTGTATTTGTTTTAATATGTTAATGCGGTTTGTTCCGTTTTTTTAGAGAGGAGGAGTCCTCTCAAATTATTTGTAAAATATTTTTTTAATTAATAAAATTAATAGAGGTACCATCCTCTTTTATTCCAAAAAAATTCGTAGAATTTTAAATGATATTTAATCAAATTAAAAGATAAAAAAAAATGCGGCGCCCGTCAACTCGTCCAGGCGTCACGACCCGGCACGGCTCGCCACCGAAAACATGTCAGTCCTGTCGCCCTTCCCCATCAACCCGGCAATGTTAAAACTTGGCACAGCTCACCCAGCCCGCCCGCTTGCCCACCTCTCCTCCTAGCTTTCACTCGTCCTCCTCACGACCTCAACTCACTTGTGTAATTGTAATTGCACCATGCATTGCTGCATTTTATATAAAAGTTCCCACCAACTTTTTGGGCCTCTCATAATTGAAGCTGCCCAGGTTCATTTTCTCAAACAGAAATTGAATCCCACTCTGTCTTGTGTTATTCTCACTTCTCTTTTTTAAGGGTAGTTTAATTTCATTTTCATGGCCTCTTACTCTTAAGAGACATAGTTTAAAGTGAAAATATAACAAAAAAAGGGGTCAAATGTACCGAATGGAAATCAAATTAATTAAAAAAGAAGCATATCTTACAAAAAGTAACCTAAGGTAAACAAGGAGTTATCTCTAGTCTTAAAAGTTCTTAAAAATTTTACATTCACCATTTTTCAACCTCGATTTCCAGGGAAACTAATGCTGGTGGTGATGGTGTTGGCATTCAACCGGAGTCACCGGAAACCTAGTAGCATCCTTACAATAATCATAAATCATATGTTTAGCACGAACCCACAACAGCTCATGGCTTTGATGCAGACTCAACTCAGCCAATCTAGGCTCATCCCACCAGAACTTCTTTTCGGCACTACTACTGCACTGTTGTAACATATTAGCTGCATTCACTGTGGCCTGGCACACGCAACCATCGATTTTAAAGTTCGTGTAGGAAGCGATAAATGGCGCATGGGACCAATCTGTTTTGACACGGCCACCCTGTGTTGCCCAGTCATCTGCATTCCATATTGAACTGTACACACCCATGGCTTGGTCTTTTGGGTATGGCAGACCCTTGTGTTCCAAGTTTGAGTGTACTCTGATCGGTGTCTCATCCACTAAAAATCTGTAACACAATTATAACAAAATAATTAGTACAAATTACCCTAATAATCATTTGTTCTTCATCTTATCAAATATTTTTGTCGAAATTATACTTACACAACTTGACGCTGGTTCCACAGGATCGAATACGAGTGGAAGTCCGTGGTTGGGTCGAACCATAGGTTCAATCTTTGTTCCCTATTGCCCACACCATTAACATACACATTTGTCTGAACAACATAAGGCTCACCAGTTGTATTACCAAGAAATTCAAAATCAAATTCGTGGTGTTTCGGACCGTCTGAGGACATCTGCACACCCAACCAAGAATGTTTCATCAAAATCAGACTCAATCTAAACACATTTAAATAAAATTTAAAAAATAGAGTAAGAAACGAATAGAAGGCAAAAGAGTCATACATAGAAAGCAGTGACTGTTCCGGCAGAATCACCCTCTACAAGCTTAATATCAACTGTGACTTTTCCGAACATGTACTTGTTTTTCGACGAAAACCCAGCTCCTGATAAATCAAATAATCAAACATTCCATCAGTTACAGACACATACATACATAAGAAATCAAACATAAAACATAAATTTGGAGTAGTAATTTACCGGAAAAGTTGTCAAGTTTCATTTTAAGAGTCTCTCCTTCATAAACAAAATGGTCCAAGGCCCAACCAGGTTCAAAAAGCTCATCAAATTTAGATGAGCTAACTCCTGAACCCATCAACATTACCAAACCAACACACACCCACAACATCACACACCCCATTGGCAATTTAGCACCCATTCTCACACTCACTGTGTGTATTTTCTCACACCCACTATGTGCCTATATAAAGAAAGTTAGAGAGAAAGACAAGAGTGAGGCTTCTACTATGCTAAAATGTTGTTTTTATAGCCAACACTCATGAGTAAAAGGGCAGCTTACTAAAGAAGCCTGCCTGGCTGGATGGCAAAGTGGGTCCCAACCTGACATGTCAGCGTCCACGTCAGAGAAACTTGGATCACACTTTTCACGTAGGGGGAGGACAAAACATTTAAAAAATGAAGCCGTTGCGGTGAGTAATAATGGTGATGGCAGCTGGCTGAGAGCTGGTCCAAGATGGACTGCAAGTAATGGAATGAAGATAAAGGCAATGAGGGTACAGATTTGAACCAATGAAAATCTGACACATAATGGGAAACAGCTGGGGGTCAGTGTTTGTACAAGTATTCTCTACAGTTGTCACTCACCATTATTGGAGTTGTAAAAAGACCCCTTCTTTTGCTCCCAGTACGGGTTGTCTTCTTTTTCATTACTAGTAATTTCAATGCCTTTTCTGCGAGATTCCTGGAGGAAATGGTTTTTTTTCTCAGGTAACTAAAAATTTAATTCACGAGCTGCTTCGAGTTCATAACATCATTACCAAAATATAATTGTACCACGGATATTGAGTTGGGTCAAATCAAATATTGTCATGCTCGAGTTACCCAATCAATTAACAAGAGAAAAAATTGAATTCAATCGGTTGAAAAGGTCACCTTGAATATTTTCGTGCCAAGTTTAAATATGCAACAAACTAAATTTTAAATATTGTTATTTTGTGCCAAGTTTAGGCAATTATCTTTTTTAACTAAAACATATTAGTGTCAAAATATATAAGTTATAAAACTCACTTCACCCGTTATCAAATCTTTGGTCCTGACTAAAGGCGAAAATCTTATTTGGATTTTGGGACTATTTTCGACAATTCGTGTTGCAGTGGCATTTCTCTGTAATGAAATCAGAAAAAAGAGGGGTTAATTATCAAAATCATGACTAATTACGATCAAATATATCACTTTGGTGATCGTTTCTAAAATTGACTCATTTTTCACACTGGTTTCAATCTTATTATCAAACCAGTTATTATCACACTGATTTTCCAAGCCCCTCTGAATTTCTTCAAACCTGAAATTTGACTTTGGGATTGATTTCTGGAAGGTGCTCCCTCCCTCCCACCCCTCCCTTCTCCTCAATCTCTTTGGTCTACCTCTCAATTTTTTGGGAACAGCTGGAGGTAACATTGTAGCAGGATCACTAAATTCCCAAAATTTCTCTCCTGGCTGCTATACTCAATTTATATGTTTTGAGGGTTGACCCTAGCTGGTTTGATAATAAGATTGAAATCAGTATGAAAAATGAGTTAATTTTAGAAACGATCATCAAAATGATATATTTGATCGTAATTAGTCATGATTTTGATAATTAACCCGAAAAAAGAGTCTTGGGATACCTTGGCCAAATCAGAAAATGCTGTAGAAGAGTAGGAAGAAAATGCTCCTGAACTAGTGTCACTCTAAACACTGTCCTTTATTAATTTTAAAATCAGGTCGAATTGGATTGGACTGATCAGTCTGAACATGATACGTGATCACCATGATTCGAAAACTCATTATCTTTACAGTCTGGAGATCTGTGCCGTATAATTGTTCTTCTTTTTCAATCTTTTTCAATAAACAATGTTAAATATACTACGTCCATATATGAGAAAGAATTTAGAGTTAGCTGTGTATGGAGTTTCTTAGATTCAGTCAGTTGAGACAAGTCCCATGTTATCCTCTTCAATCTACTGTGAATTCCACTATCCAATAATTCATCTATGCTGCCATGCATAATGGTATAGTATTTTAAGATATTAAATTATGATTTTTACTAATCAATGAGATTGGTTATACATGAATATTAGCTGATAACTCGTGATAATAAAATATTAATATTATAAATTATAAATAAATATTAATAAAAAATATACTTATAAGAATTGAATGATAAAAATATATAATAAATAATTTAATTATGTATTTTTAGGTAACTGGATCATGGATGAAACTAATGACTTTGGTATCATGTTTTCTTTATGAATAAAGAGTATAGAAGTTTTTGGGCAATTGAACCTTGTTGAAACTAATAAAATTAATATAAATAAATAAATCTTGTATAGTTACGTAGTTATTAAGAATCGAACCCTAAGTCAAGCTAAAAATTTAAATTAAAAATAAATCTTTTATAATTACGTAGTTATGAGATTCGAACCTGAATTTAATGATAATCAAATTTAATACTTTGGTATAAATTTACATATTATTTTATTTATTAATAAAGAGTATAAATTTTGTTAAACTTTTAGTTCGAAATTTTTGGAATGTATAGAAATGAGAGGGACATCCCAAAATGGAAAGTGTATAGAAATGAATGAGACGGGGGGAGTACTTGTTTAATACCAGCTGATAACCCGTGCTTGGGCTGAGCATGAGTCGATATCAACATATTAATATTGATAAATATTAATAAATTTTTTTAAAAAATGTATTTGTCGAGAATTGAATGATAAAAATATATAATAAATAAACCATTATTTAATTATGTAGTTAAAGACAATCGAACCGTTTGTAAAACTAAAAAAATTAAAGTAAATAAATAAATCATGTATGATTACGTAGATGCAAGGAATCGAACCCTCGATGTAGCTAATAAATTTAAATAAATAAATAAATCTTGTATAATTACGTAGTTGCAATGAATCGAACCCTGGATGAAGTTAAAGAATTTAAAGTAAATAAATCTTGTATAATTACGTAGTTGCAAGGAATCGACCCGGATTTCGTGATAATCAAATTTGGTACTTTGGTACCGCGCGTCATTTTCACATTGTTTTGATAATTAATATTAATTTTAATTATAAAAAAATTTATTAAAAATGTACTTATAGATATTTGAATGATAGAAATATATAATAAATAAATACTATTTAATTATGTGGTTATAAGCAATTAATCTTGAATTTGGTACCGCACAATATTTTAACAGTATTTTCTTTATTAATAAAGAGTGTAGAAGTTACAGACAATTGAACTTTGAATGAAATTAATGAAATTAAGGTAAATAAATAAATTTTGTATGATAATGTAGTTGTAAGGAATCGAAACATGAATTAAGCTAAAGAATTTAAATTAATAAATCTTGTATGTGGTTGCGAGGAATCGAACCCAGGTCTCGTGATAACCAAATTTGGTATTTTGGTACTTTTGGTACCGCGCGCCATTTTCACATTATTTTTCTTATTAATAAAGAGTATAGATTTTATTAATAAAAGTGCATTGTTTTTATTAAAGTAGGACTACAGGAGAGAGGAAATTATGATGTTTCTTATATTTTTATAAAAAATTAGTCAAAGAATTCTTAAAAAAAGAGAAATGCTACTTAGAAATAACTAGTAAAATGATGTTATTAGTGATTTAAGGTATAACCGGAGATTGTTGTGGTGTTTTGATATCATTTCTTAAAAATCAACTTAAGAGTATGGATAGCTAGATCTATTGGACTTTCTCTAAGTCACTCCTAGTCTAATATGTATCAATCTACCTAGGAATAATTGAGCAAAGGTATAAAATGTTCTCTCTTCTTCAACAAGGTATATAATGTTCTCTCTTCTTCTAAAAAGTTCGGTTTGTTTTAGTAATTATAGATAGATTTAAGTTCCATTTGTATTTAAGTCTGTCATATTGACAGGAGTTTGTCTGTCGTATTGACATGAGTTTTTTTTCTTTTTTCTGTTAATTTGTCATTGTGTTATTGCAAATCATGGAACAGAGGAATCAATCATTGGAGGATATGTGTGCGAGGATGACTTTAGAAGACGAGGAGGAGGGAGGTATAGATGTTGGGAGGAAGAAATCACAGTGAAGGCTCAGACGTATATATTGATAGGGAAGTTTCTAACAGAAAAGAATATCAATTTCAAGGCGATGCAGGATATGATGGTCTCATTATGGAGACCAAAAGAAGGAATGGAAGTGCATGATATTAGGGGATTTAGATATTCTTTTTGTTTTTTTATCATATCCTAGATATGCAGAAGGTCTTGGAGGGCGGCCCTTGGTCATTTGAACAGAACATGTTGGTTTGTAACCAATTATCTGGAACTGAAGATCCCCATACTGTGAAGTTGTAGGAGGCAGATGTGTGGATTCAAGTATATGATATTCCGAAGGGATTCATATCAGAAAATGTGTTGAAGAGTGTGGGAAATACGATAGGTCGATATATTCGATCGGACCCTGTTAATTTTAATGGCATGTGGAAGGAGTATGTTAGAATCAGAGTTGCTTTGAATATTGAGAAACCCCTTAAGAGGAGGATGAAGTTGAAGCGGGAAGGAAATGCTTGGACCTGGATTAATTTTAAATATGAGAGGATGAGCTCGTTCTGCTTTGTATGTGGAGTAATCGGTCATTCAAAAAGAGAATGTAATGTTGTGTATTCGAATCCGGAGAAGGTTGTTGAAAGGGCATATGGTCCTTGGCTTAGGGCTCCAAATCGTAATAATAAAGCTGGTCCTGGTGCAAGATGGTTGCGTACCGATAACGAGGGAGAAACACGGTGGTCGGATAATAAAAACACTAGTACAGGGTCATCAACCATTGCATACGGTGGTAGGGGGTTGAAGAGAGATTCATGGACGTTGATGGGGTAATTCGCGAAGTTTCAGGGAATCAAAAGACAGTCAAGGTTGTTATGCAGGATAAGGGGGATTTGAATGAGATGTATCAAGGCCATTTAAAGCGGGGAGACACAGCTAGAGGGAATTTAAATTTGAATGAGAAGATTGTGATTGACTCGAAAAGAAAGCGGATGGAAACAGAATCTCAGGGTGCAAATAGCGAACATGATAATATACAGACTGATGGGCCACAAAATGTAACTGATTTAAGGCCCATTTCTCTTTGTAATGTGCTTATGCGCATTTTATCGAAGGTTATGACTAATCGTTTGAAGCCTTGTTTGAATTCAATTATCTCGGATAAACAAAGTGCGTTTGTAGAAGGTTGTTTGCTAACAGATAATGCCTTAATTGCGTATGAAATAAATCACTTTATTTGGAAGAAAACGCAGGAAATGTGGGGATTGCAGGCTTAAAAATTGATGTATCAAAGGCTTATGATCGACTTTAATGGAGTTTCATAGAAAATATGCTCAAAAAGTTTGGTTTTTCTTATAGCTGGATTAGTCAGATTATGACATGTGTTCGTAGTGTGTCCTATAGCTTTTTTCAGAATTGTGAGATTTTTGGCGAGATTTTTCCTGAAAGAGGACTCCGCCAGGGGGATCCCATTTCCCCTTATTTATATATCTTATGTGCTGAGGTCTTGAGTGCAATAATCCAAAAGAATGAAGATGTGGGATTGATTCATGGTGTTTCTATAGCGCGAGAGGCTCCATCTATCTCTCATCTTCTTTTTGCAGATGATTGTTATCTATTCTTTCATGCAATAGAAGTAGAAGCATCCAATATAAAAGGGATTTTACGTTGATATGAGGAGATCTCTTGACAAGCCATTAATTATTACAAGTCTAATATCATCTTCAGTCCTAATATGGGAGTAGGGGTCAGATCAAGGGTGTGTTCTAGCCTCGAAGTTCAAGAAGTTAGTAAGCCTGGAAAATATTTAGGTATGCCGATGATTGTAGGGAAAAATAAGAATGAAGTTTTTGTTGATTTAATCGATCGGGTGGGTCAAAAGTTACAAGGCTGGAGTCATGTGTCACTGTCTAAAAGGGGAAAAATTGTGCTTCTAAAAACTGCGGCTTAGTCTATTCCAATTTTTTTGATGAATTTGTTTTTAATCCCAGTAAGTGTCTGTGATGCCTTTAAAAAGAAAATGAATGGTTTTCTGTGGGGTAAAGGAACGAATGGTAGATGCATCAGGTGGATGTCGTGGGATAAATTGAGTGTGTCAAAATTTGGTGGAGGTTGAGGAGTTTTAATACAGCTATGTTAGCGAAGCAAGGTTGGCGAATTTTAAATGAGGAGAATCCGTTAGTGTCTAAAATTGTTAAGGCTAGATACTTTCCAAAGGTGGATTTTTTGAATGCTGAGCTAAGAGCAAATCCTTGTTATATGTGGAGGAGCATCTTGTCAGCACAACAGGCTATTAAATTGAGATGTCGTAGGCGTATTGGGGATGGAATGAGTACGAAAGTCTGGAAAGTGCCTTGGCTTCCCTGTGTTTACATATCTATGACTATTATACCCGAGCTAGAGGATGTTGAGGTGCAGAGTTTATTTGATGTGGGAATTGGTGGATGGGACCATGATATTTTGAATGATATATTTAACAGTCGAGATCGAGAGTTAATTCGGCGAATTCCGATTCCCCTCAGGCGAAAGGAGGATTCTTGGTTCTGGGTGTTGGAGGAAAGTGGTATGTTCACGGTTAAAAGTATGTATAAGCAACTTCAGGGTGGTTATGATACGACTTATAGCAGTTTTTGGAAAAAGTTGTGGTCTTTAAAAATCCCAGGGAAGGTAGCTACATTTTTGTGGCGGGTGTGTAACAGATGCTTACCAACCCTTGTTAGTTTGGCTTCTAAGCAGGTCCAGGTGGATATTGGGTGTCCATGGTATCAAAATGAGTGTGAAAGCGATACTCATGTTTTATTTGAATGTGGTTTTGCGAAAACAGTGTGGGCAATGTCTGGTTTGCAAAGACAAGTGTGTAGGGTGCAGAATGAGTCCTGTTTTGAAGTGCTGGTTCGTTTGTTTCAGACGATCACTAGAGATCAGAGTGCCATGGTTGGGATGAGTTGTTGAAGTTTATGGAACCAGCGAAATAAGTGGGTCTGGGATATAGTTAATGGTTCTGTTTTTGGCGTTAAGGTAGCTGTATTGAGTTTACTCACAGAATGGAGGAAAGCCAGATTGATAGAGGGGCAAGCTGTGCGTCGAGTTGATGTTGGCCTTCAGGTTTGGAGTAAGCCACCGACAGGATGGAAGAAAATAAGTGTTGACGCTGCAACTTCTACTGAGGGTTATGTTGGGATAGGAGGAGTTATTAGGGACGAGGAAGGTCAGTTTCTTCGATGAAGATGTGATCGTATTGATGGGCATTAGAAAGCCAATGAGGCTGAGGCTCTTAGTTTGAAAGGAGCTTTGTCATGGGCAAAGGATCAGGGGCTTGATCACTGTATTTCTGAATCGGATTCGCAGCAACTTGTTGAGGCATGCAACGGCAAACAAGGAGCTAGTTACTTTCATATCATTGTGTCGCATTGTATTGAGTTAAGTAAGCACTTTGATTATGTGCTATTTGCTTTAGTGCGTAGTTCTGCAAATAGTGTAGCACATTTGTTAGCTACACATTCTTTGTCTGATCTGAGAGAGTGGGTTGTTCATCCACCTCAATTTATTCATCATGTACTGGATACTGATTGTTCTTAATGAATTTAGGTACGCTTCAAAAAAAAAAGTCACTCCCAGTCTCCCTTCTTTTATTTTCATCAATAAATATTTATTTTCCTTATATTTTAACATCTTTTTCTTTGTCTCTCTAACTTTTCTCTCTCCGTATCTCACTCTTAAACTAGAGATTTTTTGTTTATTGTATTTTTAAGGAATTGTGTTGAACTTGATGTTATAGTTAACATGTAATATAATATGTTAAGTTACTAAGAGCAAGTCCAATAGTCTCTTTACTTAGTCATTATATAAAATATAAAAAATTCTCTTTATAGTTTAGGACATAGGTAAGTAACATTATCTACAACAATATTTCTTAAACAAATTTCACATTTATTATTTTATTATTAAAATGACATATTTTTAATTAAAGTAATAGAGAAAATGATAATGTTTCTCATATTTTATTATAGAAAAATAGTGAATGGATTTTTTTTTTTTAAAAAAGAAGGATTCTACTTAAAAATAAGGAATGAAGTCATGCTATTAGAGCAACTTCAATGGAGTCTTAGCCCATTCCTTAAATATACTATCAAAATAATGAATTTTGATGATTTAAAATATTTTATATTTGAAGTGGTAAGTGATATGGGCTGAAAAATAATCTTAGAAGTACAATTAATGACGTATTAATTAGACACGGACTGGTCCAAGAGCACAGCCCAATAAACAAGGCCCGAAACCCTAATTATTTATTAATTTCGTAATTAATAAATAGGGAAAATATACAGCTCATGAAAGGAGTCCAAAATATGGTAAATTCATCAAAGAAGGATCTAGAATCCCAATTAAAAAAAAATAACGAGTCATAGTCCTTATCAACAAGGAAAAGACTTGTCCACCAAGAAATACAATGTTTATCCATTATCAAAAAGGAGACTTATTCGCTGAGTCTCCTAAACATACTCTAAATACGAGGCTCTAGACGCCTATATAAAGGACCTGATCCTACAATCAGAACTACGTCTTTGGCTTGATTCTCAGCATTAATTGAGATACGTAGGCATCTTGTGAGGACCGGTTTAGTCTCGAAACACAAGTGCAGCCATTAAAGCTCGAAAGCTCATAAATCCTAGCAATTAATATACAAGTACGTTTTTAATCCATAACATTTGGCGTCGTCTATGGGAAGACAACATCAACCATGGAAAACACACGAAGAACAACTCGAGATACTTCAGTTTCTGAGGGGCTTCCTATCACCTCTGAGGCTGATGCTCACGGAAATCAACCACCACCAACTACTGGCACTGAAGGGACGAATATCCCCACCAATACTCAAGGACCGGAGGTCCCAATTTCGGCTGAAGGGATGAATCCCCTGCAGATGGTCATTCATGGATCTAATCCACAAGAGACCGTTCACCAGCAGCCAATTACAACCTCCCCACTGCTCATGAATGCACCAAGTGGCCTTCAACTCCATACTAATGATCTCCCCCAATACGCAAATCAAACTTTGGGGATGCCGGGCTATGGCATGCCCCCTCGACCCATGGCGGGCGGTAGTGGTCTCAATTCCACCTACCACGAGGCATACGTTCCTCCTTATGTACAAGGTCTGAGACCCTAAACTCTACAAACTCAAACTCGAAGGACCCTTTTGATTCGGGATTACTCGGGGCCATATACCGAGGATGAGAATGACTCAAATGGAGAAGAAAGGGATGTTGCCCCTAGGAGAAGACGTTCTTCTCAAACAAATCGGGAAACTACTAAGGAAAAACTTGTGTCCCTTGAAGCCGAGGCTGCAAGGCTCAAGAAACTACTGGCCGAAGAGGAAACGGCAAGAACTCAACGAGTCCTTGTGATTAATTTGGATCCAACACCAAGAAGAACCAATAGGGCTGAAGCCCCAAGGGGGGATCCTAGCATTCTATTGCCTCTAGGAGATCCTGATGACCCTACACCACCATTCACTAAAGACACACTACGCCATAAGTGCTCATATGCAATGCTTTTTTAATGTGGCTGTAGACCAAAAAAGCGTTGCATTCAGCTTGGTTTTCAAAAATGCAACACGAAACTGGTGTTGCATCCGCGGGCGTGGCCTTTGATATGTAATGCAACGCTTTGTTCCATCTAATGCAACACCGAAAAAGCATTGCATTACAACCATAATGCAACACTACTAGCATCTAAATGCAACATCATTTAGTGTTGTCATACACATGAATTGGAGCCAAGCTTCCAGGTCACCATAGTGGGGCCCACTAGCATGCCACATCAAAATGGATCCCACTAACATGCCACGTCAGCAAAGAGACCCACATGCCATGTCATCTATGGGACCCACATGAAGTAATGCAACACTTTGCAACACTATATTTATTAATGTAACACCGTTATATTCTGTAATGCAACACTATTATATTCTGTACTATAACACTAAAAAGGGAAAATACAATGCTTTAATTAAAATTTCTGCAATAATAGTTTTGTACATAAAAGATCCAAAACATTCATCATCCCAATTATTTTACATACCATCCAAACCATCCCAAATATTCTACTAACTAATCAAACCATCCCACCAAGGCATATACAACATCTTACTAAATACCTAAAGTCCAATAACACAAAAGTCCAATAACCTAAAGTCCAACATCTTGCTAGTTACATAATTAAATTACTAAGTAGCGCCGCCTTGATTCACTGTTGTCTTAATCACTTGATACGATAACACAAAAGTCTCCTGAGATTAGCTTCTAGTTTTTTCAACAACCATGTAGCATGAGAAGTTATGTCGAAACTGGCCCATGTTGGTTCATCAAACCTTCTGCACATAAAAAAAACAACTGAAAAAATTCATGATACAATAACAAGAAACAAGCAAACCAAACAAAAATAGATTATACTTTACTTACCTTGTCATACTATATTGATTCTATTGGTTTCCACGATTATAGGTGCCTTGTTTTTACTATATTTTTGTTTATATAACCTTCAATAGAATTCTAATAAATTTCCACTATAAAGTTAACAAATACACAAACATTATACCAAATTTTTAGCTCAAGCTTGCATGCAAAGAAAAGCTATTAACCTTTTAAAGTAGCTCATGCAAATCTGAAACTAAACAGAGCACCAGGTGGCAGCTGGTTGTCATGCTTGTTTGAATCATTAAAGCATTCAATTAAAATCTAATAAAATTACGTAACGTAACTAACTCAGAGTTTAATAACATATCAAAATTTCAGGGCAAGATCATTGGCAGATTAAAAGTTATGACAATTAGGCACAACAACTTCAAAGAATCTACTCAGAAGTATAAAACCGGAAGTCATTAAGCATCTACTCAGATCTCTCAGTAGCCACCACATTTTTATTTTATACATTACCATTCAAGAAAACTTTCTATCATCGTCCTTATACCTGACCATTATAGAGTATTCATTTTATAAATTTCTAGACTAAAGTTTAAATCTCTTAGTACTAATCTGCAGATTGTATGGATTTTAACATTACCAATAACCTTTCAAATAGTTAGCGCACATAATGTCTAATTTCACGAGACTGTAACATACAGTCATATGTAAAGATGTTCTCAGAATCACCAACCTCTTGACAAACACATATTTACACCAGGTCATATAGGTACTTTTATTCCCCTGGCAAAGAGTCTTGAAACATACTGAATCAAAAGAATAAGAACCAGGGTGTTGTGAACATGATCAGCACTATTGTTTTTCATTGCTGGAACAACATACCAATTAAGAATCTGCAAGCAAATGCAAAATTAAGATTTTATTCAAGGTCTGAAGAAGAAAACAACTACAGACGTGTGTAGAAATTATACTGAACTTCCAATAAAACGCTCGAGTCATATTAATATGATCTCATACATAAAAAATTATTTTTTTCCAGGGCAACATTTAAGTAATCAGTGATGACTTGTAACCACATCTTTAGCAGTTCTTTTAAGCGTGAAAGTACTTATTAAGAAGCTGGAGCCCTAATGTATCTCAGTCATTCCAAATAAGTTATGACAATTAGGCATAACTTCTTCAAAGAATGGCGTAAAATTTCTCTTAGCATGTTATATCAGGTCACACAAATATATAGAAGTCAAAAGAGCTACAAAATTCAATTATGCTAGACTTTTCAGAAACATACTCTACAAATCTAGTAGAGGATCTCCCTACAACTGTTCCACAACAAGACTTGTACTCCTTCTTAGAAGCACAATGACCACCAGCCTTGTTTCTTGAGGGAATCATCTAAGCAACAAAAAAGATAGTCAAAGTATTATTGATTAATCACACTATATAAATTTAAAAATGTAGTAGAAATTCTTCTCTGCAACTAAGTAACAACTGTAAAGACGGCTTTATCATCTTCCGAGCTGTTATTTTCTAGTTTTACTACCATAGGGTGCCTTGAGCTGAGCTGTTGTTTTGACTCTCACCTGTATAATTTTTTTAAAAATAAATAAATAAGACAAGCATCAGAAATAGACCAACAAACATAGTGCACTTTATCATGTATTTAAGACATGTAAAGTGGAGTTCATACTTGGAAATGCTTTATCACTGCTCTATATCAAACTGGCCAATTGAAATCACAATGCCCTTTATAAAAAAAATATATCAGGTCAAATTTAAGTTTCATATATAAAAAATGTAAGAGGATACACAAATATAATCACATCCTAATTTATAAATATACATTTTTTGATTATATATATACATACATATGTACTCTTTCCCCTCCCTCCCTCTCTTTCTCTAACATAACCCAGATGTCAAGCATATATATGAATATAAGAAGCAAATATAGATAGAATTAAAAAACCAAGCAATGATAACCAAATATAACCAAAACTAATTTGAATCTTAACCAATACCAAAACCCAAAACTAAATACAACCAAAACTAAATACAAAACCAACATGAATCTTAATTTGAATACAATTAAAACCAAAACACAAACATTAAATACAAAACCCTAATTTGACTCCTTAATCAGTCAAATACAAAGAATAGAATTGAGAGCCCTAAACTGAAATCCAAATGAATTAGAGATTAAATACTTAAATGAAAGCCGTAGAATGAAAGCCCCAAAATTAATCACCTCTAAACCCAAAAAAGAATAGTCTAAGGTCGACAAACAAACGCAAAAAAATGAGAGTAGTTAATTGAGTACCAATCAGAGCTTGCAACTTCGTGAGTATGTTGTTTAATTTTGTCGAGAGTAGAGTGTCAATCGAGAGAGAAGAGGAAAGAAAATGAATCTGAGAGAGGAGTATTTGGTTTTTTGGGAGAAGGGATAGTGATTTGGGGTGGTGATTTGTGCGTGAATTATTTTTGAAGGGGGGGAACAAGCCGTCCAAAATTTTCAACTCCCGCCTCGCTTTTTGCCGTGCTGTTATCTAGAAAAATTAAAAAAATTAGATACTTATAATATATTATATATCAAATTATGAAAATACTTACAATTTATAATATATTATATGGGCTTGGAGTTTCAAAAGGTCATAATAGAAAACTTTTCTATTAATCCGCCTATAATCATTATATTTAATTAATATTTTTCAATGATCTGACAATATTATGTAAAAATATAGTTGTCGAATAGTTTTTATGCAAATTTAAGTTGTAGAGTATTAATTTTATAAGGATGTTATTTTTTAATATAGTGTTAGTGGAAGAGATTGACAGTTTATTTTTTCGTTAAAAAATGATTGTTTAAATTTCTAAATCATTTGAAAATTTGTAAATCTATTCATTTTTACTAGATACTTAAATCCGTACGGCTGAATTTTTAATTACATGTCTAAATATTGTGAATTTGATGCGCATTAGTAAAAAAAATATTCTAGAGTGACCTTTAGATACTTTTTCCCTATATTATTATATATCAAATTTTAAATTAAGAAATATTTAAAATTTAAATTTCATATTATATGCTCTAATATATATGTCTAATTTTAATAATTATAATAATAATTTAGTGTAGTGCAACGCTTTTAAATGGCGTTGCACGTCGCAACGCTAACATTCCCACCGCAACAGTGCATTCACGTCTAATGCAATACTTTTTTAATAGTGTTGCAGAAGACTAAAAGGAAGCATAGATATTGCAATGCTTTGCTTGCAACCCTCACGAAAAGCATTGCATATGAGCACTTATGGCGTAGTGACATCATGAAAGCTACCATATCTAGGAAGTTTAAGATGCCAACGATCAAAGCTTATGATGGAACGGGGGATCCCGCAAATCATGTAAGAACCTTCTCCAACGCACTGCTGTTGCAGCCAACCAATGATGCGGTCAAGTGTAGGGCGTTTCCACAAACCTTGGCAGGCATGGCCCAACGATGGTATAGTCGTCTTCCTCCCAACTCTATTGGGTCTTTCAAGGAACTAAGCAAAGCTTTCATCAATCAATTCGTTAGTGGAAGAGTGCATGAGAAAAGCTCTACATCACTCATGGGAATCGAGCAAGGAAAGAATGAAGCCCTAAGGGACTATATCAATCGATTCACCCGGGAGGCTCTGAAAGTCCCGGACTTAGAGGACAAAGTGGCTATGATAGCCCTGCAACAAGGAACCACTGATGATCAGTTCAAAAGATCATTGGCAAAACATCCACCCGAGAGCATGTTGAAGCTCCAAGATAGAGCCGGAAAATACATCAAGGCTGAAGAGAGTATGAGAAAGCACGAACCCACTACTGGTGGCAGTGGAAATCCAAAGAAGAGAAAGGAAACACATGAATATGATGTCAAGGAAAAGTTTCCTAGAACATCAAAAGATTCTGATTCTCCACCCAAGAGGAACAATTTTGGGCCAAAATTCACGGAGTATGCAAGATTAAACACTCCCAGGAGTCAAATTCTGATGGAGATAGCTAAGGAAGGAGATCTCAAATGACCGAAGCCAATGAGGGCTGACATGTCCAAACGGAACCAAAACCAATTCTGCAGGTTCCACAAAGAAGTCGGTCACGACACCGACGATTGTAGGCAGATGAGATCGAATTTCTGATACGAAGAGGAAAACTTAGTAAGTTCACCAAGGATGGAAACCAAGGAAGTCAAGGGGGGAACTATGAAAGGAAAGATTATGACAGGAGGGACAACGATCAAGATCGAAATCCCAAGCCCCGAGGGCCGGTAATCAACATGATATTCGGAGGGCCAACTGCGACTGGGTCCTCCCGAAACTCAAGAAAGGCTTATGCTCGAGAAGTAATGACTGTGGTCGGAGAAGCACCGAAACGTGCCCGAACAGAAGTATCAATAGGTTTTGATGATTAAGACCTAGAGAGAGTGAAGTTTCCCCACGATGATCCCTTAGTCATCGTTCCGGTGATAGGAAATTCTGAAACCAAGAGAGTTTTGGTCGACAATGGAGCTTCAGTGGACATCTTGTTCCATGATACTTTTATCAAGATGGGCTATACTGACTCTCAGTTGACACCCTCGAATATGCCCATATATGGATTCAATGGAGTGGAGTCAAAGGTGGAAGGCACTATCCAACTCCCAATGACAATGGGGCAAGGGTCGAATACGTCTACTCAGATGTTGAACTTCATAGTTATAAAGGAAAATTCGACCTACAATGCAATCCTAGGAAGGACTGGTCTTCATGCGTTCAAGGCTGTTGCCTCATCCTTTCATCTGAAAATCAAGTTCCCAACGAGGAATGGAATTGGTGAAGAACGGGGAGACCAAAAGATGGCTAGAAGCTGTTATGTAGCCGTCCTAAGGCCAGATGGAATCGGGGGGCAGGTTCTCCCAATTGAAGACATGGATATCAGTGACAATGAGGACCGAAGAGGGAAACCAGCTGAGGATTTAATCCCAATTCCCTTAGTCCCAGGTGAACCGGAGAAGGTGACTTATGTTGGAGAACTACTGCCTGAGCCATTAAAAAGCAAGCTCATATCTTTTCTTCAAGAGAATAATGACGTTTTTGCTTGGACAGTGGCTGACATGCCAAGGATTGATCCCCAATTGATAACTCACAAGTTGAATGTGGATCCTGAAAGAAAGACAGTGAAACAAAAAAAGAGAAATTTTGCTCCAGAAAGACAAGAGGCCATTAAACAAGAAGTTGAAAAGCTTCTGGAAGCCGGATTCATTGAAGAGATACAATTCCCAAAATGGTTGGCTAACCCCGTGATGGTCAAAAAGGCCAATGGAAAATGGAGGATGTGTGTGGACTTCACTGACTTGAATGATGCATGTCCTAAGGATTGTTTTCCCTTACCAAGGATTGATGCATTAATAGATGCTACAGCTGGACACGAGATGCTCAGCTTCATGGATGGCTTCAGTGGATACAACCAAATTAAAATGCACAAGGATGACATCTCCAAGGTATCATTCATCACTGACTTTGGTGTTTTCTGTTATCTAGTCATGGCATTTGGACTTAAGAATGCATGGGCAACATACCAAAGATTTGTGAACAAAATTTTTGGACACCTAATTGGAAAAACCATGGAGGTCTACGTAGATGACATGCTAGTCAAGAGCCTCGATAAGGCCGATCACATAGAGCACCTCCGAGAGGCATTCGAAGTTCTGAGGCACCACAAGATGATGTTGAATACAGTTAAGTGTGCCTTTGGTGTAGGCTCGAGAAAGTTTTTAGGTCTGATGGTTTCCAAGAGAGGAATCGAGGCTAATCCTGACAAAATCAAAGCAATTCTAGACATAGAACCACCACGGACTGTCAAGGATGTCCAGAAACTAACGGGAAGAGTGGCAGCATTGGGAAGATTCATCTCCAAGTCAGGAGAGAAGTGTTTACCTTTCTTCAAAGCACTCAAGAATGTGAAATTTTTTGAATGGACAACTGAAAGCCAAGAGGCCTTTGAGGCCCTGAAGAAATACATGGTTGAAGCACCACTGTTGGCAAAGCCAAATCCAGGGGAAATTCTCTATTTGTACTTGGCTGTTTCTAACACAGCCCTCGGAGCCGTTTTGGTAAAGGAAGAATTGAAGGTTCAGAAACCCATTTACTACGTAAGCAAGATTCTGCATGGGGCAGAAATAAACTACTCTACGATTGAGAAGTTTGCCTTAGCCTTGATAATGGCCTCAAGAAAGCTACGCCCATACTTCCAGGCTCACAAGATAGAGGTCCTGAACAATCAACCTCTAAGAAACATCTTGCATAGCCCTCAAGTTAGTGGAAGACTGATCAAATGGGCCATTGAATTGGGAGAATTTGACATCAAGTACAAGCCTCGAACGGCCATAAAACTCAAGCACTCGCTGACTTCATGGTTGAATGTACTATTGAAAACCAAGAAGTCGGGGGGCAGGAAGTGATAGAGGAAGACAAGAAAGATGAAGAGATGGAGTTCAAAGAATATTGGGTGCTCTATTTTGATGGAGCATCAAAAACAAAATCAAGTGGAGCAGGTTTAGTGCTACAAAGTCCTGATGGATTTTTCATAGAGTACACACTAAAACTTGACTTCCCAACGACAAACAATGAGGCTGGGTACAAAGCCCTGATAGCTGGCTTAGGGCTGGCTGGGGCCTTGAGAGTTAAAACTCTGAAAGTATGTGGAGACTCGAGGCTAGTGGTTTGCCAAGTAAATGGGGAGTTTGAAGCCAGAGATGAAGCCATGGCCAAGTACCTAAAACTTGTTAAGGCCATCATGACTCAGTTTGATGAATGCTATGTGGAACACATTCCAAGGGAAAGAACGTGAAGGCCGATGCCTTGTCTAAGTTTGCCTCTTCTGAAATTGAGAACTATGCAGGGAGTGTATACTTCCAAGTCTTGAAGACCCCAAGCATCAACGGAAAGTTGGTAGCACCCATTGATGTTGGAAGTTGTTGGATGGATCCCATCAAATCTCATATAGAAACTGGGTGGCTACCCAATGACACTTCAGAAGCACGAAAGCTATATGTGAGAGCACTAAGGTATGCCCTGATTGAGGGAATCCTATACAAGAAGTCTTTTATCATTCCTTATCTGAAATGCTTGAGACCCCAAGAGGCAGAATTGGCCCTAAGGGAAGTACATGAAGGAATTTGTGGGCAGCACTTGTGGGGCAGAGCCCTTGCCCATAAAATCACTCGTCTAGGTTTCTACTGGCCAAGCATACTTGCTGATGCTAAAAGCTACGTGAAGAAATTTGAACGGTGCCAAAAACATGCACCAGTGGTTAGGCAACCACCAGAGATGTTGACAGCCATTAACTCACCTATCCCATTCTCCATGTGGGGAATGGATATACTTGGGCCATTTCCAATGGCGAGTGCACATAGAAAGTTCTTGATAGTGGCAATCGACTACTTCACCAAGTGGATTGAGGCTAAACCCTTAGCCAAGATAACCACCAAACAAGTGATGCATTTCTTCTGGGAAAATGTAATATGCAGATATGGGATTCCACGAATCTTGGTCACGGATAATGGAACTCAGTTTAACAATGAAGACTTCAAGAAATATTGTGAGGAGAATGATATTGAGTTACGTTTCACTTCTGTTGCTCATCCTCAAGCAAACGGACAACCTGAGGTTGCAAATCGAATTATCCTGGATGGACTGAAAAAGAGAGTTTAACGCTCTAGAAACACTTGGGTAGACGAATTACACCCCATACTACGGGCATATCGTACTACTTGTAAAGTCACCACTGGAGCAACCCTGTTTCTGTTGGCATATGGGGCAGAAGCAGTGGTTCCAATGGAGATTACTTACACGTCTCCAAGAGTTGAGGCTTATGAGCCAGAAGAAAATGAAGAAGGCTTGAGGCTAGCTTTAGATCTAATTGATGAAGTTAGAGATGAGGCAAATGCCAAGATAGTTGAACATCAGAAACGAGCATCTTTCTACTATAACCTAAGGGTTAAAGAGAGATTCTTCCGTCAAGGAGACTTAGTCCTCCGAAAGATTGAGGCATCCGGAGTTGGACAAAAAGGCAAGTTGGCCCCAAATTGGGAAGGGCCCTACAAAGTCAAGAATGTGTTTGAACGAGGCTCGTATAAGCTAGAAACTGTTGGGATTTATGGGTGATAACATAGGAACAACTTAACTTTGTATATACTTAATTTTTTAATTAAGTAGAACATACTGTCACAGCCAAAGTATGTTCTTGTAATCAGTATGCAATGTTATTTTAATTGTGTAATTTGGAAGAAGTTTACTTTCTGTGTTCAAGCCTCAAAGAACGCATATTAGATGACAGCATGAATAAAGGTTACTGTCATAAACATTGACAGTAAGATTACAAGAAGACAGAATGTTGCAAGTCAAGACAGCATATTCACTCTGACAGCAACATTGGCGGAAGACTACGCGACAGCAACTTTAGCCCTCGACAGCAAGTTTGGAAACCTCGACAGCACACTATGCGGGGAACTCCTACTGTCACCAAAAGCACATTCCTGTGACAGCAAGCTTTGCGGCAAAAGTAACTGTGTTGAGAAAGATCCTTGTTCTATGTATCTTTCTCAGTCAAACCCCGTGACAGTTTCAATGTTTAAGAAACAGGCGTGTTGCAGTATCCCTAAGCTGCACCAAGTCTGCAAGACTACGACAGAAGCTTCAAGCACTGCAAACAAAAGCGAATCAATTCAAGAGCAAGGTCAAGTCTCTATTTGCTGAATTGTTTTAGCTAGAAATAGAATGAATCTAGGTTGCTTTCTTTGTAATGTATATCTGACATTGTTAGCAATTTAGGAAAGTCACATGGGTAGACACTTTGTAAGAAGCTGCCACTTGATAATGACAGCAGCTTCACAGATCCGTGTTGATAGTGATAGGATTAGTTTTATACTTAGACTATCAATCCATTCTAGGTGAGGATAGAAAGACAAACAAGTGTCTTGGAGAAAAATCGAAGCTCAAGAATTCTCTCTTGAGGTTGTAGCGACACTTTGTAAAATAAATAAAACATTTATTTTGTGAATCCTGTCTTCTCTACTATACTGTTTGTGAATGCATACATATTATTGATAACATTAAATCTTAGTTTTAGTTGTTGAAACTGAGATTGAATTTTATCAGTATTGCATTCATCCCCCCCCCCTTCTGCAATACACAAGGACCAACAACTGGTATTAGAGCTATCAGATTAACATACATATCTGAGATCCCGACGACAATGCAGAAATCAAACAGTATCAAGATCCCAGCTTTTGATAAAGAGAACTACAGCATTTGGAAAAGAAAAATCTTGTTGTTTATCAAAGCTGCAAATCCACTATACCCAGGTATACTCGAGAATGGTCCTTTCATACCAAGGAAGGAAATTGAAGCCATAACAGTAAATGGTGAAATCATTCCTGCACATTGGGTTCCCAAAGATCCCTCGGAATTTTTGGAAACCGAGAAGGAGAAAATGGTGCTAGATGATCACTTGCAACTCATCTTGCTCGATTCTCTCACGATGGATAAAGCCATGTGTGGAAGTGTGATAAGCTGCACATCAGCCAAGGAGATGTGGATCAGGTTAGCCTTACTCTGTGAAGGAAGTGAAGAAGTTAAAGGCAACCAAAGGCAAATACTTATATCTCAATATGAGGCATTCATGGCCAAGCCTGGTGAAGACTTAACCTCCATGTTTGAAAGGTTCAGTAAGCTCTTAACTGAACTGCAGATACATGGCAAGTACTATGACAGAAAAGAATTGAATGTCAAGTTCTTGCTTACACTGCCTGATCATCTTGAACACAAGACAACAGCTATACGAGAAGGAAGAGATCTCAACAATTTAACCTTTGAGACACTTTATGGCATTCTGAAATCTTATGAACTTGAACTCTTTCAAAAGAGAGCCATACAAAGTGGAACAAGGAACAAGATGGCTAACATGTCAAGTGCCCTAGTAGCACAAGTGCCAAGAATCACACAACCTAGTGAAGCACTACAAATCACTCAACCAACCCCTGTACAATCCTTGAAGATAGAAGAGGTTGTTGAAGATGATGAGAAAGTAGTACTACAACTCAAGGATGTGGAAGATGAAGACTTCTACACTATGGAGGAACTGGAAAGCATGGAAAATCCTACTATGGCTTACATGGCCAAAAAGTTCAAGAACTTTAGGTTCAAGAAGGACATGTCATTCAGGCCCCAAGGCCAAGCATCCAAGTTCACCAAGGGAAGCTCATCAAAGGCTACTGTGGGAAGCTCATTCAAAGGAGGATACAAGACTGGATTTGTGGATAGATCTAAATTCAAGTGTTACAACTGTGGTGAACCTGGTCATTTTGCTACCGAGTGCAAAAGACTTAAATAGGTTCAGAGATTTGAGAAAGGAACTGGTGGATACTCTAAGAAGAATCAAGGTAGAGCCTATGTGGCTGAAGGAAAGTGTTGGGATGAGTCTGATGATGAAGATGAAGAAGAATATGTCAACCTAGCTCTCATGGCTAGCACTGATGAAGTAACAACAACATCTTCAAGTCAGGTACCTTCACTTGTCTTACTTGATATGTCCATTGATGAGTATAAGAAAACCATTAAAGACTTAAGTGCTGAAATGTTCAATGTCCATACTAGCTTATCTGCTGCCAATGAGGAGATCACTAGGCTGAGTAAGCTAAATGAAACACTAAAGTCTGAAAATGAATCTCTTGTTCTCAAAACCAGTTCACTAGACTCTTTAGCTCAGGAGAATGCTAAACTTAAAAATGAATTGAAATGTGCTAAAGAGGTTGAGGAATTCCTGAGAAATGAGATTGCTGAAAATGAATTTAAAATCAAGGCTTATAAAAACTCATCTAAGATAGTTCAGGATTACAATGATAAGCATATAGAAAATCAGTCAGTTGGTATAGGTTTTTCATATGGTAGAAGACCTGGAAAGGAAACTGTGATTCAAGATTGTTCTGGAAATGCTGCTGTCAAACCCACCATTCTCAAGAAAGTTAAAACTCCCATTTTCAAAGCTGCGGAAATTGAGTTTGATGAAGAATCCATGCTCATCAAACAAGAAATTCTTGATGAGGATGAAGGTGTTGACAACACATTCAAGGATGGAAAGGATACTGTCACAATCCCCAAAACAGTAAACTTACCAAGCAATCAGACAGCAAGTTCAAAAGATGCTGTCACAGTTGGCAAGACAGAATCTTCCAAAGATACTGTCAAGAATGGTTCCAAGACAGTAACTTTAAAACCTTCTGTCAAGACAGTAGGAATAAAAGATACTGTCAAGGAAAGTTCGACAGCAACTTCTGAACATACTGTCAATCCAGTAACTCCCAAGTCTAAGAATAGGAATGGAAAGGTAGGAGTCAACAAAGGAAATGGATACACTAATGTTGGAGGTGCTTCTAGGAAACTATGCAATAACTGTGGATCTACTCATCACTTAACACATGTTTGTAAGAAACCAATTGAGGATAAGGTCAATGCAACTGAACTCAATGGTAACTTACACAGAACCCCCCTTATGCATAGAACTATGAGTGTCTGTAATAACATTGAATGTATGCCATGCAAAATTACTGCCATGAGTACATGCTTTAACTTACCTATTCTCACTACTGAAAAATGTTCATACTTAAACACTGTTGAGACTTCTGAGCCTGCTGGCAACAACAAAAAGGCTCCATCCACTAAGAAAAGGACCAAGTCCAATTCTAAACCTAAGTGGGTGAAAAGAGAAGTCAAACAGGAGATTACTGATAATGCTTGTGACTTTATGACTGAAAGAAACTCAGGAGACACTGAAACTGCAGGACCCAACAAGGATTGGGTACCATATGCATCTTAGACACATTCTGTTTTACAGGGCAAGAAGAAAGATCAAGTCATGTGGATCATTGACAGTGGTTGCTCAAGGCACATGACAGGTGATAAAGCCCTGCTATCACATTATGTTGAGAAAGCTGGCCCAATCATAACCTTTGGAGACAACATCAAGGGTACACAGTGGGATATGGCTGTCTAGAAATTGGAAATGTTGTCATTGAAGATATTGCTCTTGTGGATGGATTGAAGCACAATCTACTCAGTGTCAGCCAATTCAGTGACAGGGGATTCAAGGTTGATTTTGATATGATGATGTGTAACATTTATCACAAGAAGGAAAGTAGCCTCTCTCTAAAAGGGGTTAGAAAAGGAAGCTTGTTTGTTGCTGACTTAAATTAAACAAAGAAGGATAAGGTTTACTGCTTTTACAGTAAAGCTACTATTGGTGACAGTATGCTTTGGCACAGGAAGCTCTCACATCTCAACTTCAAGACAATGAATATTCTGATGAAGAAGGAGTTAGTGAGAGGTTTGCCCCAATAGGAATTCTGTCAAGAAGGACTGTGTGAAGACTGTCAAATGGGCAAACTGAGAAGAGCTGTGCACAAGTCCAAGCAAATGAACACCAACATTGAAGCACTCAAGTTGATACACATGGATCTCTTTGGACCAGTCAATGTACCATCAATGGCCAAGAAGAGATATGCCTTAGTAATGGTGGATGATTACTCAAGGTACACTTGGGTGAAGTTTCTTGAATCCAAAGATGAAGCTGCTCAAATGATTATTGATCAAGTCAGAGTTCTTGATAGAACTCCAAACTCAAAAGTTCAAATCTTGAGGAGTGACAATGGTACAGAATTCAGAAATGCCACTCTTGGAAATTTCTGTAAAGATGAAGGAATTGTACAACAATTCTCTGCTGCAAGAACTCCACAGCAGAATGGAGTTGTAGAGAGAAAGAACATGACTCTCATTGAAGCAGCTAGAACTATGTTGCATGATGCCAAACTGCCAACATATTTCTGGGCTGAAGCTATCAACACAGCCTGTTACACTCAGAACAGAACCATGATCAACAAGACTCATGCAAGTACACCTTACTGTCTGCTAACTGGAAAGAAACCTACTGTCAAATATTTTCATGTGTTTGGGAGAAAATGCTTTATGATGAAGGATAACCATGAAAAGAAAGGAAAATTTGACACCAAGGCTTTTGAAGGACTATTCATGGGTTACAACACAGAAAGGACTGTCTACAGAGTTTATGTTATGGAACACAGGATTATTGAAGAAAGTGTTAATGTCACATTTGATGAAACCAAGTTTCCAGGACTGCATGAAGAAGGAAAGATGCAGACATTCAGATTTGAGAATCAAGGATACTTGGAAGCTGAGGAAATTGTGGATGAAGAACCTAGCTTCACTCAAATTGTTGAAGTTGATAAAGATACTGTCAATACCACTACTGTCAACCAAACTCCAGCTCAGTCACAGACCATAACCTCTAACATTCATGACAGTGGCGACTCTGGAGACAATGAAAAACATGGTGAAGACAATGGGATTGGTGATCATTCAACTCAACAAACTGAAGCAAATGTTCCTGTACAGTCATGTAGCTTGCCCAGAATCACCAAGTGGAACAAGGATCACTCAAGTGACCTCATCATTGGTGACCCTAATTCTGGAGTGACGACAAGGAACAAAGTCTCTGCTGACAGCATGTTTTCATGCTTCCTGTCTCAAATGGAACCCAAGACAACTGATGAAGCATTGTTGGATTCTGACTGGGTGATAGCCATGCAAGAAGAGCTAAATCAGTTTGAAAGGAACAATGTATGGAAGCTAGTTCCAAGACCTAAGGGAAAGTCAGTCATTGAGACCAAATGGGTTTTCAGAAACAAGATTGATGAAAATGGATCAGTGACAAGAAACAAAGCAAGGCTAGTAGCTAAGGGTTATTGTCAACAGGAAGGAATAGATTATGATGAGACATTTGCACCTGTTGCAAGACTTGAAGCTATAAGAATCTTTCTAGCCTATGCTGCACACTGCAACTTCAAAGTATTTCAGATGGATGTCAAAAGTGCCTTCCTAAATGGAGAATTGGAAGAAGAAGTGTATGTTGAACAACCACCAGGGTTTGAGGATGCTGAAGTGTATGATTTTGTATACAAACTTTTCAAAACTTTGTATGGACTAAAGCAAGCACCCAGGGCTTGGTATGACACACTCTCCACTTTTCTCTTGGACAATCAGTTTACTAGAGGAGTTGTGGACAAGACACTTTTCTACAAACACCATGGCAAGGACATCATTCTGGTACAAATCTATGTGGATGATATCATTTTTGGTTCAACAAATGAGAGGCTGTGTGAGAAGTTTTCCTCTCTCATGAGTAACAAATATGAGATGAGTATGATGGGAGAATTGTCATTCTTTCTGGGATTACAAATTCTTCAACAATCTGATGGAATTTTCATTTGTCAAGCTAAATACATCAAGGAACTTCTCAGAAAGTTCAACTTGGAATATTCATCACCTGCAAAGACACCAATGTCCACCTCAACCAGTCTGGATCTTGATCCTAAAGGGAAGAAAGTTGACTCAAGCACCTATAGAAGCATGGTAGGATCTCTCCTTTACCTAACTGCTAGCAGACCTGACATCATGTTTGCTACATGTCTCTGTGCAAGGTTTCAGAGTGATCCAAAGGAGTCTCACTTAGTAGCCATCAAGAGAATCTTTAGATACCTAAAAGGCACTCATAACCTAGGTCTTTGGTATCCCAAGAACACTGGATTTGATCTAATTGGCTACTCAGACTCAGACTATGCTGGATGCAAGATTGACAGAAAGAGTACTACTGGTAGCTGTCAATTTCTTGGTGGAAGATTGGTCTCATGGTTTAGCAAGAAGCAGCATTCAGTTTCTACCTCAACTGCAGAAGCTGAGTATATTGTTGCAGGCAGTTGCTGTGCACAAATTCTATGGATGAAGAATCAACTTCTGGATTATGGTCTAGTGTTAAGTGAAATTCCAATCTACTGTGACAACACTAGTGCCATAGCCATTTCAGACAATCCAGTTCAACACTCTAGGACAAAGCACATTGATATAAGACATCACTTTATCAGAGAGCATGTTGAACAAGGAACTGTGAAGCTGATCTATGTCCCAACTGACAAGCAACTTGCTGACATCTTCACTAAGCCATTGGATGAAGCAACCTTCAACAGGTTGGTAAGTGAATTGGGAATGCTGAATCTGGTATGTTGATTTACTCAGTTTTCTATAATTCCAAATTCTCTTTTGAAGCTCATGACAGCAACTTCAAACCTGCTGTCAAGAGAAGTTACTGTCTACTTGGTCTATGTCTGTTATGTGACAGTATGTGTTGATTTGACTTTTCATGTCAGTATTTTGTGCCAGTCTCATACTTTTAGACCGTGTATGACATTAATATGGTTACTTGTTAAGTTTGAGAGATAAAAATCTGTTCCATTGGACTTTCACACCGTTTTGCATTAATCTGTAGGATTAAAGGAGGACACGACCATTAATTACTTTTGTGGTAGTTGTATGGGTACTCTAACTGTTGACCATTAGACTTTAACCCTTAGACGGTTTTGCCTATAAATTAACCTTAGGTTTCACCAGTCTGCTCTCAGTTTTAAAGTAAATAATGGAAAACAAAGTAGGAATTGAAGTAGGGCTAAAACGGTGCGATAGTGAACCCGACAGTGAAGAGATGGATGAACTCTTCGAGATGCTGTTGGACGGCATAGATGAGATCGAAGAGGAAAAGAAACAGGAAGAGGAGGCCAAAGCTCAGGAAGAAGAGAAGGAGCTTCAGGCACTTCTTGAAAAAGAAGGTCGCTCTGAAGAAGAGATTAAGGAAGAGCTTTTAGAACTAGTTGATAAGATCATAGAATAATGTACTCCATGTTCTATTTTTAATGATTTTATCAATAATAATAATAAAAGTTCTTGTTCTTGTGTTTATGATTTGTCTGTGCTAATTGCTTAATATCTGTGTTCAAAAGATTAAATTGCTAAATCCAAAATGTGTCAATATTAAGTTAAGTATATGAATAAAGCATTCTAATAAGTTCATGACAGAACCAATTCCCAATCGAAGTTACTGTCGTTAAGAAGGGTACTGTCGTGTGTTTCTTGACAGCAACCTTCTTGACAGCAGGAAAAGACTTTCTGTCAAGACTTGTAAAGGATACTGTCATTCATACGCTTAACGGTGACAGCAAGTTTTTGCGCAATAGTTGCTGTCGCGCAAAACCTACTGTCACCACCTCTTATTACTGACAGATTGTTTCTAGCGCACAGGTTACTGTCAACAATAGTGGACCGTTGAAATTGGATATTCATCCCACGTTGGTCAGTGAATAACGGGCAGTAACTGACGTGTTATAAGAGTGGGTTAAGACACGTTCTTTAATTCCACTTTTTGTGCACAACGTTTGCGATACCTCTATTTATTCTCCAGTTACTCAGACATATCACTCTCATCGAACTCAAGGCAATATACTTTTCTTCAAGCAAAAAGCCACTTTCTTACTTTCTTATTTTCTTGAAATCTCCATGGCATCCAAACAGACTCTCTCTCAAATAAACTTTGCTGGCATCTTTTCCCCAAATGATGCTGGTGAAGGCTTCAAAGGACTCGTGTTTTTCTTGAACAAGTCCTATCTCGGTTATGCCATCACCTCAACCCCCATTCTAGACTTAGACCGAATTGAGGCGTTTTGGCAAACTGCTGTTGCTCAAACTGAGGATGAGAACCCGGGTATTCAATTCACTATCTCTGGGCAACAATACACTCTTACATCTGAGGTCATCAACACTGCTCTTGGAATTACACTTGAAGCAGGACACCAATTTGCTGAACTTGCCAATGATGACACTCTCAAGAAGCTCTTCTTGAAGATTGGGTATGCATGCCCTATTCTCGAAGAGGGAACTACCAAGTGGTATCCAACTGGTGAAATGGATAGGAAGCATCTGAGAAAGGAGTGGAGCATGATATTTGATGTGATGGTCAAGGTGTTCTCTACCAAGTCCACAGGCTGGAATGGAATACCCTCCTACATCAAGAAACTGACGCATTCTCTTGTCCATGGATACAAGGTGAATGTTGGTGCTCTCCTCATGGCACACCTCCAAGCTGCCATAGGTAAGAAGGTATCAACCTACCCTCGCTTTCTTATGATGTGCATTAATTCATTCTGTGATTTTAATGATGCTGCTCCTCGTTTAGAGGCTTGCTCAGTTTTGAAGAAGAACACACACACACACACACACTGTTATCTTCACAGAATCTCAATGCACATATTCCACTTTGTTTCACTCAGCACATGGTTGATCAAGTGTCCAACCCTGATTTACCATTACCATCTGGTTATGACTCTTTCACTCTTGAGAATGAAACTGAATTAGACCCAAATTCAGTTAACCCACATTCAACACCATATACTCAGCCTAGGCCCTCTAGACTTACCAAAGCCCAAAGAGAAGCAGTGCAAGAATCCAGAAAAAGGCCCTTAGAAGCCGATGTTGGTGGTAGCTCTATCAGTCAAGAGGGAGACACTGCACCTAGTGTAGCAAATAAGGAAGGTAGTCAAATAGAACCCCCAGTGGTTCCCCCGTGAGCCTAAGAAGAAGAGAGCTAGGAGGACTAAAACCACTGTTAACCAAGCTGCAGTTTCTCAACAAACTGTGGTTACTGAAAGGGACTCAAACACCTCCCTAGATGTGCCTTCTCAACAAGGTGCATCTATTGAAATTGGCCTGTCTCCCAAGGCACCCTGTACAGAGTCTGCACAAACTCATGGTTCACAACCTGAGAAACCCCCACTTGAAGAAACACACAGTGAGTTAGGGCCCAGTGAGGATTTCTCTACTCCTATTGATGGTTCACATGTTTCATATGTGAATCAGCCCCCACTCTCTGCTACACTTTCACCTTCTTCCTTCCCTACACATTCCTTTGTTTCTTCTCCACAACCTAGAGAAGGGGACAGTCCCAACCCTTCAGGTTTTGATCATCCATCTCCAATCATGGATGAGCCCCCTTCTAGTGGTCCACAAGAACCCATTTCTCAAAGTGAGATGGACACCACTCCTCCAAACACTGAGCTAGGGCAAAGTGGAATTTTGTCAGAAAATGAAACAGCCAACACTTTGTCTGAACTCCAAGGAGCATCTTACCTTCAGGAAGATGCTGTCACAGCCTCTGTTGCTGTCAAAGACACTGGCAATGTTGCTGTCCTGGACACAGCTGCTGTCATGGGTGGAGAGAAAGATATTGTCACTACAGAACCTACTGTCACTCCACCTCCCAAAGTTGTTGTCATGCCAGAACCTGCTGTCCAGACTCCAACTGACAATAACATTCCTGCCACAGATGCTGTCCAGTCCTCTCAGCCTGATTTTGAAGCTGTAATCATTGAGGATGCCTCTGATGATGATCTCCCTCTTGCCAAACTCTTCAAGGTACATTCTAAATCTACTCCTTCCATGCATGTTAGTACTGCTCATACCCATGCATCTAGGTTGAGTGAGGGTGTGCAAAAGAAAAGAGAGATAAAAGAAAAGAGAGGTGAGCATAAAAATGAGAGGCAGCCAAATGAGCTGGCAAAAGGAGAGGGACTTGAGCATGTCCAGAGAGATATTGAGGGAGCCCACACTTTTCAGGCATTAGGCCTTGAGAGTCAATCTGTGAGGGGTGATGAGATCACTCAAAAACACCCTGAGAGTGTGAGAACCCCCATAGCCTCCAAGCCCCTTTCTTTTCCTTCCCCTCCAAGAAGGTTAAGGTCTGGTGGCCCCTCTGCTACTTTTGGTAACAGGATTGTAGCTCTGGAAGGACAGTGTGCTACTTTGAACTCCAAGATGGATTCTCTCTCTCAACTGATGGTTGATGGTTTTGCTGCTACTCAGATCTCTATCCAGTTCCTCACTGACCTAGTAGCTGCCAACTCTACTAAGGGGGAGAAGGTAGCAAGATCAGAATCAATATCTATTCAGGAATCAGGTGGAACTCAGGGGGAGCCAGTAGCTGTGAAGACTAAAGGGGGAGCTAAGGGGAAAGCAATATCTAAGGGGGAGCAGGTCAAACCAAGCAGTGGACAACCAAAGGATAAAGCTGAAGAGCTTGTTGAAGTTGACTTGGATGGAGAAAGAGTACTGATGTCTAAAGCAACTCAAGATGCAATGCAAAGAAGACCTGCATCTAGACATCCAATTCTACCTCCTGTGATAATCAGAGAGCCAACTCCAACATCTCAAGAATCTGCTCTACAAAGAAGATGGAGAGAAATGGAGGAACATAATAAGTCTGGGAAAGGTAAAGGGAAACTGCCTGAATCCATCCATAAAGGAAATACTTGGTCCAATGGTACTGAGTATGATCAAGAAGAAGCCAATACTCTAATGGTGGATTACAGGGAGAGCACATTACATAATCATGACAGTGAATTTAGCAGTTTGGTGGAAGAAGCAATGAATGCTCCAAGCAACCTTCCAACCAAAACCACAAAATTGTTAAAGGATCAAATCACCAGTGTTAGTGTAATGGTTAATGATGAGAAAAGATGGGCTGTAAGTATCTATTTCACTTCTGGCATATCTTATTTCATCACAATGCAGTTATTGCAGAGTCTGCCAGCAAAGGTGTTGTGTGCTTTGAAGGGAAAGATCAGGGCAACTCAAACACCATTCAATGAAATATTGGATATGAAAATCCAGAACCTGCTCACACAAAAGCTACCTGAAGTCTACACAAATCCACCAAGTGTTTTCTACAGATCTGTAACTAAGGATGGCACAAGAAGGAACAGCTTCATGAATTTGGTTGACACATCCAGAATGGAAACCAAGTCAATTCTGAAAGTGTTAGATGGAATACTCAGTTCAAATGCCAATCCAGGAAGAGTTTATGATGTTCAAGAGATCTACAAAATGCTGGTGTTGAGAGACAAGGCACTGGGAGCTAGAGTGAAGGAACTAATCTCTAGAGCCAATGCTAAAAGAAATGATCAAGGTGGAAGCTGTCTCTATGACATACCTCCTCATGATGATGATGATGATGATGAGGTTGGAGGTGGTGAAGCTTCTGAAAATGCTGGAAATGCTGGTGGAAGTAATTCTGGGAATACTGGTATTCAATCTCAGAATGAAGGCAATGAAGAAACTGCTAGTCAAGAAAAGAAAGATGCTGGTGCAACAGATGAAGAGGAGCCAAGAATACTGGAAGCTTTGGAGGCAAGCATTCTTAGATGTGCTATTGACTGCATAAATGCAGAAAAAGATGTTGTCACCAAAGGTACTGTCGACAAGGAAACTGTCAAAGAAGATGATGTCATGGAAGATACTGTCGACAAAGGTACTGTCAAGAAAGGTTCTGTCAAGGATGAAGCCAAAGCTACTGTCAAGCCCATAAGACTGAAAGCAAAAGCAAGAGCATGGTTTTCTAGATAGAAACCTGAAGGAAAGCACAAGTACTCAGGAAAGGAAAAGACCACTGGATTTGGCAGGAATCTTAAGAAGCCAATTCAATCAATACCTCCCAACAGTCTTAAGATACAACAGATGCAATCTAGAGAAATCAAGAGTGTTGAGGTAAAGATGGATGCAAATCAAGAGGTCACTGGGTACATTCTGTGGTGGGAAGAATCAAGATCTACCAAGGTTGATAAGGATTTCAATCTGGTCTCCACATCAACCAGTGGTAGGACATCAACCTTAGATAAAAGAAGAATTGACTTCTTCTACCTGGAAAGAATGGTAGAGTTGTTGGAGAGCTATGAAAATGTTTCAGAGTCTGTTATGGAACATATTCTGAAATATCAAGCTGATAGGGATGCTGAATTCTATCAGAAATTTGGCTACAACTTTGCAGATTTTGATGATGCTGATATTTCAACTGATTTACCAGTTTCTCCTATACCATATCACTGGTACTATGAGTTTGATGATTCACCCACAGAAGAAAGGAAAACCCAACCCACAGAGGAAGGGCAACCCAAGCCAAGCAAAAGACCCGACTCTTCTCAATACGCTCAATATCAGTCAGAACTTGATAAGAAGGAAGCTGAACTCCTGGAAAGATGCAAGACTGCCAACAAGGCAGAAAGTGAAGCTCCAAATTATCAAACATGTATGCTGGAAAATCCCTTAAGAATCAAGCATCTAAAAGAAGAAATCTATGTTTGCAGCTTGCACAAGCTAAAAACAACTATTCTGAAGGATTTACAGTATATGGTTGCTGGATCAATTCATCCCCTGGAGCAGATCTGTTCTGACAAGATAGAGGAACTATTGGAAAGGAGAAAAGGAGAAGATTCGAAGCTGGACAAGCAAAGGAGGATGTCTCTCAATGCTTATCGAGGAAGTAGATTCAAGCTTATTCATGAAGAACTCCACTTCAGAAGCTATCCATTTGATCAAGAGCAATGGTTGAATCTCAGGGATGCTAGTTCTCTTATTTCTCCTACTATCAAGAAGACCATTGAAGAAATAGAAGATACTGCAGTCACACCTGCTGAAATCTCTCTTGTAGAAGGTCTAAGAAGTAGCTTGGTAGAAGCTCTCAGAAGAGAGGAAGTAACGAGACAGAAGAGGAAATCTCAAGCTAAGTAAACATTCTAAATCCATTCTGATCTTGTTAGTTAAGTTGTCAACATATATTGTAAATTTGTTGTTATTGTCCATAAAAACAAATTGGGGGAGATTGTTGGGATTTATGGGTGATAGCATAGGAACAACTTAACTTTGTATATACTTAATTTTTTAATTAAGTAGAACATACTATCACAGCCAAAGTATGTTCTTGTAATCAGTATGCAATGTTATTTTAATTGTGTAATTTGGAAGAAGTTCACTTTCTGTGTTCAAGCCTCAAAGAACGTCTATTAGATGACAACATGAATAAAGGTTACTGTCATAAGCATTGACAGTAAGATTACAAGAAGACAGAATGTTGCAAGTCAAGACAGCATATTCACTCTGACAGCAACATTGGCGGAAGACTACGCGACATCAACTTTAGCCCTCGACAGCAAGTTTGGAAACCTCGACAGCACACTATGCGGGGAACTCCTACTGTCACCAAAAGCACATTCCTGTGACAGCAAGCTTTGCGGCAAAAGTAACTGTGTTGAGAAAGATCCTTGTTCTAGGTATCTTTCTCAGTCAAACCCCGTGACAGTTTCAATGTTCAAGAAACAGGCGTGTTGCAGTATCCCTAAGCTGCACCAAGTCTGCAAGACTACGACAGAAGCTTCAAGCACTGCAAACAAAAGCGAATCAATTCAAGAGCAAGGTCAAGTCTCTATTTGCTGAATTGTTTTAGCTAGAAATAGAATGAATCTAGGTTGCTTTCTTTGTAATGTATATCTGACATTGTTAGCAATTTAGGAAAGTCACATGGGTAGACACTTTGTAAGAAGCTGCCACTTGATAATGACAGCAGCTTCACAGACCCGTGTTGATAGTGATAGGATTAGTTTTATACTTAGACTATCAATCCATTCTAGGTGAGGATAGAAAGACAAACAAGTGTCTTGGAGAAAAATCGAAGCTCAAGAATTCTCTCTTGAGGTTGTAGCAACACTTTGCAAAATAAATAAAACATTTATTTTGTGAATCCTGTCTTCTCTACTATACTGTTTTTGAATGCATACATATTATTGATAACATTAAATCTTAGTTTTAGTTGTTGAAACTGAGATTGAATTTTATCAGTATTGCATTCATCCCCCCCCCCCTTCTGCAATACACAAGGACCAACAGAAACTCTCGAAGGGCATGAGGTGCCAAGGACTTGGCATGCCTCAAACTTAAAATTTTATTATGTTTAGTGCATTCTAAAAGGATCCGCTAGTAGGACAAGTAGAAATAAGGTTCGATAAAATCATGAGTTTCCTAGAAAGTAGATGAAGGGTTGAGCCCGTTTTGATTGGTAGAAACATCGTCAAAGCATTGCCAAGACAAACTACAAATGAATGCAAAGGAAAGCATACAAAATATGCATGTCAACTGTACAAATAGAGTTGAATACAATGAACCCCGAAGGGTGAATGTTTCTAATAAACATACAAAAGAAAGCCAAAGATGCCTATTGTTAATTAGTGAAAATTTCAAGCTCAGGAGAAGTTTGATATGATAGACTTGTCACTACGAGTGCAGCCATCAGTAAGAACACTCGTAAGGGTGAAGGGTTGAAACCCCAGAAACCTAAAACATTCAGTCCAAACCCCATCATTCGATATGCTCAATGAAAGGCTTGAAGCCAAAACAAGACGGTATAAGACATAAAAGGCTTATGCAAATGTCAACCTAGCCTCGAATAAGGCAAAATCGTCGTAAATGTGTAGGTCGCTCTACACTTTACACCAAGACGATACTCGTGAAACACTAGTGTATATTAAAATCCAAAAAAAGGGTAGTAAGTTCCAGGTAAGGGACGAATAAAAGTCTTGGGCCCAACTTGAGTCCAACATAAGTGAACCTCAAATGGCACAAGAGGTACAACTTGTAGAAACTCGTGATTCTATGTTCGTCCCCAAGCGAGATCAAAATGGTCGACTAGAATCATGATCGAAAGTATTCGACCAGGTGCCAAAATGACACTTATCTTCGACCACGATCCTGGTCGAAAGTATTCGACCAGGGGCCAAAATGGCACTTATCTTCGACTACAATCCTGGTCGAAAAAGTTCGACCAGGGCCTAAAATGGATCATCTATTCGACTATAAACCTGGTCGAAAGTGTTCGGCCAGGGGACGAAATTGCACAAAAGTTCGATCAGAAACCTGGTCGAAAGTGTTCGACCAGAAACCTGGTCGAAAGTGTTCGACTAGGGGGCGAAATGACATTAAAATTCGACCAGAATCCTGGTCGAAAGTATTCGACCAGAATTGTCGAATACTTTCGACCAAAGTCAGGCCAAATTCGACCAGAATCTTGGTCGAAGGTGTTCGACCAGGAGCCAAAAATGTGGTCGAATTCGACCAGAATCCTGGTCAAAAATACACCAGAATTTCAAATTTTAAATTATTTTTCAGGGAATTGATGAAAAATCCTGATTCCTATTTTGGAAAAATTATAAAAATTGGGTTAGAACTAATATGTTCGCAAAACCAAGCTAGAATACGAAAGAGAACTTCATAACTCCCGAATAAAGTAACTTCTACGATAATCCAAAAGAGATTTTCCTAGAAGTTGAGGGGCAAATGATATGGGCTGAAAAATAATCCTAGAAGTACAATTAATGACGTATTAATTAGACACGGACTGGTCCAAGAGCACGACCCAATAAACAAGACCCGAAACCCTAATTATTTATGAATTTCGTAATTAATTAAATAGGGAAAATATACCGCTCATGAAAGGAGTCCAAAATATGGTAAATTCATCAAAGAAGGATCCAGAATCCCGATTAAAAGAAATAATGAGTCATAGTCCTTTTCACCAACGAAAATACTTGTCCACCAAGAAATACAATGTTTATCCATTATAAAAAAAGAGACTTATTCGCTAAGTCTCCTAAACATACTTTAAATACGAGGCTCCAGACGCCTATATAAAGGACCTGATCCTACAATCAGAACTACGTCTTTGGCTTGATTCTCAGCATTAATTGAGATACGTAAGCATCTTGTGAGGACCGATTTAGTCTCGAAACACAAGTGCAGCCATTAAAGCTCGAAATCTCATAAATCCTAGCAATTAATATACAAGTACGTTTTTTAATCCATAACAGTAAGAAAAGAGCAATGCATATTTTATCATTAAAGCAAGATAAATAATGACTTGGTGCCTTGTAAATAAAATAAAAGCATGAGAAAATGTTTTAGTTGATTTTGTATAATATTATAAAATAATGGTTTTTAGTGTTTTAGGGACATGATTTTGTTTATGAACTCCAATAACAATTTCTATATTCATTTCTAATTGTTATAATAATAATAAATTTGAAACAAGGAGGGAGAAATGAAAAAAAAAATGATCTTTTTATTATTGATAAAAATAAAGTTATAGATTACTAGTGGTTTCCCAAAAATAGGAAATAACTAGAGATTTTTAGTGTTTTACACAACTATTAGTACACTATTAAAGTGTTATTTTAAATAAGGGAAGCACAAAAATCTCTTAAAAACCTTTTGGAGTTTTAATTTGTACACCATTTCTTAAATTTTAGTTAAATGAATCACTGAAAAATTATTGGAGTAACTTCTTTGATCTCATTTCTTGAATATCATCTTAAAAGCATTGATAACTAGTTTACTGCTCTTGCTCTAGTAATTAAATTATTTATAATATTTTTAAATAATATATTTGGAGTTTGTTGAGTTGCTCTCATACGATGAAATGTTTATACATCTTAAATTTAGTAATATTTCTCACTTCCATGGATGTCACACCTTGTGACTTGTTTATCTCAAAAAAAAATCATAAGTGTTATGAATTTTTATATAGTCAATCCAATAATAAAACTATAAAAGCAATTTAACTTATCATTTAATTACAAATTAAAATTTGAATAATAATATAAATGGAGCTCAATTATCAATTTCCTTTGTTCATTATTCTGCATAACACAAAGATGAATCAATAAGAACTGCAATCAGATATTGAGTGTCTGAATCTCGAGCTATAAGATCCTAGGCAACACACTGACTTTCATCACAAGAGTGTGTCCAAATTTATCCACATTCTCCCATGTCTCTCCCTTCTGTCAAACTCCACCTGGATAACAATAAAATTCTAACATTGCTCAAAACATCCAAAACTATTTCTCAAATCCTTCAAATTCATGCACAATTATTCACTAATAACTTTTTTAATGACCCATTAATCACTAGCCAATTGCTTCACACACTTACATCAAAATGCTTAAACATCACTTATGCAGAAAGTATATTCACTCAGATTCTTGAACCAAATACTTACATGTATAACACAATGATAAAAGGTTTAATGTTAAACTCAAAACCTAAGAGGGTGTTTCATTATTACATTAAAATGCGTAGAAATGGACTTATAGGTGATAATTATACATACCCTTTTGTACTTAAGGCCTGCGTAGACCCGACAATTTTGTACACGACACGAAAACATGACGGAGAAAGAAATGGGGTGTGGGAAGGGAGACAAGTACATGGGGAGATTGTAAAGGGGGGTTTTGAGTGGGATGTGTTTGTGAGGAATGGGTTGATTGGAATGTATTGTAGAGTTAGAAAAATGGACATTTCTAGGATGTTGTTTGATGGGTTTAGCGGGAAGGATTTGGTTTCTTGGAATTTGATGTTGAGTGGGTATGTAAGGTGTGGAGAAATGAGGAATGCTGAGAAGTTGTTTGATGGAATGCTTGAAAGAGATGTTGTTTCGTGGTCTGTTATGATTGATGGTTACAAGGTTTGCACTTCCATTGCTAGTAGACTTGGAAAATAGTTTTGTCTATTTTTAACGTTGTGTTCCTGAGTTTTTAATGAAAAAAGAGAAATGAGAGGAGAAATATTTTTGAAGCTATAGAATTTCTCCCGTTCTGTGCATGAATTATAAAAGAAACAACAAGCTTGTTGAAGTATATAAAAAAGGTAGTTTAGGGATTATGATTTATGAAAATTTTATATAAGAGAACTGTAAGGATTTTCTTTCGTTTCCTTTCCTAAAAAACTATAGAGCATGACTTGATCTTTTTTTAATGATTTCTCTCGTTTCATTTCTCCATTTATAAACTCTGGAGCACAATGTAAACGTGATCCAGTCTTGAACAGTTATTAGACTGTTAGAGTGTGATTTAGTTCAGCTAACATTGTAGAAATCTTTGCGTTCCATCTCACTATTCAAATTGCTGCTTATCGTGATCATTATCTGGCCTGGCATTCTTTTCAGAAAAAGGGTGATATTGCTCGTGCTAGAGTGCTTTTTGACAGCATGCCTACGAGGGATCTAATTTCCTGGAATTCCATAATAGATGCTTATGTAAAGGCTGGAGATATGCAGTCAGCTTATGAGCTGTTTGATAACATGGAGGAGAAAAATGTGATTACTTGGAGCATAATCATAGATGGTTATGTTAAGCATGGAAATCCGAAGAAAAGCTTAGATATCTTTAGACAGATGCTTTGTCAAGGAGTAAAACCCGATAAGATATCTATTGCAGGTGCAGTATCAGCCTGTGCCCAATTGGGTGCTCTTGATCAAGGAAGATGGATTCATATGTACACAAAGAAGAACAGAATCATTGTAGATATTGTAGTTCAGACTGCTCTAGTTGACATGTACATGAAATGTGGTAGAGTCGAGGAGGCTTCGTCGATATTCAGCGATATGAAAGAAAGAAATGTTGTTACCTGGAATGTGATGATTTCTGGCCTCGGAATGAATGGACTTGGAAGAGCAGCTTTAGATTGCTTTTCTCAAATGGAGATGACGGGAATACCGATGGATGATTTAATTTTTGTTAGTGTTTTAACAGCCTGTAGTCATGCAGGTCTTCTAGTAGAAGGTTTAGATATCTTTTGCAGAATGCAGACGTGGGGGATTGGGCCAAAGCTTGAACACTATGGTTGCTTAATTGACCTTCTTGGTCGCGCAGGACAGCTAGATAAAGCTCTAAATATAATAGACTCCATGCCCATGAAACAAAATGCAGAGCTTTGGGGGTCTCTTCTACTGGCTTGTCGAATCCATCATAATGTAGCTCTTGCTGAAGTTGTTGTAGAGAGACTGAAGGAACTAAAAGCGGATGATTGTGGTGTTTATGTCCTCATGTCGAATATTTATGCTGATGTTGGAAAGTGGGAGGGTGTGGGGAGGGTGCGTAAAGTAATGAGAGAACAAAACTTGAAGAAAAATAGTGGAAAGAGTGTCATTGAGATAGGCAGTGCCATTGAGGAGTTTACAAGTGGCCGAAGATTGCAAATACAGAGTGGGGATATAGCTGAAGTTCTTTGGAGCTTGTTAGGGATGGAGAACTTCGATGAATGAGCTGAATCCTTGACAATTAGCAATACCAGACAGCAAACCATATTTTAACTCCATGGTGGAAACAGTTTTTTAGAAGCATGCTTTACACCAAGGGAGAAGAATTCGTGAATTCGAATTCTAGGCCTCCAGAGATGTGTCTCAACTTAAATGTTTACCAGGCAATAGTAAACTTGTTAATTGTTGTAAATGTTTGAGTTGTACAAGGAAATAGTACTAGAAATAAACAGGGGATCTGTTTCAGGTATTTGCAAATTTGTCCACACCAAGATGAGAAGCTAAATCCTTCGTACTCTTTCACTTGCAGGTCTGCTTCTTGAAGAATTGTTTCTCTTGCAGACTTCTTGTTTTGAAGCAAAAGAGGAAAGATGCTATTAAAGGCAATTAAATTTATAAAGGATTGCAGATGATATAATTATCTTTAGAAGATGAGGTATTATAGAATTATTATAAAGAACGGATATATAGAATACAAACTCATTTTATTTGATCACCCCTATCATTTCATGAAGAGAAAAAAGAGCAATTTTATACACCATGTCACATAAAACTACAGACTAACTGATCCGAACCAGCATATTCATCCTCTTTCTTCCTCACTCTAAACTGTTCCGCCACATGCTTCATCAATTCCAGTTTCTTCATAAACAAGCAAACTTTTTTACAGGAAAGTTAGACTCAAGAGCAAACAATCTTGCGATTTCTGGAGTATCGTTGCAGGACTCATCATTCTGCAAATAATAGCCTGCCTGCACCGTATTAGTAGCCACCTACCTGTTTATATTTAAGTGGCACTGGATGAGAGCTTTTGAGGTTAATGTCGAGCTAGTTCTTTGCCAAGTGATATTCGTAGTTAGTACCAGGATGTTTAATGTTTTTTGTCCATGTTTTGCAATATTGTATCAGGAGATCAACTTTCATCATCGGAAGAACTAAAATCCGAAGAACTGGAATTGTTTTGCCGATGCTCCTTAATTGCAGGAAACAGGTTTTGTTGAGGGTTTGGTGAAGGTGTTTGAGGAGATTCCTGTGAAGTTGATGAACTGCATGAAATCATTTTCTTGGTAATCTTTATTGAATTTGCAGAAGATCTTTTAACCTCATTACACACTTTATCTACCATTACCAAGAAATCCCGAACAATCAAAAACAAACGTAAGCCTTCATCTTTTCCTGCGGTACCATGGAAGTAATCACTTGTGCTTTTGACAAGAGAACTTATCTTCTTTTCCTCTTCTAACAACCAAATGATATCCTCTTCTGCCTGCTGCACAAAACTAGCCAGCGTCACACAGAACTCACTTTCTTCATCTAAACTACCCATCTCATTTTTCAAGAAATCTTTAGATTGTTTCAGTGATTGGCCAAGTTTAAGAACACTTGACCTCAGCAAATCACCATCTAGAAGTGCTGCCTTCTTTACGTGCTCAAGCTCATTGCTTAAATTCGAAACGACCTGAAGACCAAGGCTGCGTACATACTCTGCTGTTTCCTTTGTTGAATCCTCAAGTATATCTTCTGTTTTCACGCTCGTGATGCTTTGACTCCGTCTCACGTTACGTGCAGCTCGTATGCCCTCGGACCGAATTATTTCAAGAACGACAAAGTGAAGAAGTGTGGTCTTCCCGTCAGTACCTTTAACATCTGATAGTTTCAAGAGTGTGTCAAGCTTAAATGCCTGTGCATCACCGCGGTAAGTACCATCATTCAGACGATTCCCAGTTTTAAGTACTGCTTCTAGGAGTTTCAGGAACACCCTGCTGTTCCTAATCTCATTGCACCCTACCTGCAAATAGAATGGAGCAGTCTGACAATAAAAACTATCTGGACTGAGTTCATCATTCATCACTTCATCTATGTACCACACCCATATATGGAGTTTATACATAATTGTATGTTTTCCTAACAAAAAATTTTCTTTTATGATATACTGGTAGTTACTGCTCTAGTATAGTTGCATCAGCTGAAAACGCTTTAACTTTAATCTTGCTGAAATATGAAGGACAAGGTATGTACTGTAAAATTACACTACAAAAGGACAAGGTATCTACTGTAAAATTACACTACAATTCTTATCGCTTGCTAAATTGCATAAAAAATTGATTATGGTAAACGTCATTAGATGATAATTTATAAAAGTTGTCATATTCGAGAAATAATAGGATACCTCTATGCTTTCAAAGGATTGTTTTACAGATGAAACCTCCTCCTGAACACTGCACATAAACAACAATGACTCCAGGCGCTTGAAGGCAAACGGAATATCAACCATGGTTTTAAGGAATCGTTCAGCAGGACCAAGTTGAGAAATCTCGCCATTGAATAATCTCAGCTTAAGTTCTTCGTCTGTTGTTGGTGCCATCTTCAACAATGTCTGAATGAGCTCAGCGGGAAGCTCGTTACCTGGTTATATGAAAAGGTCTCAACACTCGGTGAAACAAAAATATATAGAAAATGTTATACTTATTCTGAATTGTGCCAGAGTGGTGCTTATGTTAAGAGTCATAAAACAGTGAATAAAACAAAAGACTCTTTCAATTCAAAATTAGTACATTTGACAATCATTCAAATCACAAAAAAGATATCGTTGCTTCAATATGCTATATGTATATACTAGGTAGTTACCTTCCAAAATAGCCTCGCAAACTTCATCAGTTGTCACATTCAGCGCTCTTAATAGAATTGATAAATTTTGTGCTTTCCTGGGATCGATAATCTGAATATATTTAGGAACTTCAAAGGGTGTTGGCTCTTTCTTACGCTCAATTTTGGGTTGCTCCTGCGCAGCTTTATAACCAAATAGACTTTCCATCAAATCCTCGTTGCACCTGTGATTTTCGGAAGAATTCAAGAATAATTATTCATAGATGTCTTTATATAGGTATAGTGCACATGTGTTGCAAACTGAAGTTCTTACTGGAAGGACCCCGCTTTGATGTCATGCCAAACCATGGATTCATCAGGGTTGGCAAGAACCTTGTCCCAAAAGAATGGCTTTAGCTTAGCTTTATGATCCTCACTACTTTCAGCAGCATCTTTGGTACGAAGCTTACCATTCGGTCCAAGAGGTGAAGGCTTGGGCACGTTACCAGCTTTTGGTGGAGGTGGTGGAAGAGCAGCAGGCTTGGGGGCCGGTGGAGGATTTGGGGCCGCAGGAGGTTTAGGGGGAGGAAGAGGAGGAGGTGTTGGCGGTAGAACAGCCGCAGGGGATGGAGGAGCTGTTCTTCCAGGAGGAAGTGGTAAGTTTCCTTCTCCAGATGCACCTGATAATTGACCTTCGGAAACTGGATTGCTAGACCCGATTTGCAAATTATTTCCATTATTTGAGGAATTGGATCCTGTTTTATCTGTATTTATGACACCATTTTGCGTTCTTGAAGAACCTGAAAGGTAAATCACTATATTAAGTAAGAGGTGCAATAACAATTAGATCCCTTAATAAAGAAGTTAACACTATATTTACCAGCAGAAAGATCACTTGAGCAAAGGTTAAGGAGAGGCTTGTCATCCCTCTGCCCGTCTCTTGCCCCAACTTTTTCCCTCCTACTCCTGATACAGCATAACAATAAGAGGGCGACGATAATTGCTCCTGCTACTGAACATCCAGCAATAACAGCAGTTTTGTTGTCACTCTTTTTGCTCTTATACTTTGGTTCACTAGTTGGGGAAGCATGATTTTTTGGACGAGGCGTGATAGGCGGAGATGCAGGCGATTCATTTTTATTTGGTGAATGCTTAGGTGGTTTACTTTTCCCTGGCGGTGAAGGTGCAGGTGATTCGCTTTTCCCTGGTGATGAAGGTGCAGGTGATTTGCTTTTCCCTGGTGATGAAGGTGCAGGTGATTTGCTTTTCCCTGGTGATGAAGGTGCAGGTGATTCGCTTTTCCCTGGTGATGAAGGTGCAGGTGATTTGCTTTTCCCTGGTGATGAAGGTGCAGGTGATTTGCTTTTCCCTGGTGATGAAGGTGCAGGTGATTCGCTTTTCCCTGGTGATGAAGGTGCAGGTGATTTGCTTTTCCCTGGTGATGAAGGTGCAGGTGATTTACTTCTCCCTGGTAAAGGTGCAGGTGATATACGCTTTTTTGTTGGTGATGCTGATGGTGAGTTCCTTTTCTTTGTTGGTGAAGATTGAGGGGATTTGTCTTCTTCTTGCACCCGTTCCAAAGTCACTAAAGGAGGCTGCGTAGTTTGAGTCTTGGAGGTGGCAGAAATCTGGAAAAGTGATGCTTTTGATTCTGAAGAGGTAATAGCAGCAGGACCTTGAGGGGCATCATGAAGTGGGTTTGGAGGTAAAGATCTGTTAGGTTTTATGTTCAGTGTTGTGGATGCAAATTGTGGTGTAGCAGGAGCAGATGATGCATTACGAGGAGGACTTGGAGGTTTAGGAAGATGTGGAACTTCAGCATGCCGAGGAGCTGTTGTTGTTGCCTTTGTTTCAGTACGTTCATGCCTATGGTTTTTATGCTTATGGGTGTGAGTTTTCCCTTGTAGATACCTTCTAGGAAAACTAGACCAATCAAAAAACAGCTTATGCCAATTGATGAGCACAGAGTTTGTCTGAGGAGGTTGTGATTGAGAAAGTTCCTTGTCCAGGCAATTTAAAAGAGTGTCTTTCACACGAGGCAAATCAGCGAAAGCCTCGTGTAGGATTCTCTTCTTTATTAATTTTACATCTGATCCAACCTTATTAAGAGCATGTATAATAGAGAAGTCAGAGTATTCATAAGCCCTTGCAAATTCTAGTAGTTCTTCCCTGCAGTGATGCCACACTTGCTCTTCCTGGGATGTTATCTTACAAATTAGACGACACAGCTATGGCAACGTAAAACATCAACAAACTGCGTTGTGCATTAGAGATTGAACAAACCAAAATCAAGAGTTATAGCAATAGGTACATCAATCTACATATGGTCTTATCACCAGAAAGAACAACGAACTACTCTATACAAGTAATGACAGTGACTAAAATGCAAGATTGCAAGTAGAACATCTGGAATATTACAATGAACGAGAAGCTACATGCCTACATTGTAACATGATCAGCTAAACACTCGCTTTAAATGGAAATCATAACATGAAAAGCATAATTAGGAGCTGATTTACCACACACTATGTGTTGCTCTGTAGAAATATTTGAAAAATTAAAGTGGAAAACTTTTCTTGATCATACCGTATAATCATCAATCTCTTCGAAATGATTCCAAGTGATCCCATTTCCTAAAAAACTATCAGCAAATTTCCGGTTGGCCTCATGACTTCCAGCCACCAAAGAAGAAAGAAAAGTAATAACAAGAACCAACAAACGAACCCTGTTATCGTTCATTGCTCCTCGAATTATTACCATTCCAATTCCAAATAATTTTGCTTCTCATTTCATGCAAGGAAAAAAAGACTTATCTATTTGGATTGGTCCTTTGCACCCCAATAAAAGGAAGATCCAACCTTAAACATCTAGCAAATATATCGATATGATGTCGAAAGAACACATATATCTGTATTTGCAGTATGTTACACAAAGGTGGCAAAATGTATTGAAGCTGGTCCGGAAGAAGCCAACCGGAAAATTTTGAAATACTTGATGCCTAAATTGTCAAATTTTGTGCTGTGTTTTTGGTGGGGGAATGGTTTCTTGTTTTTCGGGGACAGAGTTGAGAAAAATGAGACGTCTGGATTCAAGAATGTCGTTTGTGCGTTGGAGAAGAAAGATTGATCAGCAGCACTATTTACGTAATTTTCTTTTTAACTCTACAGACAGAGTTTCTTACTCCTATTTCTTAGTAACAGAAGGATTAGTGTTTTTTTTTTCGCATCGTAGTAAATTTACTGCCAAATTTTTTAAACGAAGATGTCCAAATTGATCTGTGATATATAAGGTTCAAACAAAAATGTTAGATGCAAACTGAATTTTTAAAAATAAATCTCAAACGTGACACAATTTATTTAAATTTACTTGTTTTTTTTTATTTTTCGACACATTTTAGAAATTTTAACCATTCGAATTGTTATTTTTGAAATATTTTTCCAAATACAAATAGTAAGTTGATACTTTTTTTTTCACATTAAGAAATTTTTTTAAAATAATTATCAGAAATTTATGACCAAATTCCTAAAAACATGTCAATTATTTTTTTAAAAAGAAAAATGGAGTTAATGTTGGGTTTGTGGAGTCTAACAGGTTTCAGAATTGGTTTCTGATTTGAGTTATAATTTCCAGATCTGAATTCTAATTAGAGTTAGTAATTTCAGAATTTCAGAATTAGACTCTGATTAGTTTTAGGCCCAGTTTTTTCTCTTATAAATAGTCTCATGTAATTGTAAAACACCAACACATCAGAACACAACAGAACAACATAGTTGTGAGAGATCAATACAACATTAGTGCGTCTTGTGGAGTATGAATTTCCGAACCACGTAAATCTTTGTCTTGTTTGATTGTCGTTTATTTTCTTGAGACTGAATGGAAGCTATTGGATAGGCAGGCTCTGGGTGTTGTCAGATTGACTTTGGCGAAGAACGTTGCTTACAATATCGTCAAGGAAACGACAACTTATGGATTGATCAAGGCTTTAACAAATATGTATGAGAAGCCATCTGCTTCGAATAAGGTGTATTTGTGTCGTTTGTTGTTTGCCGCGAGATTGAATGAAGGTGATTGTGTTGCTGATCATGTGAACGAATTTAATTCTATCCTATCAAGATTGGCATCGGTGGATATTAAATTTGATGATGAAGTACAAGCCTTGTTGTTGGTATCCTCGTTACCTGACAGTTGGTCAGGATTTGTCACTGCTATTAGTAATTCATCTGGGAGCGGTAAGATGACTTTTAATGGAGTTCGAGATTCGATTCTTGGAGAAGATATTCGTAGGAGAAACTCAGGAGAGTCGTCAGGTTCCTTATTGAGTACAGAGAGCAGAGGCAGAAAGTCCGAGAGGGGGCAGAATCAGGGGCGTAGTAGATCGAAGTCACAGAAAAGAGGGCAATCCAAAGATCGCAAGGAGATTGTTTGTTGGAATTGTCAGAAAAAGGGTCACTTCAGAAATCAGTGTACGGCTCCGGCAGCTCCAAAATGAAAAAAGAAAGAGGATAATTCAGCTAATGTAGTTGAACAAGTGGTGAGCGACGATGCTTTGATTTGCTGTGTTGAATGTTCGGTTGAATCATGGGTTATGGATTCTGGTGCATCATTCCATGCGACTCCTTGCAAGGATTTGATGTTAAATTTCAGACTTGGAAATTTTGGTAAAGTCCGTCTTGCTGATGATGAGACTTTGGATATTGCGGGCATGGGAGATATTAATCTCAAGACCTCTTTGGGGACAAGCTGGACGTTGAAAGATGTAAGGTACATTCCCAGACTTAAGAAGATGTTGATATCTGTGGGTCAGTTAGATAAGGAAGGGTATCGAGTTTCTTTCGGAAACGGACAGTGGAAGGTTATAAAGGGGAATCTAGTTGTTGCTCGTGGAGAGAAGAAGGGGACTTTGTACATAGTTGAACAATCTAGCTATGAAGCAAATGCAGTTGCTGATGAGATTGGGTCTTCAACTTTGTGGCACCAAAGACTTGGTCATATGAGTGAAAAGGGTATGAAGCTGTTAACTTCGAAGGGGAAGATTCCAAAGCTGAAGAATGTGGAAGTTGGGTTCTGTGAGCCATGTGTTCTTGGAAAGCAGAAACGAGTTACTTTTGCAAAATCAGGGAGGACCCCGAAGGCTAAGAAGTTAGAGCTAGTTCATACAGATGTATATGGTCCAACAACAATTGCGTCGTTGGGGGGATCTCGCTACTATGTTACTTTCATTGATGATTCCACTAGAAAGGTATGGATTTATTTTTTGAAGAAAAAATCAGATGTGTTTGATACTTTCAAGAAGTGGAAGACTGAAGTTAAAACTCAGACTGGTTTGAAGGTTAAGAGTTTGATGTCAGATAATGGTGGTGAGTATAGTAGTGATGAGTTTAAAAGCTATTGCGCAGAGTACGGGATTAGAATGATTAAAACTATTCCAGAGACACCACAGCAGAATGGTGTTGCAGAGCGCATGAACAGAACCTTGAATGAGAGGGCCAAGAGTATGAGGTTACATGCAGGGTTGCCGAAGATTTTTTGGGCAGATGCAGTTAGCACAACAGCGTATCTCATAAACAGAGGACCTTCAGTTCCTTTGGGGTTCAAGATTCCTGAAGAAGAGTGGCAGGAAAAAGAGGTAAATCTTTCACACTTGCGAGTTTTTGGTTGTGTTTCTTATGTGCGTGTTAAAGATTCAGACAGAGACAAGCTTGATCCGAAAGCAAAGAAGTGTATCTTCATTGGTTATGGCTCAGATGATATGGGTTACCGTTTCTGGGATGAACTGACGAAGAAGGTCGTCAGAAGTAGAGATGTTACTTTTAATGAAAATGCGGTGTACAAGGATAAGCTTGCAGTCGATTCTGAGTTTACAAAGGAACAATCTGAAAAAGAGAAAGCAGTGCTTGAAGATATTACTGAAGAAGATCTTGCAGGAAATAGTGGGAGTTCTGGGAATGCTGATGAGACAGGTTCAGTTACTCCACATGCTGAGGTAAGAAGATCTAGCAGAACTGTGAGGCCGCCACAAAGATTTTCTCCTTCAGCATATTACATGTTATTGACCGAGGACGGAGAGCCTCAGTGTTATCCAGAGGCAGTTCAGGTGGATGATTCAGTTAAGTGGAAATCAGCCATGGAAGAAGAGATGAATTCTCTTGAGAAGAATGAGACTTGGTCTTTAACAGAATTACCAGCAGGAAAGAAGGCTTTACAAAATAAGTGGGTGTTCAGGATCAAAGAAGAACCAGATGGCAGCAAAAGGTACAAAGCAAGGTTAGTAGCCAAGGGATATCAACAGAAAAAGGGTATTGACTATACTGATATATTTTCTCCGGTTGTTAAGATGACTACTGTTAGACTTGTGCTAAGCATTGTGGCTGTAGAGGAGTTACATCTAGAGCAACTAGATGTTAAGACCGCGTTCTTACATGGTGATCTTGAGGAAGACATCTACATGGTTCATCCAGAGGGATTTCAGGTAGCTGGGAAAGAAAACTTGGTTTGCAAGCTTATAAAAAGCTTGTATGGTTTGAAGCAAGCACCAAGACAATGGTACTTGAAGTTTGACAGCTTTATGATGAAGAATTGGTACACGAGAAGTGCTATGGATCATTGTTGTTACTTTAAACAATTTGATTCATCTTATATCATATTGTTGTTGTATGTTGATGACATGTTGATAGCAGGATCAAACATGAGGGAAATCAACAGGCTAAAGAGACAGATGTCTGAAGAGTTTGAGATGAAGGATATGGGTGCAGCAAAACAGATACTTGGTATGAGCATCATAAGGGATAGATCTGAAGGTACTTTGAAATTATCTCAAGAGAAGTATATTGAGAAATTATTGCAGAAATTCAGTGTCCAAGATGCGAAGACCAGAAGTACACCGTTGGCAACTCATTTTAATCTCTCGAAGAAGCAGTCACCTAAAACGGATGAAGGCAAGAAAGATATGGCTAAAGTTCCGTATGCATCTGCAGTTGGCAGTTTGATGTATGCTATGGTGTGTACAAGGCCAGACATTGCTCATGCAGTGGGAGTTGTTAGCAGGTTCATGTCTAATCCAGGAAAAGAGCATTGGGAAGCAGTCAAGTGGTTGTTACGCTACTTGAAAGGCACATCCAAGTTTGCATTATGTTTCAGTAAGAAAGATGTTATCTTGGAAGGGTTCTCTGATGCAGATTTGGGCGGATGCTTGGATACAAGAAAAAGTACTACGGGATATATCTTCACTTTGGGTGGCACATCAGTTAGTTGGATGTCTCGACTTCAAAAGAGTGTTGCTCTTTCAACCACAGAAGCAGAATATATGGCTATCTCTGAAGCTGGCAAGGAGATGATTTGGTTGAAGAATTTTCTTGAAGAGTTGAGCAAGAAACAGACGGACAATGCTTTGTATAGCGACAGTCAGAGTGCCATTCATCTTGCGAAGAATCCTGTGTTTCATGCTAGGACGAAGCATATTCAGCTGAGATATCACTTTACGAGGGAGTTGATTAGCAATGGTACTTTGTCCTTGAAGAAAATCCTTGGTTCAAAGAATCCTGCAGATATGTTGACTAAGGTGGTTACCAATGAAAAGTTGAAGCTTTGCATTGCTTCAACTGGCCTTCAGAATTGATTGATGAGAAGGCGCTGCACTAGTTAGAGTTATTGATCGAAGTATTGGGTGTTGCTAGATTTACAAGAGTGAAGAGAAGATGTGGTCAGACTCCAAGTGGGAGATTGTTGGGTTTGTGGAGTCTAACAGGTTTCAGAATTGGTTTCTGATTTGAGTTAGAATTTCCAGATCTGAATTCTAATTAAAGTTAGTAATTTCAGAATTTCAGAATTAGACTCTGATTAGTTTTAGGCCCAGTTTTTTCTCTTATAAATAGTCTCATGTAATTGTAAAACACCAACACATCAGAACACAACAGAACAACATAGTTGTGAGAGATCAATACAACATTAGTGCGACTTGTGGAGTAGGAATTTCCGAACCACGTAAATCTTTGTCTTGTGTGATTGTCGTTTATTTTCTTGTTCTTGTTTATTCGCTTTGGGTTTTGCTTTCGTTGTTGTATACTCAACAGTTAATTCAATAATGAAAAGTAATACGACATCTTCAAAAATATCGAGTCAAACAAACATAAAAAAGATCAAGTCGCATGTCATCAAGACAATCAAACGATATTTTGAAGATGATACAGGTACCCGCTTCATCATAATCCGTTTGAGCTATCGACCATAAATGCACTTCCACACAAACTTTCATCACTAAATCAAAAACAACAATCACAATAAAAGAGATAAACAAACAACCTCTCACCAAGGAGAGAAAACAAACTGAACATGCAAATTGAAATTTCAAATAAAAAAACTTAGATCTGAAAAACGAAATCATAATAATAAATACCCGGTCCACTCTCAAATCCAATAAGCTCCACTTGAATCGAACAAGAAAGAAAACCAGAAATTCCGATGATTTAAATTAAAAAACAAACCAAACAAAATCAAATGGATAGAAATCCTTACCCAAAAGGGAGATTATTGCAAGAAACAAAACAAAACAAATTAAAAATATTTAAAATTAGAGAGAGCAATTAAACTATATAAATTATTTACATTTGTCATAAATATAACACTAAATATGTGATCTTGACAAATTTTCTCCCATTCAAAACGTGTCTTGAGCATCTTCAATAGAGCATCTTCAATAGAAGATCTTTCCTTTCTAAAAATCTAGGTTGTATATCATAAATAAAATGTTTAGAATATATGTCAAAAAATTCACTCCAGCCATATATTTTCTTAGTAAAACCACAATGGTGGCATGCTGTAATAATTAGAGGGGTGCATGGTACGGTTTTTAGAATTAATCGTTACTAAACTAATACATTTGGTTCGGTTAATTCCTATTAACCGCAATCAAACCGCATAGAGTGATTTTTTCGATTTCGGTTAACCGTTTATCGATTTTGGCTTTTTTTGATTTTTTAATATTAAAATTTTCTTTTAACTTGTACGAAGTTTTCGTTGGTAATGTATTTGGTAAAATAAATAGAGTCAAAGAACAATAACTATATTCTATTAGAAATGGGTTAAATATCAAAGTGGTCATTGAAGTGAAGACCATATATCATTGTCATCATTGATTTCAACGGGGTATCACTTCAATCACTAAAGTCATCATAAATATCAAATGGATAACTCTAAATATGTGTTTGAAAAGTAAAAATAATTTATATCGAGTTCTACACATATTTCTCGAATCCTATTGCAACCAAATGAAAAGTTGTGAACTATGGTATTTAAGATATTATATTTAGATTTTAAAATTTTTATTTATCTTTTATTTTTATAGTTATTTACTTTGATTTAATTAAAAATAAATAGTAAATGAATTTTTTAAAATCTAAATATATTATCTGAAATACTAGAATTCATAACTTTTAATTTGGTTGCAGTATCATTGCAGAAATATGCGTAGAACTAGAGAAAAATTATTTTTATTTTCCGAACACATATTTAGAGTTATATGTTTGATATTTATGATGACTTTAGTGATTGAAACGATACCCCGTTGAGTCAGTAATGAAAGTGATATCTGGTATTTACTTCAGTGACCAATTTGATATTTAACCCTATTAGAAATTAAAAGATAATCATTTTCAAATTCGTAAACCAAACTAAATTCATTTCATACAATTATATTTTATATGTAATTCATATTATCACAAATAAAAATAACATATGCGACAAGTATATATGTCCATAATAATGGAAAACAAGATTATAACATGTGAATATCAAACAATTGATACAAATTTAATATACAAAAATTTAAAAATTATGATTCAAAACTAATATAATATTGATCTTATAGAGTTTATGGGGATATATTATATAATGTATTTATACTAATATAAAGTATATATTTATGTAATGAATATTACAATCAATTTGTTCGTTGTTATCATAATAATATATACTATATATTATATTTAATATAATATAGCGGTTCAGTTAATTTCGGTTCAGTTTTGACTAAAAATCGGAATCGAAACCGGACCATTAATTTCGATTTTTTGGTTCGGTTTTTTCTTCGATTTGATTTTTTTCGATGTGGTTTTTCGATTTTTTTTTGTTAATTTTTCGGTTTTTTCTGCTCACCCCTAGTAATAATGTGTAATTTTGCTATATATCTCCTATTAAAATTACACATTATGTGTTATGAAATTAAAATGATTAATTTTATTTATAACAATTTTAAATAACACGAATATACTACTTTATATAAATTATAACCAATTACATTATAATATAATCTAGTAAATATGTTATAATTATTATTTTTATATTATTTTAGTCAAAATATTCCTTTAGTACTTAGATGTGTCACCTTATGCATGATATTCTCATAAATTTTATTTGAATATTGAGTCATTGATTTGTTTTCTTTACTATCTTTCTATTAATAATAGCCCAACATGGGTCAGATAAATGGGAAGACATTTTATTCATGGTAAATTCCTCAGACATTTTAATGCATTTGAAATGTTCAAATTGTCCTTGTATTTACTATTTTTAAAAAAATTGTTGTTTAGTGGATTCGAACTTGGGTCTACACTATAATTTGCACCTCCTCTTACCACCACACCACTCAATTACATGTGTTGTCAATTACACACATCATATGTGTGTCGCTTGAGTAGAGAAATATTTGATATTATTATTATTATATATTTATTTTATTATATCCCAATAAAAGCAATGATTCATGAGACATTTAATTTAATCTAAATTAGCGAGACATTTTATTTAATTTAAAATATTTAAATTTCCCCTGTGTTTACTTTTTTTTTTTAAAAAAAATTGTTAATGAATGGAATCCAATTAGGTTTATGCAATAATTTGTTCATCTTCGTACCATTGCACTATTCAGTCATACGTGTTCTCTATCAAACACATTATATGTATGTGTGTGTGTCGCGTGAGTAGAGGAGTATTTGGTATCTATTATTATATCGATTAACATAATCTTATAATATGTGAGATAATTTAACTATTGAAAAAAATATAAAAAGTACTCTATATAATATTTTTAGTTATAAAAAATATAAAAGGTACTCTATATAATATTTTTAGAATTTTATCTAACGGTTCTAATTGATTTCTATTTTGTCCTTATTTGTAAAACTTATATGAAAAAAATTAGTTGAAAAAATATAAAAGGTACTCTATATAATATTTTTAGTTATACACAATATAAAAGGTACTCTATATAATATTTTTAGTATTTTATCTAACGATTCTCATTAATTTGATTGGAAATATCTCACGGTTGTGGAATGAGTGAACAAACCATGGGGAACCAGACTACCAACCAAACTTTTTTTGGTCTGTTTATTATATAATAGTATAGATAGATAATGTTGTTATAAAAGAGAAATTTTAGTTATAAAAAATATAAAACGTACTCTTTATAAAATTTGTAGTATTTTATTTAACGGTTCTCATTGATTTGATTGGAAAGATCTAATGACTGGGTTCTCATTGATTTGATTGGAAATGTACTTAATTCACGTGAACATACTAGAAAATTCATTATATATTAAATTTTAATATTATGCATGTACACATTCTACAATGCAAATTACATTTCACAAACAAGAAAATGTTTCATTGTACACATTCTACAATGCAAATTACATTTCACAAACAAGAAAATGTATCATTCACTCAATGAGCTAAATTAGTAAAATCGTGTAGGTTAATGTCTTGTATGTAAGATAATCATATTTTGACATAGATCTTACACATAACAAATATCATAAGTATCGAATTTACTCACTTCTTAACTCAAAAACATCTCAATCAAGGATACTATTCAACGCTAACTATCTCAGTATAGAGATCAAGTCCAGCTTTTGTAACTACAGTGAGACGTCTGTCAAACGATCTATAAATTATCATAAACACCGAACTACTTAAAAGTTAAAACAATTATGCTAGATAGTGACCCGTGCCTGGCACGGGTTTTCATGCTAGTAATAAATAAAAGGTCTTCTTGTATCACATAATATTTTGTAATTAATTTTATTTGGACAATTACTTTCTAACAATTAAAATTGGTTTTATTTAATCCAGTTGGATAAAATATACAATTTTAGATTAAGTAGTGAGAGAGCATCGATTTAATAAATTTATTGAAAAATAAAATTTATATGATTATTTTTATTGTTATATTTGAACAATACATATATATTATAAATAGATTTTTTAAATGATAATACTATCACATTAAAAACTTTAAAAATTAAAATATACTAAAAAGGCTAAGTTTGCTTGTAAGTATTGTTGCCCAAAGTTATCATGAGCCATTTGAGGTCTATCGAATTATAGGATCCAATACACGGACAAAGACGGAAGAATACAAAATGAGTCATCCGTAAATGAGCCAAGTAGATAGATTTCGTAAGAGGTTACAGTAGGTTACGCAAAGAACATGTTTCTTTCTTCCTATATCTAGAAGAGGTTATCCTAGCACAACATTATCACTGAAAACATCCAGGTAAGTGAGGGAATTTCCTTGAAATTCACTAAAATAATATAATTGATTATCTATGCACGTACAGTATGTTAGAAAATGGAAAGTTTGAGGCATATTTTATATATGTTCTTGATGGAATTTCCGGAAACTAACACTTGGAGGTTGTTCCTTGTAATGAGGACTTAAACTTTCATGTTTGGATCTAAGACATTTTCTTAGTGTAATCCATAAATAAATTGAGTTGAAATAGGTTGCTTGAAATGGGTTATGTGGGTTGGTTATATTGAAATAACTTGTATCCCACATAGAATTGGTAATGAGAGGTTGGTGGGTTTATATAGAAACATGTGCAAGAGTAGTGTACAACTACTAAGGCATGTGGGTGTGCATGGTGTTAGTATGTGCCTCACGCGCACACACACGCGCGCGCCGCCGCCGCCCGCCTCGCCTCGCCCCGCCACGCCACGTCACGACTCGACTCGGGTCGGGTCGAAGGGCGATTTGGGCGAATGTCTCGCGTACGCGAGGCGACCTGGGCGAGAAATTTTATTACCTGTTTATTTAATATTATTTATTGATTTAATTTAACAGTATCAGTATTTATTTGTAACAGCTATATGAACTGGGTCAGGATTTATATTAAATCCTGATGGACCAGTTCTTGGATCAAATCCTGATGGCCTGGTCAGTACTTGGAGTGAAATCCTGATGACTACTGATCCTGATGGCCTGCGTCAGTATTTGGATCCTGACGGAGTTAAATCCTGATGATGGTCCAGTCCTGACGAAATCCTGATGGTCGATCAAGTACTGATGCCACTCCTGACGGACAACAAGTCCTGATGGCTTGGAGTACTGATGATGATCAAATCCTGATGGACCAGGAAATCCTGACTGAGCTGTTAAATCCTGATGACTACTGTTATGGTAATTAAATCAGAATAATTAGTATTAAATGTCATATCTTCAGTTACAATATTTGGTCTGTTTACGTTTTATTTTGTATTTTATATAGATACAAAACATAACGTTTGACAGAGGTGACATAGACGTAACTCTGAAAACCCTAGCAACTATCATCTTCTCTGTTTTCTCTCAACACATACAGAATACATAATTCTTGGGTGAAGTGAGGTGCTGGTCGCTGTTGATCATTGCCATATCTGTGAGTGGATTGATCTGTGCTATTTTATCCTGGGAGTGATATTTCTGCAACCCAACACAGCGTAAGTGGGTCAATAATCTCTTCAAGAACAGTCAAGACTTCTCGAAGGCTTGGCGACTCAGCTGTTTATTTATCTATCAGTATTTGCTAAAGCTCCTGAGAGATAAGTGTTCTTTCTTATCTTATTATTTTCAGTCTCTGATTATACTTTTGTTTCGACCTTTGTTTTGTTTCGTTATTTGGTATTTTTGCCTGTTCTTGTTAATACAAAATATATATATAACTGCCCTATTGTTGCTGTGTAGTTAGTAATTATACCCAACAATCTTGAAGAGATTATTTTTTTCTGTGTTATATATTGTTAATTAACAAGATGGTTAACGGAACTGTAACTCCTGATGTTGCTATTGCTTCTGGTTCTGGTGTTACTGTACCTACCATTGATTGGACCACGTACCGTTTCCCACAGCCTATTGATTTGTCAGGAATGTCTGATAAATTCGGTGGGGGTGTTGGTTTTTCTCGTTGGCAGAAAAAGATGAAACTGTGGTTAACGGTAAAGGGTCTATGGCCGGTGGTGTAGTATGAGAAACCGGTTATTGATCAGGAAAAGGCTGAAACTCTTAAGGCTTATGCCATGTGGGAGGAAAAAGATGGGGTGGCTAGGGCTGCTATACTGGCAGCTTTGGCGAACACTCTATTCGATGTTTATTCATCTGACTCCTTCACTGCTAAGCTTTTATGGGAGAAGCTGGACCAGACACACAATACTGACTCGCAAGGGTTGGAAAAGTATTCTGTGGCTAGGTTTCTTGATTTTAAACTGGTGGATACAAAGTCCATGACCGAGCAGGCACATGAATTTGAGATGTTGGTTCATGCTTTGAAGGAGTCCGGAATGGACCTTCCTGAGAAGTTTCAGGTTATGGCTGTGATTGAAAAGCTCCCTAAGTCTTGGGAAGAGTTTGCTCTCTCCCTGAAAAGACAGAAAGGAGAGATCACTTGGACAAACCTGATGTTAGACATCTCTGTGCAGGAACAGCACAAGTCCAAACAGGGACATGTGATGCCTGCTGAACATGGGGGTTCAAAGGTTAATGTAGTGACTGTTGGACAGAAAAGAAAGGCTGTCACTAAGAAGGATAACACTAAAACTAAAAATGACAAGAACAAGGCTAAGAAACCAAAGACAAACAAACCATGTTGGTCTTGTGGACAGGTTGGTCATTGGAGCAAGGACTGTCCTGCAAAGAAAGCAAAGAAAGCTGTTGTGGTAGCACAAGCTAATACTGTGCTTGCAACCACTGATGGGCCTAAGGTTAACATGGTTGTTGGTGAGGCTGTTGCCTCTGGAACCAATGACGGGTATGTTACCTACAACCCTGTACTTCTTTCCACTTATCTGTCACATGAATGGTTGATTGATACTGGAGCTAATGTACATGTTTGTACTGATATTAGTTTATTTGTATCTTATCAACAGAGTCATGGAGTGACAGTGACGATGGGGAATGCTAGTGCGGCTCAAGTTCTTGGAATAGGAAACGTGGACCTGAAGTTTACTTCTGGGCGTGTTCTATCCCTCACTAGAGTGCACCATGTTGCTGATATTCGTAGAAATATTATAAGTGGAAGTTGTTTAGTTAAAAATGGTTTTGAACTTTCTTTGAAATGTAATAAAGTAGTTATTACACATACTGGTACATTCTTTGGCAAAGGTTATTTGTCTGATGGTTTATTTTTAATAAATGTTGAACCTGTTTTGGGCAGTTTTATTAATGATAGTGTTGCACCTTCTGTTAATTGTGTTGAATCATCTGATTTATGGCATGCTAGACTTGGTCATTTAAATTTTGGTGCTCTAAAGAATATGATGAACTTAGAGTTGATTCCAAAATATGCTATTGAAAAGAAATCTAAATGTCAAGTATGTGTGACTGCTAAACAAACTAGGAAACCCTTTCATAATGTTGTTAGGGATTCAGGAGTATTGGATTTAGTACACACTGACATATGTGAATTTAGTGGCATGTTGACTAAGGATAATAAACGATATTTTATTACCTTTATAGATGATTGTAGTAGATATTGTTATGTTTATTTACTTAGACATAAGGATGAAGCACTAGAAAAATTCATTATGTTCAAAACTGAAGCTGAAACACAAACTGGTAAAGTACTTAAACGTTTGAGATCTGATACAGGTGGTGAGTATACTAGTACCTCGTTTAATGAATTTTGCGCAAGCAATGGTATAGTTCATGAGGTAACTCCACCATACACACCTGAGTCTAATGGGGTGGCTGAACGAAAGAACAGAACTTTTAAAGATATGATTAACAGCATGCTTATTAATTCTGGGTTGCCTAAGTACATGTGGGGAGAAGCTTTGAATACGGCTTGCCATATTCTGAATAGAGTTCCTCTGAAACATATGGACAAGACACCTTATGAATTATGGAAAAGTAGAAAGACAAGTTTAAAGTATCTTCGTGTGTGGGGGTGCCTTGCTAAGGTGCTTGTCCCTGAACACAAGAGAAAGAAACTAGGTCCGAAAACTATTGATTGCATCTTTCTGGGCTATATTGAAACCACTACAGCTATGAGATTTTTAGTATTAAAATCTGACATAGACGGTATAGTGGCTAACACTATAGTTGAATTTCGTGATGCAACATTCTTTGAGAATGTGTTCCCTATGAAGACCGGTATACCTCAAGATATTTCTAATGATGATCCTACTCACACATCGAGTTCTATTCCTGATCATGTGGAAAAGATGACAAATGTGGGGGCAGATCCTGATAGTAGTTCTACTTCTGACGAAGTAGATGAACCTAGAAGGAGTAAGCGTGCAAAGGTAGTCAAGGACTTTGGAAGTGATTTTGTCACTTACAATGTCGAGGATGAACCTTTAACTTTCCGACAGGCCATGGATTCTTCGGAGTCAAGGCACTGGAAAGGTGCTGTAAAAAGTGAGATTGACTCTATTGTTTCTAACGGAACATGGGAGTTGGTTGATCTTCCTCCTGGGTGTACTACTATAGGATGTAAATGGATCTTCAAAAGGAAGATGAATCCTGATGGCTCAATAGATAAGTATAAAGCTAGGCTGGTAGCTAAGGGCTTTAGGAAAAAGGAAGGCATTGATTACTTTGACACATACTCTCCTGTTGCAAGGATGACAACAATCCGAATGCTTATAGCATTGGCTTCTGTACATGGTCTTATCATCCATCAAATGGATGTAAAGACAGCTTTTCTTCATGGTGATCTTGAAGAAGAGATTTATATGGATCAGCCTGAGGGATTTGTTGCTTCTGGTAACGAAAGGAAAGTATGTAAGTTAATCAAGTCTATATATGGCCTAAAACAAGCTCCTAGAGACTGGCATAAAAAGTTTGATGATACTGTTTTAGAATCAGAATTTGTAGTTAATGAAAGTGACAAGTGTGTCTACTATATGGTTAAAGGAAATGAATGTATTATTGTGTGCCTATATGTGGATGATATATTATTGTTTGGAACCAATATTGAGATTATTAACGAGACAAAAAGTTTCTTGAAAAGGCACTTTGAAATGAAGGATATGGGTGAGGCTAGTGTGATTCTTGGGGTCAAGTTGACACAGTCAACTGATGGAATAACATTGTCTCAATCTCATTATATAGAGAAATCTATACTTGAGAAGTATGGTTATTCAAATTGTAAAATCGCTAGTACACCGTACAATCCTAAAGTTGCCCTAGTCAAGAATAGTTCAGGTATACCTGTGTCTCAGTTAAGGTATTCTCAGATTATTGGGACTTTGCAATATCTTGCTAATGTGACTAGACCAGATATTTCTTATTCTGTGTCTAAGTTAGCTAGATATACAAGCTGTCCGAACAAGACTCATTGGGAGGCACTGGATAGAGTTCTTAGATATCTTAAGGGAACAATTTCCCTTGGTTTGCATTATCAAAGATTCCCTGGAGTACTCGAGGGATATAGTGATGCAAGTTGGATAGCTAAGAAATCTGGTACCAATGGAGTGACTGGATATTTGTTTACCCTAGCAGGTGGAGCAATATCCTGGAAGTCTACTAGACAGACTTTGATAACTCGGTCTACCTTTGAGGCTGAGTTGTGTGCACTAGATGCCACGGGGACGGAGGCTGAATGGTTGCATGGATTTATGTCAGTGTTACCTGTAGTAAGCAGACCGCTTCCAGCCATTGCTGTTCATTGTGATAGCCGTACAACTATCGACAAGATCAGTAGTGAAAAGTATAATGCTAAAACAAAGAGACACATCCAAGTTAGACTTAAGTCTATAAGGGGTCTAGTGTCTGAAAGGATTATTGCTGTAGAGTTCATTGGAACTCAGGATAATATAGCTGATCCTTTGACTAAAGGACTTGAGCATGCAGTAGTCCTTAAGTCTAGGTTGGGGATGGGACTGATAGCCCATCATGATTCATCAGCAGCGGGAACCCAATACACCTGAGAGGAGATCCCTTGAAGTGTATTCAATGTGGTAATAACAAACTGTGAGGGTGAGTTGGTAGTACCTTTACTATATACCTTGATACGCACGTATCTGAGTCTATCCCCTGAAAACCTAAAAGGTATTGTTACTGCCAGTATAGCAAGAGTTATTTGAACTCTGAATGGGGTCAAGTCATTTGACGAGATGATCGCAGTACATCTCTGGAGATGCCCAGCTAAGCGAATGTAATTGTGTGGTCGCAATTAGAGGAAAGGGTTATTCCTTGAAGCATTCGACGAACAGGATCGAGACAGGACCATTAATGTCTCAAAGCCGTAGATCAGCACCATAGCCTTTGATTTGTCATCGTCTATGGAGTGTGGTTACACCAAACGGATAAAGATTCAAGGTGAAACATTCTATCTAGATCCGGTAGCCATCGAAGTAGAGGACCTAGGAGGGTTCAAACCCGGAAGGGTACCGACTCTGAAAAACAAGTCATGATAAGGACCGATATGCAAGCATTTCTGTATGGATTTGTGGGGGATTGTTAGAAAATGGAAAGTTTGAGGCATATTTTATATATGCTCTTGATGGAATTTCCGGAAACTAACACTTGGAGGTTGTTCCTTGTAATGAGGACTTAAACTTTCATGTTTGGATCTAAGACATTTTCTTAGTGTAATCCATAAATAAATTGAGTTGAAATAGGTTGCTTGAAATGGGTTATGTGGGTTGGTTATATTGAAATAACTTGTATCCCACATAGAATTGGTAATGAGAGGTTGGTGGGTTTATATAGAAACATGTGCAAGAGTAGTGTACAACTACTAAGGCATGTGGGTGTGCATGGTGTTAGTATGTGCCTCACGCGCACACACACACACACGCGCGCGCCGCCGCCCGCCTCGCCTCGCCCCGCCCCGCCACGTCATGACTCGACTCGACTCGGGTCGGGTCGGGTCGGGTCGAAGGGCGATTTGGGCGAATGTCTCGGCGTCTCGCGTACGCGAGGCGACCTGGGCGAGAAATTTTATTACCTGTTTATTTAATATTATTTATTGATTTAATTTAACAGTATCAGTATTTATTTGTAACAGCTATATGAACTAGGTCAGGATTTATATTAAATCCTGATGGACCAGTTCTTGGATCAAATCCTGATGGCCTGGTCAGTACTTGGAGTGAAATCCTGATGACTACTGATCCTGATGGCCTGCGTCAGTATTTGGATCCTGACGGAGTTAAATCCTTATGATGGTCCAGTCCTGACGAAATCCTGATGGTCGATCAAGTACTGATGCCACTCCTGACGGACAGCAAGTCCTGATGGCTTGGAGTACTGATGATGATCAAATCCTGATGGACCAGGAAATCCTGAATGAGCTGTTAAATCCTGATGACTACTGTTATGGTAATTAAATCAGAATAATTAGTATTAAATGTCATATCTTCAGTTACAATATTTGGTCTGTTTACGTTTTATTTTGTATTTTATATAGATACAAAAACATAACGTTTGACAGAGGTGACATAGACGTAACTCTGAAAACCCTAGCAACTATCATCTTCTCTGTTTTCTCTCAACATATACAGAATACATAGTTCTTGGGTGAAGTGAGGTGCTGGTCGCTGTTGATCATTGCCATATCTGTGAGTGGATTGATCTGTGCTGTTTTATCATGGGAGTGATATTGCTGCAACCCAACACAGCGTAAGTGGGGCAATAATCTCTTCAAGAACAGTCAATATTGCATTAGTACATGAAAATTAGATAGAATGACTAATGGATTTAGATGTCTTTTAGGAAAAGTTTAGATGTCATTAGCAAATTTTTATAGAATCAATGGATTTATATTGGCGATGATATGATTTTACATTATTGGTTCATTGTTAAATTAGGAATATAGTGCAAACTGTTGAGGTGCTTGCGTATTGTTACATATCTAACTTAGTGTAGTTTTATGAAGTGCAAACATAATGCAAAATTTAAATTTTTGTACCAAAAGTACAAAAATATGAAATACTTACTGTAATTGGTCATATTTAGATTTATAGGTATTAAGTAGAAAAGATGTTTAATGGAAATATAGGGTTAGGCTCAAGAGAGAACCAATCACTAAAAAAGAACTTTAGAACTGTTATAAGCCGTTGGATTATTACTAGATCAACTGTTCAGATTCAACTCATTTTTATATACAAAATCTTGTAAGGGTATTCTTGGAATAAAAGGATTCTACTGCCGAACCTATTTTGTTTCATAGTATAAATACAGTGTTCTGCAGCTGAATTTTAAAAGTTATGCATATGGACTTCAAAGTTCTACAATTGAACTTACTTTTTTCACAAAGTTCTACAAGTGAACTTGATTATTTTTATAATGTTCAGCTGTTGAACAATGTTATTCACATTATTTTCATACCATAACTTTCGTGTTCTACCGCTGAACATAAAAGTCATGCAATCGAATTTGAAATCAAACACATAAATTTTAAAGTTCTGCAACTGAACTTACTTGTATTTAAATGTTCAGCTGCTGAACACGGTTATCTGATATTATGTTTATACAATAACTTGCCTATTTTCACAAAAAATGATAAAAATAATTGGGGAAATTTTATGATGATGATGGAGAATTTTATGATCGATATCGATGTATGATTATTATCGTTAATAAAATATTAATTAGCTCTAAATTATGTATTTTGTGTTTTTGGACAACTTTACCCATGACTTTAATATAATAAATATATATTATTTTAAAAAATAAGATAGAGTTCTAAGGGTTCTAAGGTTAAGGGTTCTACAAGGAACATGACCCTGGAAATATATGTATTAGTTAAACTCAAACATTGATTTTCCAAATAAGTGTGGGAGATTAGTACTTGATTTCCCTATTCCTATATAAATCAGCAAGATCATCCCTAATGTCGGCGTTCCTCTGTTTTTGAGTGAATCAGAATTATAATGTATTGTACTAAGTTATTTCTGTTTGAAATGCAGAGAAAATTACTTCCAACTTATATGAAATTGAGAACTGATTGTACAACAGGTAAAAATTATTGATTTAAGTTGTACTTTGTACAGCAAAATCACATCAGTTGTCTTTGTCTTGTTTAATTGAATTATGGCCTGTTTAGGAGAAACTCGCAAACCATTATCCAGTTTTATTGCATCAAATGTAGAAAGAGATGAAGACGGGTCATTTGTAAGTAAAATAGTCCTATAATCTTGATTAAAAATAGAATAATCATGCATATGCTGCTGCGTATTATGACAAATTATGTTTTTTTATGCAGAGGATTCCATCTTCTTTTCTTGACAAATTTGGAAGTTCTCTTTACTACCATTTATAAATTAAGTGTAACAATATATTGTGGCATGCCATTTACGATAACAATAAGAAACAAATTCGTGGTCTATATGATTTTTTAAGATTCTATGATCTGCGAATGTACTCGGTGGTGATTTTTGACTATTTTGGATGTGGTAAGTTTGCTGTGAAATGTTACACACATAATGCGACTGCAGTGGTCAATCCAACTATTGAGCCTGTTGAGTTTTTCAAAAATGAAAAATCAAGATATTTGATGATGGATCAGTTTGTCTATGGTCATAATCATCTAGAAATTGAAAAACTTATAGCAATATCATCATATAATTCGATCAAGGAAAGTACAAAGGAATTCAAACTTGAGGTCAAAAGAGTCGACAACATGCAAGAAATGCAATATCTGGTAAAGACTTCATTATTTCATCAGAGTTACTTATATCTGACAAATGCTACATTTACATTCTTTTTATATTATACTAACATTTATGTTAACAGGAATTGGAGAAAGATCTAGAGGATCTTTACAAAAACTGGAAAGGAATGGATAAGATTTACCTTACTCTTGGGATGAGGATGTGGGAAATAGAGGTTCATTGCGATGTTGAATCATGCACGTTTGGTTCTGGTTGGTATAATTTTCTCAAAGACTTGGACATTTCAACCGGGAATGTTATAGCTATGAATATAGCAGAATCTCCCGATATTGTTCTTACATGCATTTTTAAAAAAGAAGAGCTAATATTTGAGAAAGAAGCAGGTATCATTCTAAATATTTATATATGTATACATAATAAATTCTAAATTTCCTCTGCATTTCTTTATATAAATTATGTCCTTTACAATGTAAAACAAGAGTGAGGGATGGAATGAGATCATTCTTCAAAATTATACTTGAAACAACACTAAAACATGGATATATCGTAAGTACATTATATTTTGTTTATGGTGAATAGTTCTATTTAAGCATGTATGTGTTATATATACGCTCTGGTTTTTATTTAATAATTAGTAGTATGTGTAATTAAGTATAGATGTTTTAACCGTCAATTAGGTATTGCCGGCTTTGATTGGAGTGGAGACAGAAAAATCTCTGTGCAGTGTTTCTCAAATTAGAATATATGGGATGGAGTGGCAAATAAGATATCATGAAAAATTAAGAATTATTTATGGTTTGGAAAAGGTTGTTCAGCACTTTAGTCTGGTGGAGTTTGACGCTATTGTTTTTAGTTTTGATATGTGTGGAGAGCTTTGTGCAAGGATTTTTAAGAGTAATGGAATGGAAATCATATACTATACACCGGGAAGCATTTGTAGCGTGCAAAAATGTGAAGATTGTTTTATTTTTGAGGAAGAAATTTCTGATTCTCGTCTGGATATGGGTATGTCTCGTAGTATACTTTTTTGTATTTCATTTTGAACTAATATATCTATCAGAAAAACATTATAATTATTTGTATATAACTTTTGAAGGTGATGCAAAACTTATGGATGTAGTTACTGCGGGCAAAGTTCGGAGATATACTGTTAACATACCTGCTGTCATGGCTAATGTGGTACCTGATAATATAGGCCAGGTAGTTGTTGATGAAGCAGTAGATATTGTGGAACCTGATGTGGTAGAAAATGCAGAAGATGCTGATACTCTGCAGTTCTCGAAGAGGTTGATTCCCTGCAACATGAACGGAAGATGTCATGGAATGGTATATTGACATTTTTTTATGATCATATAGTATAATACATTGTATAATGTCATCTCAATTTAATTCTAAAATGTATGTAAATATTTTATGTGTAGCATATACCTGCTGACATTAAAATCGGTGATCGAGATTGGGAAAGAGGAGATCGTGTCGTCTTCGGGACTGAAGAAGGAATATGGAATATAACTATTGTTTTAAATAATGGGAATGCCAGATTTTCCGGTGGATGGAGCAGATTTGTCAGAGATAATAATTTGAATTTGAATGATAACCTGCGTTTCACTTTGCGCGAGGAAGCAAACACTGCTGTATTTGATGTCGAAGTTAATCCAATAGATTGATATGCTCACAATATTTTGGTACTTGTAACATAACTTTTAGAAGCATGGTGCTTCTTAGTAGTGGATGTTAAATATTGGAGAAGGATGCTTTAAATATGGTTATGAATCGTTTGGAAAACTTAAGTATACTTTTAAGATATTTGCGTATATTTGAACTTCCTTTTATTAGTTTGAGTTTTTGGTTTTGGATTGAAGAAGCCACTGATATATTGTGACCAGATCTTATAGTTTGTTGAATATATTACGTCTTTAAAAATTATATTCTAATTTTAAATCTATAAGATTTAAGATTTGATCTTATATTCTATAAATATATTACGTCTTTAAAATTAATTAATTTGGTCAAAATATAAGATCTAATCTTATATTCTATAAATATATTACGTTTTAAAAAAAAATTTCATGTTGAATTAATTTAAACTACTTACAAATATTATTAACTATTGAGCAGTTACCACTCAAAAGTAACTTATGTGCAGTTACATGTACAGGTTATAGCAGTTTTATAACTGATGACTATTGGATTACTCTTTAAACATTATTATAAATACTATTTTCTGTCTTTTAGATTACAATAACAATCATCACTAACATCATATCTGTATTTACAAAGATGAGTTCACCATCTGCAAAGAAGAGAAGGTATTCTAACATGAAGAATTTGGTGGTGAATGACTTGAATAGCATCAACATTTCATCTGCAGAGTTAAATGAAGATATACGTATAGAAAATGAAGATTTCTGTTTGTTTTTCAAAAGTATGGAAGATAGACAAACAGAATTATTTGCTCGCACTATTGGACTGGAGGAAAAATACATGTACACATACATATTTCTAATTTTAATTATAGTTATTCAGAAATGTTTTGCTCAACTATTTACCATTTTTTCTGTTGATATACAGTTTATGTTTATAAATCGCAGCTTAACAAAGTGTTGAAAGGAAATCCAAATGCAGCAGTTGGTGAATCATCAATGACAAATGTGCAAATTGATAGAGACTATGCAGGAAGTGAAAGAAGATTTCTCGAAGATACTTCAACTTCTCTGAATGGTCACGTGAAGCAGTGCAAAGATCAGTTGGAAGAAATGTTGGCAGGTTTTAAAAAGTTTGAAACGGAATGGATTAAAAGGATAACCGACTGGATAATCAAGGCTGGTGAAATTGAGGATCAAAATTCAACAATGACTGCTCGAGTGGATGATTTAAGGCGTAATATCTGAATTCGTTTTATGTTATAATATATTCACATGCTTCATGTAGATATGTTACTCTGTTATGTTTATCTTAGGATTATGCTGTGACTGGCAACATTATTAGAATTGCATGTCAAGATATTGGCCTATAAATAAAAAACTAAGTTCATAATGTTTTGTCTACTCAATTATAATTTATGCACTATTTTTATTGTCAATAATTTAGATAGATTAAGAGTACCTATTTCAGTTGTTTGAATCAATGTAGAAGATATATTTTACATAAAAAGTAGTAACTTTAGCAAAGAACACTGCATAAAAAAGTAACACAATTATTTATTTTATGCTCCACCGCAAAGATAACTGTTTTGCGTCTGAAAATTAAAGTAGTTTCATATGGACTCAAAACCACATCAAAACCAAAACAATAAGATAGAGAACAATCCAGAAATCCAGAAAATAAACAAAGTTTAATATGATAAGAATTTATTCGGAAAAAGCTTCAACTGTGAACTTCAGTAATCTTCACTTTCAAATCCATGCAATCAAGGTTCCTGTAAAGACCATTTGAAAAAATAGACTGTTACTTTTATTTTAACCTAAAGGTATAAGATAGAACAATATATTGAAATTACTCAACTTCCTTTACCATTTTAATTTTTTTGGTCACTGATTTGGCGGAACCTGGAGTCTGCATGAAGTCATTAACTTCAAAAGTCTGCAACAATGATGTTCACTTTAATAACTTGTAGATTCTTTATAATTATCAGAGCCAACAGTCTATCAAAACATATATTTAGATAGGCTCACATTGTCAGTTAAGTCAACACTTGAAGCATCGGAAATACAGGGATTCTCAGAAGTACTTGGAGTCGGCAATGTAGTATCATATATATCTTCAGCTTGGAAGAAAGTGTTATCTTGAGTAACATTTGATTTGCTTAACTTTAACTGAACTGAAATTTCTTTCCCAACCAAAGTTTGAAGACGCTTAGGAATACCTTCTTCGGGAACCTACGACATCATGTAAACTATGATATGGATACAACTGACAAATCTATTAAAAATGCAAAATGTTCATTGTTACCTTCTTCAAATCATCAAGAACCTTGGCAGCGCTTGTACCAAGAATTCTTCTAGCAGTTCGATCCATTAGAACAATATTGCATGAGAATGTAGAGTCTTCAGCAAGGACCATGATACGGAACCTGAATATAATTTAACACTTCATTGTTTAAGCAAACATCTCTGTTTTGACACAAAAATGTACTTATATCAAATCTGTTTGGAACATGTTACCTTTTAGGAGCAACATGTATGATCCTTGGACAATCAGAACATTTGAACCTATTGCCAAAGCTTTCAACTTCAGACTGACATTTGTTGCAACTTTAAAACCACCAGGAGGAATCTTCATCTACTTTCATAATTGTAAAGCTACAACATATTATTTTCTACAACACAAACATATAGAACATGATTAATATATTAAACAATTGTCAAATTACAAAGAAAAATGTTTGTATAAATTTAAAAAATTACCTTGAGATGATCATAAGTCAAATTCTCATTCAAGTCCTTCAATGACAGCTTCTCAAAGAAGGTTGAAATCTGTTCAGATCTTGAGGAAATGAGGCTTTTTTCTGCCTTCAAATGATACTCTTCAGCAATGAGCCTTTACATAAAATATTCATCATTAACATTCAAGAACAAAGAGAAACATTATTAAGAAAACAAAGTACAATATACTACCTCAGCCTCATGTCTGTAACAGCTTCATCGTCTAAATTTATATAAACCTTTGTGGAAGGCAATGTAGCAATCTGCACAGAATCTATACAAACAACTTGTAAAAAAATACATTTGTTAAGTGCCTTAGCATTTAAAAAGGTATTAGTTGGATAAGTTCTTACTAATGAACTTGGTCACTTTTGTGCTTGTAAGAATTGCTATAATTGGTTTCTCAAGTTGTTTCACATACATTTCCTCAACAGAAAGAGCAAGATCTCCCCATATAGTGACTTTGTGAGCATTGCTATTTTCATTTAAAAAAACAAAAAAAATGTAAAATATAAGTCACTACATGATCTAGATGTATACAAATTCTAATATAGATAATTATAAAAACCTTGAATCGCAGATCCTGAACTTCACAATGTCTCTGTCCCCGAATTTGGTGTCAATACGCTTGACATTCTCATATTCCTCAATAACTCCAATGATATCTTTTTCCAAACAAAATAAAAAAATAGAATGAGTGCACCAGTTATATATTAAGTAAAATGCATATTACAATTTGAATTAGGAACTTGTAGTAAATTACGTATAGCAAATTCTGGATTCTCTCCCGGCTGAGATTTATTGGCTTCGGCAAATAAATCTTCCAAATCCAAAAATTCAAACTTATAGTGAGGAATCATGCCGTCGTCTTCAGCTTGCTTGACAGTAGTTGTATTAGTAAACCTAATGCAGTTTTTGGATTGGACCGGTTTCAAATTCCCCACAGCATCCTTGACACTAAACTGATCAAAAACATATACACCTCCTTCCACAATAGCAGTGCCAGTTGTCAATGCATTCCAATTGTTGTGATAGGCAAATGCATGAACATGGTTATTCTACAAAAAAGATAAACAGATTTCATGGTTCAGTTGTATACATTTCTCAAAATAAACTGTGAATAAACATAAAAAGATAAAATAAGGTTTACATCATCATCTAGGAGAATGAGATTGAAGCCCTTCAACGATCCACTCTCATTGGTAACACTGGGCCACTTCCTCGTCACTCTAACTTTAATCTTCCAGTTAGTAGTTGACTGGTTTAAGTTCTCAAGACGGTCAAAAACAATAATCTCCATTGACAATGAGGCTATAAGAAATAATAAAATATCATTGGGATAACCATTATATCATCAAAAAATGACAACAGAATAGTAGTAATACATTACACAATGACATCAAGATATTGTATACACAAAGAAAGTTAGTATTACTTACTAACGACTTAATCCTGCAGAAAAAGGAAGATGCAGAGAAGAGTACAAAGAGTAAGTTATGGTTTTCTGTTTTATAATAATAGTAAAAAGTATAACTAATGATAAACCAAAATTTATTGCTGATATTGTAGTCCAACTAATAATTGATTTGTGATTGATTTTTTGATGATTTCGATAAGGATTGATATATGATTGATTCTTTTATAATTTTGATAATGATCCGTAACAGATATATCCATGTTGTTCATGTTGTATTATTGTGATTGATACTTATCAAATATATGTAATTTCAATATTTGACATTTTAGCAAATTTTTAGTGATATTTGACGTATATATTTATTCCAACAAAATGAATCCTGTAATGATTTAATGAATCTTGATATTCCAATTAAATAAATATTTCTAATTGATATTTTTATTGTAGCTAATATTTCACATGATTATAATAGATTCTTTTTACTACAACTTTAACAAAACTGGTTTTTTAATGATCTTGACATGTATAAATTGACATGTATATTAATAAACGTTTGATTTTTTATTGTACTGACATTTATAAAATGGTTTTTTGATTGAACTTGACATGTATATAGTAATCTCGGTATACAAACACTTGAATAATTTTAATATTTATTTCATATCATACATTAATTGTAATTGATTATTAAAAAATCCAATCTATAAAAAACGATCAATTCCAACATAATGATCAAATTATTTTAAATGCAAATTAAAAAGGATTAAACCACAATATCTATGAAATAAAGAGTACATCAATCATCTACATTTGGAAGATTGTAAAAAATTTCCTCAAAAACTACATTGGAGGTAACATTTGTGGTAGCACCGGAATCACTATCAATCAAAATATGAAGACCTTCCGGCCTTGTAACTCTTGAGATGGCAACATAGATGTGACCATGCGAAAAAGCAGCTCTAGGGAGATATAAACCAACATTATCAAGGCTCTGTCCCTGACTCTTGTTTATTGTCTTTGCATAACATATTTGGATTGGAAACTGAATTCGTTTAAAGTCAAATGGCCATACGGTATCAGTTGGCATCATTTCGATCCTTGGTATCAAATGTTTAGTTCCGACATGAGAGCCATACAGGATTTCACATTCAATACTATTTTTCTTGCATGCAATAACTATCATTCGGGTTCCATTGCACAATCCCATTATCTGGTTCAAATTCCTCATAAGCATAACTACGACTCCAACTTTTACTTTTAACTCATGTTTGGGAATGCACGGCATATTTATTGAATTCAAGTACTCAACTGGAAATGCAGCAGCGAAATCGTTATCTTCATCACCAGCATCATCAATAGAATCTTGACTAAGATAAGTATGTAGCGTACCGGGAATCTTTTCAAGGATTTGATTATTGATGTCGTCCACCACAATATTTGTTGGTGTCAGAATAGCTCTAGATCTCAGGTAAGAATGTGAAGACATGTTGTTGCTAAAATCCGGATAAGTCACGTCAAAAAGAGTCTGAATAGGATCTTCCGAGGTGTGAACAACATACTGATCTGGTATCTTTATCAACATTTCACCAACATCCGATTGAGTAGTTACGTGTTCCACTCTCCCGTCACCAACAGCAAGCTGCCACTTGCTGAACTCGACAATGATCTTATTCTGTTCTTCTGTATTACCTGAATGTAGCCGCATATTCTGCTTCAGTAAATGTACTTGACAAAAGTCCCATAATTTAGAACTGTTTAGAGCAGCACATACGACTTCGGCTCTTGTTGCCTTTGGAATAACAGGCAAAATTTGTCGAAAATCTCCACCAAAAACAACGGTGATACCACCGAATGGCTTCTTGGATCTTGTCTTATCAACAACAGACATGATATCTCTCAAAGATCGGTCTACGCATTCAAAAGCATGACGGTGTTGCATTGGAGCTTCATCCCAAATTATTAGATTAGTCTGTTGAATTAGCTCGGCAATATCAGTTCCATGTCTTATACCAGCTGTAGAATACTGATCAAGTTTCAAAGGAATATGAAAACGGGAATGCGCAGTTCTTCCACCAGGCAACAACACCGCTGCTATACCACATGAAGCAACAGGAAGTACAATTTTACCTTCGGAACGCAATCGACAACATAGAGTCTGCCACAAAAAAGTCTTGCCACAACCTCCACTTCCATACACAAAAAAAAAATCCGCCTTTATCCTCATTTATATTGTTTATAATGGCCTCATAAACATTTCGTTGTTCAGCATTGAGGAGTTTATGGTTTTTTTCATGTTGTGATTTCATTTCTTCTTTGTTGTATCCAGTTTCTTCTTCAATGAGACGATTAACAGAATTTCTGAAATAAGCTTCACCGGGAAATGGCATAGTTGAAAAGTCTCTCAAACTCTTTCCGATATCATTTAACAATTTCTCAATTTCTGAAAAAAAAACACAATAAACTTTGTAATATAAGTAACATTTTAGAACCACAACAAATTAAGCCAATAGTAAATAATGCACAATGATATTATTTGCCGTGTGTAAAAATCCTAACCTGCAAGAGCATATTTTTGAACATCATCATCAGATAGAAATAAAGTATGATCATCAAGCAAGTGTCTTCGCAACAGTATAATGTCATCAGACATGCATCGCCAGTGAGCTTCCCAAAGCCTGAGAGGATCTAAAATTGGACTATAAGCCAAAATATTGACAAACATTGCACGCAACTGAGGAGGCATGGATGTGTGTGAATTTTCAGAAATAGCCTCATGCCATTGGTTATCGTTCTGAAGAAGACCAAGCGCTGAACATGCTTCCTTAAATGATTTATGAACATGACCATCTACATTTTTTAGATCCTCGAATGATGTAGCACCTTTTTTTCGAAGCAAAAGCATTCGTAGATATAATAGATCACCACTGGAAGAATGGACCTCACTAAGTCTACCAATAACATCACCTCTTTTCCTTTCTTTCCACATGCCTGGTCGTGCATGCCAAGTAAACTTACTTGGAAATTCAGAATAAGTCCAGTTCTTTGCATCAGGCAATGTTCTATTCGCATCAAACCAAGCTTCTAACTTGCTTTTTTTTGGAATTGGCTTTATCACACACTTCCTGCAAAACAGCTCCAGTTTTGAACGACACATGTTTGTCATTTGGTAAATGTATAGGCAAACGATCGACAGATGGCCAACGTGAATGAATGTCAAAACCAAATATCCTCCAAGCCGCTTCTGATGCACAAACATATCTACCATCCAAATAATGTTTGATCTCATCAATAGGACGCTTTTCTGGATTTTCTGGAATGCAGGAAGAAAGATGCGGACCATTTGTTTTTTTCTTTAGTAACATAGTAGCTGTATCATGTCCTTTTAAACAGTACTTGAATAGGTATTTTAAGGACCTCGAACTATTGCATATCTCCAGATTCGTGTGACATTGAAATCAAACTAAAAGATCTCGATTGTATGGGACGACATAACGATTATCCAAATCAATGCCTTTCTTTTTAACATATAATCCAGTCCTCCTTCTTTTGTAGACTGGAAAACCGCATTCATCGAAAAATGTGTGAGAGTTGTACCTTATAAAACAACAATGTTTTAAAAACATAGACATTTGTAACTAATTTGATAAGTTTCAAAAAAAATTGAAAACTAACCTCTTAGGAAAATGCTTAATACATTTTCCTTTGACCATACATGGAGATTTCACGCAATCAGTACCACATGGTCCGTGGATCATGTAATTATTAACAGCATGATATCCAACTGGATCAATGTCTAGGTCTGGAATTTCCGCAGATACTAAAGAGTCAATTTGTTCAAATGTCTTAGGCCTGTCATCAGGATGTAACCATATAAGCATATGGGCATGAGGCAATCCTCGTTTTTGAAACTCAGTGACATGCATCACTACACAAAAACGGATACGATAATAAAAGATACAGCTATGAGAATTAATCATAAGGTAATTATGTAGAAAAAAGTGTGTAACAACACCTCATAACATCACTTACCTCCTATGCAGCGACCAAAATAATTTTTTTTCTTTACCAATTCGATAAGCTGGTCAACTTTTAACTTAAATACTCTTGAAACGACATCAGGAGCATCAGAAACATCAACACCAGGTAGGTATTTGAGCATTCGTTGAATTTCTGGCCATTTGGTGTTACATGTCATAGTGAGGAACAAAGAAGGATGGCCAATTGTTCGACAAATAGCCAAAGAATCCTTAAAATATTGGTTCATGTAACGCTTGCAACCGGTGAAAGAGGCTGGCAGAATAATTGCTTTACCAACTTTTGATGGATTATTGTCTCCCTTCTGTACTGCATCCCTAATATTATGATATAGATCAGCACGTATAGTAGTCTGATGTTCTCTAATCCACTCCAATCTATATTGCTCAATTGCAGTAAATGCATCTACAATGTATTGCTGCCACAAACGTCCACCCAAATGTGGAGTCAAGCCTATCACATATATGTATACAATTATTAAAACATAATTTTAAACAAAAACCTAAAAATAAATAAGTGTTGCAAATTAGTAGCGATGCTAATACCTTCTGATGGACGTATCATTAGTTTATAATTGTAATACTCCTTCATGGTGATGTTCTCGCGAGATCCTCTTTCTTCAGAATCATCAACATCACAATGTTCTGATGTTTTCGTCGGTTGCTTATGAGTTTTATTTAAAGGAATTTCACGGTGAAATCCTACATCTCCATGAGGAAAAAGAATTGGATATTGTAGTTGCATAAAGCGTGGATCAGTTTCATAAATCCTCTCCAATCCATTCACTCTTGAATGTATAATAGTATCTCTACATCCCTTGCTATAATCATCCGTCACAATCAATCCAGCAACCTCATTTGATGGTCCAACATGGTTTGGTCTACCACTCGCCGAGCTTGAAGATATAAGAACCAATTTAAACTCATCAATTGGATTTTCTTTTACTCTTTCCCGAGCCATACGAAATCCATGGACCAACCTGTTATGTTCATCCAACATTCGCAACAAAGACTCAACAATCTCTGGATCAACAGCATCACTTGAACCATTAACATCATTGATTCTATTGTTTATTTCTTCTTCTGTGTCATAGATGTAGAGTTGACAGAATTTAGGAGTGTCACCTTCGGGTGGTAATAAGCTTCCAATATTATGATAATTCGTGCCACGAAGCTTGAAAAAGTAAGGACCACCACCCCTGTTTATTTTATGGTCAATCTTGCCACCAGAAGAGGTCATTGCAAACATACAATTGTATATTCCAATATTTTTCTTGAAATGTTTAAAGTGCACGCCACCGGTAAGAAGAGTTGCGAGAGGTTCAGGAGGCTGTTTTTCTTTTTCAAGAACAAGCTGACCATTTTTACAACAAAGAGAGAAAGTTGGAGTTTTTTTCTGTGTAGCTTTGTTGTTCCTTTCTTCATTCCACATTACAGACTCACATTTCCCACATAACTTGTCCGGAGCTCCAATATCCATGTATCCATTCCAAGAATCTTGTTGAGTGTAGAAAATCTCTTCATCGTCCAGGTCCTCATAATCACCTGGTTTTTAATTTTTTTAAAAATTAAAAATGCAAAGAAATATGTGTTCAGATAAAATTAACTCCAAATAACCAAATAATAGAGAGTGACCAAATATCAAAAATACCTTGTTCTAATGAATCACTTTCACTGCTAAAAGTGTCCTCGACATTGTTAAAGTCGCTAATTAAATTTTTTGGGCTAGAAGTCTCGCCAACTTCAAAATTACTCCTTACACCATCTTTACCTACTGAAAATGGAATCGGTGACATTTTACCACAACTTTTCTTCGCAACATGCTGCTCTGTTTCATCAGGTGGATGTTGTTTCTTGTAATCTGGCCGACGTTTATTAATAGGTTTTAATGTAGAGGCAGGCATGGAAAAGGTGAGAGTACTCTGGCCAGATTGATCTGTATTTTTATGATTTTTGTTTGTTTGATTTCTTTGCATATCACCTAATCAGAATTGGGAAAAAATGAATAATGTGAGTATTTTGGGGATTGTATGAAAAATACACAAAAATTAAGAGATATAATACATCAAAGTTGATAAATCTAAAAAAAACCTGAAAGATTAATGGTTTCCAGTCTACTATGAAATGTAGTTCTAGGTGTCAAATGAGATTTACTTGATATAGTTGAACCTGTTGAAAATGTGTGAGACATCTTGATTAATAGTATGCAGATTATCATCACTTTTGACAGAAACGGAACAACACTGAAATAATGAAATGTGCACTTGCCAATTATGAAGGACCTGAAGACTGAGAAATAAACGGTGACTGAGAATTCTGGTCTATTGTTGTCAAAGGAGGTCTGAAGTAGGCTTGTTTTGATACATTACTCATAATGTTATCAACATTTTTACCACGAACTCGACATTTGCTTACTACATTCACATAAAAGTAGAAAATATAAGAAATGAGAAGGTTAGAATATATGGACATTAGAAAACTGAAATCGATAACAATAGACACTTGATATTATACCATTTTTTCCAGTGATATTTTTTTCTACATGATCTGATGGCAATGTAGCAGGATCATGTAGAATACTTTATGGCAATCGTCTCAAGTTTGTAGTAACAGATGCAACATTTGGAGAGAAATTTTCTTTATTGTTTGTGGAATCAGCACTTGACAATGCATTACTTCCATTTTTTCCACGAACTCTTCTATTTGCATCTTCAGATTCAATCAAAACATGGATGTCTAACATGAAAAACCTCTCGTGTGAATCACAACATGGATGTCAAACATGAAAACATATTAATTGTATTGACGAATATAACATTTGAGTTGACTAACAAAATCAAACATACCTTGATTTTCATCATAATTCCTTATCTGAAGGACTGTTTCAACATTCCGACCACGCACACGACGTTTTGTACCTATACAGAGACGTAAATCATCATATCATTGACAGCATTATAATAACTTAAACATCAGAATGAGAACCTGATATAGAACTCCGATGAGAATCCATAAACACGTAGTTTCTGTGAGATATATTTGATTATTTTACAGAGAAGTCGCCACTATCACGATTAGGTCTGCAAAACTTGAAAAGAAACAGAAGAAAGAAACGGACGTACAAAGAAAAGAAAAGAAGGAAGAGATTGAGAAAATCAAGGAAGATATTGTAACCATAAATGTGTAATTTGAAATTCAAAATTAGGATAATATTATTTGGTATATGGGTCAACAAAATGGATAGTCCATGGATCTTGTGAAATATAGTAGAAACATAGTATAAATAGGATTCATGGGTAAATTTTTTTACCCATTGGGTAAATTCCTCATTACACTTTAAGAATATATAGATAACTAGTATTTATGTCCGTCTTGCTGGGCCTTTTTTTTTTTATAAATTTTTTATTAAAATATATTAATGTGAATTAGTAAAAAAAAGAATCATAATAAAATATTCAAGCGTGTTAATGTTTCTTGTTTCTTGATCTACACAGACAGATTACAGAATTCAATTAGTAAAAAACAAAATACTATAAGTTCGTGTGTGGTGCCATTTAATAGATTACATGTTTAGTTAAAAATACGATTTTGTTGTTAAGTTGTTGGGGCTGGATGATTAAAAAGTGGAGTTAAATATTTTGGTAATAATACTGTATCATCCTTAGAAACTTATAATACCAAATTATGATGTTATTTATGAATGCTGGTAATATATGATTTTAATTTATATTCCCTCCGTCCAATTCTTTACATTGGGTTTAGTAATATATTAAATAAATTTTTCATCGTATAAACATGTTTAATTTATAATAAAAATATGAATTATTTAAAATACTAGTTTAAAACCCGTGCGATGCACGGATTGTTAATTGTTATTTTATTATTAATTTTTATTATTTTATTAATTGTATTTGTTAAAAAAATAAGTAAGCATGTTAAAATAATTAAAATACTTTTAATTAATTAAAAATATTAAAACAAATTTTAAAATAAATAAGTAAGGGTTTGCCCGTTATATTTGTGAAAAATGAGGGGTTTTAGTAAGAAAAAATAAAAAATGTAACATATATTTAGTTTTAAAAGGTAAATACCCGTGATATTTTTGGAAAATGAGGTTTTAAAATCAATACTATTATATAAAGGAGAAGACGGGGGCGGTGAGGTGGCGCTCTCAGATCGTTTCGTTTTATTTTTATAATTTTCTCAATTTTTTTAATTAATAATATTAAAAATTCGTACTTAAAATCTCTAATAGAGAAAGTAAATATACAATAGATCTTTACTGATGGAGGAAACTAAATATCACTAAATGAGGAAACTAAATATTCGATTATAATATTCTTTACTTCAAAATATCTAAATTATAAAAAAAGTGTATTACCTTACATTATTTTAAACTTTCCTATATTATTATCTAAATATTCTCATAATATTTCTTTTCAAATGAAATTAACATCTTAACATTCTCTTCTCCTAGACTTTCTTCTTTTTTTGGTGATATAATAGAAAATACAGGAATGTTTTGGTAAATAAGAAATTAGATCGGTCTTGCATAAGAAATTAAGTAATTAATACCAAAGATTAGAAATAATCTCAATTGCCTTTTAAATATTTACTAATGGAGGAAACTAAATATACAATTTCAATATTCTTGCATTTAAAATCTTTACTAATGGAGGAAAGTAAATATAATATTCTTGCATTTAAAATCTCTACTAATGGATAAAGTAAATATACAATAGATCTTTACTAATTGAGCAAACTAAATATTACAAATGGAGGAAACTAAATATTCAATTATAATATTTTTGCCTTCAAATATCTAAATTAAAAAAAAGTGTATTATTTTACATTATTTTGAATTTCCCTTTATTATTATCTAGATATTCTCATAATATTTCTTTTCAAATGAAATTACCATCTTAACATTCCGATCTCCTAAACTTTCCTTTTTAATGTAACTAGCTGAAAAAGCCGCGCTTCGCAGCGGCGTAATAATTTTTTTTAAAATTTTATCAATTAAATTATGAAAATTACTCGGTCCTCGTTAATAATTCGTACTCTCGTGAAACACGCTTTCTTTTTTAATATCAAAATCTCAAATTGAATATATACTTATCTTATATATTAATTTTTATGTTACCATATTCTTTTCTAATGAGTCACTCTTTCGTTGAAAAAATACCTATACAACTTTACATATATTCTACTTCAAATAGAAATTTTAGTTATGTATTACAAACGCTTATACTTCCAATAGAACTTTTAATTGCAAGTACTTTTTTTATATCCGAACTCTTCTCCTCTATAAATTTGAAACACTTATTCTACTTCAAATAGAACTTTGCAAGTACTTCTTTTATATTTGAACGTTTCCCCTCTGCAAATTCAAGCATCTATTTTACTTCAAATACAACTTCGAACTTCGCTATAAATTCGAATTATGTTCCTCAATAAATTTGAACACTTATTCTACTTCTAATATGTTAAATGATATTTTTTTATTTATTAGTATCTAAAATTCAAAAATTCTAAGAAATTAGAAAAATATAATGAGACAATCTCAGGGGCATCACAATGATACCCCTAACGTGAATATTATAGTATTTGAATCATGTTTATATGTGCAATATTAATTCACGTTAACTAAATAGCTCAAAAATCATCGGTATGACTATTATTTTAACAAATTAGCATGTATAATTACAAAAAAGAAATGTAAAAATGATCATATTTACAAAGTATAGACAAATAATCAATATATATATATATTTTACATTTTTTAAATTTATTTAGTAAAAAAAATTATATTAATTCAAAATTTTCTCCTTTATAAATTCGAACACATATTATACTTCTAGTATGATAGTATTAAAAGTATACCTCTTTTATATTAATACGAACTCTTCTTCTTTATAAATTCAAATACTTATTCTATTTCTAATATGTTAAAAATATTTTTTTTACTTATTAGTATTTAAAATTCTAAAATTCTACAAAATTAGAAAAATAGATTGAGACGATCTTAGAGACGCCACATATCTTAACAACGTAATGAACTAAATAACAAATTAACAAAAAGGTAAAAAAATAACATAAATATCAAAATATTAAACAAATGCGCCTTATAATTAACAAACATGTAGGATAGGATTATGCATGTTTATTTTTGTGAACTATAATTAACAAATCGTTCATTTATGGAGAGTAACATCCACCGGCAAAAACTTATAATTCAGTACACTGTACAATATACAATAAATCTACAAAATTAAATACACGGTTCTTGATGTGTTTCAAAAAAAAAAAACTTGGTTCTTGATGGACTCCATTGCCTTGTTTTCTCGAGCGCCTTGTTTCCTCGAGTTATTTAAGTATTGGCCGTCCATCGAATTCGAACTCTTTTAAATGTATGGTCAGCACACCGACTTGTCATATATATTTGTATCGATGGTCATTCAGTTTTAGGCCAAATACTTGTAAAATCCATACAATATCTTAATTAACGATGATAGTAGAAAATAGAGGTGGTAAACATTCGAGGAAACCATTCAAATAAATTATTAAGCAGTCTTCCAGGCCTTCTGCAATCTTGATTCTATCTTCTTTGTCCTTCTACTGTAATTGAACAATGACCATGTTTGAAAGTTAGATTATTAAATAAACATTCAAAAAGGCTATAAATCTACAACACACCTTAAAAAAATCCTACATCAGCAAAGTATTAATAATGTATGCATGGAGACCGGAGACATATGCAACGTAGACATTAAAAGTTTACATGACGATACATCTTAGAAAGACACATAAAGAAAAATTGGTATTGAGTGCGGTTTTAGTTCATGAATCAATCAAATATATATAGGAAGAGAAGAATTCTTTATTCTACTCTCCTTTATAAATTCTAACACCTATTATATTCTATTATATGTGTTCTCTGTAAATTCAAACGCTTCCCTCTAAAAAAACTCGAACACCTATTCTATTTCTAATATATTAAATGATATTTCTTAATTTATTAATTATTAATATTTAAAACTCTAAAATTCTGTAAAATTAGAAAAATAGATCGAGACGGTATTAGAGGCGCCACCTAATCTCCCGCGTATCCTCCTTTATATATATATATTGATATAATAGAAAATACAAGAAGGTGAATAAGAAGTTAAGAAATTAGATCGGTTTTGCATAAGAAATTAAGTAATTACTTGGTAAATCATTAATTACATTTAATACTTTCATACAAACAGCTAATTAATAGTATAAATATACACCTAAACTCTGTTAATTGTCTACTACAATTTTTGTTGTCAACATTGTTCTTCTTTACTTTTTTGTTTGTTCATGTTAAAAGTGCAGGATCATATTAAAATCTTTAACAAGACAAGTTATTTACTGTTAGTGTTGATTGAGTTAAGACATGAATTAATAAGGAGGGGGATTCATCAGTTAATCAGTTAAAATAATAGGCCGAGCAAGGTGATTTCCATGTACATTGATTTATATGTTTATGTGTGTACGTTATTAGTTTTGAATTTATAGTTAAAAGTTGATACACCTAGATACAAGGTAACTCGAAAGTGGAGAATTTATCATGTCTTCAAAAATAAATTTTATCATTGTTTTTTAACGTTTAGATAGTTATTACTCTAATTTTTATGAAAAAAAATTATATATTTTAGTAAAATATTTTCTGTAATTCATACACGAAAATTCAAAGATAAAAATTGTATATTAAGAAATTTATAGTGTATGTATTTCAAAAATATCATGTTAAGATTTATTCGACTGAAGAATTTATTTAGTGTGTGCATTTTTAACAAAATTCAATAAGTCGGTGCATCTATAACAAAAGTCATACAAGAATAAGAAACATTGAGAATAGGTCATTAATTTTTTTTTTTAAAGGAATAGGTTGTTGTTGTTTTTATTGTTATTTGTTTTGACAAAAAGAGATCATTATTGATAAAAAAATCTCCCGACAACAAAAATGATGTTTGTTCATATTTTTTGATTTTTTTTCTTACCGGAGTAGATTTGGAGGTAATGAAGATTTTAATAACTCTGAAGGTATAATTGTAGTTTTTGATTGAATGATCTAGAAATTTATTTATATATATATATATAATTCAAAACAAAACTTAATTTTATATTATAAATATTATTTTATTTAAAAACGTATTTTGTAAAATATTTTTTGAGAAAATTTGGAGATATTATTATAAAACCGCTGCGAAGCGCGGTTAGCAAACTAGTTTAATAATTAAAACTATTTAAATTTGTTTTAAAATAAATAAGTAAATGTTTCCTATGATATTTTTGGGAAAAATAATAATTTTAGTGAGAAAAATAGAAAAAGTAAATTGAAAAAGACAATTTTCCGTGATATAATTAGAAAAGAAGGGATTTTTGTTAGAAAATATCTATAATGTGTTTTAGAGTAATTGGTTATAAATAGCTATTTAATTATTTATATTTTAATATTCTTATTGATTGCATTTGTTAAAAAAAATAAGTAGACATGTTAAAATAGGTAAACTTTTAAAACATAATTATAATATTATTGATTTAAAAATAAATAACTAAAGGTTTGTCCGTGATATTTTTGGAAAATGGGGGGTTTTAGTAAGGAAAAATATAAAAACTAACATGTTTTAGTTAAAAAAAAGTAATTGCTATGTTTGAAAAAGTAGGGGAATTTGTTAGAAAAAATAATGTATTTTAGGGAAAACAAGGTAATTGGTTAATAATAGGTAATATTATTATTTAATAATATATTTCTATAAATAAGTAATGTTAATTAAGTAAAAATACGAAATACAGTTAAGGGCAATTAAGTAAAATCACAACGTACCATACCGACCAACTAAACTTTTAATGTTTCGTCAATTATATAATACTAGCTTAAAACCCGTGTGATGCACGAATTGTTAATTGTTATTTTATTATTATATTTTAATATTTTATTAATTGTATTTGTTAAAAAAATAAGTAGGCATGTTAGAATAGCTAAATACTTTTAATTAATTAAAAACATTAAAACAGATTTTAAAATAAATAAGTAAGGGTTTTCCCGTTATATTTTTGGAAAATGAGGGGTTTTAGTAAGAAAAAATAAAAAATATAACATATATTTAGTTTAAAAAGGAAAATGCCCGTGATATTTTTGAAAAATGAGGTTTTAAAATTTAATAATTAAACGTATTTAAATTCGTTTTAAAATAAATAAGTAAAGTGTTTCTAATGATATTTTTGGAAAAAAAATGAATTTTAGTGAGAAAAATAGAAAAAGTAAATTGAAAAAGACAATTTCTCGTGATATATTTAGAAAAGAAGGGACTTTGTTAGAAAAAATCTATAATGTGTTTTAGAGTAATTGATTATAAATAGGTATTTGATTATTTATATTTTAATATTCTTAGTGATTGCATTTGTTAAGAAAAATAAGTATACATGTTAAAATAGGTAAACTTTTAAAACATAATTACAATATTATTAATTTAAAAATAAATAACCAAAGGTTTGTCCGTGATATTTTTGGAAAATGAGGGGTTTTAGTAAGGAAAAATAGAAAAAGTAACATGTTTTAGTTAAAAAAGGTAATTGCCATATTTGAAAAAGTAGGGGAATTTGTTAGAAAAAATAATGTATTTTAGGTAAAAAAAGGTAATTGGTTATAAATAGGTAATATTATTATTTAATAATATATTTCTATAAATAAGTAATATTAATTAAGTAAAAACACGAAATATAGTTATCGGCAATTAAGTAAAATCACAACGTACCATACCGACCAACTAAACTTTTAATGTTTCGTCAATTATCTAATACTAGCTTAAAACCCGTGCGATGCACAGATTGTTAATTGTTATTTTATTATTATATTTTTAATATTTTATTAATTGTATTTGTTAAAAAAATAAGTAGGCATGTTAAAATAGCTAAATACTTTTAATTAATTAAAAACATTAAAACAAATTTTAAAATAAATAAGTAAGGGTTTGCCCGTTATATTTTTGGAAAATGAGCGGTTTTAGTAAGAAAAAATAAAAAATATAACATATTTTTAGTTTAAAAAGGTAAATGTCCGTGATGTTTTTGGAAAATGAGGTTTTAAAATTTAATAATTAAAAGTATTTAAATTCGTTTTAAAATAAATAAGTAAAGGGCTTCCTATGATATTTTTGAGAAAAAAAATGAATTTTAGTGAGAAAAATAGAAAAATTAAATTGAAAAAGACAATTTCTCGTGATATATTTAGAAAAGAAGGGACTTTGTTAGAAAAAAATCTATAATGTGTTTTAGAGTAATTGGTTATAAATAGGTATTTGATTATTTATATTTTAATATTCTTAGTGATTGCATTTGTTAAGAAAAATAAGTATACATGTTAAAATAGGTAATCTTTTAAAAAATAATTATAATATTATAGGTTTAAAAATAAATAACTAAAGTTTTGTTCGTGATATTTTTAGAAAATGAGGGGTTTTAGTAAGGAAAAATAGAAAAACTAACATGTTTTAGTTAAAAAAGGTAATTGTCATGTTTGAAAAAGTAGGGAAATATGTTAGAAAAAATAATGTATTTTAGGAAAAAAAGGTAATTGGTTATAAATATGTAATATTATTATTTAATAATATATTTCTATAAATAAGTAATGTTAATTAAGTAAAAACACGAAATACAGTTAAGGGCACTTAAGTAAAATCACAACGTACCATACCAACCAACCAAACTTTTAATGTTTCATCTATTATATAATAGTATTGACTAGCTTAAAACCCGTGCGATGCACGGATTGTTAATTGTTATTTTATTATTATATTTTTAATATTTTATTAATTGTGTTTGTTAAAAAAATAAGTAGGCATGTTAAAATAGCTAAATATTTTTAATTAATTAAAAACATTAAAACATATTTTAAAATAAATAAGTAATGAATTATTTACATTAAAGTTTATATACTTTTTTTTTTTATTTTCGTAAGTGGATTACATTATTTCCATTGAAAAATTTAAATTATTAACACATATTATTATTACTAACTTTGTGGGTAAATACAAACTACTCGGCCAGAGCCTCGAATTTTATTTATTGAAAAAATTTAAAGAAAATATATTAAAAGAATCCTTGATTGTTTAAGATATTTATGAAAACTAACTTAGTATGAGTAAAACAACTCAAAATTAAAATTAGGAATGACTTCATTTTTGAATATGTTAGAGTGTTTCGTAAAGGCGCTTAAATCATATCTAAATATAATATAAGATAATATAAAATATGTATTATTTGCATATTAAAATAACAATATTTTTATTTCTGTAAATAGATTACATTATATTGAATGTACGAAAAATTCTAAATTCTAAATATATGTTACATTATTAAACTTTAAAGATACAATTCTTTAATAAAAAATATGAATTATTTACATTATTAAACTTTAAAAATATGTTATCTGATTACAAATACTATAATACTAATAACCAAGTTAAGTTATTTTTTTCACTTCATGTTTTTCTTGAATTTTTTTAAACAACAATTTTTTCTTGATTCACATGTGGTCATTTGTATCTACTTTGAATTTGAATTTGTGGATAGTCTCGACAAACACCCTACTTCAGCCCATAAGAAACTAAAACCACACATATGAAGTACAAATTCACAAAGCGTTGCTCCAGTTTTTTTACAATCTTCTTTCATCCCAAGAATTCATAGAATTGGATAATGATTAAATTTGCGATCCAAGGTTGCACTTTGATCCTTTGATCTAGGACCATAAAATAGCCATAGAAGTTTGCACAATATTTTACCTTTCTACACAGACTATACTACAGGGACTAAAAGCTAAAATCAATTTTCAAGCTGTAATAAAGTTCCGGTCAGCCTACACAAAACACTTAACTCCTATTTACTGAGCTAATAATGTGAACATTTCTGCATGGGTTTGTTAATAAAAGGTCCAATATTCAAAAGCATGCGCAAAATCTTCAAGTTGCTTCACAAATTCGACATCAATGGCACTCTAAAGTAGTTAGCTAAAACCATTAATTTTTTTTAAAGCTAATATAGCTTAAATATGTAGCATTGTTTCCCAATGTCTACCAAGCACTGTATACATAATTATAAAATTAAAATTAGTTTTTTGCAACACACACCCCAACATGGAGTTTGAATTATGTTACAAAAGCTACTAAAGATTTATAAGAAACAACCGGATCATACACTTGGCTAGCATCATGATCTCCAAAGATCTACCATCATTAAACCTATTATGTAACAATTTTTAGTTCAAAATAATATATGTCCATGAAGACTATAATCATATGTGAATAACAAATATTGAAAGAAACTTGCACAAACATCCCAAATATGAAACCATTAACAATAATCTTGATGAGAAAAATACCTACAAAGAATAAAAGTTATTAACCTTTTCTTTTAGGCAAATCATCGAACAGTTTCTCAGCAAGGTTTAAACTGCAACAAATAAGAAATAATTAGCAGTAAAGATTGTTCATAATATGAAACTATTACAAAGAGAAAATTAGAAACATATATGAAAAACAAATTATAGAGAAAAGAAGAGACATCAGAGAGGAGGGAGACTGTGAGATAGAGAGAGATAAACTCTAGTATATAATATTCAATTTGAATTCTTGAAAATTGTGTCAGTTTTGAATTCTTGAAAATGGTGTATAAATTTTGAATTTCAAAATTAAACTTGTAGTAGAAGCTTTACCCGTGTATTGCAATTTGCAAGTGGAGTCAGCAATTGTTTCTGAAACGTGGGAGAAATGGGCACGATGGCATATTTGCAATTAAGTAGATGATTAAGGGTAAAGACTTAAAATGCAAAATTACTGTACAAAACACCCAGCAGGAACTATGATATAGTAGAGAGGAGAACAAGGGGATAATTTAGGGGAATTTTGAGCCAATAAACCCTCGTGAAGTTACCATTTTATTCTTACATATTACTAAATTACATGTCATGTCACTACTCTCTTATCTAAAAAAAAAAAATTAGTAAATAATATTTTGATTAGGGATCGAAACCCTGACATTCAATTAAGAAGCCATCCTTATAACCATTGAGGTACATGATTTTTTTTTATTTTAAATTAAAAATAATATGACATGAACCTCACATATTTCTTATGCCATATTTATTATTGTTTAAGCTTTTGAGTAAAAATTAAGGAGATTTATAATATTTACTAAACTTTATTTTTTAATACTTAAAATATCATACATAATCATATATACTACCGGTCTTAAAAAAATTAATATTAAGTTTTGAAAACAATATTATGTGTGGTGTTTTTTATATTTCTTTTAACTAAACAAATATTTTGTATATGTATAGTTAACTATAATATAATCTATTTTCTTATATCAGAGTTGAACTTTTCTTGTACTACATAATATATTTGAATTATTCAAATATTTAATATATAAAATGTATTATTAAACATTGATATAACATAAATAACATATTACAAGTAGTTTATTTAAATTTTTATGAATTATTTATTTTTATATTAATGAAAATTAGTGTTAAAACATATTTAAAAATTAGACAATAATTTAGGTATGGGCGATCGGTCACTTCGGGGTCGGGGAGACTCCGAACATGAACTCATTCGTTGAACCCGTCTCGATCCTCGAACGAGGATTACTTTACTTATCCCTACAATAACCATTGTTAAATAGCACATATTGATAACATATATACATGATATTTATGATTATTCTTCTTATCTATACTACAAGTAGAGTCGGTGTGATGCATGGGTGACTTTTAAATTTATTATTTTATTTGTATTAATATTTTATTTTACATTTATATTTGTTAGATATGAATATCACTAAGAAACTAGACAAAGGGGAGGGGGGTGAATGGATAGTTTGAATGTTTTTCGTTTTCTTGAGACTTACAAGCTGTGTTAGATTGTGTAGTATGAAAATGCGGAATGAAATAAACAGAACACACACACTCACTTTAATCTACTTTGTATTAAGTAAATCAAATACTACAGCTTCCAAAATTTCACAAGTGAAATTCTGGATTCTAAACAAGAATAGTGTTTTCTTGTTTTCTTACAGAGAAAAGAGTGCTTGAATATTTCTATGTATATCTCTCTTGAAGCTAACTATATGGTGTGCACAATATATATATATATATCCTATACAAACTAGTGCACACACCTATTTACACAAGTACCCCTAACTGTAACTCCAACTTGTCCTTCCATAAGAGGTTAACTGTGTCAGGAAGGACCACTTGCTTTCTGTTGTCCTTTCCCGTATCTGTAGCTGCTTGTCTCTATTCTTTCTCTCCAAGTTTTACTGTAGATTTGCCATATGTCTTTGGACCACTTAACCATAACAGATGCTTTAGTATTTATCTCCTTTGAACTTTGATTATGTACCTTGATTTGTCTTGTTGTAGATAGTCTAAGTGTTGACATCGTGAACTCCAACATATTCCTTATCCTGTGACTTGTCGACATAGAGCATTTGAGACTTTGCTATATGAGGACTTAGCGATATGAGTATTTTAGGAGTATGCGATATGGCATATTTCTGACTTCACGATATAGCCTTTTTGAAGACTTCACGATCTAGCCTTTTTGAGGACTTCACGATCTAGCCTTTTTGAGAACTTCACGATCTAGCCTTTTTGAGGACTTCATGATCTAGTACATTCTGAATTTGCGATCTCAACACTTCACGATATGAGTCTTGAAGACTTCACGACATAGTTCATTTTGGACTATGCGATCTCAATACTTCACGATGTTAGGGTTGACAAATCTGGAATGATGATAACAAAATACTCAAGACAAGAATTTGATCATGATACCGAAGCTGATTGTCAGAAAGCTAGGTCACAGAAGCTGATAAATCAGGAAGCTAACTAGAAGGCATTTTATCTATCCAAGGTCTAAAAGCCACATCAAATGAATGGAAGATATTTTGTCATCAAGTTAGGGAGCAATTCAGAAGCAAGCCAAAAGACGTCTAATCAAGCACCAAGTGTTTCAGTGGTAAGCCTGCCTAAACAACTCAGTAATGGTGAATCAATAAAGATGACAAGATGTTTTATCTAAAGATGAAGCTAAGTGTATCCGTTCTACGGATAAAGCTATGGAAATCTCATTTCATCTATGGATACGAGCTGAAAACATCACATGCCATCAACGGATAGAAGCTGAGGACATCTTATCTCATCAACGGATAGAAGCTGAGAACATCTTATCTCATCTACGGATAAAAGCTGAGGACATCATATCTAAGGACACAAGCTGAAGGAAGTCGATCTACAGATACGACTGAGGATGTCATGTTTTATCTATGGATGCAATTAAGGAGGTCATGGTCTATCTATGGATGCAGCCAAGAATGTCATGTCCCATCTATGGATACAGTTATGGAATATTACTTCTACGGATATTCTGAGATTACCTTTCTATGGATAATTGACGTAGAATGGTAGTCTACGGATAAGGAATTAATACGCCTATTGATGTTCATCTCATTCAACATGAAAAACAAATCTATGTAAAGGAATCTTTTGAAGTTTTCTTTATTTAACAGGTTGAATGGAGGACAGTCCCAGAGATCATCATTACACATCCGTGACTAAAAGATGTTGGATAATGACGCAAAAGATGTATGGAATAGGGAGTCAAATTGTAAATATTCGAAGGCTCAAATTCCTACAAATGAAATGTGAAGTCATCTATTATCTTTTATGTCTCGATGGATAAATAAGAGTTAAAGCAGCTACCTAGAAGTTTACCTTCTAACTGGACACAAAGGAAAAGCTTGACAAGCATGAAGACCTTTATGCAATACTACATGTTCACTTATCTCAGCTGATAGTGACTTGACAGTCGCGTAACCAAGGAAATGTCTCTTTCATGCAGATGTCACATGGGCTTGGAAGCTAGGTCAATTACAGGGACTTGGTAATTTTTGAAGAGAGAAGCACACTCAATCAGAAAGCACCATTTGGGACTATACAAGTTTATCTATGATGCCAGCCAAGGCATTTCCCGAATAGGATAGTTTCTGAGACGAGCATGTGATCAAGCAGAACCAAAAATGTAATATTTTATTATGTTGTAGGTTTTGTTTGTAACACACAGTCGATGTATATAAGACTGTGTGGAGTAGCATAGAAAATGTATGTGAAGAGAGCACAAAGCTGAATGTAAAACACTTAGGCTCTCTTTCATCATCTGTGTAAGCAGCTGGAGTTTGTTGAAAAACAAAACCAGAGAATTCTTCAATATACACCTCATGTGGGCTTTTTCCGAGAAACCCACCTGAAAAGTTTAAAAAGTTTGATTGTCTCCTGCATCTCTTTTTAACTCAAAGAATTCATTTATGTTCACGACTTGACTCAATTTTAGTTAATTTACAAGCACATATGTTCATACTGTAAAAGGTTTGAAAAAGTTTTGTAAAATTAACTAGATTGTATTCAACCCCCCTTCTACAATCTAGGTTGCATTGTTCTGGGAATAAAAATTGGTATCAGATCAAGCTTCAAACATACCTGAAGTTTAAAGATCAAAAGCAACTACAACCATGGAGAGAGGTGACAACGAAGAAGCTGGGAAGGAGTTGTCAAACAAGGACTCAAAGTTGATGTTTGAAAAATCTTTACCCAGAGAATGGAAGCATATCTCTGTGTCTATCAAAAATACCCCTGAGTCCAAAGATCTAAATCTTAGCAATTTGTTAAGCACTCTTGAAGGCACTAATCTTGAGGCTATGCAGGATGCAAGGATTATCAGTAAAGAAGGGGAGACAGAAACCAAAGATGTGGTCATCTCCGACCAAGATTTGAAAGAAGATGAGAGAACAAAAGCAGCAAGCTCAACATTCAACTTGAAGATCTGTGAATGTATGAGAACCACATCAGATAAGGGCAAAGAAGGAATGGCACTGGAAGATGAAGTCCTTTTTTAGCAAAGGGTTTCAACTGAAGAGGGGTGTTCAACATCAACAGAGGAATATATCAATGCAATGAGTTTATTTGATGAATTACATGTTGTGCGTATTTCCTTTAATAATCTCATTTAAGAAAATGTCAGACTCAAATCAACTAATGTTGTGCTTAGTGAGATAAATGCTATGTTGGAAACTCAAGTCTCTGAGTTTGAGGAAACACTTGTTGATTGCATGAATGCTAAACATGAACTTGAGGCTGTCTTAAAAAGAGAAGTGGTTTTGAAAGAGCAGCTGAGAAAGGAACAAGAGGTTATTGCAAGATGGAATAATTCCAGTTACATTGTGTCCAACATTATCAAATCTCAAGGAATGGACACATTTTCTAAAGAGACCTGGAGTTGCAATAACAAGAAGCTAGAGGATGTGGAGACTGCTCCAAAGATGGTAAAACCATTTAGGAGTAATCAGACTCTAGAGAAACTGAGCAATAAGGTTGGACCAGGTTTCAAAAACCGTGTTCAATCATTAAGAAGCAAAACCATCAAGGAAGAAGAGTTAGAGGCGGATGAAGAGGAAAGCATGAATGAACCAACAATGATTGACTGTAGCAGCAGCAGCTACCCATCAGAAGAAAGTACTTCCAGAAGGCCCTGCATTTGATGTGGTAGAGTTAATCACTTGTATACTTCTTGCAGATTTGTTCAAACAAGATCTACTCAACTGCCTATGACTGATATGCCTGTCATGCATCACATTTTTGCTCACAATGCTCGAGATTCAACAAGATATGCTAACATGTCATTTGTTCCTCATCCATATTGGTATGAATTCAATATGCCTCAAATGTCATGGAGCATGCCTGACTTGAATGATCTGTATGCTCAAACATTTCCTTGTCGAGCATCAATTTTGATATTCTAGAGCAAAATGTGGATGCTAATCTTTCAATGTCAGTACCAAGAGATGAAAATGGTTTGAATCCTTTGAAGCCCAAAGCTCAGAAAGAGAAGATGACAGTCATAAAAGCTAAAAAGCCAAAGCTCAAGGAAACTTGGGTACCTAAGCCTGCTTGATTCGGTTTTGAAAGTGTGCAGGAGGAAGATATAGAAGCTCTAGATTCCTACTAGAGTTTCTATCCTGCTCACTGATTGCTCAGAGAAACGTAGCCCCTTTACTAGTATGTGGAGATGATATTTGTAGTCATGATTAAGTAATGAAGCATGACTTTGGCAAACAATATCATCAGTTAGGGTTGAAGCACTAGTTTATGGATATAAACATAACTTGTTGTGTATCAATCAAGGATGTGACAAAGGAAACTTTGTATTTGTAGCCTGCATTGTCTATCAATAAAAAGACAATGAAGTGGTAAGCACTGGACACTTAATAAAAAAGTGTATGCAGCTGATTTAAATTCTGCCTTGGAGGATTATGTGCCTTGACCTCTTTGTGACAAGGCAAAATCAGGACAATAGTAACCAGTGCATAAGAAGCTGTCTGATGGAAGAATCTTGATTAGAGGAACCCCAAGTTTTGCCAAGGATGGGTTAAAGGATGCATGCCATTAAGGGAAGCAAAAGAAGACCTTTATCAAGAACGGGACAGATCATACGTTTGATAAACTCCTTCAGCCACTACACATGAAATCTCCTCAAATGATTTAGCTCAAGAATTCATTGTGAAGAGGTCTTATGAAACAAATGACAATATCTGCAGGGACTTTGCTTGGAAAATCAGGATAACTCATTGAGCTCTGGAAAGTTGTGGCTGGTGCTACCTATTGCAGCCAGAATGTTTTCTTGATCATACAAGCACCTGAAGGAGGAATCATCAAACTGTGTGAACAAGTGAAGCCAACAATTTTCTCTTATCACTTTCCTTAGCCAAGGAAGTAATAGAAGCTTAGCTAAAGGACATAAGGGAATCTGTGTGGGAAATTATTTGAAGAACACTTAGTCCATGATCGGAGACTTAACTTTGTCCTGGATGTTAAGTTTAACAGACATCTGGATAACAGTTCCCAAGTAATTGATGAGTGAAAGAAAAGATCTTTGCTAGTGGACGTAGAGGTGAAGCTGAGCATGGTGGTTTCTTCTATGTGCATTTCTGACTATCTTCCATAAGAAATGGCAACCATTTGTAGAGGAAAATAAGCAGCCATCCATGGTATCTTATGTTCTTCTCGGAAGGGTTTTCTGTATGGAATATCTACTCAGGGGGAGCATTTTTCAGAAAGTGTTAATCTACTTCTGCAACTTCAAGAAGACATCCTGTCAAAGATCAAATCTTTTATCTACTCAGAAGCCCATATTGGGTAAGCAACTCAAAAAGAGTGCATGTAGCTGGAAAAGCCTATGTTGCCCAGTAAATAACAATTGTAGAAGGGGGGGGGGGGGTTGAATACAATTGTATAAGATTCTCGACTTAATAAAATATAGATCATAAATATGAAAGAATAATAATAGCTTTATTAAATCTGATATAAAACTGTTCCAAACTCTCTCAAGAAATTCTGATGTTCTTGAGAGCTTCTAGGTAACAATATACTCGTGTATGCGATTGATTAATTAAAATCAAAACCTAAACTGTGTTTATATACTACACAGCTTCTCTATCGATTACAAGATAAGTCCAAATCAATTACAAACTATATTGAAACATATCCTAACCGACAACTTCATTCCTATAAACTAGGAACCGACAAAATAAACTTCCTTCTTTAACTAGACTCCATAAATAACTCGAAGTTGTAATCCTGATCAGCTTCCAGTCCTGATGATCAATCCTGATCATAGTCCTGATAGTAATCCTGATAGCAATCCTGATACTGACGCTTGAGCAAATACTGATGACGTCAGCAATCCTGATCAATTGAGTCTAGATCCTGACGATCATTGAATCCTGATCTAACAGCCTACAGGGCTTTGAGTCACTGAATCAACACTGTTATGGAGTCTATACAGGTTGTTTATGATGATGCCAGAAAAATCAAACTTATTGATGAGAGATTTCCTGGAGTTCTCAGATTTAAGTTTGAGGTGGAAGGTGGTTATTGGTATGAAGAAGATGATGATTATGTGGATGAATCAGTTCCTCCAAGAATAATTTTCTCAGACTATGGATGATTCAAGCCCAAATGAGTCATCTATGGAAAGGACAAATGGAGCATCTGATTAGAAGCCAAATGGAGCATTCGTAGGAAGCCAAAATGGAGCATCCGTAGGAAGCCAAAATGGAGCATCCGTAGGAAGCCACAATGAAGCATCCGTAGATGGATCACAACTCTGAGTTATCACCCCAATGAACTTAGGGGGAGTTTCTCTGAGTCAAAGATCAACCTCACTTAATCATAATGATGAGAATATTATTGTATCTTAAAGACCTGCACCTACCATAAGAAGCTTGTTCCAAAATCCAGAAGAAAGTCCTCTTGAAGACATTTATTGAGTTGAAGGAATAATGTGTTCACTTGGATTAAGGCAAGATTTTCTAGCTCCTACAATTCTCCATGTCTACTTCCTGGACATCTAATCTTTCTCCTTGAGTTAAAGTCTCGGTTAAAGAAATGAGTGGAACATCTGCCTCGCAAATCTCTTAATCTACTGTGCTCAGATCAGTTTCTTCAAGAATTTTCTCTAAAGGGATTCTGTGTTGAACAGTGCAGTGGAAATACTTTTTGATCCAAGTGTAACTCAGTAAAGAAGACATCAGTACCAAGCTACTTGTCAACCATCCTCTCCAGAATGGTAAGTAAGTGCGGTATGAATAAACTTCCTTATTCTTCTTGATGTCTCATATGCAGCCAGTGTTCAAATGACTTTCTTGAAAACTAAGTTTTCCTAGAAAAAGTGTAAATTTTGTCTAAGTCAAAATTTACTTTATCGATGGATATCCTTATCCGTAGATAGTCATTCATAACACTGGATTAGTCTCTTTGCTTTGTCTATTGATACTGATTATCCGTAGATAATTTTCTACATCTATGGATACTACTTTTGCTCCTCTAAGGATAGTGCAAAAAGGTAGTGTCTATATCTGTAGAAAATTAAAATCTAAATCTCAGCCTTTGTAAGTCATATATCTTTAGCTGAGATACGTGTAGTTTACATAATATCTAGCATCACTGATCAGTAGCTTTGCTGTTAAGCTGAAAAGCTCATGCAAAGTAGTTCTGAGAAGATAAGTGAGTATTCTTTTAAGAATTCTCATACCAATTATTGACACAACTGAATTGAATACCTTGGTAGGAAATTCATGTTTTGAAAAGTTAGTTGGTGATCTCTCTCAGGACTAAGTAACAGAATGCTAGAAATTATGTTAACCACTTGTTTATGTACTAGTACCTTAACTTTTCCTGGAATCATTGTTGTATCTCAAGTGATTATCAACCATTCAGTACTTGATAATCCAAGAGATACTTGCTATGCTCTAATTGGCTGCCTAGATGTTGATACTTGCAGGATGATCTCCTAATCAAGAAGACATAGCACAATTTATGCCAACTCCAAGGAAATGAGTTCAGGTCATGGCTCAAAAGAAATGCTTAGCTTAATGTCACATCAAAAGATGCAGCTGACGCATCCAAGCATTTCTCAAAAGAGTCAAGTACACAAACCTCATGCACCATGCTATTGGAAGAAGTGATGTGCATGTTGTAGTGGAACTACACTGTGTTCCAAGGGAACAACATTTAACCAGATATCTTGCCAATGCTCTTAATGCAACAAATCACTTGAGTTGACAAATGAGTTTGGTAGGTTATGATTTCTTACTCTCTTGCGTATCTGTGTTAAATGCATGCAGCCAGTGATTTCAATCTCTGGAATTATTTGTTTATTTTGTGTGTTTTATTTGTTTGTTTTGGTTATCATGACAAGTCAATACAGTTGAATGATGTTATGCACTAATTAAAGCTGTCTAGAAATGATCTTCTGAGTAGTATTCAATGAGATAGCAAGCTACTTTTCTCACTGATATTAAATAGTTGATCATCTCTAGACATTAACAAGCTAGTGCATTGCTGTTCTTTGATCTTTCCATGGATAAATATTCAGGGATATCATTTGTCAAATGTCATACATTTAATGAATATTGTCAGCTGAATAAGTGTCTTGAAAATTCAATTAACTTGCTTGCTACATTATTCAAAAGATATTGATTTTCTTTTATGTCTCTTGTCTAGAGATTTTTGTTTAATTTATTTAGTTGAACATATTAATATGGCCAGCTATTTATTTTTTATTCTTATCTCTATTCAAATATCTTTGTCATGATAATCTTTGTAATCTGAGCTGAGGCACATTTTTCACTCTAGGAACTCGAGTAGTCTCTTCATTTACACTAGAGTGATTTAATGCATGTCTCTTCAGTTCTTGTAACCCCCGTTTAACCCTAGTTAAACACACGGGTTATCTAGCTACCCCCTGCTTATTTAAAGGCACAATTGTAGCTCTTCATCTCATCATCATCTTTTAAAATTATTCAAAATGGTTCCTGCTATTCTTGACATCTCTCCAGAAGAGTACCACCGGCTATCAGGAGTCAGCCCTAGTTGCCCTGACAACCCGCAACAGGCGTCGAGGTCCCAGAGGAGGCCCTAATGAAGCTCCTGGGGGAGCAACAGCAGCAGCTTAGCTGTTGTTTAGCTGATTCTCTGGTTGAGAGGGCTGGGACCTGGGAATTGGGGGGGGGGGTAGGATGTTTTGTTTTTAAGTTTTTGTTTTTCAAGTCAAGATATTATGTAATTTTTTTTTATTAATGAAATTTTAGGGGTTTTTCCCCTTTGTTTGATTAATTGTTGTGTGATGTGAATGTGTTATTTCCTTTCTGCATATTTAGATCTTTCAACATGTCTAACGATTTAAAAATGAAGTGCATGTTAACAAGATTTAACTCTAACAAAGAAGGGATTTGACAAACATCTCATACAAAGAAATTACTGATAGAATTTGATCTGTTAAACTGGTATTTTTTTTCTTTTGATGACTTGATCAAAGTGTGCCTTATGAATATCAGTAGACCTTTAGTTCTACAACTTTGATTAAGTTATCAAGAAGCCCTAATTGTTCAACTAAAGACTAGTGAGCTCTCTGAGCTACACAACAACTGTTTCATCTGTTTTGCATGAACTCAATGAAGAAACATCGGAAGAAAACTTGAAGAAATTTAAAAGAATTTGACAAATCTAATCAAGTTAGGTATTTGTAGCTTCTGATGGTCTTTATGAGGTGGTTGTAACAATTAACGGGAAAACTGGTAATCCTGGACTTTAGGAGAATAAACCTTCAATGAAGAAGGCTCTTAACAGTTCATCACTGATAAAGGGAAGGTATTCATCTAATCTTTATCAGACTCTCACTTACTAAAATCTATATCATTTTTCTTTGCCTTTTCAAAAACTGAGATGAGAACTGATTGGAATGACCCCCAAGTTCTCTACCTTATTAGTTACACCCTAAATGTAATAAACAACTCCTAACCCCCTCTACAGTTTCTCAACAAACTATAGTTGCAAAATTCTAGCAAATCTAAACCAGTGGGGAGTGATGAAGGAGTTAAGTGAGGGGTGAGGGCAGTGGTGAACATCAAGAAACCACTAGAAGAAGTGTGAGGGTGAGATTACCAACCAAACTGCCTTATGTCTTCTCAAAAAGGCATAATAGTTAAAAAGGATTAGCTCTTTTCTGGTTGTAGTCTCTCAAAAGACTATGATCATTGAAAAATGCTCTTATCCAGGAGCACTAATGAGGGATTGGGACACTGTGTGCAAAATGTGGTTTATTATCATTTCTGTTTCTTGAAGTAGAAAGAAAATATATGCATAAGCACATGGGGAGCACACACTATTCTTAAATTCAGTTTGATGCATCTTCTTCAAATGTGAGGATGCAGTCCCCAGTCCATTTCATCTCATTAAGTGATAACTGCAACATTCAACTCATCAGTACTTGATTCTCCATTTTCTGAACTCTTAGAGAAGCTCCATTCACCTAGTGATCATTCTCTTTCAGAGAATTTGTTGGATCATTAGTCTCTTTTTGATGATCTTGATGTAAGCACTGTGCACTTAAATGTCACATTAAATCTTCACAGAACTTACATCAATTTCTACTTCACAAGCCCATTCTTCAAAATCCTCTACGGATATCCTTCATTCGTAGAAAGGTGTCTCTCAATCTACGGATAAGCTTAACCAGCGATTATCCGTAGACCAACAATATTGATTTCCATGACTCTTTCTTGAAAAGTCATCCGGCTCATTCCAACTGAGTATCAAGGAATTCAATATAGTTGAGACATCTATAGGTTTGTGGGAAGGGAGAGAGTGGAGTGGCTGGCTTGAGACCAGGCAAAAGGAGAGGGAGAGAATAAGAGGCATGTTATTTCTTCCAGCATGGCAAAATGAGAGTTTTTGAGTACCCCTTTAGTAAGGGAAGGTGAGTTGTGTGAAGTGAGCCAGGATGAGATCCTGATGCAAGAATAGAGAGATTCCTGAGAGAAATCTTTCGATCCTTGAAATGTTGGATTCCTATACCCAAATATCTTATTCAGTAACTAAGTTAATGCCTCTTCTATCTTACTTGCTGATAACAAAAAGGGGGAGAAGTTAAATAGAGAAAATAGGTTGTTCTCAGGGGGAGTTAGAAGGAGATCTCAGACTTCAGAATTTCTCTACTCTCGATTACAATCTATTGGAACCCCTTAGAAGAAGGAATAGACTAAGTTACAGGAAAGTATATGGAATCTGACAGCTTCAAGTTGTTGTTTTTCTTTTTGCAGCATCATCAAATTCTATCCAGTATTAATCTCTATCTGAGGATCACTGAGAACATTGAAGGGTTTTGTTATCATCAACTTAAGGATTTATGCCAGTTCTAACAGTCATAAATAGGGGGAGATTGTTAGGGTTGACACATTTGGAATGATGATAACAAAATACTCAAGACAAGAATTTGATCATGATACCGAAGCTGATTGTCAGAAAGCTAGTTCACAGAAGCTGATAAATAAGGAAGCTAACTAGAAGGCATTTTATCTATCCAAGGTCAAAAATCCACATCAAATGAATGGAAGATATTCTGTCATCAAGTTAGAGAGCAATTCAGAAGCAAGCCAACAGACGTCTAATCAAGCACCAAGTGTTTCAGTGGTAAGCCTGCCTAAACAACTCAGTAATGGTGAATCAATAAAGATGACAAGATGTTTTATCTAAAGATGAAGCTAAGTGTATCCGTTCTATGGATAAAGCTAATGAAATCTTATTTCATCTATGGATACGAGTTGAAAACATCACATGCCATCAACGGATAGAAGCTGAGGACATCTTATCTCATCAACGGATAGAAGCTGAGAACATCTTATCTCATCTACGGATAAAAGCTGAGGACATCATATCTAAGGACACAAGCTGAAGGAAGTCGATCTACAAATACGACTGAGGATGTCATGTTTTATCTATGGATGCAATTAAGGAGGTCATGGTCTATCTATGGATGCAGTCAAGAATGTCATGTCCCATCTATGGATACAGTTATGGAATATTACTTCTACGGATATTCTGAGATTACCTATCTATGGATAATTGACGTAGAATGGTAGTCTACGGATAAGGAATTAATACGCCTACTGATGTTCATCTCATTCAACATGAAAAACAAATCTATGTAAAGGAATCTTTTGAAGTTTTCTTTATTTAACAGGTTGAATGGAGGACAGTCTCAGAGATCATCATTACACACCCATGACTAAAAGATGTTGGATAACGACGCAAAAGATGTATGGAATAGGGAGTCAAATTGTAAATATTCGAAGGCTCAAATTCCTACAAATGAAATGTGAAGTCATCTATTATCTTTTATGTCTCGATGGATAAATAAGAGTTAAAGCAGCTACCTAGAAGTTTACCTTCTAACTGGACACAAAGGAAAAGCTTGACAAGCATGAAGACTTTTATGCAATACTACATGTTCACTTATCTCAGCTGATAGTGACTTGACAGTCGGGTAACCAAGGAAAGGTCTCTTTCATGCAGATGTCACATGGGCTTGGAAGCTAGGTCAATTGCATGGAATATTATTTAATTGCTTGTAAAATTAACTAGATTGTATTCAACCCCCCCCCCCCTTCTACAATCTAGGTTGCATTGTTCTGGGAATAACACATGACATGGATATTGGTGACTTCACGACATAGCTCATTCTGACTTCAAAAAATGGGGACTTAGATAAATTTTTGCGATTTATTTCTTCAAGGCCTTATTCACATCCTTCTGCATGAACAATTTGAACTTCTACCAGGACAATTATTTCATGGCCCTATGTACATTCTAGGTGCAGGAAACTTACTAAGCTCATTATAATCTTGAGCATACAGAATAAAGCTAAGTACATGAAAACAAGACAAGTACAATAGAGACCTATACTATATCCCAGTGATAAACTTCACTAGGTCATGTAGAGCGACATAGTCACAATGTGTAGGCTTGTTAATATTGGTATTCAGACATGTCTTGAGCCTAACAATCTCCTCCAAATTGTGAGTAAGAAACTTAGGCACAATTTCATGTCTGATAACAAGCCTAACTTACATAAAAGGAAACATGTTTAAGAGAAAATAACAAATGGACATTATGAACAGGATTTGATTACAAAATAGAAACTGATGGCTTACAAATGATCTCTTTATTGCTGATCTTCTAGATAATCATCATAGACCTTCTTCTTTCTAGCTTCTTCCCTTCTGTTCATTTCTGAAATGGCTTCCAGAATTTCTACATAATAATCCAGGAATTCCATCCTTATTTTGCTTATCCATCCATTTCTATTTTTGTACTCCACAACATAAGGATTTAGCTTCACTTTGCACAGCCCTTTCTTTCTTAACTCCTTAGCCTTCTCTTCCATTTCTGCCATCTCCTTTTCCTTCTGAATTTTCTTCTCTTCATTCCATTTCCTTAAATCTTCTTGATAGTCAGAATGCATTTTCAAAAACTTGGCAATTTCAATCTTCCACATTCTTTCTTCTTTTTCCTCAAAATTCAGCAAGGCATTTATTCTTTCAATATCATAAGTTGGAAAATATTTCCAGCTTCCTATCTTAATCTCTTTCTCCCTTCCATCAGTGTATTTGATCTATAGATGATCTTGTTTCACTTTGACTTCAAAAATTCTTTGGGCTCTCAGGAATGCTAGGGCTTCTTCATCATAGTCTTCATCTAGAGGAGGTACATTCAGCCCTACAACATTTGTGATCACTCCATTCTTCTTTGTTATCCTTGTTCTTTTGGCTGCCCTTTTGATTTTCCAGTGCTTCACTTGTGGTAGCTTTCTTGAACATGGAGATTTAGCCTTCAGTGCCACATCATTTGGAAGTAGCCTTGATCCTTTCCCTTTGATCCACTGTAACACTCCACTAGCTGTGACTTTGTGGAAGTGTCTTTTAGATTTTGATGTTGTGGCTTTAATTTTCTTCAGTGGCAAATCAGTTTCAGAAGTCTTGGATTTAGATTTTGGAGGATCATTACTAACAATATCCACCCTAGATTTATAGTCTTGTGTTGTGGTTAATATACTGCTAGCAATGTCCTTGACTTGCTGATTTCCACTCTTTCTCTTTTCAACTTCTTTCTTCCTTTGACTGTTCTTTTTGTCTTTGTCAGCATCTTTAGATCTTTTAGATGATTTGCTTCTGCTGCTTTCACTCTTTTCATCCTTATCACTCCTTTGTTAACTCATTCTCCTGCTGCATTTATCCTCATCATCCTTATCATCTTTCTTTTCATTTCTTTCTTTGAGTGATTCAGGTATTCTGCCATAGGTGAGAAATGTTTGTATAATTTAAATCATCTCTAGCTCTTCTGCAGTCCTGAACCCCCTCTTTCCTCTCAGCATTTGAAGCACTTGATTGATCTTGTCTTTGTTCTTCATTTACAATTGAGCAAGAATCTTCAACTGATCAATGCAGTTTGCCTTTTTGATGCTTTGGAATAGAATGGTTCTTGGACTAGAGATGACTTCAGGCAACCTCAGAAATTGATCTCTCTTCAGTTCATCATACAGTCTCTTGTTGTTCTCCCCATTCTTCTCAATTAACTCCAGTAGTGTGTCCAGCTCAGTATACTTCAGCTTCTCTAGAGTTTCAAAGGACAAATGCCATAAACATTTGTCTTTGGATACCATGATTATTTCTCTTAGATGAACATCTTTGATTTTCCTGACAACCACTGTGAAGTATTTGATTTCTTCATTTAGCTTGCTTCTGTAGTTGAGGGTTTGACCATGTACACTGATTTTGATGGCTTTTAGAAACTCCAGGAAGGCTACATCATGATAGATGTTTGAGTTAGCAACTTCCTGTAGCTTGGCCTCAGTGATAAGATTTGCTATGACTGGCTGAGCAGTTGTTGTGACTTGAGGAGCATGGACATCCATGGGCATTGTGCCAGGATAGAAAGTTGTTGAGACAATACTTTTCTGGCCAGCTTTACTGGTGACAGAAACAGTAGGAAGAGTAATAGGCTTGAGATCTTTTTCAGTGATTTTGCCCTTTAGCTTTTGCTTGGCCAGTGCTCCCCCTTTCTCCAGAATGATGCTTTCATTTCCTTTCTCCCCCTTAGGCTTGGGATCAGACAAGATATCTTGAGCTTCACTAGGAACAGGAAGATTCATGCTCCTCATCATTGCTATCATCATTTGTTGTTGGACTAGCAAGATATTTGAGGTTTTAGTGCTTTGAGCATCCAACTTTGAGTTTAGGAGCTCCAAGGAATGAGAAATCCCTTTGTTTTCAGATTTCAACTCAGCCACTTCCCTTTCCAATCTATCAACCTTAGAGAAGAGTTGCTCAGACCTGAATGAGTTGAGAGACTGGTCCTTAATATTTGAGAAGTCAAATTTAGAGATGTTGGAGATATGAACCTCATCCACTAGCTTGTCACCATATTGATTCTTCCACATGACAGTAAACATGGAGTTAGACTTGATGTTGGACTACACTTGATTTTCTAGCTTGGTGGATAGCTTCTTGAGATTATTAGTGACCAAGGCTAGAGTGCAATCCATTTTGGTGACATGCTGAGCAGTTTTCTGCACTTCCTTAAGGATGCCATCTACCTTGGGAAAATCAGAGAGATAGGAGTTCCCGAGCTTTGCCAAAGATTGGTCTGTTTCCTCCTTGATGGTAGATATCTCTGATTGAAGACCATTCCCAAGATAATACAGAGCCTTCAACTGACTTTTATAGACTTCATTTACTGCATCAAAGACTTCGGCAGGAGAGAGATTCTTTGCATTTGACCCCAAGGTGGTAAGATACTCTTCCCTTAGAAAGGCTAGGGCATCCTTGAGCTTTACTGATCTTTTGGCATCCAACCAGGCATCTACATTGCCATCATGTTGAGCCTCATCTACAATCTTCTCCTTCTGTGCCTTAACATCCTCCTTATGGCATAAAAGAATTGTTTCATAGTCTTTATTTGGAAGTCCAGCTGTGAGGAGATGTTGGGCAATATTTGAGAACTCATCAATCTGTGCCACATGTAAGCTTTGGAGTGCTTCTTCCGTCAATTGAGTGGGCACAGAAGATGATCCTGAAGGCCTGTCATGTTGCACAGACTTCAGCTATTGAGACATGGTGGCCTGAGCCAAGTGAGAGCCAGTGCTAGGCACTCCTGTCACAGATGAGGGTTCTGCAACAGGTATGGAAGTTGATTGAGTCTCCTCCAGCCTTGGAATAGCTGTAGAGTATGATGTTGTCTCCATTGAAATGGGATGAGTTACAACATCATCTCTATGTGCCTGTGAAGGTCCAAATCCTTGAGGATTGGAAAATTAGGCATAGAATATGCCCATGTTTGTGTTGGTGTCATTAGAATATGCCCCAACATGCATTTCTTGACCAACAGAATGGGGGTCCTGGGTGGTGAGCACAGTGTCAAGCACCATGTCACTTGAATGGGGCTCATTCATAGAATTTGAGAGTGAATGATCAAGTGTAGGAGTGTCATTAGAATGAACTTCCTTTAGAGAAGAAATTTGTGCATTGTTAGATTCTAGAAGAGAAGAGGAGTTTAGATTGGATTTTGGCAACTCCCCCTGAGAAATAGGAGGAGTTTCAATATTGATGTGCTCTCCACTCTGTGTAGTATCACCCTTATGTTCACCTTAGTCAAGAGTGAGTTCTTAACCCTGTGTAGACTCTGTACAGAATGTAGTGAGGAGACTTCTCTTTTCAATACCAATGACCTTTTGAGAGGCCATTGATAGTAACAGGTTTACCCCTTTTATCACATCTGAATCCTGTTAGGAGGATTCAGTGGTGGCTATTTGTTTGGATTTCTTTCTTTGTCTGGTGAGCTGTGACTCAGGTCCCTCACTACCTAAATCTACAGTTTCATTAATTATAGTCATGGCTCTCTTCTTAGTCTTCTTTTTAGTAACACCAACCTTTTGAGAAGTTGGTGCACTTGGCTCCCTAATAACTAATGTACTGTTTGCAGGGGGGTCATTGGATGGGATATGAAGGCTTGGGATAGACTCTGAAGCTCCATCAGTCTTAACCTTCCCTTTCCAGGAAAGAGAATGATATATGGGCTTATCAAGTGTATAGGTTTCGAATGTGTCTTGCATATGCTTTGTCACACTCAAAACCACATCCACTTGATTCCTAGTGTCCAATGTACCAAAAATGACTTTGGACATGGACTTAGGATAAGCCAATTTTGATGTGTCTATCCCTTCTACTTCATGTAGTTTATTATCTAAATGATTCAAAATGCATTGAATGAAACGAGGGTAGAAGATTTCAGTACCTCTGCCACGTGGAGTCTTACCTAGCCTTTGAGCCAACTCCCTTATAATGATTGCTCCAACATTGATTTCCTGGTTGTAGGCCAAGGAATAGGCAAGCTTCACTGCAATGTGGCTAATTTGATCCCACCCCATCTTCCTGTACAAGAACACCTTCTGAAGAGCATCAAACATATATGACCACTCCCTCCTGACATTCTTCTTATTCAGCTTCGCCATGTCAATTGAATCAGCATACTTAATCAGGGTCATGAAGTCCACCATTTCCTTGTCATTTGCTTCAGCATCATGCTCTTCAGTCTTAAAGCCAAATGTTTCATTTACTTCCTTTTCAACAAACTGCAATTGCTTGCCTCCAACAGTGCAAGTTATCTCTTGATATGAATGTGACAACCCGGGTCAAATCCCGAGCCTTTTTCGAAAATCGGGTCAAGTCCCGATTCCGAATCCGAATAAGCCGAAGCCTACTATCCCAAATGCAGCCAACTTGGGTAACAACTAGCCCACCATAGGCCCCCAAAAGATCATGATTTTTTGGTGCTAATTAGTAGTAGTACTTTGCCTTATAAACTGAACAGAAGTCCCAAATCTCCTCGATGTGGGACTGGGGTGTTACAAACTCCCCCACTGAAACTCTTGACGTCCTCGTCAAGCCTGAACGGATAGCCCATAGGTTCCAAGATCGTTCCTCCCTAGCCATTGTGGGATAATTACCGGCTGGCTTCGTGTCCCCACCTCCGGATCTCTGTCCATTGTGGGATAATACCACCAGCCTTCGTGTCCCCACCTCCGGCAACTCGACAAATCAAGCTTTCGAGAGTCGGCTCTGATACCATATGTGACAACCCGGGTCAAATCCCGAGCGTTTTTTGAAAATCGGGTCAAGTCCCAATTCCGAGTCCGAATAAACCAAAGCCTACTGGCCCAAATGCAGCCAACTTGGGTAACAACAAGCCCACCACAGGCCCCCAAAAGATCATGATTTGTTGGTGCTAATTAGTAGTAGTACTTTGCCTTATAAACTGATCAGAAGTCCCAAATCTCCTCGATGTGGGACTGGGGTGTTACAATGAAGTTCCATCCTCCCTCGCCATTACAGTACAAGTTGCCACTACGCCATAGATGGCCAGATGCAACACACACCTACTGTTACCTTGGACACGATTTTTGTTGCATCAGGCCTAAGGTAACGCACTTTTACCATTTCATCCGCCAATGTTACCTTTGACATCAAATGCAACGCTTTCCTTCTCAATGGTAACACAGGGCAAAGTATTACATTAGGCCCATAGAGTAACACTAAATCAAACAAATGCAACATAAGAACCGTGTTACCTCAGCTTAACCAGAAACAAAAAATATGGAGGCCACAAAAAGGGACACGTCAATGATGGGTGCCACGTCACTGGTGGGGCCCACATGAATGCCACGTCACTTGTGGGGCCCACTGGGGCCACGTCACTTGTAGGTCCCACCATAATTGCCATGTCACATGTGGGGCCCATAAGAGGGGGCCACGTTACTAGTGGGTCCCACATGCGGGGCGCATAAGAATTGACACGTCATTTGTGGGGCCCACATGGGGGCCACGTCACTGATGGGCCAAATGTAGGGCCCATTTTCTATTGCAACACTAAATGTTTAGCTAATGCAACACTAGATATTGTTATGATATATCTATTGTAACACTAACTCTATCTATTAGGGCAACAGTAAATGAAATAGTGCAACCTTAATAACGATAGCAACTGCAACACTTATATTAAAAAATTTGCAAGGCTTGGCTGGTACATATATGAATTCCTTAACAAAATAAACCAACCAATTCAAAGTACAAAACATGTCCCTGATGAATACAATAAACAAAATACATACAACACTGATCTCCACTGCTTATCTAACCAAAATAATCTAACTCCCATCATTCACCATTTGACCAAAATATAATCTTACTACACTATTACACGAGAGCGGCAGTCAATGGAGTATCATTTTCACCAACTTCACTTGAAATTGGTAGAACAGTGACTAAACAAGAGAATATTTTTCCTGCATGGAGATTGGAAGTCAGCATTTAGCAATTAGCATATTGTGCATGACTCTACATGATTTTTCTTGCTGTGAATAAAGCTTGCCTGTGAAAGTCAAAAGACAGGCTGATACAGGTATTCAGCAGCACTAGAGTAGTTAGGATTCTCATCTGATGGAAGTCCATTGAGCTCAAATATATTCATTAGATCATAAAACTGCAAACATAACGGAACAATTATAGCTCAAATATATTCATCTAGACCTCTGAATTTGCATTAACAAGTGTTTCAGCAAATGTCATTCATTAAAATCTCAACTTTTTCCTATTACAAGATTCACACAGGACCGATTGATCAGTAAATTGAGGTAAGAGATCTTGTGGTTATGTTCATCTGATTACAGTTGTGGCGATAAGAAACTACAGCTAAATCATCTTCTATCAGCTTAGAATTATTAGCTCCTACAGGCATGTGATTTGTAACCACAAATGTTACTGCCAAAAGTGCAGCGGCTTGTTTAAAATATGAAACAGAAAATTCCAGATTATAAGATGTACCACTAGTGGAATTATCAGAGCAAGTAGAGCTACAAAATGCCAATACAATATTGCAGTCATCCTCATAGGTTCATGAATAGAACCCAATTTAAAAAGTGGAAAGAAAATATTGAGTCATGTGATTATAAGAAGAAAGAAGCAAGAAAAAACAATTTCACTGAAAGAGATTGTAGCATGTATCCTTACATCAATGTTAAACAGATTGATCACTTCAGGAAGAAACACGTAATAAAGAGACTTCACTACTTGTAACCAACTACTCACACAGACCCATTATAACAACAATGGTGATATGTTTTTTTTACTTAACAAAAAAATGGCAACCGAATATCAACAAATTTGTGTGTAGAAATAATAAAGTGAGATAGAATAAAGAAATTAATTAGCTGACAAGGATCTACATGTACTGTCTTCCCTAGACCCATCTCATCTGCTAAAATTCCATTGAGTTTGTTGTTATACAAAGAAAGCATCCATTGCAAACCAACCTGGAATTTCAGTAACCAAGTTAACCCGAAAGAGCTACTCAGAATGATATGACAATAAACCAAGGAAAAGATTTTATTTAGACCAGCACTCTCAAAAGAATGGAACATACAATCTGATAATCTCGTAAAGTTCCAGCTCGTAGCATTGACGGCTGCCTAAAAACTCTTTCATTAACTGCGTGTGCAAGTTTGTAATACCTGCAACAACCACAAGTTATGCTGATTAATCAAGAAATATTAAGAGAATTCTCCATTACGTTGGAAGAATACACAGATAAATACATACACTGATATAGGTATATGTATTTATTGAAAACAAGTAAATTGCATATACAATAACAGAACTAGTCTTAACAGATTCCCATTCAATACAGATACATGGCAGAATATTTCTTACCTATACCAGTGACTCAAATAGAAACATATGACACTACATTAATGAGCTTACTTGTTAACGGATGAGCTATCTTTTGGCGCATTCATCTCAGAGAAACGATTTCTTATTGTTACTTCCTCACCAGCACAAGCTGCTGCAGCTCTTACTTCTTCTGATAGACCCTGTAACAAACAAACATATTAAAAAACTATTGACGGACCAAAGAAACAGAAAGTAAGAGAATTTAATACATATACTGATGAAAGTTTCTTCAATTTGACATGAATAATTGGGTAACAAGAAGAGAGAGAGAGAGAGAGAGAGAGAGCGAGAGAGAGAGAGAGAGAGAGAGAGAGAGAGAGTGCCTGAGCCCTCGCAGCAGCTGCAGCAGCATTTGCTGCTTCCTCAACTTCCTGTTGACTCTTTGTCGCAGTTATTTTACTACCAATTTTGTGAAGGTACTCTTCTGTTTGCGACAAAAATGATGAGAGGACAGCGTATCGCTCTTCACCATCGCTTTGTAATAAATCATAGGACTTTTCGATCTTTATGCAGCCAATCTGTTTAAAAACTTCTTCTGCTGCACCTCTATTCCTCTCTGGGCAGTTCAAACCCCTTAACTCGAAAAACTCAAGCTCATATGTACGAGGATAATGTGGACAACAAATTTGCAATCTGATATGTTCTCAACAAATCGTGTAGAGTTATAAGGTAAAACGAGTTTAAATTTCTTAACGTAAACTTGATCTGAACTATCTTCATGTAAGCTTTTGTCACACATTGCGTAATTTAGTCAAGTGAGTGATGACTATCGGTTATGCAAGTTCAGTACTCTAAGATCAAGGATTAGAAATCGTTTCTAATTACAAGTTTAGTGATTTTCTTCTGGATTTGAAGCCCACATACTGATACAAGTATTAGTGCACAAAGCTCTGTATTGATACAAGTATTAGGTTCTACTTATCGAGAGTGTTAAAAACAGTTCTAGTTCATCATATCGATTATTTTCGTTGTAATGAAAGTCTAATCATCATAATCAACACGTTCGAGTCCATTAAAAACAGTTAACAACACCGAACACATAATCATTTAACAAAACACACTACGAAAACATTACAGTTCTACGGAACCTGATTTCGGTCATTAAGCATGAGGAGATTATACTGCTTATCAGCCCTAAGCTCCTGAACAGCATTTGCATTCTGCAAAAACGTAAGTGCCGAATTAAACCTAAGATTTCATTCATAAACTCATTTATATAAATTCTTTTAAGTTAGTAAAAGCTTAAAAAGTTGTATAAAATGTAATAAAATACTAAAATACAAAAGATAATCAAGTTGTTATATTTTGGCTTACCACAAAGAGGCTGCAATCTATTTTAAGAGAGTAAAACTCTAGCAAAGTTTTCTTTCTAGTTTCAACCTGTATAATCATTTTACTGTTTTCACGTTCCTTGATTTTGTCAATAGCTTAATGCAAGGCGATTCAGCCAATCAACCCGTTGAATCTGTCCTCTTTCATACTTATTCACAAGCTTTTGCGAACGCTCCAACTCCACGCGCTCCTCCTTGGGGACCTTTGGAAGGTTGAATTAAACAAGAAAATTATATCTACTATAAGTCCATTAGAACAGAACAAGCATAAGTAAAGTTTATATGAAATCGATCATAATAGTCTTAAGTGCAAACCTTTCCAGGAGTTTGTTGTTTGAATCGATCCATCTGCCTCTTTTCCTTGCCAAAGCCTAAGTTTGTGTCTCCCTGTTTTGAGTTGTTTTTTCATGTTAATAAAAGGTGAATTGTAGCTCCACCAATCAAACCCTCATTTTTCTCACATGAAACATCCCAAATCTACAGTATCAATAAAAGGTATCGTAATTGAAACTCAAAATCCACTCAAAAAAAAAGTAAAAGGATGCCGTCATCATCTTTATCAAGCCCTAATTTCGATTGGCTGAATTTGGGCAAGTGTGTGCTTATTCCGGAACTACCTAGTGAGGTACTTATTTCACAAAAATAGGCTAATCCAGACATGCTCAATGCATCTACAAAGTACAAATATAAACTATATTTAGTAAATTAAGATATGACTACAAGCATTTAAAGAACTAAAACAGATGGTCAGACTAGTTGTTGTAAGGGAGTAAAATCCGAGCACTAAAATTGATGATTATGCTTCTACGAAAGTGCTTAACCTAGATTCTGATGGAGATTTGTGGAAAGCTATTCGCTTTTCAAGATTCTGTATAAGCACTAAGGTGAAGAACAGAGAGAAAAACAAAAAATTGAGAGCCCTAATTTAATCTCTGAAACGAAAGCCCCATTTCAAACCCTAAGTGAAAATTAAAAACAAAAGCAATTAATTGACACGTGAAGAAGAGAAATTAAGCAATGAAAATACAGAAGAAGATAAAAGAGTCATTTACCAATTAATTAGAGAAGTGAAGCCCCAATTATCATCTGCAAAATCAAAAACAAATTAGATGCAGAGAAGAGAGTTAAAAGTGAAGAGAGAAGAGAATAAATAGAGAAAAAGAGAGTTATTTGATTTGATAGAGAGAGAGAGAGAAACAAGTTCTTCCATTTGACACAGAGAGAGTGGAGAACAAGAGTGAAGTGAGATTCAGATACGGAATTGTTTAAGCTAGAGGGCGGCTGTAATTTTCCTTAAGGGGGGAAATGGGTTTCTAATTTTCGTTTCAGGGGGAAAAGTATCGCCTCTTTTTCTCACATTAATTTTTTTTATAAAAAAAAATTGTAACTTTAAATGAAATAAATATTTTATATAATTTAACATATTACGTTATTTAATAAATATTTTTTTACTTTTTGATTATTTTTTCCCAACGCTAGAATTAGTAGTTATTAACATCCGTACGGTTGGATCGTCGAAGAAATCAATTGAAAAAATTATTCAGTAAATCTCACACATGTCCTGTTCCCGAAAGTAGTACTATTCTAACGTTTCTGGAAAGATGTGGCATAACCAGACTTTTATATTTTTTTATTATTTTTTCCCAACACTAGAATGAGTACCGATTAACATCTGTACGGTTGAATCGTCGAAGAAATCAATTGGAAAAATTATTCAGTGAATCTCACACGTGTCTCGTTCTCGGAAGCAGTACTGTTCCAATGTTTCTGGGAAAATGCCTTATAACCGGACCTTTATATTTTTTAATTATTTTTTCCCAACCCTAGAATGAGTATCGATTAACATCCGTACGGTTGGATCGTCGAAGAAATCAATTGAAAAAATTATTCAGTGAATCTCACACGTGTCTCGTTCCTGGAAATAGTACTGTTCCAACGTTTCTGGGAAAATGCGGCATAACCGGACCTTTATATATTATTTAATTATTTTTTCCCAACACTAGAATGGGTACCGATTAAAATCCGTACGGTTGGATCGTCGAAGAAATCAATTGAAAAAATTATTCAATGAATCTGACACATGTCCCGTTCTTGAAAGCAATACTCTTCCAACGTTTTTGGAAAGATGCGGCATAACCAGACTTTTATATTTTTTGATTATTTTTTCCCAACACTAGAATGAGTATCTTTTAACATCCGTACGGTTGGATCGTCGAAGAAATCAATTAAAAATTTATTCGGGTTTAGGGTTCGGGTTTAGGGTTTAGGGTTTAGGGTTTATATTTTTAATTAATTTTTAAATAAAAATTAGAAAAATTAGTGGGTCCCACTTTTTTAATACTATTTTTTAATTAAAAATTAAAAATTAATTAATTATTAATTAATTTTTAAATAAAAATTAGAAAAATTAGTGGCTCCCACTTGTGGGGCTCACTTTTTTCTGTGGGCCCCACCTTTTTTAATATTATTTTTTAATTAAAAATTAATTAAAAATTAATTATTAATTAATTTTTCAATAAAAATTAGAAAAATTAGTGGGTCCCACTTTTGTGGCTCACTTTTTTTTGTGGGCCCCACCTTTTTTAATATTATTTTTTAATTAAAATGTAATTAAAATTTAATTAATAATTAATTATTAATTAATTTTAACTAAAAATTAGAAAAATTAGTGGGTCCCACTTGTGGGGCCCACTTTTTGCTGTGGGCCCCACCTTTTTTAAAAGTTTTTTTAATTAAAAATAAATTTTTAATTAATTTTTAAATAAAAATTAGAAAAATTAGTGGGTCCCACTTGTGGGGCCCACTTTTTTCTGTGGGCCCCACCTTTTTAAATATTATTCTTTAATTATTAATTAATTATTAATTAAATTTTAAATAAAAATTAGAAAAATTAGTGGGACCCACTTGTGGGGCCCACTTTTTTCTGTGGGTCCCACCTTTTTAAATATTATTTCTTAATTAAAAAATAATTAAAAAATAATTTTTAATTGAAATCAAATGCAACACTATGTCGATAGAGTAACACAAGGAGTCTTTTGCAACAGAGTCTGTTCTATTGCAACAGGACGTTTATGTGTAATGTAACACTGTCTCCGAAGTATTGCAGTAGTTAAAAAATAGTGTATCAATTGTAACACAAAGTGGGCGTTGCAATTTAAAAGTATTGCATCCGGCCATCTATGGCGTAGTGTGCAATTCTCCAGAATGCTTCCAGTAAATCAACGTACAAAGGTGGGTTCATTGTTAAAGCTTGGCGAAGGTAGGATGTGTTCAAAAAGCGTACAAAGCACTTGTACCTTGGGTTTGCCTCTGTGTCAAATGGGATGGTGAGAAAGTTGGTTTCTTTGGGTATGGTTAAAGGGTTTGATGAAACAGCTGTTTGAGATTTGGGTGCCATTTCTGAGTTTGAGATTGAAAAAGGGAGAAAAGATTTGAAATTAGGTTTAAGAATTGAGAGTAATCGACAAGATGAAAGGGGGTAAAAGTGTTTGCAAAAGGTATTTATATGACTGAGACAGTGCGATATAGATATATGAATGTGTACAGACTATTCTGATGTCGTGAAGTCTCAAAATAGACTGTATCGCGGAGTCTTGTAAAGTACATCGCAAAGTCGAGAAATAAACTATGTCGCAAAGTCTGAAGGGTAGGAAATTTAAGGAGACTTTGCGGTATAGTGTAAATACCCTGTCGAGAACTCTCATTTTGGAATTTCAATCAATTTGTCAGACATATATCAAAATTTTGAAATAAAATCAAATTAAATCAAAATTCTGTTAATATGTGGAGACTTGTCGATATAGTTATTCTGTGTCGCGAAGTCCAATAAGTAGATCGCAAACTCAAGAATTGAACTATGTCGCAAGGTCTCACAACTTGAACAGTTTGCGATATATGTCTGTTTATTTTGAACTAAGTCGTGAACTCTCAAAATCACCTATATAGAGATGTCTCAAAAGCTCATAACTTCACAACCAAATATGATTTTGAAAAATATGCAGTAAAATACTGAAATATTTATAAATCATATTTCAGCTAATTTTCACTCCAATCAAATAGTGCATTTAAATACAGTGAAAATTTACTGCTGCAACAATTAACTAGCATAATTACTTAGAACTACTAAATGAAGGATTGAACATTCCAATTTCACTCACTAGTCTGTTGAAGACAGCTTCATTTAGGGGTTTAGTAAATATGTCAGTTAATTGTTTCTCAGTTGGAACATAAGATACTACTATAGTACCATTTGCAGCATGTTCCCTAATGAAATGGTACATTATCTCAATGTGCTTTGTAGTACAATGATTAACAGGATTTGTTAGGTCCAAAGTATCGTAGAAGAGGGGGGGGGGTTTGAATACGATACTCACAAATAATTCAATTTCGTTCGCGGATTAATCATTCAGTTCTATAACGAAATCAAACACACCAAACCAAATCAAGTTTCGGGGAATATATCTTTTTATAAATATAAACCTCGAAGGGTGCTACAATTTTTAATCCGTAGATTAGCTTCAATGAGTTCTAAGTTATACACAATCAAAACTTTGATAGAATTCAAGCAGAATTAATTTCTCTGTATTTTCTCTCTGGCTCAAACTCTCTCTCAGTTATTGCTTCTGTGAAAATAACTTCGACTGAGGAAGACACTGCCTCTCTCTTAGTAATTGTAGTCTTTTGTTTTGAAAACTATCGAACCAAAACTAGAGAACTAATCCTGGCCGTCCAATTTCCATCAACCGGAAAAACAAGTATTACTTTTCACCTGCTCCTGCAAATAGAAAACTATCGAATGAGAGAATTAATATTCCATTCGATGGTTTTTTAAATAAAACTATCGAATGAAAGATTAACTAACTTTAGTTTTCTAATGATTTCTTTTTATCTAATTCGATGGTTTTTCTTAATCAAAAACCATCGAACCCTTTTCTTTTGACTTTGATTTATTTAAGAAATCCTTTCTGAGCTCCTTGGTGTTTAAGTAACAGACTGTATCACTTTCTTCTGAGACGATAAAACAACTTGATCTTTTCAGTGCCGTCACCTAGTGCAACTGGTCTGGTTCACAGATGATACGTCCCTTGTCGTTCTGGTTGCTTCGTTTAAATCACTGGAATCCCGTGGTACTTAACCCTAAATGATTCACATACTTCTGTCGTCTTGAAAGTCTTGTTTCTTTTGCTGTCACTGAGGCTTGAACATTTTCATGAACTTCTTTCCGTGACCTGTTTACGGACTTCAAGAATACATAACGTATTTTGATTTTTTGAGTTTACCTTTTCTTCTTTGATTCTGGATTCCTGTGCTTCTGTTAATACTATTGTCTTTCTTGTCCTTTGTTGAGTTGTAGTTATCTCTTTTACATCTTATGTTACATTATGCTTTACAATCACCCCCTATTTGATTGGATAGAGTTCGGCAAGCAAATACTTCGAGGATAACTCAACTAACTAAGGAAACATTAAACTAATTAAAGTAAGACAGCGTAATAATATTAAATGCATTCTGGATCAGATATATATACATTTCCAGATCTCATAAATCAAAAAACAATTAAACTTTATACAATGAAGTTGCTCCTCTAGTCTGAGCTGATAGTTCTTTTGTTCTTTGCTTCAATCTTCAGTCCATTCCAATCTCACCTTTTTCAATCATTGGATCGGAGTTAGCAGCTTGATAATCAATCACTGATAGATAGTGTAGTGGTTCTCCAGGTTTAAGGATTGCTCCTTGGATGTGTCTTCCAATATATTCAACCTATTGACCCACTCCAGCCCATAACCATGCAATGTTAACATCTTTCTTGTTTAGCTTTGGCATGTTTGGCAGTCTGGTATGCACTTCCAATCCTGTTTCCACTCTTTTCCTATAGTAAGGAACATTCTCCATTAGAAATCTTCTAAGAGTGTCTGCTGCTTTGTCCTTCTCCGTTGATGAGAATCCAGTGGATCTAAGGTACTTCTCAACTGAGATTAGATAGATACTTGGGTAGTCCCTCAGTTTGTCCTCAGCCAAATAGCAGATTCTGAACAAGTCATTCGTCATGAATCTAACCATTGGAGGATCTTCAGTAATCTCTGGACCGACTTTCATCATGATCTCCTTAACATGCTCACGGAGAAGTTCATTTAGTCTTGTAGTTCTTTGAATCTTGATGAGTATAGCCTGCAATTCTGAATATGTCCTCTGTTCTAAAAACTTAGTGGAAATCACAAATGTACCTTTCTCCAGAAAACTGATTAATAAGCTCCAGGCACCATTTGCTTTAACCCCAGCATTCAGACAGATTATAGACCTTCTCAGTGCTTTAAAGTAAGTCTGATCTTCAAGATTAGCACTTCTGATGTCCTGAATAATAACTTCCACCTCAGCATTGTCGTTGACTTCTAATCCTTCTTCAACTCCGCAAAAGGTTTTGTAAGCCATTTCCCATTCAGTACCATCTTTCTTGCCAGATCTATCATCTTCTTCTTCCTCACTTCATTATACACTTTGAATCTCTTCAGTTTTTCACTCCTCAGGATTGCTTGTTGTTTCTCTTTCTCAGCTTGCCTGGCATCTATTGCAGCTCTCTGAGCTCTTATTGCTTCCAAGGCAGCTTCTTCTTCAGGTGATAGAGAATTTGCTTCTTCTTCCATAATATCCTCCCAGATTGGATGTTCAACGGGCTCTGGATAATATGGCTCATGCTCCTCTTGATTAGGTTGCTCATGCATGACCTCAAATTCCTCTTCACTTTCCGTCTCTTCTTCTACAAGTTCCTCTATCCAGTACTGTCTGATAGGAATAGCTTCAACTGTCTCCCAAACTCCCCATCCATCCTTAGGCTTCTCTTTCTCCCCTTCTCCAACTTTCTCCCCCTTAGTTGAGGAATCCTCGACGAAAGTATCCTCAGCATAAAAGGTAGTAGAAGGATCAGGTTGCTGATTTGAAGGACCAGGTTGGCCAGTTTGTTGGTTCTTCAGCATAGTCCATATCGACTGTACTCCATCACTTTGATTTTCCATGAAATCCAATAGATCCTTATTCATCTCTTGCATAGAAGCCAGCTTCAGGTCAATGTCATCCAATCTGGAGTTGGTAGTCTTCTCAATCTTGTCCAATCTCTGGTTCAGCTTAGACTCCACTCTAGAAAGGGTGTTCATTGCATCTTTTACCCTAGCTTGACCATCCCGGATAACCAGAACGTCTTCTTTCAAAGCTTCTTGTCCTTGTTGCAAAGAATCCACTTCATTCATGAAACCATCTTTAAGTTCCTTGACGTCCGTCCTCAACTCGATCAGTTCGTCCATAGCTTCCTTCTTTAAGGAGTCCACTGCCTGCTTCGTACCTGTTATAGTGCCAGATGCACTGCCAATGACCCTGAATGTTCTTCTGGAATCAGCTGCAGCCAAGTCAACCTTCTCTTGAATAGTCTTTAAAGAAGCATTGGTTTGACTAGAGGAGATCCCTTGGTCAAAGGAAGGTCGCAGTGGAACCTTGAATAGTGGATTTCCTTCTTTGTCACGAACTGTCATCTCCTTGAGGGTAGATTGAACTTGTAGCTCTCTTTCTGTCGATAACAGCAAATCATCAATATTAGGTAGGGTTAGGGTGTCACTCCTCACATTTGGCTCTGGGTGTACACTCAACGTTTCTGTCGGTGTTTGAATCATTTTTCCTTTCCCACTCAGGCCAGGTGTAAGTGTTTTTGTTTCACTCAAATCCTTTGTGCTGATTGTACCTTCAGAAGAAAACACCGTATCCATCCTTAAGGAGGTCACCGGTGGTGCAATGGGGCTTCGCAAGTCCCCGTCCTTGGATAAACCAAGTTGCTGATCATCCTTAGATGATATATCCTTTGTAGGATCTAGAGTTTGAATCTCTAGGGGGTTAGAAACAGGCTCTTTTAACAGCAGAGATCCCGAATCTTCCCCGATAGTCTATGAAGACTTTACCTCAGTTGACTCCTCAATAATAATTGATTCATTATCAACGAGTTGCCGATCTGCACCTACGTCAGACCCTTTACCCGCAGGATCCAGATATGTTCCATCTGGGGAGGTAGACAATGACCCTTTAGATTGTGCATTTAGGTCAAAGCCTTCTCTCGACGTCTGTGAAGACCCTTGGTTCTTAGAAGCTTCAACCAATGAACCTGACCGTAATATGGTCGGAACACCAGTTGCTTCCGTCAATTCTTCCTTACCTGATTGAGCTAATGGTTCAGATATAGCTTTCGTTAGCGTAGCCCAATCAGCATCAGAAAATTCAATAAAGGGCGCTTTGGAAGTTTGAAATAAAGTATCAACAGTTGCCTCGGTTTCTGTTCGTCTCCTTTTAGAGGAAGGCAGAGCTGCTGTTGAAGGGTGTATCTCCTTATGTGGTGCTTCTAAGGCACTATCTCCCTCTACACTCACGGATGTCTGAATATTGGGTATAGGAGGGGAAGGAGGCTCGTTTATTGTTTCATTTGGCTCTTCCAAAGGCTCTTCGACCGTGGTTAGAGGTTGTGGGTTTGCAACCTCCTGGTCAGGAATGGCCACTAAGGGCTCTGGATCAACATCCATAGGTTGTGGTTCAGGAGCCAGTTCAGGTTCAGGAATGTTACCTTGATTTACCTGTTCCCCTGGGGGTAGAAGTGGTAGGGGCACCGTTCTTAGATATTCAGTGAGAACAGTGGGTACCCCTGGAAGATAGTTGTTCTTCCTTATCAGAGCGGTTATGGCATTGCTCTTCATCTTCATACAATCCTGGTTCTCCTCGCCATCAAATGTCTCTCGTTCATCATCTGTTAAGATATCATTGAGAATTAGCTGTAGGAACCTAGGATAGAAACAAAGCACATCATCTATGCTTGTTCTTTCATCCAGTGGTCCCATGCATATGATTACTTGATCAATCAGTAACCGTCCAATGTTAATATGCCTATTGTTAGCAATGGCAAACCCTATCTTTTGAAGGAATAAGGGAATACCATGCAGATTTGTTAGCTTGGCAGTAAAAACATGGATTAGGGTATGAAAGAAAAAGTTCCATGCTTTTGGCAAGTAATGCTTAAGGAACTCTCCCACAAAGAAGTTAGGTTGTTGACTTCTAATGAGAGTGAAGAAATCATGTATCTCCTCAGTCGTGGGATCCGGAACAAGGTTTTCTGTAGGAAAATGTAAGATTCGATTAAAATCATGTTCCGTCACCCTTATTGTTCTGCCCCCTGGCACAACAAAACTGAAGGACCTTACGTTATTCTCACTCGTATCCGTGGCGGTTGTGTACAACGCAGTCAATTGATCGATGCAAAGGACCACGGGAGTACTCACAACATATGCCACTAATGAACGTGTGTTCAAAAACTCTGCCCATGCACGAAACTGAAGGTTCATTATGGATTGCAAGTTGTGAAACGAAAAATGATTAGTTTTGGTAATAATAAATTCTCCAGCCATTATGTTTCAAATTTCCAGAAAATTATTATTAAAATTTTTAAACCAAAACTAAATTTCACTTAAATTTAATTAATTATTTCTAATTAATCAAGCTTTAACAAAATTACCCCTTTTTTTTTGTAAACACAACTCGAACCAAACAAACCTCAAAGTAAGAACCCTAGTTCGTTTAACTTCAAATATTCACTTAAAACTAAAGAAATCAATTGTTTATCAATTAATTTCTAGAGATGAACAGGTTAACCAAACTTAAGATCCAAAACAATCACTTTCGATTGTTTTCTTGTAAAACCGAGGTCAAAACGTCAATCTAATCACCAACACACAGTAGTTTCACTTTGAAATGAATTTACTGTGGTGAATAATCGATTATCACTGTTAAAAAAACAAAGAAACTGTCGAGGTTTGAGTTCTTGTCGTGTATCTATTGTAAGTATATAACACCCAAAGCTTAGAACTTAGAAAATGTGATGAAAAACGGCTAAGGAGTTGTTAAATACTCTTGAAACTGTAGGGGCAAAAGTGTCATTTAAGTGTTCGATAGATTTATTTAACACTGTCGATGGATTTTCAGAGGGGCAAAACGGTCATCTGTACTTCGATGGTTTTCTTAAAAACTATCGAAGTGTATGAGAGTTTAGAAGTTAAAAGGTTTTCTGAAAAAACTATCGAAAGTTATTTCTGTGACAAGCCAAAAACTATCGAGGTCATTTATTTGAAAAAACTATCGAGAATTTAAATATGAATTAAAGTAAATTCCATTCAATATATTTTCAATTTAATTTCAAAAACTATCGAGAATTTAAATATGAATTAAAGTAAATTCCATTTCGATATATTTTTAAAATTTTCTCAAAAACTATCGAGAATTGTTTTCGATAGTTTTTCTTTTCCTTTTCAAAAACTATCGAAAATTAATTTCGATAGATTTATCTATGTACTTGAAAAACTATCGAATTTCCTAAATTCGATATTTTTGCTTCTTTTCCAATTCTTAAAACCTGTTCTTGTTTTAAGAATCAGAAACTTTTATTTCCTGTCCAGTTTTAATTCTAATAAATCTTTTCAAATTTACCAAAATCAATTCTTAACAGAAAATTCACAATTTTCTTAGAATAAAATCAATTAAATATCATTGAGTGATATTAACCAATTAAAATCTAATGAATTATGCTGCATTAATCTACAATGTTAAAAACAAAGCAAACTAATTCAAATTAAATAGATGCTTGAATATTTAGAACAAATATTAGCACTTAAATAATTTTTAGAATTAATAACCAATTAAATGCCAGAAGATATATCATCCATAATTATGACATAAAATTAGTACAATAATCCTAACTACGAGAATTGCTCCAGAAAATAAACTCACGAGTCCTAAGGATATAGAAATTCTTAAACTCATGTATTTACTAGGACTATCTGCAGTTACTGACTTCTAATCAAAATCAATTAGAAAGATTTAACATCCCAAGTTCACCAACCAGCTTATTGAAAGTGGATTCATCAAGCGGTTTAGTAAAGATGTCTGCAATTTGATCCTCTGTGGGTACAAAATGTAACTCCACAGTTCCATTCATGACATGCTCTCGAATAAAATGATACCTGATGTCGATGTGCTTCGTCCTCGAGTGTTGCACTGGGTTGTTTGAGATTGCTATGGCACTTGTGTTGTCGCAAAATATTGGAATCTTTGTCAACAAAAGTCCATAGTCACGGAGTTGGTTTCTCATCCACAAGATCTGAGCACAACAGCTTCCAGCAGCAATGTATTCAGCCTCAGCTGTTGATGTGGAAACTGAATGCTGCTTCTTGCTATACCAGGAAACTAACCTTCTTCCAAGAAACTGACAGCTTCCTGAAGTACTCTTCCGATCAATCTTCCAACCTGCAAAATCAGAGTCTGTGTATCCAATAAGATCAAATCCTGTATCTTTAGGGTACCAAATTCCAAGATTTGGGGTCCCCTTAAGATATCTAAATATTCGCTTAACAGCTATTAGATGAGATTCTTTAGGATCAGACTGAAACCTAGCACACAAGCATGTTGCAAACATTATATCTGGTCTACTTGCAGTGAGATAAAGTAATGAGCCTATCATACCTCTGTAGCCTGTGATGTCAACCTTCTTACCAGTTTCATCCTTATCAAGCTTAGTGGCAGTTGGCATAGGAGTCTTTGCTGTAGATGAGTCTTCCATTTCATACTTCTTCAGAAGATCTTTGATGTACTTGGAATGACAAATGAATATACCATCTTGTCTTTGGTATACTTGCAGTCCAAGAAAGAATGACAATTCACCCATCATGCTCATTACTTCTTCAAAACCTCTTCTTCTTCTAACTCCCCGTTCAGAAAAGTACTCTTCACATCCATTTGATATACCTTGTAATTGGAATGTGCAGCAAATGCCAGAAACATTCTGATGGCCTCAAGTCTTGCTACTGGTGCATAGGTTTCATCATAATCTATACCCTCTTCTTGAGAGTAACCTTTAGCAACCAGTATGGCTTTGTTTCTCGTTACAATGCCATCTTCGTCCAACTTATTTCTGAATACCCATCGTGTTCCAATAACAGATTTTCCCTTAGGCCTGGGTACCAGCTTCCAAACTTTCCGCCTTTCAAACTGATTGAGTTCCTCTTGCATAGCAATCACCCAATCTGGATCATCTAGAGCATCTTCAACTTTCTTAGGTTCTGTTTCTGAAAGAAACCCAGAATAGTGACATTCATTTTGTGATGTTCTCCTAGTTCTCACTCCTGTGTCCGGATCACCAATGATCAAGTGAAAGGGATGATCTCTATTCCATACCATTTGTCTTGGCAGATGCGATCTTGATGATTCTCCTTGTTCTAGATGTTGTAGAGTGTGACTAGTTGATCCTTCTCCTGCTCCCCCTGAGTTGTTGACGGTTTGATCTGTTGATTCTGAAGACTGACTAGTGGATCCTGTAGAATGTTGAGGATCTCCACTTTGGTCACCACTTTGTCCAGAATCATTATCATTATGATTATTATTAATGACTGTAACAACTTCAGGTACTTCTTCATTGTCAGAGAGATCTCCTGATAGATTTTCAAATACCAAGGATTCAGAGTTCTCTCCAGTTTGCAGGCCTGGTCTTTTGGTGTCGTCAAATGTTACATTAAAGCTTTCCAACACCTTCTTATCTTCAATCACATATACCCTGAAAGCCTTAGATTCCAGAGAATAGCCCGGAAAAATGCCTTCATCTGCTTTGGCATCAAACTTGCCAAGATGTTCTCCATCTTTAAGTACAAAGCACTTTGCACCAAACACATGAAAGTACTTCAGTGTTGGTTTCTTGTTGGCCATTAACTCATACGGAGTCTTTTCATGATCTTTGTTGATCAGGGTTCGATTCTGAGTTTAGCAAGCTGTATTCACTGCTTCAGCCCAAAAGTAAGTGGGAAGTTTTGATTCACTCAACATGGTCCTTGCTGCTTCAACCAAGGTCCTGTTCTTCCTTTCCACTACTCCATTCTGTTGAGGAGTTCTTGGTGCTGAAAATTGTCTTGATATTCCTTTCTCTGAGCAGAAATCATTAAGAACTGCATTCTTGAATTCAGTTCCATTGTCTGATCTAATTGTCCGCACAGGTAGCTTAGCTTCCACTTCTATCTTCTTGATGTGATCAATGATTAGTTGTGTTGCTTCATGCTTTGTTTGTATGAACAACACCCACGTGTACTTAGAGTAGTCATCCAGCATCACCAATGCATATCTATTTCTTGAAAATGACATAACATTAACTGGACCAAATAAATCCATATGAATCAGCTGTATTGGTTCAGTAATGCTTGTCATTCCTTTGCTTCCATGTGATGCTTTCTTCGACTTCCCTTTTTCACATGGTTCACATAGTCCCTCCTGATTGAATTCCATCAGGGGCAACCCTCTCACTAACTCTCTCTTTACCAAAGAGTTCATAGTTTTGAAGTTCAGATGTGAGAGCTTCTTGTGCCATAGCCAACTTTGTTCTGAAGATGCCTTTGCATAGAAACATGTAACTTCTCCTTCACTGGTAGAACTTAAGTCAGCTATAAACAAATTTCCTTTTCTCACTCCCAGTAGAGTAAGCTTCTCATCCTTCCTGTTAGTGATCAAGCACTTGTCCTTTCTGAAATCTACATTGTAGCCTTTATCACAGAACTGACTGATACTTAGAAGATTGTGCTTTAATCCTTCAACAAGAGAGATGTTTTCAATGATGACATTTCCAGCTTTCAATTTACCATATCCCGTAGTGAATCCTTTGCTGTCATCTCCAAAGGTTACAATCGGGCCGGTCTTCTTAACCACCTCTGTAAGCAGGGACTCTTCACCTGTCATGTGTCTAGAACAACCACTATCCAGAATCCACACAACCTTTGAGCTTTTAACCTTACCCTGCAATCACAGATTGATTAAGCGGACTTTGGTACCCAAAATTGTTTGGGTCCTGAAGGTTTAGATGATTTAACAGGAGTAACATTCAATTTAGTCTTACCCTGTTTGATATTCATAGTATCTGTGGATTTAACATTAACAGTGCTATTGCTACTATCAGACATCAACTTAAAATAAGCATGCATGATGTTGTACTTACATAGCAAACAATCTTTCTTTCCACAGGGTTCATGAAGATCAGGCATGTCAGACATGTTATGCATTTCAGAAGCATTAGCAGTTTCTACTTTAACCTTTTTACATGCACGTGTAAGGTGTCCAACAGAATTACAAATAGTGCACAACTTCCTAGATACAATGGGAGAAAATGGAACCATTTCCTGATTAACAATATTCTTCTTCCCATTCATGTTCTTTTTAACATTACTAACTACGTCACCTACTTCAGTTTTAGGTAAATCAGGTTTAGGTAATTCATTTTTTACTGATTTCCTAGGCAACTTAGTCTTTACCTCTTTTTCCTTCAACAAATCCTCCTCAAGCAATTCTTGTCTTATGAAAAGGTCATCCTCATGAAAAAGTGGTGGAAACGGCTTAACAAAAACTGGACAATCAACATTCTTAAGAACATGTGGAGTATTCCTTTTGACAACTGAAGGTGTCGTAGGGAATTCCACAATCTTCTTACCAGCTTTCTTGTCATAGTCAAATCCTATAGCAGTTTTATTCCCTATGGCCTGAGTATCAATGATCTCCTTAGCAATTAGGGCGGAATTCTTAAAAGCATTCAGCTTCAAATCTAGATATGAAATCTGCTTCTTGAGGATAGTCTCTATCTCAGCATTACACTTGACCTTGTTCTCTAAGTACGCATTCTTTTGCTTAAGATCTTCTAATGTTACAGCTACAAGCTCTAGTTCTTCATTTTTAGATTCTAGCTTTTTAATCTTAAGAACTAGTTTAGCATTTTCCATTTCTGATGCTAGCATGCTTGTGTGTACATTAAACAATTCTACACTAAGATCTTGCACAGTTTTCTTGTACTCAGAGTTAGACATATCAATTGTAGTTAAGATAGGTACCTGAGATGATTGTGGTGATTCCTCAGAAGAGTCAGCCATTAGAGCAACATTTACATATTCCTCCTCTTCATCCGAATCAGTATCATCCCAGTGCTTTCCCTCTGCTATATAAGCTTTCCCTTTCTACTTTCCAGAGAATGCCTCCAATTGCTGTTTAAGCTTGGCATTCTCTTTCTTCAACTCATCATAAGAATCCTTCTTTCCATAGACATCTTTCATGTCTCTCGCTTGACGAGGCTTCCTGCATTCAGTGGCGAAATGCCCTAACTCATTGCAGTTGTAGCATCTTGATTTGCTTCTATCAATCATGCCAGTCTTGTAGCCTCCCTTAAAGCCTGTACTAGGTGTATAATTGCTCTTCTGGAATCTGTTGGTTGAACCCTTGAACTTGTACTTAGGGTTTCTCTTGAAACGAATGTGACTAAACTTTGCAGCTAAGTACGCCATGGTTTTGTCTTCCATTTGCTCAAGCTCTTCTAGGGTGTAGTAATCACTTTCATCAACACCCAGATTCACATAATCCATTTCTGCTTCTATTATCACCTCCTTTCCAGCTCTAGGGGTTTGAACCTGAATCTCAGAAGTTATTGGTTCATCCACTACAAGTGCTGCTGATCTCACAAGTGCATTGTGCTTGTTCTCCACTGTCCTTGATCCGTAGATTATCACCCTTTGTTCCTATTCCATCTCATAGGTCTTCAACTTGCCATAGATCATTTCTAATGACATCTTTGTGAAGTCAATTCTTTCCCTAATGGATGATGACTTGTGTTCTACATGATGGGGCAGCGTCATCATGAACTTCCTGTTTGATTCTCTCAGTGGATAGGTCTTTCCTTTCATTGCCAATTCATTGAGAAGCTTAGTATATTTCTCAAAGACCTGAGTTATACTTTCTCCTGGCAGTGACCTAAACGCTTCATATTGAGAAGTCAGGATGTCCAATCTGTTTTCCTGCACGTCTTCAGTTCCTTCCATTATTAAGTTAATGGTATCCCACATATGTTTCCCGCTTGTACAGTTCATCAACTGATAGCTCATTTCCTTGTCTGCGGAGTCCGCCAATATCAACATTAAACCGGTGTCCAATCGAATCAGTTCTTTGTCAGAATCTGTATACTCAGTAATATCCTTAGGTTGGGTGCCTTGAGGAATCCTGCTACCATCAGGAGCTGTAGATTCACTAAATGGTTTCATTGGTACAAACGGTCCGTTCTCTAATATGCCAATATACAACGGATTAGATGCCTTGATAAATAACATCATCTTCATCTTCCACAAACTGAAATCATCTCTAGTAAACGGGGGAACTTTAATACCAGCGGTTGTCTTTGGAGCACTCATGGTTTCTGAAAATTTCAAATTGTTTAAAATTCAAGAAATTCCAATTAAATGAAAATTTTTGAAAGTTAAAAAATTTGCTTCGAATTTTCACGCTACGTTTGATTTTGGTCTCATTCACCGGATCTGATTTGTATATCAATCAAGTAGCTCTGATACCAATTGTTAGGTCCAAAGTATCGTAGAAGGGGGGGGGTTGAATACGATACTCACAAATAATTCAATTTCGTTCGCGGATTAATCATTCAGTTCTATAACGAAATCAAACACACCAAACCAAATCAAGTTTCGGGGAATATATCTTTTTATAAATATAAACCTCGAAGGGTGCTACAATTTTTAATCCGTAGATTAGCTTCAATGAGTTCTAAGTTATACACAATCAAAACTTTGATAGAATTCAAGCAGAATTAATTTCTCTGTATTTTCTCTCTGGCTCAAACTCTCTCTCAGTTATTGCTTCTGTGAAAATAACTTCGACTGAGGAAGACACTGCCTCTCTCTTAGTAATTGTAGTCTTTTGTTTTGAAAACTATCGAACCAAAACTAGAGAACTAATCCTGGCCGTCCAATTTCCATCAACTGGAAAAACAAGTATTACTTTTCACCTGCTCCTGCAAATAGAAAACTATCGAATGAGAGAATTAATATTCCATTCGATGGTTTTTTAAATAAAACTATCGAATGAAAGATTAACTAACTTTAGTTTTCTAATGATTTCTTTTTATCTAATTCGATGGTTTTTCTTAATCAAAAACCATCGAACCCTTTTCTTTTGACTTTGATTTATTTAAGAAATCCTTTCTGAGCTCCTTGGTGTTTAAGTAACAGACTGTATCACTTTCTTCTGAGACGATAAAACAACTTGATCTTTTTAGTGCCGTCACCTAGTGCAACTGGTCTGGTTCACAGATGAATAACACTTGATCAATTCTTCTTTTATGTCTTCAATTCAATGCTGTTGATACGTCCCTTGTCGTTCTGGTTGCTTCGTTTAAATCACTGGAATCCCGTGGTACTTAACCCTAAATCATTCACATACTTCTGTCGTCTTGAAAATCTTGTTTCTTTTGCTGTCACTGAGGCTTGAACATTTTCATGAACTTCTTTCCGTGACCTGTTTACGGACATCAAGAATACATAACGTATTTTGATTTTTTGAGTTTACCTTTTCTTCTTTGATTCTGGATTCCTGTGCTTCTGTTAATACTATTGTCTGTCTTGTCCTTTGTTGAGTTGTAGTTATCTCTTTTACATCTTATGTTACATTATGCTTTACAGGATTGGAAACAATGGATATTGCACTGGTGTTGTCACACATCAGGGGAATGTGCTCCAGCACTAGTCCATAATCCACGAGTTGATTTCTAATCCAAAGCAATTGAGCATAACAGCTTCCAGCAGCAATATATTCAGCCTCAGCTGTAGATGTTGTTGTGGATTGTTGTTTCTTATTGAACCATGACACTAACGTTTGACCTAAGAAATGGCAGCTTCCTGAAGTACTCTTCCTGTCAATTCTGCATCTAGCATAGTCAGAATCTGTGTAACCAACCAAGTTGAACCCAGTGCCCTTTGGATACCATAAGCCAAGATTAGGAGTCCCTTCAGATACCCGAAGATTCTTTTGATAGGCATCATGTGAGATTCCTTGGGATCAGATTGAAACCTTGCATATAGACATGTGGCAAACATGATGTCTGGCCTGCCAGCTGTGAGATAGAGTAATGATCCAACCATTCCTCTGTAAACCTTGATGTCAACTCTCTTGCCTTTCTTATCTTCATCAAGCTTGATTGCAGTAGACATTGGAGTTTTTGCAGGGGATGAATCTTCTAAACCATATTTCTTCAAAAGATCTTTGACATAGTTTGATTGATTTATGAAGATGCCATCCTCCCTTTGATTTACTTGCAGGCCTAAGAAGTAGGTTAGTTCTCCCATCATACTCATCTCATACTTGCTTTGCATCAACTTGGAGAACCTTTCACAGAGTTTTTCATTAGAAGAGCCAAATATGATATCATCCACATAAATCTGAACTAGAATGATATCATTACCATGCTTCTTGAAGATTAGAGTTTTATCAATTGTGCCTCTTGTGAATTGATGCTCAAGAAGAAATTGAGAAAGAGTTTCATACCAAGCTCTAGGTGCCTGTTTGAGACCATAGAGTGCCTTGAGCAATCTATACACAAAGTCTGGAAATTCTTCATTCTCAAAGCTAGGAGGTTGGGACACATATACTTCTTCAGCAAGATCACCATTGAGAAAAGCACTTTTCACATCCATTTGATACACCTTGAAATCTAAATGAGCTACAAAGGCCAAAAATATTCTGATGGCCTCTAGTCTAGCTATAGGTGCAAATGTCTCATCATAGTCAATGCCTTCTTGTTGACAGTATCCTTTAGCAACCAACCTTGCTTTGTTTCTCACAACCACACCTTCTTCATCCATTTTGTTCCTGAACACCCCACTACGCCATAAGTGCTCATATGCAATGCTTTTTGTGAGGGTTGCAAGAAAAGCGTTGCAAAAGCTATGCTTAGTTTTGGTCTTCTGCAACACTACTCAAAAAGCATTGCATTTCATGTGAATGCACCGTTGCAGAGTGAATTCTAGTGTTATGACGTGCAACACCATTAAAAAGCATTACATTATACTACATTATTTCTAGAATTATGAAAAATATACATATTATCAAAATATATACAATGTCTTCAAATTTAAATCCTTTTTTTTACTTTAAAATTTGAAAAATAATATATTTTAAAATCGAAATTATTTTTTCATTTGTTCTGTATAAATATTTATCATATTCTTATTTTTCTAATTAAATTTTATAAAATTAAAAATAACAAAATTAGAAAAATAAAAAAATATATGATAACCAGCACACCGCACTACTTGTTCCGACTCCCGAGATGAAAATATTGGGCGGATTTTTTTCCCCCTTAAACTTCCCCAAAACATGTTCCCCCCAAAGCACTTCCCCCGAAACACTCTGTCTCGACAAACACATCTCTCTCTCTCTCTCTCTCTCTCTCTCTCTCTCTCGTCAATAAGCAATTAGGGTTAGATAAACATTTCTCCGTTCAGATTATTAGTAATTAGGGTTTTCCTCGGGTTTAATTAGGGGTTTCTCCGGTTTAATTAGGGTTTCAGTTTTGGGGTTTTTATTCTCGGATTCAATTAGGGCTCCTTTTAAGAAGAAGGATGGGATTGTGATGAATACATTGCGATTGGATGGGAATGTGGAGAAGGGTGGGGAGGATATTGGGTGTTTGGCTAAGCGGTTTCAGGATTTTGGGTTTGTTGAGACGGGTGGTAGGAGTTTAGAGAGTTCGGTTGAGGAGGAAAGGGGTTTGGGGTTTGGGGTTTAATTTCGATGATTCGGGATTTGGTGATAAATGACAGGTATAATGTTGTTGATTGAATTATTTTAATAAGATTGTTGGAGGTGTTTTGTTGAACTAGAATAAGATGATTAATTTTAATGTGAATTGTATCTATTTGTTTTGTCTTATGAGTTTGTGTGTTATTTAGGACAGAGTTTGTGTGTTATCTGCTTATGTGCCATATAAACGGCTGAAATCTGCCCAGACACATGCCTATTTACAATTCATGCGTCTTTTGTCAGCCGGCTAACCAACTTATTGTTCTTTGTACAATCTATATTGAGTCTTATTAATATTCTTGTGGCCTAATGACTTCATTGTTTCTTTGTTTTAATGCAGAATTGTTTAAAGAAACATGCTGCAATATAAAATTATGTATGGAAATAAGGAATGGAACATTTACATGGGGGAATTCTGAATTGAGAAAGTGACAGTAGCATAATGAATAAATATTGCAACTTGATTCTGAGCTGTAGTATTGATACAAGGTATAAAGATATTTTAAACTCCAAGTAGTGTCTTCTCTTGTAGGAGGATGATGGGATTCAGACAAAATATTTGTAGGTTGCATTGTGTTGTAGATTTCATTGAAAATGTGTATTTTGCTTCCATAGAAAGTTCAGATGCTTCCCTGCAGTGCAATCATTATATTTCTAGAAACAAATCTCAAATGCATTGGGTTTTTCTCATTTTTCATGTAAATTTGTTTTCTGGATATTGCAGGCATATTCGACTGTTGGTACACCAGATTATATTGCTCCTGAAGTTCTTCTGAAGAAAGGATACTCATTGGAATGCGACTGGTTAGTTATTGCATGTAAAATAAAGGAGCCTGAATCCCTTGAGGAAAAATTTGTTTATATATGTTCATAAGCATCTCGATTAGAATCTAAAAGAAGAGTTTGCAGAATGTATTTAAAGTTTTAGGGCTTAAGTTGATAAAGTCTGCAGGTGGTCACTTGGTGCTATTATGTTTGAAATGCTCGTGGGTTACCCACCTTTCTATTCTGATGATCCCATGACAACTTGCCTGTCACCCCTCTTTCCGCTCCTGGCTTCACTGTTTAGTGGCAACAAGTGCATTGCATGCTATCTTTGCTTCTTTGAATATTTGCATAGAAGTACAAACTTTGCTAGAAACACCAAAGTATTTATTGTTTATGTTATAATTCCTTGAACTCTTGCAGATAGTTAACTGCAATATCCTATTTTTGTAAATTAGTTTTATAAGTTATGTATTTATGAAAAACCTCTTTAAATTTTCCTTTTCTAAGTAAACCTATTTTTACTTTCTCTTGTCAGCTTCTCTCTGATAGACAATGGAGGAATCAATTTTAAAATAATTTTTTGTCAAAAAATTTATATTTTTGCCTTTATCAGGTAGCTGTTTTTCTTACTAGGGTAATATTCCGCACCTGCGGAATGCAAAACCTAGTGATTGTAGGTTTTTAGTTCTATAGAAATGATGTTGGTTTCAGGTATGTTATCTGTAATTGACATAAATGAAGGCCGATTGAGGATCCTTGCAGAGACAGCCAAGTTGCAGCAAGTTGACAATGTCATAACCACCATATTCATGTTGATCTCTGTGTATTTGCTGTGAGTATCATTTTTGTGTGTGAATGCTCGATCTGTAGATGGTTTTCAGGGAGGTGAAGAGGATGTAATCGGTTGATGATTTGGTAGATTTGGCAAAAAAGTGGAAATATGAGAAACAAGTAGCACTGACGGTGAAGAAAAAGAAACATTCCTGGACATTAGCTAAAGGTAAGAAGATTTAAGTATCCTTCTATAGTTTGCTTTTGTACTTCTCTGCTTTAGTAGAGGCTATGGCTAGCACTGATCAACTTTCTGTGATGGTTGGTTTTATCTTTTAGCGCCAAAATTAGTAACAAGTATTGTCTCATTGCTACTACAGGGACATTAAAAGAAATATATTTAGATCTTTAGTTTCTTTCTTTTGTTGTTTTACTAAGTGGATGCATTGTGACAAAGCTAATGATAGGTGATACATTAGGCACCGTAAATTACCTGGCTGTTTATTTACTGTGTTATTCTCTTGACTAACTCTCTAAAAGTACGACTTAGGGAAATGCGAAGTTAGTGTTTTTGATTGTTGATGTTATAAGATGTAAATTGAAATATTAACCCTTCCCCAATGTAATTATGATGCAATTGCACAACATCCTACTTGAAATGACAGTAGTTAAGTTTATTGAAAATACCGTGTTTCTTCTTGAAGTTACAGTTTACCATAACACTTTGGTTTTCAAGCTTCTCAAACTCAAGTACTGATTCTGCTTTCCAAGAACATGGTTAATATATCTACCAAATGAAATGTTTTAAACCTTTCCATTTGACTATTTAAATTGATAGCAATTCTATAATATGATGTCAGCAAAAATACGTATCTATTGCTTTTGAGAAGAATAATGCTACAATAAGCAGCAGAATCTTGCGTATCAGGTATTAACAATTGAACATCAGCGACATCGAGGCTTCATTGACAACCTGGTGGTGATGTTCCTTTGCAAATAACATTTGATTCTCATTCCCTATTCAGTATATAATAATGCTGGTTGATTATTTAAAAGAGAGTTTACAGTATATTATTGAGAGTGCAGAAGGCTTGTTTTAGCTTTTAGTCTTTTACATATTGTTCTCATTGCTAAAGAAGAATAATAGTATAATCTCTTTTGAATATCACCATTCTTGCATAGTTTCTATCTTTTGATTAGAAAACTCAATGTCTGCATAGTTTTTTTGAGCCCATCATTTTAAATAATTGCAGTTGTGACAAGCCTACTACTGAAGGAGATTTAAAGTCCATGAAGCTTATTTGGAAATGACGGCCTTGACCCCCTTGCACTTTGGAATGATGCCAAAACACATGTATGCATAATACTATAAATTTTATACCTATGAAGAAAAGAAAAATTAGTTTTTGTTTGTACATACTTGTTCATGTGTATTTTCTCTCAGATGTCGATTGAAGTAAAAAGCTGGCCTTATGACTTCCCTGCTTCCGAAGACTTTCCTTCAAAAGACCAGCGGGGCAATGTACGTGGAAGATTGCTAGTCCATGACATGTATGATTTCATACAATTTAGTACCATCTTCAAATTTTACAGCTCAACAAAGTCATAGATTACAATACTTAGAAATACAATGCAAATTTTAATCAAGTGTGCCTACTTAATAGGTATATGAGTGAAACTGATTTATCAGCAAATGGTGCTTATGTGGGATTAACCCCTCCAGGAGATGTTGGTTCTTGACAAAGAGAATGCAAGGTACTAACTTTTCTTCCTTACAGTATAGTTACTGCAATACCTTAAATCAAGTACAATATTATGCTTATACCAATTTCTCAACATATCACTATGTGTTTCAGGTTGGCATCCCAGTGCTTCTCGACTGGATTGGTCATTTCACGATGTTGGGATACTACACATTTCACGATCCTGGGATTTTGGATGCTGGGATTTTGGGGACGAGATTATTTGTATTATTTAGATTTTTTTTTAAGTTAGGTATTTAGTATGTTGTTAGATGCCTTGGTTGTTTTGGATTGGTTTTAGGAAGTTTTGGATGGAATGTTGAATATTTTGAATGGTATTTATGTATGTACAAAACTAATATTGCAATTTTTTTTATTAAAGTGTTGCATTTCCTTATTTAATGTTGCATTTCAAGAAAATGGTATTGAATTATAGAATCTAATGGTGTTGCATTAGTAAATATACTGTTGCATTAAAAAATTTACTGTTTCAAAAGACAATGAAAAGCGTTGCATTATGGCATGTGGGCCCCACTACTGACCTGGCATGCATGCCCCACTACTGATGTGGCATTTTAGTGGGCCCCACTGTTGACGTGGCATGATAATGAGCCTTGTGTTTAAGGCAACACTCATTGGTGTTGCATTTCCTTGATTTTGGTGTTGCAGTATAGTTATAATGCAATACTTTCTCTCCGTTGCAGTAGATGACCAAAAGTGTTGCATTACATATCAAAGGCCACGCCCGCGGATGCAACGCCCTTTTTGTGTTGCATTTTTGAAAACGAAGCTAAATGCAACGCTTTTTTGGTCTACAGCCACATTAAAAAAACATTGCATATGAGCACTTATGGCGTAGTGCCCATTTGGTTTCAATAACATTCTTATCTTCAGGAGGTGGTACTAATTCCCAAACTTTGTTCTTCTCAAATTGATTCAACTCTTCTTGCATGACAACAATCCAGTCAGAGTGCTTCAAAGCTTCTTCAATTACCTTTGGTTCTTCCTGTGACAAAAAGCAGCTGTACATACATGTATTCATTGTAGATCTCCTTGTTCTAACACCTTCACTAGGATCCCCAATGATTTGTTCCCTAGTGTGGGCTCTGTCCCATTTTCTTGTATGACCCTGTTCATCTCCTTGATTTGACTCAGGGTCATTTTGATCACCAACATTGGAATTCTCTTCTTCTCCCCTTGTGTTAGTGTTTCCTTGCACAGGTGTTTGAAGGTGATCATCAACTTCATTTATTTCCTCATGTGGGACAGTGAGAATAGGTGTCTCATCTTCACTTTCAGAATCTTCAAGATAACCTTGATTTTCAAATCTTAATGGCACATTGTCTGTTTCACTTGTTTCAAGTCTAGGGAATTTCTTGTCATTAAAAGTGACATCCATGCTTTCCATCACTTTATGCTGCTCAGGTACAAACACTCTGTATGTTGTCCTTTCTAGAGAGTATCCAATGAAGATACCTTCAAATGCCTTTGCATCAAATTTTCCAACATGCTCAGATGTAGCTTTCATCACAAAACACTTGCTTTCAAATACATGAAGATGCTTGAAGGATGCTCTTTTTCCAGTCATCAAAGAGTAAGAAGTTTTTCCTGACCTCTTTTTGATTAATGTTCTATTTTGCACATAGCATGCTGTGTTAACAGCATCAGCCCAAAAGCTAGTAGGTAGTTTTGCATCCAGCAGCATTGTTCTTGCAGCTTCAATGAGAGTTCTATTCTTTCTTTCTACAACTCCATTTTGCTGTGGATTTCTGAGAGCTGAGAATTGTTGAGAGATGCCCTTGTCTTTTCAAAACTCATACAATGTGGCATTCCTGAACTCAGTTCCATTATCACTGCTCAAAGCAACCACAGAGGAACCAGTGCTTTGTGCTTCTTTATCAACTCTCTTGATATGCTCTATAATAACTTGAGGAGCTTCATCCTTGGAAAATAGGAATTCCACCCAGGTGTATCTTGAATAGTCATCAACCATAACTAGAGCATATTTCTTCTTGGAAAGGGACATTACATTCACAGGGCCAAATAGATCCATGTGAATTAACTGCAGAGGTTTTGAGTTTGAGTTAAGCAATTTGTTCTTGTGACTTGACCTTTTTATTTTCCCTCTTTAACATGCTTCACATTCTCCATCTTGAACAAATTCCAAAGCAGACATGTCTTTGATGAGTTCTCTCTTTGACAGAGAATTCATTGCCTTAACATTCAAGTGAGACAGTTTCTTGTGCCACAGCCAGAATTCTTCATTGGTGGCTATAGTGTAGAAACAACAAATTTCTCCCTTGTCTGCAGCCTTTAGATTAGCTACAAACAAGCTTCCTTTCTTCACACCAGTTAAAAGAACTTCACCACTTCCTCTTTTAGAGATTAGACATTGATCTTCAACAAATTCCACTTTGAAACCCCTATTGGTGAATTGTCCAATACTCAAGAGGTTGTGTTTCAGTCCTTCAACAAATGCTACATCTTCAATTATGACATTCCCAGATACAACACTGTCATATCCCATTGTATAACCAATGTTGTCATTTCCAAAGGTTACTGATGGGCCAGCCTTCTCCTCAAAATGTGATAGCAGGGCTATATCACTAGTCATGTGACTTGAGCATCCACTGTCCAAGATCCATATGACTCTTTTATTCCTGTTGCCCTGCATTCACAAAATGACTAAGTTGTTTTTGGTACCCACACTTGGTAGGGTCCAGTTGATTTAGAAATATTTTTGTAATTGATTCTTCTATCATAATCAGCATTCTTCACAGTAGGAGACTTCACTGTGTTTGAAGCTTTAGAGTTGACACTCTTAGGCTCACATGAAGTTTTTACCCTTTCAACCTTGATTGGGGATCCTATCCTGTGAGTGTGCATATATGTGTGTGATTCACATGATTGTGCAGAGTCAAGTTTTTGCTTCAAAGATAAGCAATTAGCAATCACAGTTACATAGCATGTCATGCAGTTAGATTTACCACAAAAAGAATCATGGATATTATTCATGCCAACAGAATGATTGCTCAGATTATCAACTTCAATGTTAACAGTTTTATTACACTTATGTAAAGCATAATGTAACATAAGATGTAAAAGAGATAACTACAACTCAACAAATGACAAGACAGATAATAGTATTAACAGAAGCACAGGAATCCAGAATCAAAGAAGAAAAGGTAAACTCAAAAAATCAAAATATGGTATGTATTCTTGAAGTCCGTAAACAGGTCACGGAAAGAAGTTCATGAAAATGTTCAAGCCTCAATGACAGCAAAAGAAACAAGACTTTCAAGACGACAGAAGTATGTGAATGATTTAGGGTTAAGTACCACGGGATTCCAGTGATTTAATTGAAGCAACCAGGACGACAAAGGACTTATCAGCAACATTGAATTGAAGACATAGAAGAAGAATTGATCAAGTGTTATTCATCTGTGAACTAGACCAGTTGCACCAGTTTCACGCTACGTTTGATTTTGGTCTCATTCACCGGATCTGATTTGTATATCAATCAAGTAGCTCTGATACCAATTGTTAGGTCCAAAGTATCGTAGAAGGGGGGGGGGGTTGAATACGATACTCACAAATAATTCAATTTCGTTCGCGGATTAATCATTCAGTTCTATAACGAAATCAAACACACCAAACCAAATCAAGTTTCGGGGAATATATCTTTTTATAAATATAAACCTCGAAGGGTGCTACAATTTCTAATCCGTAGATTAGCTTCAATGAGTTCTAAGTTATACACAATCAAAACTTTGATAGAATTCAAGCAGAATTAATTTCTCTGTATTTTCTCTCTGGCTCAAACTCTCTCTCAGTTATTGCTTCTGTGAAAATAAATTCGACTGAGGAAGAAGACACTGCCTCTCTCTTAGTAATTGTAGTCTTTTGTTTTGAAAACTATCGAACCAAAACTAGAGAACTAATCCTGGCCGTCCAATTTCCATCAACTGGAAAAACAAGTATTACTTTTCACCTGCTCCTGCAAATAGAAAACTGTCGAATGAGAGAATTAATATTCCATTCGATGGTTTTTTAAATAAAACTATCGAATGAAAGATTAACTAACTTTAGTTTTCTAATGATTTCTTTTTATCTAATTCGATGGTTTTTCTTAATCAAAAACCATCGAACCCTTTTCTTTTGACTTTGATTTATTTAAGAAATCCTTTCTGAGCTCCTTGGTGTTTAAGTAACAGACTGTATCACTTTCTTCTGAGACGATAAAACAACTTGATCTTTTTAGTGCCGTCACCTAGTGCAACTGGTCTGGTTCACAGATGAATAACACTTGATCAATTCTTCTTTTATGTCTTCAATTCAATGCTGCTGATACGTCCCTTGTCGTTCTGGTTGCTTCGTTTAAATCACTGGAATCCCGTGGTACTTAACCCTAAATCATTCACATACTTCTGTCGTCTTGAAAATCTTGTTTCTTTTGCTGTCACTGAGGCTTGAACATTTTCATGAACTTCTTTCCGTGACCTGTTTACGGACATCAAGAATACATAACGTATTTTGATTTTTTGAGTTTACCTTTTCTTCTTTGATTCTGGATTCCTGTGCTTCTGTTAATACTATTGTCTGTCTTGTCCTTTGTTGAGTTGTAGTTATCTCTTTTACATCTTATGTTACATTATGCTTTACAGGATTGGAAACAATGGATATTGCACTGGTGTTGTCACACATCAGGGGAATGTGCTCCAGCACTAGTCCATAATCCACGAGTTGTTTTCTAATCCAAAGCAATTGAGCATAACAGCTTCCAGCAGCAATATATTCAGCCTCAGCTGTAGATGTTGCTGTGGATTGTTGTTTCTTACTGAACCATGACACTAACGTTTGACCTAAGAACTGGCAGCTTCCTGAAGTACTCTTCCTGTCAATTCTGCATCTAGCATAGTCAGAATCTGTGTAACCAACCAAGTTGAACCCAGTGCCCTTTGGATACCATAAGCCAAGATTAGGAGTCCCTTCAGATACCCGAAGATTCTTTTGATAGGCATCATGTGAGATTCCTTGGGATCAGATTGAAACCTTGCATATAGACATGTGGCAAACATGATGTCTGGCCTGCCAGCTGTGAGATAGAGTAATGATCCAACCATTCCTCTGTAAACCTTGATGTCAACTCTCTTGCCTTTCTTATCTTCATCAAGCTTGATTGCAGTAGACATTGGAGTTTTTGCAGGGGATGAATCTTCTAAACCATATTTCTTCAAAAGATCTTTGACATAGTTTGATTGATTTATGAAGATGCCATCCTCCCTTTGATTTACTTGCAGGCCTAAGAAGTAGGTTAGTTCTCCCATCATACTCATCTCATACTTGCTTTGCATCAACTTGGAGAACCTTTCACAGAGTTTTTCATTAGAAGAGCCAAATATGATATCATCCACATAAATCTGAACTAGAATGATATCATTACCATGCTTCTTGAAGATTAGAGTTTTATCAATTGTCCCTCTTGTGAATTGATGCTCAAGAAGAAATTGAGAAAGAGTTTCATACCAAGCTCTAGGTGCCTGTTTGAGACCATAGAGTGCCTTGAGCAATCTATACACAAAGTCTGGAAATTCTTCATTCTCAAAGCTAGGAGGTTGGGACACATATACTTCTTCAGCAAGATCACCATTGAGAAAAGCACTTTTCACATCCATTTGATACACCTTGAAATCTAAATGAGCTACAAAGGCCAAAAATATTCTGATGGCCTCCAGTCTAGCTATAGGTGCAAATGTCTCATCATAGTCAATGCCTTCTTGTTGACAGTATCCTTTAGCAACCAACCTTGCTTTGTTTCTCACAACCACACCTTCTTCATCCATTTTGTTCCTGAACACCCCATTACGCCATAAGTGCTCATATGCAATGCTTTTTGTGAGGGTTGCAAGAAAAGCGTTGCAAAAGCTATGCTTAGTTTTGGTCTTCTGCAACACTACTCAAAAAGCATTGCATTTCATGTGAATGCACCGTTGCAGAGTGAATTCTAGTGTTATGACGTGCAACACCATTAAAAAGCATTGCATTATACTACATTATTTCTAGAATTATGAAAAATATACATATTATCAAAATATATACAATGTCTTCAAATTTAAATCTTTTTTTTACTTTAAAGTTTGAAAAATAATATATTTTAACATCGAAATTATTTTTTCATTTGTTCTGTATAAATATTTATCATATTCTTATTTTTCTAATTAAATTTTATAAAATTAAAAATAACAAAATTAGAAAAATAAAAAAATATATGATAACCAGCACACCGCACTACTTGTTCCGACTCCCGAGATGAAAATATTGGGCGGATTTTTTTCCCCCTTAAACTTCCCCAAAACACGTTCCCCCCAAAGCACTTCCCCCGAAACACTCTGTCTCGACAAACACATCTCTCTCTCTCTCTCTCTCTCTCTCTCTCTCTCTCTCTCTCTCTCTCTCTCTCTCTCTCTCTCTCTCTCTCTCTCTCTCTCTCTCTCTCTCTCTCTCGTCAATAAGCAATTAGGGTTAGATAAACATTTCTCCGTTCAGATTATTAGTAATTAGGGTTTTCCTCGGGTTTAATTAGGGGTTTCTCCGGTTTAATTAGGGTTTCAGTTTTGGGGTTTTTATTCTCGGATTCAATTAGGGCTCCTTTTAAGAAGAAGGATGGGATTGTGATGAATACATTGCGATTGGATGGGAATGTGGAGAAGGGTGGGGAGGATATTGGGTGTTTGGCTAAGCGGTTTCAGGATTTTGGGTTTGTTGAGACGGGTGGTAGGAGTTTAGAGAGTTCGGTTGAGGAGGAAAGGGGTTTGGGGTTTGGGGTTTAATTTCAATGATTCGGGATTTGGTGATAAATGACAGGTATAATGTTGTTGATTGAATTATTTTAATAAGATTGTTGGAGGTGTTTTGTTGAACTAGAATCAGATGATTAATTTTAATGTGAATTGTATCTATTTGTTTTGTCTTATGAGTTTGTGTGTTATTTAGGACAGAGTTTGTGTGTTATCTGCTTATGTGCCATATAAACGGCTGAAATCTGCCCAGACACATGCCTATTTACAATTCACGCGTCTTTTGTCAGCCGGCTAACCAACTTATTGTTCTTTGTACAATCTATAATATTGAGTCTTATTAATATTCTTGTGGCCTAAGGACTTCATTGTTTCTTTGTTTTAATGCAGAATTGTTTAAAGAAACATGCTGCAATATAAAATTATGTATGGAAATAAGGAATGGAACATTTACATGGGGGAATTCTGAATTGAGAAAGTGACAGTAGCATAATGAATAAATATTGCAACTTGATTCTGAGCTGTAGTATTGATACAAGGTATAACGATATTTTAAACTCCTAGTAGTGTCTTCTCTTGTAGGAGGATGATGGGATTCAGACAAAATATTTGTAGGTTGCATTGTGCTATAGATTTCATTGAAAATGTGTATTTTGCTTCCATAGAAAGTTCAGATGCTTCCCTGCAGTGCAATCATTATATTTCTAGAAACAAATCTCAAATGCATTGGGTTTTTCTCATTTTTCATGTAAATTTTTTTTCTGGATATTGCAGGCATATTCGATTGTTGGTACACCAGATTATATTGCTCCTGAAGTTCTTTTGAAGAAAGGATACTCATTGGAATGCGACTGGTTAGTTATTGCATGTAAAATAAAGGAGCCTGAATCCCTTGAGGAAAAATTTGTTTATATATGTTCATAAGCATCTCGATTAGAATCTAAAAGAAGAGTTTGCAGAATTTATTTAAAGTTTTAGGGCTTAAGTTGATAAAGTCTGCAGGTGGTCACTTGGTGCTATTATGTTTGAAATGCTCGTGGGTTACCCACCTTTCTATTCTGATGATCCCATGACAACTTGCCTGTCACCCCTCTTTCCGCTCCTGGCTTCACTGTTTAGTGGCAACAAGTGCATTGCATGCTATCTTTGCTTCTTTGAATATTTGCATAGAAGTACAAACTTTGCTAGAAACACCAAAGTATTTATTGTTTATGTTATAATTCCTTGAACTCTTGCAGATAGTTAACTGCAATATCCTATTTTTGTAAATTAGTTTTATAAGTTATGTATTTATGAAAAACCTCTTTAAATTTTCCTTTTCTAAGTAAACCTATTTTTACTTTCTCTTGTCAGCTTCTCTCTGATAGACAATGGAGGAATCAATTTTAAAATAATTTTTTGTCAAAAAATTTATATTTTTGCCTTTATCAGGTAGCTGTTTTTCTTACTAGGGTAATATTCCGCACCTGCGGAATGCAAAACCTAGTGATTGTGGTTTTTAGTTCTATAGAAATGATGTTGGTTTCAGGTATGTTATCTGTAATTGACATAAATGAAGGCCGATTGAGGATCCTTGCAGAGACAGCCAAGTTGCAGCAAGTTGACAATGTCATAACCACCATATTCATGTTGATCTCTGTGTATTTGCTGTGAGTATCATTTTTGTGTGTGAATGCTCGATCTGTAGATGGTTTTCAGGGAGGTGAAGAGGATGTAATCGGTTGATGATTTGGTAGATTTGGCAAAAAAGTGGAAATATGAGAAACAAGTAGCACTGACGGTGAAGAAAAAGAAACATTCCTGGACATTAGCTAAAGGTAAGAAGATTTAAGTATCCTTCTATAGTTTGCTTTTGTACTTCTCTGCTTTAGTAGAGGCTATGGCTAGCACTGATCAACTTTCTGTGATGGTTGGTTTTATCTTTTAGCGCCAAAATTAGTAACAAGTATTGTCTCATTGCTACTACAGGGACATTAAAAGAAATATATTTAGATCTTTAGTTTCTTTCTTTTGTTGTTTTACTAAGTGGATGCATTGTGACAAAGCTAATGATAGGTGATACATTAGGCACCGTAAATTACCTGGCTGTTTATTTACTGTGTTATTCTCTTGACTAACTCTCTAAAAGTACGACTTAGGGAAATGCGAAGTTAGTGTTTTTGATTGTTGATGTTATAAGATGTAAATTGAAATATTAACCCTTCCCCAATGTAATTATGATGCAATTGCACAACATCCTACTTGAAATGACAGTAGTTAAGTTTATTGAAAATACCGTGTTTCTTCTTGAAGTTACAGTTTACCATAACACTTTGGTTTTCAAGCTTCTCAAACTCAAGTACTGATTCTGCTTTCCAAGAACATGGTTAATATATCTACCAAATGAAATGTTTTAAACCTTTCCATTTGACTATTTAAATTGATAGCAATTCTATAATATGATGTCAGCAAAAATACGTATCTATTGCTTTTGAGAAGAATAATGCTACAATAAGCAGCAGAATCTTGCGTATCAGGTATTAACAATTGAACATCAGCGACATCGAGGCTTCATTGACAACCTGGTGGTGATGTTCCTTTGCAAATAACATTTGATTCTCATTCCCTATTCAGTATATAATAATGCTGGTTGATTATTTAAAAGAGAGTTTACAGTATATTATTGAGAGTGCAGAAGGCTTGTTTAGCTTTTAGTCTTTTACATATTGTTCTCATTGCTAAAGAAGAATAATAGTATAATCTCTTTTGAATATCACCATTCTTGCATAGTTTCTATCTTTTGATTAGAAAACTCAATGTCTGCATAGTTTTTTTGAGCCCATCATTTTAAATAATTGCAGTTGTGACTAGCCTACTACTGAAGGAGATTTAAAGTCCATGAAGCTGATTTGGAAATGACGGCCTTGACCCCCTTGCACTTTGGAATGATGCCAAAACACATGTATGCATAATACTATAAATTTTATACCTATGAAGAAAAGAAAAATTAGTTTTTGTTTGTACATACTTGTTCATGTGTATTTTCTCTCAGATGTCGATTGAAGTAAAAAGCTGGCCTTATGACTTCCCTGCTTCCGAAGACTTTCCTTCAAAAGACCAGCGGGGCAATGTACGTGGAAGATTGCTAGTCCATGACACGTATGATTTCATACAATTTAGTACCATCTTCAAATTTTACAGCTCAACAAAGTCATAGATTACAATACTTAGAAATATAATGCAAATTTTAATCAAGTGTGCCTACTTAATAGGTATATGAGTGAAACTGATTTATCAGCAAATGGTGCTTATGTGGGATTAACCCCTCCAGGAGATGTTGGTTCTTGACAAAGAGAATGCAAGGTACTAACTTTTCTTCCTTACAGTATAGTTACTGCAATACCTTAAATCAAGTACAATATTATGCTTATACCAATTTCTCAACATATCACTATGTGTTTCAGGTTGGCATCCCAGTGCTTCTCGACTGGATTGGTCATTTCACGATGTTGGGATACTACACATTTCACGATCCTGGGATTTTGGATGCTGGGATTTTGGGGACGAGATTATTTGTATTATTTAGATTTTTTGTGATTAAGTTAGGTATTTAGTATGTTGTTAGATGCCTTGGTTGTTTTGAATTGGTTTTAGGATGTTTTGGATGGAATGTTGAATATTTTGAATGGTATTTATGTATGTACAAAACTAATATTGCAATTTTTTTTATTAAAGTGTTGCATTTCCTTATTTAATGTTGCATTTCAAGAAAATGGTATTGAATTATAGAATCTAATGGTGTTGCATTAGTAAATATACTGTTGCATTAAAAAATTTACTGTTTCAAAAGACAATGAAAAGCGTTGCATTATGGCATGTGGGCCCCACTACTGACCTGGCATGCATGCCCCACTACTGATGTGGCATTTTAGTGGGCCCCACTGTTGACGTGGCATGATAATGAGCCTTGTGTTTAAGGCAACACTCATTGGTGTTGCATTTCCTTGATTTTGGTGTTGCAGTATAGTTATAATGCAATACTTTCTCTCCGTTGCAGTAGATGACCAAAAGTGTTGCATTACATATCAAAGGCCACGCCCGCAGATGCAACGCCCTTTTCGTGTTGCATTTTTGAAAACGAAGCTAAATGCAACGCTTTTTTGGTCTACAGCCACATTAAAAAAACATTGCATATGAGCACTTATGGCGTAGTGCCCATTTGGTTTCAATAACATTCTTATCTTCAGGAGGTGGTAATAATTCCCAAACTTTGTTCTTCTCAAATTGATTCAACTCTTCTTGCATGACAACAATCCAGTCAGAGTGCTTCAAAGCTTCTTCAATTACCTTTGGTTCTTCCTGTGACAAAAAGCAGCTGTACATACATGTATTCATTGTAGATCTCCTTGTTCTAACACCTTCACTAGGATCCCCAATGATTTGTTCCCTAGTGTGGGCTCTGTCCCATTTTCTTGTATGACCCTGTTCATCTCCTTGATTTGACTCAGGGTCATTTTGATCACCAACATTGGAATTCTCTTCTTCTCCCCTTGTGTTAGTGTTTCCTTGCACAGGTGTTTGAAGGTGATCATCAACTTCATTTATTTCCTCATGTGGGACAGTGAGAATAGGTGTCTCATCTTCACTTTCAGAATCTTCAAGATAACCTTGATTTTCAAATCTTAATGGCACACTGTCTGTTTCACTTGTTTCAAGTCTAGGGAATTTTTTGTCATTAAAAGTGACATCCATGCTTTCCATCACTTTATGCTGCTCAGGTACAAACACTCTGTATGTTGTCCTTTCTAGAGAGTATCCAATGAAGATACCTTCAAATGCCTTTGCATCAAATTTTCCAACATGCTCAGATGTAGCTTTCATCACAAAACACTTGCTTTCAAATACATGAAGATGCTTGAAGGATGCTCTTTTTCCAGTCATCAAAGAGTAAGAAGTTTTTCCTGACCTCTTTTTGATTAATGTTCTATTTTGCACATAGCATGCTGTGTTAACAGCATCAGCCCAAAAGCTAGTAGGTAGTTTTGCATCCAGCAGCATTGTTCTTACAGCTTCAATGAGAGTTCTATTCTTTCTTTCTACAACTCCATTTTGCTGTGGATTTCTGAGAGCTGAGAATTGTTGAGAGATGCCCTTGTCTTTTCAAAACTCATACAATGTGGCATTCCTGAACTCAGTTCCATTATCACTGCTCAAAGCAACCACAGAGGAACCAGTGCTTTGTGCTTCTTTATCAACTCTCTTGATATGCTCTATAATAACTTGAGGAGCTTCATCCTTGGAAAATAGGAATTCCACCCAGGTGTATCTTGAATAGTCATCAACCATAACTAGAGCATATTTCTTCTTGGAAAGGGACATTACATTCACAGGGCCAAATAGATCCATGTGAATTAACTGCAGAGGTTTTGAGTTTGAGTTAAGCAATTTGTTCTTGTGACTTGACCTTTTTATTTTCCCTCTTTAACATGCTTCACATTCTCCATCTTGAACAAATTCCAAAGCAGACATGTCTTTGATGAGTTCTCTCTTTGACAGAGAATTCATTGCCTTAACATTCAAGCGAGACAGTTTCTTGTGCCACAGCCAGAATTCTTCATTGGTGGCTATAGTGTAGAAACAACAAATTTCTCCCTTGTCTGCTGCCTTTAGATTAGCTACAAACAAGCTTCCTTTCTTCACACCAGTTAAAAGAACTTCAAAACTTCCTCTTTTAGAGATTAGACATTGATCTTCAACTAATTCCACTTTGAAACCCCTATTGGTGAATTGTCCAATACTCAAGAGGTTGTGTTTCAGTCCTTCAACAAATGCTACATCTTCAATTATGACATTCCCAGATACAACACTGTCATATCCCATTGTATAACCAATGTTGTCATTTCCAAAGGTTACTGATGGGCCAGCCTTCTCCTCAAAATGTGATAGCAGGGCTATATCACTAGTCATGTGACTTGAGCATCCACTGTCCAAGATCCATATGACTCTTTTATTCCTGTTGCCCTGCATTCACAAAATGACTAAGTTGTTTTTGGTACCCACACTTGGTAGGGTCCAGTTGATTTAGAAATATTTTTGTAATTGATTCTTCTATCATAATCAGCATTCTTCACAGTAGGAGACTTCACTGTGTTTGAAGCTTTAGAGTTGACACTCTTAGGCTCACATGAAGTTTTTACCCTTTCAACCTTGATTGGGGATCCTATCCTGTGAGTGTGCATATGTGTGTGTGATTCACATGATTGTGCAGAGTCAAGTTTTTGCTTCAAAGATAAGCAATTAGCAATCACAGTTACATAGCATGTCATGCAGTTAGATTTACCACAAAAAGAATCATGGATATTATTCATGCCAACAGAATGATTGCTCAGATTATCAACTTCAATGTTAACAGTTTTATTACACTTATGTAAAGCATAATGTAACATAAGATGTAAAAGAGATAACTACAACTCAACAAAGGACAAGACAGACAATAGTATTAACAGAAGCACAGGAATCCAGAATCAAAGAAGAAAAGGTAAACTCAAAAAATCAAAATATGGTATGTATTCTTGAAGTCCGTAAACAGGTCACGGAAAGAAGTTCATGAAAATGTTCAAGCCTCAATGACAACAAAAGAAACAAGACTTTCAAGACGACAGAAGTATGTGAATGATTTAGGGTTAAGTACCACGGGATTCCAGTGATTTAATTGAAGCAACCAGGACGACAAAGGACTTATTAGCAACATTGAATTGAAGACATAGAAGAAGAATTGATCAAGTGTTATTCATCTGTGAACTAGACCAGTTGCACTAGGTGACGGCACTGAAAAGATCAAGTTGTTTTATCGTCTCAGAAGAAATTGATACCGTCTAAAACTGAAACACCAAGAAGCTCAGAAAGGTTTTCTAAAAGGAACAAAGACATAATGTGATTCGATGGTTTTTCATTTATGAAAAACTATCGAATGTGATTCTAAGGAATCAAAAGAAATTGAGTTGATGGTTTTTATATTTTAAAGAAATAAAAACCATCGAAAGCTTTTCTAAGAAAATCATTAGATTCAATGGAAAAGGGAATTTCTTTTTCGATAGTTTTCTTTAAAAACTATCGAATGGAAAATTTCTATTAATCCATTCGATGGATTTCCAATTCGATAGTTTTCTAATTGGAGGAGCAGGTGAAGAAGTGACATTGTTGTCAGGTTGATGAAGATCCAACGGCCAAGAATATTCCATTATTTTTGGTTCGATGGTTTTTCTAAAATCAAGTCTACAATTACTAACAGAGGAAGTGTGTCTTCTTCAGTCAGGGTTATTTCATAGTAGCAATTACTGAGAGAGAAGTTTGAGCCGGAGAAGATCAGAAAAATTTATAGTGCTCAGAATTCTATCAATGTATTGATTGTGAATAACCTAGAACTCATTGAAGCTAATCTATGGATTAGAAATTGTAGCACCCCTCGAGGTTTATATTTATAAAAAGATTTATTCCCCGAAACTTGATTTGGTTTGGTGTGTTTGATTTCGTTATAGAATTGAAAGATTAATCCGCGAACGAAATTGAATTATTTGTGAGTATCGTATTCAACCCCCCCCCCCTTCTGAGATACTTTGGACCTAACAATTGGTATCAGAGCTACTTGATTGATATACAAATCAGATCCGGTGAATGAGACCAAAATCAAACGTAGCGTGAAAATTCGAAGCAAAATTTTAAACTTTCTAAAATTTTCATTTAATTGGAATTTCTTGAATTTTAAACAATTTGAAATTTTCAGAAACCATGAGTGCTCCAAAGACAACCGCTGATATTAAAGTTCCCCCGTTTACTAGAGATGATTTCGGTTTGTGGAAGATGAAGATGTTGTTATTTATCAAGGCATCTAATCCGTTGTATATTGGCATATTAGAGAACGGACCGTTTGTACCAATGAAACCAGTTGGTGAATCTATAGCTCCTGATGGTAGCAGGATTCCTTCAGGCACCCAACCTAAGGATATTAGTGAATTTACAGATTCTGACAAAGAACTGATTCGATTGGACACCGGTTTAATGTTGATATTGGCGGACTCCGCAGACAAGGAAATGAGCTATCAGTTGATGAACTGTACAAGCGGGAAACATATGTGGGATACCATTCACTTAATAATGGAAGGAACTGAAGACGTTCAGGAAAACAGATTGGACATCCTGACTTCTCAATATGAAGCGTTTAGATCCCTGCCAGGAGAAAGTATAACTCAGGTCTTTGAGAAATATAATAAGCTTCTCAATGAATTGGCAATGAAAGGAAAGACCTATCCACTGAGAGAATCAAACAGGAAGTTCATGATGACGCTGCCCCATCATGTAGAACACAAGTCATCATCCATTAGGGAAAGAATTGACTTCACAAAGATGTCATTAGAGATGATCTATGGCAAGTTGAAGACCTATGAGATGGAACAGGAACAAAGGGTGATAATCTACGGATCAGGGACAGTGGACAGCAAGCACAATGCACTTGTGAGATCAGCAGCACTTGTAGTGGATGAACCAATAACTTCTGAGATTCAGGATCAAACCCCTAGAGCTGGAAAGGAGGTGATAATAGAAGCTGAAATGGATTCTGTGAATCTGGATGTTGATGAAAGTGTTTACTACACCCTAGAAGAGCTTGAGTAAATGGAAGACAAAACCATGGCGTACTTAGCTGCAAAGTTTAGTCATATTCGTTTCAATAGAAACCCTAAGTACAAGTTCAAGGGCTCAACCAACAGATTCCAGAAGAGAAAGTATACACCTAGTACAGGCTTTAAGGGAGGCTACAAGACTGGCATGATTGATAGAAGCAAATCAAGATGCTACAACTGCAATGAGTTAGGGCATTTCGCCACTGAATGCCGGAAGCCTCGTCAAGCAAGAGACATGAAAGATGTCTATGGAAAGAAGGATTCTTATGATGAGTTGAAGAAGGAGAATGCCAAGCTTAAACAGTAATTGGAGGCATTCTCTGGAAAGCAGAAAGGGAAAGCTTATATAGCAGATGGAAAGCACTGGGATGATACTGATTCGGATGAAGAGGAGGAATATGGAAATGTTGCTCTAATGGCTGACTCTTCAGAGGAATCACCACAATCATCTCAGGTACCTATCTTAACTACAATTGATATGTCTAACTCTGAGTACAAGAAAACTGTGCAAGATCTTAGTGTAGAATTGTTTAATGTACACACAAGCATGCTAGCATCAGAAATGGAAAATGCTAAACTAGTTCTTAAGATTAAAAAGCTAGAATCTAAAAATGAAGAACTAGAGCTTGTAGCTATAACATTAGAAGATCTTAAGCAAAAGAATGCGTACTTAGAGAACAAGGTCAAGTGGAATGATGAGATAGAGACTATCCTCAGGAAGCAGATTTCAGATTTAGATTTGAAACTGAATGCTTTTAAGAATTCCGCTCTAGTGGCTAAGGAAATCATTGATACTCAGGCCATAGAGAATAAAACTGCTATAGGATTTGACTATAACAAGAAAGCTGGTAAGAAGATTCTGGAATTCCCTGTGACACCTTCAGTTGTCAAAAGGAATACTCCACATGTTCTTAAGAATGTTGATTGTCCAGTTTTTGTTAAGCCGTTTCCACCACTTTTTCATGAGGATGATCTTTTCATTAGACAAGAATTGCTTGAGGAGGATTTATTGAAGGAAAAAGAGGTAAAGACTAAGTTGCCTAGGAAATCAGTAAAAAATGAATTACCTAAACCTGATTTACCTAAAACTGAAGTAGGTTCCTTAGTTAGTAATGTTAAAAAGAACAGGAATGGGAAGAAGAAGATTGTTAATCAGGAAATAGTTCCATATTCTCCCATTGCATCTAGGAAGTTGTGCACTATTTGTAATTCTGCTGGACACCTTACACATGCATGTAAAAAGGTTAAAGTAGAAACTGCTAATACTTCTGAAATGCATAACATGTCTAACATGCCTGATACTCATGAACCCTGTGGAAAGAAAGAGTGTTTGCTATGTAAGTACAACATCATGCATGCTTATTTTAAGTTGATGAATGATAATAGCAATAGCACTAGTAATGTTAAATCCACAGATACTATGAATATCAAACAGGGTAAGACTAAATTGAATGTTACTCCTGTTAAATCATCTAAACCTTCAGGACCCAAACAATTTTGGGTACCAAAGTCCGCTTAATCAATCTGTGATTGCAGGGTAAGGTTAAAAGCTCAAAGGTTGTGTGGATTCTGGATAGTGGCTGTTCTAGACACATGACAGGTGAAGAGTCCCTGCTTACAGAGGTGGTTAAGAAGACCGGCCCGATTGTAACCTTTGGAGATGACAGCAAAGGATTCACTATGGGATATGGTAAATTGAAAGCTGGAAATGTCATCATTGAGAACATCTCTCTTGTTAAAGGATTAAAGCACAATCTTCTAAGTATCAGTCAGTTCTGTGATAAAGGCTACAATGTAGATTTAAGAAAGGACAAGTGCTTGATCACCAACAGGAAGGATGAGAAGCTTACTCTACTGGGAGTGAGAAAAGGAAATTTGTTTATAGCTGACTTAAGTTCTACCAGTGAAGGAGAAGTTACATGTTTCTATGCAAAGGCATCTTCAGAACAAAGTTGGCTATGGCACAAGAAGCTCTCACATCTGAACTTCAAAACTATGAACTCTTTGGTAAAGAGAGAGTTAGTGAGAGGGTTGCCCCTGATGGAATTCAATCAGGAGGGACTATGTGAAGCATGTGAAAAAGGGAAGTCGAAGAAAGCATCACATGGAAGCAAAGGAATGACAAGCATTACTGAACCATTACAACTGATTCATATGGATTTATTTGGTCCAGTTAATGTTATGTCACTTTCAAGGAATAGATATGCATTGGTGATGGTGGACGACTACTCCAAGTACACGTGGGTGTTGTTCATACAAACAAAGGATGAAGCAACACAACTAATCATTGATCACATCAAAAAGATAGAAGTGGAAGCTAAGCTACCTGTGCGGACAATCAGATCAGACAATGGAACTGAATTCAAGAATGCAGTTCTAAATGATTTCTGCTCAGAGAAAGGAATATCAAGACAGTTTTCAGCACCAAGAACTCCTCAACAGAATGGAGTAGTGGAAAGGAAGAACATGACCTTGGTTGAAGCAGCAAGGACCATGTTGAGTGAATCAAAACTTCCCACTTACTTTTGGGCTGAAGCAGTGAATACAGCTTGCTACACTCAGAATCGAACCCTGATCAACAAAGATCATGAAAAGACTCCGTATGAGTTAATGGCCAACAAGAAACCAACACTGAAGTACTTTCATGTGTTTGGTGCAAAGTGTTTTGTACTTTAAGATGGAGAACATCTTGGCAAGTTTGATGCCAAAGCAGATGTAGGCATTTTTCTGGGCTATTCTCTGGAATCTAAGGCTTTCAGGGTATATGTGATTGAAGATAAGAAGGTGTTGGAAAGCTTTAATGTAACATTTGACGACACCAAAAGACCAGGCCTGCAAACTGGAGAGAACTCTGAATCCTTGGTATTTGAAAATCTATCAGGAGATCTCTCTGACAATGAAGAAGTACCTGAAGTTGTTACAGTCATTAATAATAATCATAATGATAATGATTCTGGACAAAGTGGTGACCAAAGTGGAGATCCTCAACATTCTGCAGGATCCACTAGTCAGTCTTCAGAATCAACAGATCAAACCGTCAACAACTCAGGGGGAGCAGGAGAAGGATCAACTAGTCACACTCCACAACATCTAGAACAAGGAGAATCATCAAGATCGCATCTGCCAAGACAAAGGGTATGGAATAGAGATCATCCCTTTCACTTGATCATTGGTGATCCGGACACAGGAGTGAGAACAAGGAGAACATCACAAAATGAATGTCACTATTCTGGGTTTCTTTCAAAAACAGAACCTAAGAAAGTTGAAGATGCTCTAGATGATCCAGATTGGGTGATTGCCATGCAAGAGGAACTCAATCAGTTTGAAAGGCAGAAAGTTTGGAAGCTGGTACCCCGGCCTAAGGGAAAATCTGTTATTGGAACACGATGGGTATTCAGAAATAAGTTGGACGAAGATGGCATTGTAACGAGAAACAAAGCCAGGCTGGTTGCTAAAGGTTACTCTCAAGAAGAGGGTATAGATTATGATGAAACCTATGCACCAGTAGCAAGACTTGAGGCCATCAGAATGTTTCTGGAATTTGCTGCACATTTCAATTACAAGGTATATCAAATGGATGTGAAGAGTGCTTTTCTGAACGGGGAGTTAGAAGAAGAAGTGTATGTGGAACAACCTCCAGGTTTTGAGGATTCAAAACTGGCAAACTTTGTGTACTTTCTATTCAAATCTCTCTACGGACTCAAACAAGCTCCAAGGACATAGTATGACACTCTCTCTGAATTCTTACTTGAAAATGATTTTACAAGAGGTGTCGTAGACAAAACTCTCTTTGTCAAAAAGCATAAAAATGATTTGATATTGGTGCAAGTATATGTTGATGACATAATATTTGGTTCTACTAATGATGATCTATGCAAGAGATTTGCTAAGTTAATGCAGAGTCGTTATGAAATGAGCATGATGGGTGAATTGTCATTCTTTCTTGGACTGCAAGTATACCAAAAACAAGATGGTATATTCATTTGTCAGTCCAAGTACATCAAAGATCTTCTGAAGAAGTATCAAATGGAAGACTCATCTACAACAAAGACTCCTATGCCAACTGCCACTAAGCTTGATAAGGATGAAACTGGTAAGAAGGTTGACATCACAGGCTACAGAGGTATGATAGGCTCATTACTTTATCTCACTGCAAGTAGACCAGATATAATGTTTGCAACATGCTTGTGTGCTAGGTTTCAGTCTGATCCTAAAGAATCTCATCTAATAGTTGTTAAGCGAATATTTAGATATCTTAAGGGGACCCCAAATCTTGGAATTTGGTACCCTAAAGATACATGATTTGATCTTATTGGATACACAGACTCTGATTTTGCAGGTTGTAAGATTGATCGGAAGAGTACTTCAGGAAGTTGTCAGTTTCTTGGAAGAAGGTTAGTTTCCTGGTATAGCAAGAAGCAGCATTCAGTTTCCACATCAACAGCTGAGGCTGAATACATTACTGCTGGAAGCTGTTGTGCTCAAATCTTGTGGATGAGAAACCAACTTCGTGACTATGGACTTTTGTTGACAAAGATTCCAATATTTTGCGACAACACAAGTGTCATAGTAATCTCAAACAACCCAGTGCAACACTCGAGGACGAAGCACATCGACATCAGGTATCATTTTATCCGAGAGCATGTCATGAATGGAACTGTGGAGTTACATTTTGTACCCACAGAGGATCAAATTGCAGACATCTTTACTAAACCGCTTGATGAATCCACTTTCAATAAGCTGGTTGGTGAACTTGGGATGTTAAATCTTTCTAATTGATTTTGATTAGAAGTCAGTAACTGCAGATAGTCCTAGTAAATACATGAGTTTAAGAATTTCTATATCCTTAGGACTCGTGAGTTTATTTTCTGGAGCAATTCTCGTAGTTAGCATTATTGTACTAATTTTATGTCATAATTATGGATGATATATCTTCTGGCATTTAATTGGTTATTAATTCTAAAAATTATTTAAGTGCTAATATTTGTTCTAAATATTCAAGCATTTATTTAATTTGAATTAATTTGCTTTGTTTTTAACATTGTAAATTAATGCAGCATAATTCATTAGATTTTAATTGGTTAATATCACTCAATGATATTTAATTGATTTTATTCTAAGAAAATTGTGAATTTTCTGTTAAGAATTGATTTTGGTAAATTTGAAAAGATTTATTAGAATTAAAACTAGACAGGAAATAAAAGTTTCTGATTCTTAAAACAAGAACAGGTTTTAGGAATTGGAAAAGAAGCAAAAATATCGAATTTAGGAAATTCGATAGTTTTTCAAGTACATAGATAAATCTATCGAAATTAATTTTCGATAGTTTTTGAAAAGGAAAAGAAAAACTATCGAAAACAATTCTCGATAGTTTTTGAGAATATCTTTCATATATATCGAAGTGAATTTATCTGATTTAATATTTAAATTCTCGATAGATTTTGAAAATTAGTAGAAAAACCATCGAAGTGAATTTAATTATTTCTATATTCAAATTCTCGATAGTTTTTCTAAACAAAGCATGTTCGATAGATTTTGGTTTAATTGAGAACAGCTTTCGATAGTTTTTCTAAAAGGTCGGTTTAAATTCTTGAATTTAAACACTTCGATAGTTTTGAAAAAACTATCGAAGTGTTTTTGACCTTTATGCCCCTAGAATTAAAACTATTGACAACATAAATAAAAACTATCGAACATTAAATGACAATTTTATCCCTGTCAGGTTGAAAAGTATTTAAACATGCCTTAGTCTATTTCTTTATCAGTTTTTACAGATCTGAGAAAAGCTATTGTCGAGTTTTATACTTACAAACAAAGCGATACAACCAAGAACACAAGCATTCGATACTTTCTTCAAAATTACTGTTGATTCACTCATACAACTCATTCTCATAACAGTAGTTTTGCTTTAAACCGTGAAACTCCTGTTTATGTGAGATTTAGTTAAGGTGAAAGTTCAGTTTTAAGAAAAGCTATCGAAAGTGACATAAGAACTTTAAGAATTTTGATAATACTAAATTCTGTTGAGATTGTATTGGTTTACCAATTGATTTCTTCAAGAAAAGATCTTGTTACAAGTTATCAATTTACAAGTTAGGGTTCTTTAATTTCGAAAATTGTTTTTGGTTGAGGGTTTCATTTTTTTAAGGGGGGTAATTTTGTTAAGGGTTTGATTAATTAGAAATAATTAACTAAATTTAAAAGGAAAAATAGTTTTGGTTTATTTAAATTTTCTGGAAATTTTAAAATGGCTGGAGAATTTATTATTACCAAAACTAATCATGTCTCGTTTCAAAACTTGCAATCCATAACGAACCTTCAGTTTCGTGCATGGGCAGAGTTTTTGAACACACGTTCATTAGTGGCATATGCTGTGAGTACTCCCGTGGTCCTTTGCATCGATCAATTGACTGCGTTGTACACAACCGCCACGGATACAAGTGAGAATAATATAAGGTCCTTCAGTTTTTTTGTGCCAGGGGGCAGAACAATAAGGGTGACGGAACATGATTTTAATAGAATCCTACATTTTCCTACAGAAAACCTTGTTCCGGATCCCACAACTGAGGAAATACATGCTTTCTTCACTCTCATTAGAAGTCAACAACCTAACTTCTTTGTGGGAGAGTTCCTTAAGCATTACTTGCCAAAGGCATGGAACTTTTTCTTTCATACCCTAATCCATGTTTTTACTGCCAAGCTAACAAATCTGCATGGTATTCCCTTATTCCTTCAAAAGATAGGGTTTGCCATTGCCAACATTAAACAGATTAACATTGGACGGTTACTGATTGATCAAGTAATCATATGCATGGGACCACTGGATGAAAGAACAAGCATAGATGACGATGTGCTTTGTTTCTATCCTAGGTTCCTACAGCTTATTCTCAATGATATCTTAACAGATGATGAGCGCGAGACATTCGCCGAAGAGGAGACCATAGAGTGTATGAAGATGAAGAGCAATGCCATAACCGCTCTGATAAGGAAGAACAACTATCTTCCAGGGGTACCCACTGTTCTCACTGAATATCTAAGAACGGTGCCCCTACCACTTCTACCCCCAGGGGAACAGGTAAATCAAGGTAACATTCCTGAACTGGCTCCTGAACCACAACCAATGGATGTTGATCCAGAGCCCTCAGTGGCCATTCCTGACCAGGAGGTTGCAAACCCACAACCTCTAACCACGGTCGAAGAGCCTTTGGAAGAGCCAAATGAAACAATAAACGAACCTCCTTCCCCTCTTATACCCAATATTCAGACATCCGTGAGTGTAGAGGGAGATAGTGCCTTAGCAGCACCACATAAGGAGATACACCCTTCAACAGCAGCTCTGCCTTCCTCTAAAAGGAGACGAACAGAAACCGAGGCAACTGTTGATACTTTATTTCAAACTTCTAAAGCGCCCTTTATTGATTTTTCTGATGCTGATTGGGCTACTCTAACGAAAGCTATATCTAAACCATTAGCTCAATCAGGTAAGGAAGAATTGACGGAAGCAACTGGTGTTCCGACCATATTACGGTCAGGTTCATTGGTTGAAGCTTCTAAGAACCAAGGGTCTTCACAGACGTCGAGAGAAGGCTTTGACCTAAATGCACAATCTAAAGGGTCATTGTCTACCTCCCCAGATGGAACATATCTGGATCCTGCGGGTAAAGGGTCTGACGTAGGTGCAGATCGGCAACTCGTTGACAATGAATCAATTATTATTGAGGAGTCAACTGAGGTAAAGTCTTCACAGACTATCGGGGAAGATTCGGGATCTCTGCTGTTAATAGAGCCTGTTTCTAACCCCCTAGAGATTCAAACTCTAGATCCTTCAAAGGATATATCATCTACGGATGATCAGCAACTTGGTTTATCCAAGGACGGGGACTTGCGAAGCCCCATTGCACCACCGGTGACCTCCTTAAGGACGGCTACGGTGTTTTCTTCTGCAGGTACATTGAGCACAAAGGGATTGAGTGAAATAAAAACACTGACACCTGGCCTGAGTGGGAAAGGTAAAATGATTCAAACACCGACAGAAACGTTGAGTGTACACCCAGAGCCAAATGTGAGGAGTGACACCCTAACCCTTCCAAATATTGATGATTTGCTATTACCGAGAGGTACATGTTCAATCCACCCTCAAGGAGATTATGGAGTTCATGGAAAATCAATGTGACGGGGTACAGTCTATTTGGAATATGTTGAGGAACCAACAACCCGTACCTTCACAGCAACAACCTGATCCTTCTACTACCTTTTACAATGAGGATAACTACATCGAGGATTCCTCAACTAAGGGGGAGAAAGTTGGAGAAGGGGAAACAAATGAAGTGACTAATGAAGGTTGGCAAACAACTGGATGGGGAGTTTGGGAAACCAATGAAGCTATTCCAGTTAGATAGTACTGGATTGAAGACATTGTGCAAGAAGAAGAAAGTGAGGAGGAATTTGAGATCATGCAAGAGCAACCACTACAGGAGGAGCATGAGCCATATTATCCAGAGCCAATAGAACATCCTATCTTGGATGATGATATGGAAGAAGAAGCAAATTCTCTATCACTGGAAGAAGAAGCTGCCTTGGAGATGGTAAAAGCCCAGGCAAGCTGAGAGAGAAAGACACCAAGCAGTTTTGAGGAAGAACTGCAGGTGATACTCATCAAGATTCAAAGAACTACAAGATTAAATGAACTGCTCCGTGAGCATGTTAAGGAGATCTTGATGAAAGTCGGTCCAGAGATTACTGAAGATCCTCCAATGGTTAGATTCATGACGAATGACTTGTTCAGAATCTGCTATTTGGCTGAGGACAAACTGAGAGACTACCCAAGTAACTATCTAATCTCAGTTGAGAAGTATCTTAGATCCACTGGATTCTCATCAACGGAGAAGGACAAAGCAGCAGACACTCTTAGAAGATTTCTAATTGAGAATGTTCCTTACTATAGGAAAAGAGTGGAAAGAGGATTGGAAGTGCACACCAGACTTCCAAACATGCCAAAGCTAAACAAGAAAGATGTTACATTGCATGGTTATGGGCTGGAGTGGGTCAAGAGGTTGAATATATTGGAAGACACATCCAAGGAGCAATACTTAAACCTGGAGAACCACTGCACTATCTATCAGTGATTGATTATCAAGCTGCTAACTCCGATCCAATGATTGAAGAAGGTGAGATTGGAATGGACTGAAGATTGAAGCAAAGAACAAAAGAACTATCAGCTCAGACTAGAGGAGCAACGTCATTGTATAAAGTTTAATTGTTTTTTGATTTATGAAATCTGGAAATGTATATTTATCTGATCCAGAATGCATTTAATATTATTACGATGTCTTACTTTAATTAGTTTCATGTTTCCTTAGTTAGTTGAGTTATCTTCGAAGTATTTGCTTGTCGAACTCTATCCAATCAAATAGGGGGAGATTGTAAAGCATAATGTAACATAAGATGTAAAAGAGATAACTACAACTCAACAAAGGACAAGACATACAATAGTATTAACAGAAGCACAGGAATCCAGAATCAAAGAAGAAAAGGTAAACTCAAAAAATCAAAATACGGTATGTATTCTTGAAGTCCGTAAACAGGTCACGGAAAGAAGTTCATGAAAATGTTCAAGCCTCAGTGACAGCAAAAGAAACAAGACTTTCAAGACGACAGAAGTATGTGAATGATTTAGGGTTAAGTACCACGGGATTCCAGTGATTTAATTGAAGCAACTAGGACGACAAAGGACTTATCAGCAGCATTGAATTGAAGACATAAAAGAAGAATTGATCAAGTGTTATTCATCTGTGAACCAGACCAGTTGCACTAGGTGACGACACTGAAAAGATCAAGTTGTTTTATCGTCTCAGAAGAAATTGATACAGTCTAAAACTGAAACACCAAGAAGCTCAGAAAGGTTTTCTAAAAGGAACAAAGACATAATGTGATTCGATGGTTTTTCATTTATGACAAACTATCGAATGTGATTCTAAGGAATCAAAAGAAATTGAGTTGATGGTTTTTATTTTTTAAAGAAATAAAAACCATCGAAAGCTTTTCTAAGAAAATCATTAGATTCAATGGAAAAGGGAATTTCTTTTTCGATAGTTTTCTTTAAAAACTATCGAATGGAAAATTTCTATTAATCCATTCGATGGTTTTCCATTTGATGGATTTCCAATTCGATAGTTTTCTAATTGGAGGAGCAGGTGAAGAAGTGACATTATTGTCAGGTTGATGAAGATCCAACGACCAAGAATATTCCATTATTTTTGGTTCGATGGTTTTTCTAAAATCAAGTCTACAATTACTAATAGAGGAAGTGTGTCTTCTTCAGTCAGGGTTATTTCATAGTAGCAATTACTGAGAGAGAAGTTTGAGCCGGAGAAGATCAGAAAAATTTATAGTGCTCAGAATTCTATCAATGTATTGATTGTGAATAACCTAAAACTCATTGAAGCTAATCTACGGATTAGAAATTGTAGCACCCCTCGAGGTTTATATTTATAAAAAGATATATTCCCCGAAACTTGATTTGGTTTGGTGTGTTTGATTTCGTTATAGAACTGAAAGATTAATCCGCGAACGAAATTGAATTATTTGTGAGTATCGTATTCAACCCCCCCCCCCCCCCTTCTACGATACTTTGGACCTAACAACTTATGAGTCAAATGATTAACAGATAAGCATTTTTGACATTGTTTCCTAGGAGGATTTGGCACATAAGCATAACTGTTACCCTTGTTGACACCTACTTTTCCATTCCTGTTTTGTTTCTTTTTCTTAACAACTTCCTTAGTGACCTTAGGACTCTTGATAAGATTGTCTTTGGTTTCTTTCTGATTGACAAATTTGGGAGAGGAAGAAGTGTCTTTAACGGCCTCATCTTCTTCAAGTAATTATTGTTTGATGACCATTAAATCTTCATCAAACTCAACAACACTCTTTTTGAAGATGGGCTCTTTGACACCTGACAAAATAGTTGGGGCATTTTTGTTTACAAAAGATTCTTTTCCTTTGCCCTTGGCCTTCTTCCTTCCCTTGTCATTCTCATAATCAAAACCAATTCCAACCTTAATGTCTTCAGTGTGTTCCTTGTGATAGGTTTGAACAAGCTCAGAGGAGTTTCTATAGCTTCTTATCTTTAATTCATTTTCAGCAATTTGTTCCCTAAGAGTTATTTCTATTTGTTCAGCACAAACTACTTTATTCTTAAGGTACTCAACCTCCTGTTTCAAACCATCAAGGTTCACAACCATTAACTCAAGTTCCTCATTCTTTTCTGTAAGCTCAAGGTTCTTAGCAGTTAGCCTATCAATTTCTTCATTAGCAATCAACATACTAGTATGAATATTAAACATCTCAGTACTCATGTCTTCAACAGTTTGCTTGTATTGAGAGGGAATCATTTCAAGAGAAGTAAGAATAGGTACCTGATCTGAGGAATCACCATCATCAGAAAAAGCCATCAAGGCATAGTTTGAATACTCATGTTCTTCTTCTTCATCAGAATCATCCAGGCATTTTCCCTCTGCAATAAAAGCTTTGCCCTGCTGTTTCTTGAGTAGAGCTTCATACTTTGCTTCAAGTTCCAAGTATGCTTTGTCCTTCTTGACTTGATTGGGCTTCTTGCACTCTGTAGCAAAGTGCCCAAGTTCATTACAGTTATAGCATCTTATCTTTGTTCTATCCACACTACCAGTCTTGTAACCTCCTTTTGCAGCACCAGCAATTCCTTTCCCTTTACTGAAGGTGTTTGAGCCACTTGATCCACCTGCACCACCAACATTAAGCTTTGACTTAAATGGCTGCTTCCTTTGGAACCTTATGTTAGGATACCTCCTAGCCATATAAGCAAAAGATTTGTTTTCCATTTTATCCAGTTGATCTATGCTATAAAAATCATCTTCCTCAGGCAGATCATAAATGACTTGAGACTCATCACCAGTGTCTTCAACTTCCAACTCTTCAATCTTGACTTGGTTGACTTTCATTACTTCCATTCTTTGACCTAAATTGTTAGCAATAAGGGCACATGATGTGTTGTCCATTATACCTTGCTTTGCTTGAATGGACCTCTTCTGAAACAACTCCAGTTCATATGTTTTCAAAACACCATACAATACATCAAAACCAATCTTGGTTAGATCTTTCTTTGAAGGAAGAGATCCTTTGCTCCAAGTGATTTGGTAGAGTCAACAAGAACTTCATGTTAAGCTCTTCTGTTTCATAGTGTTTATCATAGAGTTTAAGCTCATTTATCAACTTGTTGAACCTTTCAAACACTTCTTTGATGCCCTCTTTTGGCTGAGCCATGAATGCTTCATACTATGAAACCAGAACATGCTTCTTGTTCTTTCTTACTTCTGGAGTTCCTTCACATAGCACTTCTATGAGATCCCGCATCTTCTTTGCACTACTATAATGAGCAACTGTATCATACATGTTGAAATCCATAGATTCACAAATGATGAGTTGGAGATTTCCATCTAGTGCCACTTTCTCCTTTTCAGGATCAGTGTATTTTGAAGGATCTTTGGGCTCATGATGCCGTGGTATTTTCTCAGTACCAACAGTTGTTTCAGCAATCTCAATCATTGGAATGAAGGGACCATGTTTTAGGATGTCTAAATACATGGGGTTTGAAACTTTGATGAACAATAACATCTTCTTCTTTCATAGATTATAGTGTTCCTTGTTGAAGGCAGGAATCTTGATACTGCTTAGTTTCTGTGAACTCATTCTTGATCTTTTCCTGTTTGTATTTTAACAGCCTGCTCTGATACCACTTGTTAGATATGAATATCACTAAGAAACTAGACAGAGGGGGGGGTGAATGGATAGTTTGAATGTTTTTCGTTTTCTTGAGACTTACAAGCTGTGTTAGATTGTGTAGTATGAAAATGAGGAATGAAATAAACAGAACACACACAATCACTTTAATCTAATTTGTATTAAATAAATCAAATACTACAGCTTCCAAAATTTCACAAGTGAAATTCTGGCTTCTAAACAAGAACAGTGTTTTCTTGTTTTCTTACAGAGAAAAGATTACTTGAATATTTCTATGTATATCTCTCTTGCAGCTAACTATAGGGTGTGCACAATATATATATATCCTATACAAACTAGTGCACACACCTATTTACACAGCTACCCCTAACTGTAACTCCAACTTGTCCTTCCATAAGAGGTTAACTGTGTCAGGAAGGACCACTTGCTTTCTGTTGTCCTTTCCCGTATCTGTAGCTGCTTGTCTTTATCTTTCTCTCTAAGTTTTTCTGTAGATTTGTCATCTGTCTTTGGACCACTTAACCATAACTGATGCTTCAGTATTTGTCTCCTTTGAACTTTGATTCTGTACCTTGATTTGTCTTGTTGTAGATCGTCTAAGTGTTGACATCGTGAATTCCAGCATATTCTTTATCCTGTGACTTGTCGACATAGAGCATTTGAGACTTTGCTATATGAGGACTTAGCGATATGAGTATTTTAGGAGTATGCGATATGGCATATTTCCGACTTCACGATATAGCCTTTTTGAAGACTTCACGATCTAGTACATTCTGACTTTGCGATCTCAACACTTCACGACATGAGTCTTAAAGACTTCACGACATAGTTCATTTTGGACTATACTATCTCAGTACTTCACGACATGGATATTGGTGACTTCACGACATAGATCATTCTGACTTCACGATATGGGGACTTAGATAAATTTCTGCAACTTATTTCTTCAAGGCCTTATTCACATCCTGTTGCATGAACAATTTGAACTTCTACTAGGACAATTATTTCATGGTCCTATGTACATTCTAGGTCCAGTAAACTTACTAAGCTCATTATAATCTCGAGCATACAGAATAAAGCTAAGTACATGAAAACAAGACAAGTATAATAGAGACCTATACTATATCCCAGTGATAAACTTCACTAGGTCATGTAGAGTGACATAGTCACAATGTGTAGGCTTTTTAATAGTGGTATTCAGACATGTCTTGAGCCTAACAATATTTACTTTGTTTGAAGTTGATCTTAAATTTGAATAGTTTTATGTGATTGTTGAACTCGATGTTGAATTGACGAGTGTGTTTGTGTTTGAGCGTGATTAAATTGTATTTTTAGAATTTTGTGTTTAACAATATTTTAAAAATATATTTTAATTGAAATTGTGGTTTTTAATAAAATTAAGGTCAAGTTGCAAAAGAAGAGGGACTAAAGTGCAAATATCAAAATATGAGTATCGTATTGACCGACTGACTAGTGACTACCAAACTATATTTTGATTAAAATTGTTGTTTGTAATAAATTAACGTAAATTAGTAAAAATAAAAGAACTAAAGTACAAATATCAAAATATGAGAATCGTACCGACCGACTATCAAACTTTCATTGTTTCGGTTGTAATAATACAATATAAATAGATAGATATAATAGAAGTGACTAGATTTATAATTATATATATGACACATATGAAAAAATATATGTTTTGAGTTAAAATAATGTAAAAGATGAGATAATAAAAACAATACAACAAAACAATTAAATGATTTATACATTCTAAAATTTTGATAATAATTTGTGTAAATAATAAAAAGATTAAAATATAAAGTTCAGTTAAACAAATTTTAAAAAACAGATATTGCATAGCATACATTATGATCCGATCAATCACATCATACAACCCGAGTTATTTAAAATTATAGGCCCCAATCAATCAGATTATCTATATAACCTAAAGTAAGTACATTATAACAAGACAAAAAAAAATGTGCAACCATACCTAGAAAAAATCTTTAAAAACGCAAAAAATAAAAATTTATGTTAATTGCTAGAAAATAACCTGTGATTAAATTAGTAAAGATTTTTCCCTGGATGAAGTTGTATTTTGAAAAAAATAAAATAAAGGGTGAATTCATTGTCAAAGCATAGGCATAACTCAGAAGACATATGAGCAATTTTGACTTATGATGATATAAGTACAAAAAATATTTATCCAACCATAATTGATCAATTCTCAAGTTCGGAGGTTAAAAAGCCTGTTTGTTTAGAAGAATCGAAACACATTGAAATGGTACGAACCGTACTTGATAATAGAAGGATTTGGCACAAGGTAGTTTCACTCAGTCAATTAGCTACATTATCCTATGTTCTGAAAGTTTGATAGATAGAGGAAGAGAAATAAAGGCAAAGAATGCGTAAAATCAAGAGGCCAAAATAAAAGACATAAAAGAGTTACAAAGAAAGTTTTAAGAATTGAAAACGCAAGGTCTAAGTAGAGTATTAGAAGATTTAGGAAGACCTTTGATTAAAATCAGTACTAATATATACAATCTCATACTGCACCATCTTGAAGGCTATTTAGTTTCTACCTTGAATATTGATGGAGATGAGCTAAATGGATGCATCATTTTTGAAGAACTAGAAATTTTTTAGGATTTTAAGTATTAAAAATGTCATCTTAATTACGAAACATTCATAGAACACTCGAATTCTATTCTATAATCCACAACAAAATTAAAAACAAACATGATTTATCAATACTACTCGTAAACATATTTAAGCAAGTACAGTATAGTCATACTATTAACAAGAAAAGCTCTATGAACATCAACAATATACAATCATATACTTCAAATGCCATTGATCATGCATAGTTTAATTTAAAAACATAATCTAAGTTAGCAGCACATGCCTTACACGGATTTTTATGCTAGTTGGTCCAATAGTAGGCTGTTAGGCCGAATACACAATATATAATCAAATATATGTATGATAACAATAAGAACACTGTTTATGAATAATAAACTGTATGGAATTAATAACTCCTCTCTCTGTGATGTAAAATATCACAGAGAGCTGCTAGGTTACAAGAATAATGTTTTCACGTATTCGCATCCCTTTTAGGGTTAACCTATCTGTGTTTATATAGTACACAGCTACATACAATATTCTAATTGATATTCCTATAAATCAGCTATACAATTAATATCAATCTAGAATTGCTTCTGTCTTCTGTTCCGTTTCCTTAGCCATCTCGATATCTCTTTGCTTCTTTCCATCTTCAAAGAAAATCGCTTCTAGAATCTTCATTGAATAACACCGACAACTTAAGTAAACTCTGACTGTCAGAGTTTAACAAACTCTGACCAGTCTTCCAGCTAAACTCTGATAGTATCCTGATACTTAAAACACTGATAAACAAACATCAGCAATTATATCTAACAATCTCCCCCAACTTGTGCATACAAAAAAATGTACAAGTTAACAGATAATTGATGATGTCAAAACATAAAACAAATGCAGTGTTTATAAAATTACAGAGTTTATATATTAACTTAGAACAGAAAACTTAAAAACTTACAGACTCCATTTACTTAATTTCTTCAATATCAGGTACAGTTCTGATATAGTCCATAAGCAATCTTCTTTCAGCTCTTTCAAGTTCAGCTACCATTATCTCCTTCAGTTCCTTTAACTCTGGATCACTCTCTCCAGTTTGGTAGATAGCAGCTCTTAGAGCATAAATATTATTCTTCCTCATTTCATTTCCTAGCTTTATTATGAAGGATTTATCTGACTCCAGATTAAATTCCAACACTTTTATACCAAGATCTATTCTGAGTCTTGCACTGTTCCTCTTCATCTCTACAAGCTTTCCATGGTAATCTCTGTACGTTGGTATATAAGAACCAACAGACTTTAGTCCACTGAGGGCTCTAGCTTTCATCATTCTGCTTCTTAATACCTCAGCTGCTTGTTGAGTTCTTTGATTTTTAATTTTCAATAGATACAGCACATACTCCAGCTCTTCCTTCATCTTTAGTTCAATATCAGCTTCACCAACTCTGTATACTCTGCCATCAGTCTTGAAGTATAACAGAAAATCTCTTTTCAAACCTCTTTGGTATATTAACTGAACTGACTCCAAAGAATCAAGTTTTTCTTGAGTTACACCAATACCAGGTTCAGCTAAAGAAGTGTGATCCATGGGACTATTGTTCACCCTCTTCTCTCTATGAGATCCTAAACCAGATCTATCTCTAGATTCTTTACCCATGATGGTTTTGCTTTGAAAAAGACTTACATTTCCAGGAATCAGAGAATGTTGAACTGTAATTGGTTTAGAAAAAGTTCTTTGAAGTTCAGAAGATACCAAAGTCTGTACAACTTGAGTAGTATCAGTGGTTGTCACAGCTTCCAGTGATTTAACAACTTGAGCATTGTCAGAGGTTGATTTAGCTTTCTTCAGTACTTGTGTCTCTTCTACAAGCTTCCCTTTGCCTTTATCCAAACTAGCTTCAACTGGCCTTCTTGAATATTGTAAACTCTGTTGAGAATTTACATTTTCTTTAATTACAATTCCTTTCTCCTTTGGCCTTAAAACCTTCTTAGCTTTCTTAAATTTTCCAGTCTTCAACTTCTTCTCATGCTCTTCAGCTAGCATCTTCTCTTCAGCCTGAATATCTTCAATAGTTGCATGTTCACCATGTTCTTCCAAAAATAACTGAGCTACAATCTCTTCATCAGTATTTGATTGAGAAGTAAGCAATAAGCTTTTGAAGAAGATTGAGCACCAGTATTTACTCTTTCAGAGTTTGTCTTAGTAGTAGCAGAGTTTGACCTTAGTCTCCCTTGCTCTCGACTTAATTTAGACCTTAACTCCTGTTCTTTAGCACCACCATCAGTAGTATCATCCTGTTTACTCAGAGTTTGAGATTTTTTGCATTTGTCCTTAGAAACTCTCTCCCCCTTTTTGACATCATCAGGAATCAACACTGAGGTGAGCAACTCAAGTGAAGCAGCAATTGAATCAATCTTGCCAAACATGACATTTTGATTTTCTTCAACTTTGCTTAACCTGGTTCTTAGAGCATCCTGATCTCTAGATAAAGAAAATTTTTCTTGCTTCATAGTCAGCTCCCTTGCAACAACATCATTTCTCAACCCAGTAACAACTTTATGAGTTTCATCAAAACGATTATTAAGGGACTTTACTTGGACAATTGTAGCTTTGAGACGAGAAAGAAGCTCAGGATTTGTGATAGTAGCTGCACTCTTAGACACAAAGTCAGCTGCCCTCTGTTCAGGAAAGATACATTCATGACTTGACCAATTGGCGAAATACATGTTCTGAAAATGAGTTTCAGTATTATGTTGAGTTGAACCTCCAACATCAGTCACTTTAGGATTGTGTTGAGCAGAAATCCTTGGAGAAGAGTATTCTGGATCATCAGACTTTGCTGAAGACTCTACACTTGAAGAATTAGGAATATTTGCAGCAAAAGTTTCTTGTGCATCTTCATTTGTAAGCTTTTCAGAGTTTAAATGCTCAACTACATTTTCATGAACAGCCTCAACAATAGGCTCTGTAGTTGCTTCAAAAATATTTTCTGCAGCATCTTCAATAACATTCTCTGCAACTACAGCCTTTGCTGTCTGATCAACCTCTTCACCCTTTTCAAGATCCTGGTGAGAAACAGAGAAAACCTCTGTATGAGTAGCCATAGACTCATCAATAATCAGAGTAGGTTCATCAGCTGCAGCCACATCCTCTGTTGCATCAACACTGTCAACCTCTTCAAAAGTTGTAGAGGGATGTGCTTCACTATTCTCTTCTACCTCCATCTCCAATGGCTCAGGTAAATCATCATTAAAATCAGCCATTTCATCAGTATTAGCTCCAGCTTCATTTGGCACATTAGCATCAATATTAGCATCTAGAGCAACATTCTCTGGAACTGCATCAGTTGAATCTTGAATCAAATCATCAAACAAATAATCAGCTACCAGCTTCCTTCTTTTATGCTGTAAAGACTCATTTGCATCAGGATTTGGTCTATTTGCCCTCTTCGTTTTCCTTGAAGTACCACCAGATTGTGGTAAATTAGCATCAGTAGATTGTGGTTTAACAGTCTTGACAGCCTTGTAAGCCCTATGCTTGGTCCTACCTCCAGTCTTTGGTCGTTGAGAAGTAGCTTGAGGATCAGTGTTTACTTGTTGTGATTGGGGTTCTGGTTGTTGTGGTTGAGGTTGTGGTTCAAAAAATTGTTGGACAGTAGCTGGAAGCAATAACTCACCAACATTCCCTTTCTTGACATCATTGTTTACTAAATCAGAGAATATTCTCTTGTGCAACTTAAACGAAGGAATCACATCATTTGCAGCAATTACAACCTCAGGAACACAAGCAGAAAATAACATTTGACAAAAACGAGCAAAATATACTACGCTTCTATTTTCTGTCATTTTCTCGCCTATATTATGCAAAACAAGTCTAGAAAAATCAAAATTGTGACTACATAGTAAAGAATACCCGATTTGCAGACTGTCAATTGGAATAGCATCCCAATTAGTGCATTTCTTCCCGAACGCTCTAGTTATACAATCAAAGAAGAAACTCCATTCCTTCCTTAAGAGCGGTCGCTTCAAGTTACCAGTCCTTGCCAATGATCCACTGTAGCCAATATCCCTCATCATTCTCTGTAGCTCAGAATCACCAACAGAGATGGTATAAGCATTCAACTCAGCAAAACCTAGAGATGCACGAACAGTGCCTGGTGTGACCACAAACTCATCATCTTGAAACTCAAAAACAATTGAAGGAGTTCCAGCCTCTCCTCCATCATCATAAACGCCTGTCTCCCAGAAGGCTTTGATTTGTAAACCAGACAGCATAGCAGGTTCGACAAGAGCATACCCAATAGCAGTCTGGGCAAGAAAATTCTGAAACAAATGAAACGCCTCTGGTGCGTTCGCATTATTTAGTGGTGCTGCATAGTTGTTAGGAACAAACTCTAAACCAACAGAGTGATAAACAGTAGTTGCCATTAGAAAAGATTTGAAAATGATTAGAGTTTACGCTTGAAAAGGTGTTTGAAAAATTGATGCAGAAAAGGTGTTTGTGAAAATGTGTGTGTGAAAATGTCTGTGAATGGAGTAAGTCTGTAAAGAATATGAACGTTGTGTGTATAATGGTTAAATATGAAACACAAAAATTAAAACTGAAGAATTTTAATCATTGAGACACACAACAGGCTTACTCGTGAAATGTGTGAGTGGGACAGTTGTCACACATGCAGTAACTGTCAGCATTAATCGTGGTAGTTTCCAACACGCATGCGCAGTAAAAACAGGCAATAATTACTGCTATTTACACGCTTCATCATTTTCAAAATGCATACAAACCGTTGTCAATCATACTCTCTATTTTCAAAAAAATAATGTTCCTAAAAAATTATGAAATGTCTGAAACACATTTATTTATTTTAATCATCGGAGATTAAAAATAAATTACCTCGGCGTAGAGTACACAGTTCATCAGTGTTTATCAATCCTCCACCTTCTTTAATAATCTCTTTTCTCAAAATGCACAGTTGTGAGTATTTGTGTGTGAATAGCAGAGTTTACTGAATGTAAATATTTAGAGCATCTCAAAGTGCATAAAATCCACAAATTAAATCAGTAAAAACTGGTTGCCCAAACTCTCATTTAGAAAACAAAATCTGATGTCATCTAAACTCTGTACCTTTATATGTATTTATTTGTTTTCACCCCCTATCTAATTTTTTTTTTCTTTTTATTTTCCAGTAATCAGTGGTTGGCACTAGTTGAAAGGTGTTAGGCCGAATACACAATATATAATCAATTAGGTATGAGAATAACAATGAAGAACACAGGTTTGTAAATCAACAAACTGAATTATATTAAATAATTCTCTCTTAGTGATGTTAATGAATCACAAAGAGCTTGTAGGTTATAAGAATAAAATATTCAATGATCGCATCCCTTCTAGGGATAACCTATCTGTGTTTATATAGTACACAGTTACACAATCCTTATCTAATTGATATTCCTACAAATTAGCTATACAATTGTTATCAATTAAGGATTGCTTCTTATCTTCTATTCCGTTTCCTTAGCTGTATCAATATATTCTGCTTCTTTCCATCTTCAGAATATATTGCTTCTAGAATCTTCAATTCAGCACCGACAGCTAATTCAACTATAACCTTGTCAGACTTTAAATAAACTCTGACCGGCTTCCTTTAAACTCTTCACCCTGTCAGAGTTTAATTAAACTCTGACCGGCTTCTGATAAACTCTGGTCAGTACCTGTTGCTTAAACACTGATAAACAAACGTCAGCAATTATATCTAACAATCTCCCCCAACTTGTTCATAATAAAATGTACAAGTTAAACATATAATTGATGATGTCAAAAACATTTAACAAATGCAGTGTTTAACATATAACAGAGTTTAATTTAAAACAGAGTTTAAATTTGACTTAGAATAGAAAATATATTAAAAACTTACAGTCAGACTTTACTTGATTTCTTGAATATCAGGCACTGTCCTGATATAATCTAACAGTAGTTTCTTCTCAGCTCTATTCAATTCAGCAATCATAATCTTCTTCAGCTCCTTCATTTCTGGTTCATCTTCACCAATTTGATAAATGGCAGCCCTCAAAGAATATATGCTGTTTTTGTTCATTTCATTGCCAAGTCTGATATAAAAAGGTTTATCAGACTCTAGATTGAACTCAAGAACCTTTTTATTTAGTGCAGTTCTGAACCTCGCACTATTCCTTTTCATTTCTACCAACTTTCCATGTGCATCTCTGTATTTAGGAATGTATGCACTTGATACTCCAGCTCCACTCAAAACTTTGGATTTCATCATCCTTTCCTTCAAAACTCGAGCAGCATCATAAGTACTTCTATTCTTTACTTCAAGTAGATATAGAACATACTCTAGCTCTTCCCAAAGTTTTAACTGGATATCAAATTCACCAAATCTATACACTCTGCCATCAGCCATAAAATATAACAAGAATTCCTTTTTGATTCCTTTGTGAAAAATCATCTGTACAGATTCTAGTTTGTCAAGGCTTTCTTGAGTAATTCCAACTCCAAATTCTGCCAATGAAAACTTGTCTTGAGATCTGTTATTAGTTCTTCTCTCTCTGTGTGAACCCAGTCCAGATTTGTCAAAGGCTTCTTTTCCCAATACTGTTCTGGTTTCTGAGAAATTCACAGCTTCAAGCTTTAAGTCTTCAAGAATTTTTGATTTGCTGAATCCTGGAAGTAGTGTAGATTTCTGTACAACTTGAGCAACGTTAGAGGTTGTCATGTCTTCAATAGAAACATCAACTTGAGCAGCGTCAGAGGTTGATTTAGCTAATCTTGTTTCAACTTGAGCAATGTCAGAGGTTGAAATATCTTTCTTCTTTAGGTTAGGCTCTTCAATCATTATGCCTTTACCCTTATCAGAGTTTCTAATCACAGGTCTCCTTGTATTTTGTACACTCTGTTGAATATTCTCTTTGATAGAAATACCAACTTCTTTCTTTCTAGGAGCCTTGATTTCCTTTCTCTTGTAGATTCCAGCTTCAAGATTTTTCTTGTGTTCCTCAGCAAGCATTTGCTCTTCAGCCTGGATATCTTCAATAGTTACATTCTTTCCATGCTCTTTCATGAATATCTTAGCAGCAATCTCTTCATCAGTGGATGGATTAGTTGAAACAACTAAACTCTTGAGATTTGAAGTAGATTGACCACCAGAGTTTATCTTTTCAGAGTTTATTTGTCTACCAGAGTTTATCTTTTCAGAGTTTACTCTTGTTCTGCTTTGCCTTGGAGTAAAAATCTTTCTTTTATTTCCTTTGCTTCCCCCATCAGTAGAATCATCCTTCCGTCTCAGAGCTCGAGTGTCTTTGCATTTGTCTTTAGATACACTCTCCCCCTTTTTTACATCATCAGAAAGAAGTACTGATGTCAGCAATTCAATGGCAGTAGAAATGGAAGACAGTTGAGTAGACATTGCAGTCTGATTTTCCTCAACTTTCCCAAGCCTCTTCTTGATTTCCTCAGAATCCTTGGCTTGCTGCTTGAGCATAGTATAATAAAAAATTCTATCAGACTTGAAAATAAGATCCTTCATACTGGCTTCATTCCTTAGATTTGTAAGCATTTGTTGATTCTCATCAAATCTATTGTTAAGAGATTTGACTTGAACAACAGTTGCCTGTAAGCTTGTAAGTACATCAGTATTTGAGATCTTCTTGACAGAATCAGATAGAAAATCTGCAGCCCTTTGTGCTGGAAAGACACAATCTGCATCAGCCCAATTTTTGTAATACATATTCTGAAAATGCTCATTGGTCTGTCTATGGACTTCCCTTGCGTCAGCACTATTGACATCATCAGCCAATGAAACTTGAATACTAGGGTGTGAATGAGAACCCTCAGCATCATTTCCAGTTTCTTCATTATTGACTGCTTTATGTGCATTAAGAATATTGTCAGCAGTAAACTGTGCAGCTTCATCAATGTTCTCCTCTGCTACAGCTTCAGGAATATCAGAGGTGGCCTGAGCAAAAACCTCTGCTTCTCTTTGAACAATCTCTACAACAGATTGTTGCAAAGCTTCAAGAATAATGTTTTCAGAGTTTAGCTCATCAGTAGCCTCTTGTTCCTTTTCCATCACAGCTTCATCAATTTTCTCTGTGACTTTAATCAGCTGAGTAACCTCCTCACCTTTGTCAAGATCACAAGAAATAATTTCAGTGTGAGTGGCCAGAGATTCTTCTACCTGATCAGTGACTTGATCAGCTTCCACACCCTCTGTATAAAGATCAGAATAGATAGAGGTGTGTGCTTCAAAATCAAAAACTCTGCTATCAGAATGAGTAGCAGCTTCCTCAACTACATCATTAGACTTTGATGTAGGAGCATCTAAATCCATAGTAGCATCAGTATTTAATCTGTCTAGATTGACAGCTTCAGCATTTGCAGCATCCTCCTGAACAAACACTTCAGGAGCTTCAGTGTCCTTAGAGACTCTGTCCATGGTTACATTTATAGCACCAAAAAGATGTGCAGCCATTAGTCTTCTTTTTCTCTGATGAAGAGTTTCTTCATCAGTTTCAGTCTCTGAGGCTTCAACAGCATCAACAGCAACAGACTTAGCCCTATTGGCTCGTCTTTTCTTCATTCTTCTTCTCTGAGGCATATCATCAGCATTTGATGCCCCAGCTTCAGCGTTTGATGGATTTACTCTGGCAGACTTAACGGCCCTTACTTTAGATTTCTTTGACCTCTGTGGTTGAGACACAGAAGGTCCAGCTTCAGAGTTTTCTAGCTGTTGTTGTTGTAAGTTATCCAGAAATTGTTGCACAGACTCAGGTAGCAACAAAACACCAACATCTCCTTTCTTGTTATCTTTATTGGTTAGATCAGAGAATATGCGTTTATGTAATTTAAAACAGGGAATCACATCATTCTCATCTATCTCTACGTTAGAAACACATTCAGAGAATATCAATTGACAAAATCTTGCAAAATAGACGACATTTCTATTCTCTAGCATTTTCTCACCAATATTAGTTAAAACTAACCTAGCAACATCAAAATTACCTCCATAAAGAAGAGAAAACCCGATTTGCAGACTATCCATGGGAATAGCATCCCAGTTCGTGCATTTCTTGCCGAACGCCCTTGTTATGCAGTCGAAAAAGAAACTCCATTCCTTTCGCAAGAGCGGTCGCTTCAACTGACCAAGCTTTGTCAGTGGCCCAGAGTATCCTATTTCCCTCATCATTCGAACTAACTCAGAATCTCCAACAGAGATTATGAAAGCATTAAAGTCTTCAAGGCCCAGAGCATCACGAACAGTTGTAGGAGTAACTACAAACTCTTCTCCTTGAAATTCAAAGATAATAGATGGAGACCCAGACTCTCCTCCATTGTCATAAGTACCTGTCTGCCAAAAAGATCTGATTTGAGATGCAGACAGCTTCAAGGGTGCAGTGAGAGCAGTGCTGATATCAGAGTTTGACAGAAAACTCTGAATCAAATGAAACGCCTCCGGTGCGTTCTCATTTGCCAAAGGAGCAGCATAGTTATTAGGAACGAATTCTAACCCAGAAGCAGTAAACATTGTAGTAGCCATTAGAAAAGTTTAGAAGATAACAAACAGAGAATAGATTGTATGCAGTGAAAGTGTTTGAGACAATGTGTGTAAGTAAAAGCTTATGAAAAGTTGAGGTGTGTAAAAGAGTGAACCGTTTATGTGTAGTATATTTAAATAATAACTGTGAAGATTTAAAACTCAAACGTTTTAATCATTACTACACACAGCAGGCGTCTTTGAAAAGTGTGTGAGTGGGACAGGTGTCAAACGGGTATACGCTGACAGCTGTATGTAACAACTTCCAATACACACGCGCAGTAAAAATAGCCATAATTACCGCATGTCACATTGTTCAAAATACTTAATCTCTCTCTCTTTGTTTAATACAAATATGAACCGTTTGTTACCATACTCTTTCCGAATTTCAAAACAAATGTCTAATCTCAAAATTATAAAATGTCTGAAACAAAGAAATCATTTTAACCATCAGAGATTAAAACAATGTTACCTCGGCGTATTTCACACAATACATCAGTGTTTACCATTTGCCCTTCTTTGTCAATAAACTCTTTTCTCAAACTGTACAGGTGTGAAAATATGTGTGTGTAATAGCAGAGTTTACCGTAATCAATATTTAGATCATCTCAAAGTGCATAAAATCCACAAACTAAAGTAGTAAAAACTGGTTGCCTAAACTCTCATGTATAACATAAAATCTGATTTTATATCTAAACTCTGTATACTGATATCCTTTCATTTGGATATGTCTTTTATTTTTCACCCCCTTTATATATATATATATATATATATATTTTTTTTTTTTTTTAATTTTTATTTTTCCAGTAATCAGTGGTTGGCACTAGTCACCAAAAATCAAAGATTTTAGCCCTTATTTCATACAATAAGTTCCTGGATCTTCCTAGGCACAACATGATCTCAAAGGAATTTGTGCTCTGTTTGGCATCTTTTGATTTGAGGGTGAATTATTTTTAATTAAGAATCAGAGTTTAGACTTTTCATCAGTAGATATAATTAACTTATGAGAGAAAATGCAAACAGCTAATACAGACTCAGTGTATAGGATCAATAAACTAAGAGATGGTATAAATACAGAGACAGTATCATGCTGTGTTAACTTACTGCACATGTTTAAGATCAGAATCTATACAACTCTTAAGGATTCATAATTACTTACTGAGAATTATGCTTCATACAAATTTCTTCATTGGTCCATATGTTTCAGACAAAATTACAATCAGAGTATGACATTAAACTGTAACTATCAGAGTATGACCAACAGAGTTTAGCATCAGAGCTTACTTTCAGAGTATGACTGACACTTCACAGAGTTTATCATCAGAGTTTAACATGCTGGTTCACATAACAGTTAACACATGTAAGAAATCATGAACATAAAAAGTGAGTCTAACCCGTATCTCTAGTCAAAACCAGAGATCATTCCAAGTTCATTTACCAATCTTGTAAAAGTAGCTTCACTCAAAGGTTTGGTGAAGATATCTGCAAGTTGTTGGTCTGTAGACACAAAATGGAGCTCAATGTTTCCTTCTTCCACATGTTCTCTGATAAAATGATACCTTATGCTGATGTGCTTGGTCATGGAATGCTGTACTGGATTACCTGTCATCGCAATAGCACTTTGGTTATCACAGAAAATAGGTATTCTAGAGTACCTTAACCCATAATCCAGCAATTGATTCTTCATCCATAAAATCTGTGCACAACAGCTACCAGCTGCTATATACTATGCTTCTGCAGTGGATGTAGAAATTGATTTCTGTTTCTTACTGTACCAAGAAACCAATCTGTCACCTAAAAATTGACAGCTTCCACTTGTACTTTTTCTGTCTATCTTACAGCCTGCAAAATCTGCATCAGAGTAACCAATTAACTTAAACTCTGATTCTCTAGGATACCACAAACCCAAGGTTATGGTTCCTTTAAGATATTTGAAGATCCTTTTTACAGCTGTTAGATGAGGCTCTCTGGGATCTGCTTGAAATCTTGCACAAAGACATGTTGCATACATGATATCAGGTCTACTTGCAGTAAGATACAGTAGAGACCCTATCATTCCTCTGTAGTTAGTCATATCTACTGAGGCTCCTGTGTCTTTGTCAAGCTTCGTTGCTGTAGCCATGGGAGTTGTAGCAGATGAACTATCAAGCATACCAAATTTCTTTAGAAGATTTCTGGTATACTTTGCTTGATTGATAAAAATCCCATCATCTGTTTGCTTGACCTGTAAGCCTAGAAAATAACTAAGCTCTCCCATCATGCTCATTTGGTACCTGGATTGCATAAGCTTTGCAAACTTCTTACAGAGTTTGTCATTAGTAGATCCAAAAATAATATCATCTACATAAATTTGAACTAAAAGAAAATCATCACCAGAATTGAAATAAAACAAGGTTTTATCAATTGTACCTCTTGTGAACCCACTTTCTAAAAGAAATTGAGCAAGAGTTTCATACCATGCTCTTGGTGCTTGCTTTAGTCCATATAATGCCTTGTCAAGCCTGTAGACATAATCTGGATGCTTGGGATCTACAAATCCTGGTGGTTGTTCAACAAACACTTCTTCTTCAAGCTTCCCATTGAGAAAAGCACTCTTTACATCCATCTGAAAGACTTTAAACTTCTTGTGTGCAGCATAGGCCAGAAAAATTCTTATGGCCTCCAATCTTGCAACTGGAGCAAAGGTTTCATCATAGTCAATTCCTTCCTGTTGTGAATAACCTTTTGCCACAAGTCTAGCCTTGTTTCTTGTAATAACACCTTCACTGTCAGTCTTGTTTCTGAAAACCCACTTTGTACCTACTATTGATCTATTCTTTGGTCTAGGTACAAGTGTCCAGACTTCATTTCTTTCAAATTCATTTAACTCTTCTTGCATTGCTGTAATCCAATTTGCATCTTGAAGAGCTTCTTCCACTTTCTTTGGTTCTTCTTGCTGTTGGTAAGTGGTTTCTTGCATCATTATTGAATCCTCCCCCTTGATCCATGCTCTCCTGATTCATATGTTGACTTTCTGCAGCATCTGAGGCTCCCCCTGAATTGGATGGCTCAGAGTTTGAACTGTCAGAGTTTGAATCAGTTTCCTCAACTGACTCATTTGCTGTGTCTTGTTGAGCTTCTTCACGCTCCCCCTCAACTGGTTCTCTACTTTGTTCAATTTGAGAATTTCCAGTTTCTTCAGTATTTACCAGTAGAGGTTCAGAGTATGCTTCGTCAGAGTTTGTCAACTCTGCTTCATCAGAGTTTATATCATCAGAGAATAGATCTTCATTTTCAAAACGCAGTTGATCATATCCATCCTTGTCTTCAATTCCAATTATTTTCTTGTCATCAAATGACACATGTATAGATTCCATGATCACCTTAGTTCTTAGATTATAAACTCTGAATGCTTTTGTTGACAATGGATAGCCAACAAAGATTCCTTCATCAGCTTTTAACTCGAACTTTGTCAACTGTTCAGGATGAGTCTTCAACACAAAGCATTTGCATCCAAATATATGAAAATATTTCAAATTTGGCTTCTTATTTTTCACCATCTCATATGGTGTTTTCCCATGCTTGTTGATCAATGTTGCATTTTGAGTAAAACAAGCAGTTTGAACAGCTTCTGCCCAGAAGTATGTTGGTAACTTTGCTTCATCGAGCATAGTTCTGGCTGCTTCAATTAAAGTTCTGTTCTTCCTTTCAACTACACCATTTTGCTGTGGAGTTCCAGGTGCAGAAAATTCTTGTTTCACTCCTCTTTCCTTGCAGAAAGCTTCCATGATTGAGTTTCTGAATTCAGTTCCATTATCACTCCTTATAATTTTGACTTTGTGCTGTGATCCTTTGTCCAGTAGATTTACATGATCCATCAGAGTTTGAGCAGTTTCATCCTTCTTTGACAAGAAATACACCCATGTATATCTAGTATATTCATCAACAATTACTAGAGCATATTTCTTTCTGCCCATGGACATCACATTCACTGGTCCAAAGAGATCAACATGTAGAAGATGATAAGGTTCCATTACTGAAGATTCAGATTTGCTCTTGAAAGATGACTTCCTTTGCTTGGCCTTTTGACAAGAATCACATAGGCCATCTAGACTGAGTATTGATTTTGGAAGTCCCCTTACAAGATCTTTTCTTATTAGCTCATTGATGTTGTTCAAATTGAGATGAGAAAGCTTCTTGTGCCAGTTCCAACTCTCTTTATTTGACATTCTGGCTGTCAGACACACTGTTTTTCCATCAGAGTTTGTTACCAAACTTGCTTCATAAATGTTGTTGCGCCTGTGTCCAACTAGAACAACTTTTCCAGTAGATTTACTGATAACTTCACAGTATTCACTATGAAAATCTACTTGGTTTCCTCTGTCACAGATTTGACTCACAGATAGCAGATTATGCTTGAGTCCTGAGACTAGAGCTACATTTGTAATGATGACACTTCCAAGATTGATATTGCCATATCCCAGGGTGTGTCCTATGTTGCCATCTCCATAGGAAACCTTTGGGCCAGCCTTCTCCTTAAAGTCTGATAACAGGGCTTTATTTCCAGTCATATGTCCTGAGCATCCACTGTCCAAGATAAGTGTGCTCTTTATTATACCCTGCAATCACAAACAAACACTAAGTGTTAGTTTTAAGGATCCAGACTTGCTTGGATCCTTTGTCTTTCTTAACAGTGTTAGCTTTTGCAGCGGAATCTGTATTATCAGAGTTTAAACTAACATTGTCAGATTTTACACTAGCAGAGTTTGCTCTAACCCATTTCAAGTTGGGTTTTAGCTCATAATAGTTGTGATAAATAGCATGATAACTCTTGCAAGTATAAATGGAATGCCAAGTGCTCCCACAGTGTGTGCATAAAGTTTGTGGTTTAACCCTTACATAATCATTCTTTACTCCTGATGTAGAAGATAAAGAATTAATATGTTTGTTCTTAGTGCAAAATCTAGCAAGATGATTAGAACTACCACAATTGTAACATGTTTTCCTTGAAGCACCAGCATTAGGCAAATGATTATTTCTGTTATTTATGCCTACTTTTCCATTCCTATTTTTCTTGGACCCTTTAGGTTTCATGGCAGACTTTACCTCTTTCAACTTATGATTGAACTATTTACCTGTCATCAAGCCAACATTAACCTGTTTTTCACAAGTTTTTACTGGTTTTCTAACAGCTTCTATTTCCATAAGTTTTTCTGTTATAATATTTTCTTGTTTTTCACAAGCTTCATCTGATTCCATATCAGCTTCCCTTATTACAACAGATTTTAACTTATTGGCTTCTGGAACAAATTTCACAGGTTTAAGTTGTGGTTTTACCTTAAACTTGTCTTTAAACCTAAGTTCATCATTTTCACAATAACCTAAACCTACAGAATCAGTCTGAAACACTTGATGAGTGTCTCTTCCAGAGTCTGTCCAAGTCTTGATTATTTTTCTTTCTTTTTCTAAATCAGATTCTAATTGCTTATATCTTTTCAGCAACTCCTGTTCAACATAAACAGCATCATCTCTTTCTTTTTGAATCTGCTTCATACTTTCAAGTTCTCCTTCAAGAAACTTGTTTCTATCTTTAAGACTAAGATTTTCAGTTTTAATTCTTTCATTTTCTAAAGTCTGATCCCTATAGCTAACATGAACACTTTTCAGATATACTCTTAACTCAGATATATTATCAGTATCATAAGCATAAGTAGTTTGGGGTACCTTATTTTCAGACGATTCAGTCTTATCTCTGACAGTTGCCATAAGAGCATAGTTTTCTCCATCATCAGAGTCTGAAGTATCTGCCCAGTCTTTGCCTTTAGAGATGAGTGCTTTCTCAGATTTGCCTTTCTTGCACTCTGGAGCATAGTGACCCATCTCTTTGCACTTGTAGCACTGGATCTCTGATTTGTCCTTCTTTCCAGACTTGGTATCCCTTCCATCAGACTTTCTGAAATTCTTCTTCTCAGAATTTGAATCTTTCCTTGAGAATCTCTTTCCCTTCTTGAAGTTCTTGAATCCCATCTTCTTGAAGGTCTTTACCATCAATGCAACCATTTGCATCATCTGTTCTTCATCATCATCAGAGTCAGAAGCTTCACCAGAGTTTGAATCATCATCAGAGTTTGATGACTCACTCTCAGATTTAATGACTAAAGCATTTCCCTTGGCTTTCTTCCTTGACGATTCCTTCTTAATGGGCTTCTCCTCGACTTTGAGAGCAACATATTTTGTCTTCTTGCTGGATCTCCTGTTTCTTTGTTCTATCTCAAGTTCATGAGTCTTTAACAATCCATAGATCTCATCAAGATCTGTATCAGCAAGATCATAATTATCTCTGATTGTTGTTGCCTTTAAATCCCACTTTTCAGATAGAGATAACAGAAACTTGAGATTAGATTCTTCAAGTTCATATTCTTTATCAACCAGAGACAGATCGTTCAACAGTTTGCAAAATCTGTCATAAGTCTCAGTCAAGGTTTCATTAGTTCTTGAATCAAAGTGCTCATACTCCTGTGTGAGTATTGTTTTTCTGTTCTTCTTAATAGCACCTGTTCCCTGGCATCTGACTTCTAAAGCATCCCATATCTCTTTGGCAGTTTTGCAGCCAATTACTCTGTTAGACATAACATTATCTAAAGCACTGTGGAGAAGATGTCTAACCTTTGCATCCTTTGCAATTGATGAGATATCCTCAGGAGTCATATCTTTCTTTTCCTTTGGAACAGTCTTTTGTTCTTGTCCATCAACAACAGGGGACAATTTAGTTGGCATATGAGGACCATCATAGATTCTGTCAAGGTATTCTGGATCTGTAGCCTCCAGAAACATGGTCATCTTCACCTTCCAAATTGGATACTCTACAGGCCTGAGAATTGGAACCCTGATTGTTTCATATCGACTCACAGAATTGGGCTTAACCTGTTCAGCCTTAGGAGCAGTTTGATTTTCTTCAGACATGATTAATACTGTGTTTGAATCGTAAAACTGTATATATTAAACAGCCTTGGCTCTGATACCAATTGTTAGGCCGAATACACAATATATAATCAATTAGGTATGAGAATAACAATGAAGAACACAGGTTTGTAAATCAACAAACTGAATTATATTAAATAATTCTCTCTTAGTGATGTTAATGAATCACAAAGAGCTTCTAGGTTATAAGAATAAAATATTCAATGATCGCATCCCTTCTAGGGATAACCTATCTGTGTTTATATAGAACACAGTTACACAATCCTTATCTAATTGATATTCCTACAAATTAGCTATACAATTGTTATCAATTAAGGATTGCTTCTTATCTTCTATTCCGTTTCCTTAGCTGTATCAATATATTCTGCTTCTTTCCATCTTCAGAATAGATTGCTTCTAGAATCTTCAATTCAGCACCGACAGCTAATTCAACTATAACCTTGTCAGACTTTAAATAAACTCTGACCGGCTTCCTTTAAACTCTTCACCCTGTCAGAGTTTAATTAAACTCTGACCGGCTTCTGATAAACTCTGGTCAGTACCTGTTGCTTAAACACTGATAAACAAACGTCAGCAATTATATCTAACAAAAGGCATATGTTCTAGCCTATTTGTTTACATCGAGGAATTAACTCAACATTAAACAAGTCTGTAATAAGTAAGTAATAATTCAAATTGTCACAGGAATCTCAGAAGATTATATATGTCAAAGAATGAAGATTAAAGTCATCTACAGACTTGAAGTGAATCTACATTGAAAGAAGCTCAATTTATTGATCAAGCCTCAATGAAGTATTCAAGCTCAGTGGATTTATTAAACTGACGGAGATTTCAAGTGGTGACAGAAAAAGATACTGATTACGTTCTTGAATGAGAAGGAAGTGAATCACTGCTTAAAGTCAAACAGATAAAGAACAGACATTGTCGTTAGTCACTCATGAACCAGACAGTGCATCGAGTGTCAACGTACTATTGTGTTTGTTAATTATCTAAGTTTTAAGTGATTCTGGAATTGTTTAAGAAGTCAACTAATTCTATTTATTCTCTTATAAATAATTAATATTATTAAGTATATTATTTATTAATTTAATTATGTAAAGAATTAATTTAATACATAATTTATTTAATTAATTATTTAAATTAGAATGAATTTGAACTAGGAAGACTTACGTTTGAACTAGGAAGACTTAGTTTATTAAATTAGGAAGACTCACAAGTGAGTCTTCCCGAAAGTCTTCCTAGGCCAAACCCTAGTTTTCCCGAGAGTCTTCCTAAGCCATTCCTTGTCTTCCCGAGAGTCTTCCAAGAGTAAAAACATTGTTTTTCTGCTTGTCTTCCTAGTGTAAAATCAGTACTGTCAAGTGGATTTTGCACGTGGGTTACATGTTAGAAAAGCAATGATATATAAAGTGAAGGCAGTGGATTGGATCAAAAAGAATTCATTACACAGAAGATATTCAACAGAAGCAAATGACACAGGAACTTAACATTACATTCCTCTTCATTACTTCTCAACTGCAAAGCCATTAATTCTGCCAGTGAATTAATTCTTGATTTGTTCTTAACATTAAATCCATAAGAATCATTTCACTTGTACTACTTTAGCTTTCTAGCGGATCATAATCCCTAGATTTTATATCGAACTACTTTTTAGTATTCGATCCTTTTTATTACAAAAATAGATAAATTCATGTCGAATTTATTCTAGATTTGTTTTATCAAGTTCTTTGTAATCAGTGATCAAAATTGTAACACCCCTCAAGTTTAATAGAGTTTCTATTTAACTTGAATATTGTTTCAGTTTTTATTCCGCATTAATTTGTTCTAAATTGTTTTATCTTAAAAGAACAAATTTTGATAAAACGGTAAAGTTTGCATTCAACCCCCCTTCTACAAACTTATCAGGACCTAACAATTGGCATCAGAGTCTTTTGATTGATATACAAATCAAAATCCAATTGTTTTGAGATTTTTTTCTTAAACTCTGAAATTTTTATTATTCCTAAAAATCTCAAAAGATGTCTACTACAAAGAAGGTTGGTACAGTAAAGATTCCCATGTTCAGCAGGGAGCATTATTCAATGTGGAAGAAGAAAATGCTTCTATTTCTTAAAGTTGCTAATCCTAAATACTTTGATGTGCTGAAGAATCGTCCCAAAGTCCCTATGATTATTGAGGGAGAACTTATAGAGAATCAGATTGTTACTAGGGCTGCTAGGATGTACTATCATGCATAATCATGTCCTAAACTGTGATACTGCCAAACACATTTGGGAAACTATAGAGATAATCAATGAGGGGACAGAGGAAGTTAGAGAGAATAAGCTGGAAATTCTCACCTCTCAATATGAGCATTTCAGATCAAACCCTGGTGAAGGTATCTCTGAGGTTTTTGAGAGATACAACAAATTAATCAATGATCTGAATCTCAATGGGAAGCGCTACACTATCAAGGAAATTAACAAGAAGTTCCTACTTACACTTCCACATCTTTTGGAGCACAGAATATCTGCCATTAGAGAAGCAAGGGATCTGGGAGAGATTGCTTTGGAAAGACTGTATGGTGTTCTGAAGACCTATGAGCTGGAACAGATTCAACAGGATGAGTTATATGGAACTGGGAGGATAGTTAGTACTTCTACTGCATTGGCTGCTGAAGTCCCACGGAAACTGGAAGTGAAGGCTGTTCAACCTTCCAGTTCTAACATGAATGTTATTGATGCTGAATATGTATTAACATCCATTGATCAATCTGGTGGTGACTTCTATTCGTTAGAGGAACTTGATCAGCTGGAAGATGGTGATTTGGCTTTGATAGTCAGGAAGTTTGGGAAGTTCAGATTCAAGAGGAATCCCAATCTTAAGTTCAGGCCCAGATTTCAGAGAGGTGGATCTTCCTCTTCAAGTAGCACAAGGGGTGGCTACAAAACTGGAACTGTGGATAGGAGCACAATCAGATGCTACAATTGCAATGAGTTGGGTCACTTTGCTACTGAATACAGAAAGACAAAGCAAGTGACAAGAAACACATTTCATTCTAGCAAGAAGAACAAGATTGGGAAAGCCTATTGTTAGATATAATTGCTAATGATTGTTTTATCAGTGTTTAAGTACCAGGTACTCATCAGAGTTTACTGGAAGCCAGTCAGAGTTTATTAAAGTCTGATGGGGAGAAAAGTTTACTTTAGCTGTCGGTGCTGATATAAAGATTCTAGAAGCAATATATCTTGAAGATGGAAAGAAGCAAGATATATTGAGACAGTTAAGGAAACGGAACAGAAGACAGAAGCAATCCTAATTTGATATAAATTGTATAGCTAATTTATAGGAATATCAATTAGAGATTGATTCTATGTAGCTGTGTACTATATAAACACAGATAGGTTAACCCTAAAAGGGAAGCGAATACTGAATACATTATTCTTGTAACCTAGCAGCTCTCTGTGATTCTTTAACATCACTGAGAGAAGAATTATATATATAATTCAGTTGTTGATTCAGAAACAGTGTTCTCGATTGTTATTATCAGACTTATATTGATTATATATTGTGTATTCGGCCTAACAATTGGTATCAGAGCCAAGGCTGATTAGTATATACAGTTTATCGATCCAAACACAAGTATAATCATGACTGACAACTCTCAGGAAGGTTCTAATGCAGGTTCTAATGTTCAGAAGGTTCAACCTACTTCTGTGAGTCGATATGAGACTATAAGGGTTCCAATTCTCAGACCAAGTGAATATCCAATATGGAAGGTGAAGATGACCATGTTTCTGGAAGCCACAGATCCAGAATACCTTGATAGAATCAATGATGGTCCTCATATGCCAACTAAATTGTCTCCTGTTATAACTGGTCAAGAACAAAAGACTGTTCCAAAAGAGAAAAAAGATTTGACTCCTGAAGATATCTCATCAATTGCAAAGGATGCAAAGGTTAGACATCTACTCCACAGTGCCTTAGATAATGTCATGTCTAACAGAGTTATTGGCTGTAAAACTGCCAAAGAAATTTGGGATGCTTTAGAAGTCAGGTGTCAAGGAACAAGTGCTATAAAGAAGAACAGGAAGACTATTCTAACACAGGAGTATGAACACTTTGACTCTAGATCTGATGAAAGTTTGACAGATACATATGACAGATTTTGTAAATTGTTGAATGATTTGTCCCTGGTTGATAAAGAATATGAACTTGAAGAGTCAAATCTCAAGTTCCTGTTACCACTACCTGAAAGATGGGATTTGAAGGCAACAACAATTCGAGACAATTATGATCTTGCAGAAACAGATCTTGATGAAATCTATGGGTTGCTCAAAACTCATGAACTTGAAATAGAACAGAGAAACAAAAGATCTGGAAAGAAGACAAAATCTGTTGCTCTTAAAGTTGAAGAAAAGCCTGTCAAGAAGGAATCATCAAGAAAGAAAACCAAAGGAAAGGCTTTAGTCATTAAATCTGACAGTGAGTCATCAAACTCTGATGATGGCTCAAACACTGATGATGAAGCTTCTGATTCTGAGGATGATGAAGAAGAGATGATGAGAATGGCTGCTTTAATGGTGAAGACCTTCAAGAAGATGGATTCAAGAACTTCAAGAAAGGAAAATCTGAGAAAGCACTCATCACGAAAGGCAAGGACTGGGCAGACACTTCAGACTCAGATGAGGGAGTCAACTATGCTCTCATGGCAACTGTTAAAGATGAAGCTGAGTCATCTGGAAACAAGGTACCCCTAACAACTTATGCTTATGATACTGATAATATATCTGAATTAAGAATTTATCTTAAAAGCATACATGTTAGTTATAGGGATCAGACTTTAGAAAATGAAAGAATCAAATCTGAGAATCTAGGTCTTAAAGAGAGGAATAAATTTCTTGAAGAGAAACTTGTTAACATGCAACAAGTTCAAAATGAGAGAGATGATGCTGTTTATGTTGAACAGGAGTTGCTTAAAAGATATAGGGAAATAGAATCTGAGTTGGAAAAAGAGAGGAAAGTAATTAAAACCTGGACAAATTCTGGAAAAGACACACATTAGGTTTTTCAGACAGATACTGTAGGCTTAGGTTACTGTGAGGGAGATGAACTTAGGTTTAAAGATAAAGTTAAAGTGAAACCACAACTTAAACCTGTGCAATTTGTTCCGGAATACAGTAAGCTAAAGTCTGTTGTAGTAAAAGAAGCTGTTATGGAGCAAATTGAAACTTGTGAAAAACAGGTTAATATTGGTTCAATAACATAGAATAAGATTGAGCTAGAAGCTGTTAAAGAACCAGTAAAAATCTGTGATAAACAGGTTAATGTTGGTTTGATGACAGAAAAACAATTCAAACATAAGCTCAAAGAAGTAAAGTCTGTCAACAAACAGAAAATGTTTAAGAAAAATAGGAATGGAAAAGTAGGCATTAATAAAAGAAATGATTATCTACCTAATTCTGCTGCTCCCAGAAAAACATGTCATAGTTGTGGTAGTACTAACCATCTTGCCAGGTTTTGCAAGAAGAACAAAGATATTAACTCTTTACCCTCCACATCTGGAGTAAAGAATGATTATGTTAGGGTTAGACCACAGACTTTATGCACACACTGTGGGAGCACTTGGCATCCCATTTATACTTGCAAGAGTTATCATGCTATTTATCACAACTATTATGAGCTAAAACCCAACTTGAAATGGGTTAGAGGAAACTCTGCAAGTGTAAAGTCTGACAATGTTAGTTTAAACTCTGTTGATAGTGATTCCGCTGCAAAAGCTAACAATGTTAAGAAAGCCAAAGGATCCAAGCAAGTCTGGATCCTTAAATCTAACACTCAGTGATTGTTTGTGATTGCAGGGCATAAAAGAGAGCACTCTTATCTTGGACAGTGGATGCTCAGGACATATGACTGGAAATAAAGCCCTGCTATCAGATTTTGAGGAAAAAGCTGGCCCAAAAGTTTCCTATGGAGATGGCAACATAGGACATACTCTGGGATATGGCAATATCAATTTTGGAAGTGTCATCATTACAAATGTAGCTCTTGTCTCAGGACTCAAGCATGATCTGCTTTCTGTGAGTCAAATCTGTGACAGAGGATATCATGTAGATTTTCATAATGAACATTGTGAAGTTATCAGCAAATCTACAGGGAAAGTTGTTCTAGTTGGACACAGGCACAATAACATCTATGAAGCAAGTTTGGTAACAAACTCTGAAGGAAAAACTATGTGTCTATCAGCAAGAATGTCTAGTGAAGAGAGTTGGAAATGGCATAAGAAGCTCTCTCACTTAAACGTGAACAACATCAATGAGCTGATTCGAAAAGATCTTGTAAGGGGACTTCCAAAGTCAATATTCAGCTTAGATGGTCTGTGTGATTCTTGTCAAAAGGCCAAGCAAAGGAAGTCATCTTTCAAGAGTAAATCTGAATCTTCAGTTGTGGATCCTTATCATCTTTTACATATTGATCTCTTTGGTCCAGTGAATATAATGTCAATGGGCAGAAAGAAATATGCTTTAGTCATTGTTGATGAGTACACCAGATACACCTGAGTGTACTTCTTAGCAAAGAAGGATGAAACTGCCCTAACTTTGATGGATCATGTGAAGCTATTGGACAAAGGATCACAGTACAAAGTGAAAGTTATAAGAAGTGATAATGGTACTGAATTCAGAAATTCTGAAATGGAAGCTTTCTGCAAGGAAAGAGGAGTGAAGCAAGAATTTTCTGCACCTGGAACTCCACAGCAAAACGGTGTAGTTGAAAGAAAGAACAAAACCCTAATCGAAGCTGCCAGAACAATGCTCGATGAAGCAAAATTGCCAACTTATTTCTGGGCAGAAGCTGTTCAAACAGCTTGTTTTACTCAAAATGCTACACTGATCAACAAGCATGGGAAACCACCATATGAGATGGTGAAGAATAAGAAGCCAAATTTGAAATATTTTCATATTTTTGGATGCAAGTGTTTTGTGTTGAAAACTCATCCTGAACAATTGACCAAGTTTGACTTAAAAGCTGATGAAGGAATTTTTGTTGGATACCCACTATCAACTAAAGCATTCAGAGTCTACAATCTAAGAACTAAAGTGATCATGGAATCTATACATGTGTCATTTGATGACAAGAAAATAACTGGAATAGAAGATGAAGAATATCATGATCAACTTCGCTTTGAAAATGAAGATCTATACTCTGATGATGTAAACTCTGATGCAGCAAATCCAACAAACTCTGACGAAGCATACTCTGATCCTCTACTGGTAAACACTGACGAATTTTCTCTGACAGAACAAAATAGAGAACCAGTTGAGGGGGAGCGTGAAGAAACTTCAGGAACTTCTCAAAGTAATGACTCAAATTCTGAAAGAGGGTCAAATATAGAATCGAACAAAAACTCTGAGTCAAACTCTGAAAGTTCAAATACTAAACAATCCAATTCAGGGGGAGCCTCAGAGAATGCAAATAGTCAAGAAGAAAATCAGGAGAGCATGGATCAAGGGGGAGGATCTAATAATGATAATAGAAGCCAATTACCAACAACAATGGCAATAAAGATTTTTCTGGCCTATGCTGCTCACAAGAAGTTTAAAGTCTTTCAGATGGATGTGAAAAGTGCTTTTCTCAATGGGAAACTTGAAGAAGAAGTATTTGTTGAACAACCACCAGGGTTTGTAGATTCCAAACATCCAGATTATGTCTACAGACTTGATAAGGCATTATATGGACTAAAGCAGGCACCTAGAGCATGGTATGAAACTCTGGCTCAATTTCTTTTAGAAAGTGGGTTCACTAGAGGTACAATTGACAAAACCTTGTTCTATTTTAATTTTGGTGATGATTTGCTGTTAGTTCAAATCTATGTGGATGACATAATTTTTGGGTCTACTAATGACAAACTCTGCAAGAAATTTGCCAAGCTTATGCAGTCAAGATATCAAATGAGTATGATGGGAGAGCTTAGTTATTTTCTAGGCTTACAGGTCAAGCAAACAGATGATGGGATTTTTATCAATCAAGAAAAATATACCAGAAATCTTCTCAAGAAATTTGGTATGCTTGATAGTTCATCTGCTACAACTCCTATGGCAACTGCAACAAAGCTAGACAAAGACACAGGAGCCTCAGTAGATATGACAAACTATAGAGGAATGATAGGGTCTCTTCTTTATCTCACTGCAAGCAGACCTGATATCATGTATGCAACATGTCTTTGTGCAAGATTTCAAGCAGACCCCAGAGAGCCACATCTAACAGCTGTGAAGAGGATTTTCAAATATCTCAAAGGAACCATAACTCTTGGTTTGTGGTATCCTAGAGAATCAGAGTTTAAATTAATTGGTTACTCTGATGCAGATTTTGCAGGCTGTAAGATTGATAGAAAAAGCACAAGTGGAAGCTGTCAATTTCTTGGTGACAGATTAGTTTCTTGATACAGCAAGAAACAGAAATCAATTTCCACATCCACAGCAGAAGTAGAGTATATAGCTGCTGGTAGCTGTTGTACACAGATTTTATGGATGAAGAATCAATTGCTGGACTATGGATTAATGTACTCTAGAATACCTATTTACTGTGATAATCAAGATTCAAAGTGCTATTGCTATGACAGGTAATCCAGTACAACACTCCATGACCAAGCACATCAGCATAAGGTATCATTCTATCAGGGAACATGTGGAAGAAGGAAACATTGAGCTTCATTTTGTGTCTATAGACCAACAGCTTGCAGATATCTTCACCAAACCTTTGAGTGAAGCTACCTTTACAAGGCTGGTAAATGAACTTGGAATGATTTCTGGTTTTGACTAGAAATACTGGTTAGATTCAAAATCTATACATGATTGATTTAATGCTCATGGTTCTTTGCATGTGTTAACTGTTATTTGTACCAGCATGTTAAACTCTGATAGTAAACTCTGTTAGTTATACTCTGTCAGTCATACTCTGTCGGTTAAACTCTGATGTCAAACTCTGATTGTGATTTTTGTCTGAAACATATGGACCGATGAAGAAAATTGTATGAAGCATGATTTTCAGTAAGTAATCATGAATCCTTCTAAGTATTATAAATTCTAAATTACAAAATGTGCAGAAATTTTACACAGCATGATACTGTCTCTATATTTATAGCATCTCTTAGTTTATTGATCCTATACACTGAGTCTGTATTAGCTGTTTGCACTTTCTCTCATAACTTAATTGTATTTACTGATGAAAAGTCTAAACTCTGATAATTAATTGCAAATATTTCACCCTCAAATCAAAAGATGCCAAAAAGTGCACAAATTCCTTTGAGATCATGTTGTGCCTAGGAAGATCCAGGAACTTATTGTATGAAATAAGGGCTAAAATCTTTGATTTTTGGTGACTAGTGCCAACCACTGATTACTGGAAAAATTAAAAAAAAAAAATTATAAAGGGGGTGAAAATAAAAGATATATCCAAATGAAAGGATATCAGAATACAGAGTTTAGATATAAAAATCAGATTTTATTTTATATGAGAGTTTGAGCAACCAGTTTTTACTGCTTTAGTTTGTGGATTTTATGCACTTTGAGATGATCTAAATATGTATATTCAGTAAACTCTGCTATTCACACACACAAAAAAATACTCACACCTGTACAGTTTGTGAAAAGAGTTTATTTATAAAGAAGGAGGACTGGTAAACACTGATGAACTGTGCACTCTACGCCGAGGTAATTTAATTTTAATCTCTGATGATTAAAATAAATTTTGTTTGTTTCAGGCATATTACGATTTTGAGAAAAGACATTTGTTTTGAAAATTCAAAAAGAGTATGATTGGATAGTTGTTCGAGAATGTATTAAACAGAGGAGAGAGGTTGAGTGTCTAGAAAAGTGTAAAAGGCGGTAATTATTGCTGTTTTTACTGCGCATGCGCATTGGAAACTGTCAATTACTGCTGTCAGTCATTGCATGTGTGCCACGTGTCCCACTCACACCTTTTACGGAGTAAGACAGTTGTGTGTATTGATTAGAAACTGTTCAGTTTTTAATTAATTCTTTTGTATTAATATCCAATACACAAACTCATTTGAACTTTTCACAACTTATTCCAATTCACACATTTTCACAAACACTTTTACTGCAAACACTCTCAAAAAATTTCTAAGTCATTCTCTGATTATTTCTAAATCGTTCTAATGGCTTCTACTGCTTTTGTATCCTCTGATCTTGAATTTGTTCCTAACAACTATGCTGCTCCATTGGCTAATGAGAACGCACCGGAGGCGTTTCATCTGATGCAGAATTTTCTTGCCCAATCTCCAATCGGGCGTGCTCTTGTAGAACCAGAGAAGCTTTCTGGATTACAAATTAGAAGCTTCTGGGAGACTGGTGTCTATGATGATGGTGGTGAATCAGGAACACCATCCATTATTTTCGAGTTTCAAGAAACAGAGTATTTTATTACTCCTGGTACAGTTCGTGTAGCTATGGGCTTTGGTGAGCATACTGCTTACACCATTGCTGTTGTTTCCTTGATCTGATTCTGAGGACAGAATCCTATTAAGGGGGGAAGGATGTAATATCCGTGAATTTTATTATTTGATTAAATGATATATTTAATCTAAAATATTTATGTTGGAATATTGGAATATTATTATATGATATTTAGTGTGTGATTATGTGCTAAATGGTGAGTCGGAAGCCCCTTTCAAAAATTTCGTCATTTGGAATTTTCTTCAAATTTGAGCCGTTTTGATAATTCAAGAGCCCCGTTGAAATTTCGTACATTCATTTTTAATTCTTCGTCTTTCGTATTCGAATCGTTATCGAAAGGGTTATGGGATTCTATTTAACCCTACCTATTTGATTCTGCAAATTAATTTCAATTTTTGATCCGAAAAAGGAAAAATCGTTCCGAACCCTAATTGCTTAAGGGGACGGATTTATCGTTCTATATCAATATTGAAGTTGTTATAGCCCTAGTATTCTTGAGCATTAGTTATATAATGATATATATCAATCTGGATAATCATCAACCTTTTTAACCCCTTATTTTTAGTAAAACGTGTTTTTGACCTAATTAGGGTTTTTAAACGATCTAACGAATCAATATCGATCCAAAAATGTTATTTGGGGTATTATTTTTCCAGAAATATAAAAAGACCAATCAGACTTCATAACCCTAGCAATTCTTCAGAAATTACTCAAAAATATTCGAAATTCCCAAAAATTATTTTGTGTTCTTGATCTTCAATCAATTCGTTCTAAGGGTTATTGAAGTCCAAATTTGAAGTTCTTATACTCAAATCGAAGCCCCAAAAATCTAGTTTCAGAATCTTCCAACCTCATCATCATCTGGTAAGTATTCGATTTTATATTGATTTTACAAGTTTCGAATTAAAATTAGGGTTCTTAATTAATTTGGGGATTTTCATTCTGTTGATTCTCCGTTCAATTGGTTGCTTCTAACATGTTCCTAGGGTTCTAATTAGCAAGAATCCATGCTTTAATTTCATGTTTAAGTTCAATTTAGTCGGGTTTGATTTTCGGGTTTTGACCCGATTTCTTCTTTCGATTTGTACGTTCTTGATATTGATCTGACATTGTTTTTGATAAAGGGCTTTGATTGTATGAGTTATAAGCTTTATTTTGGTATATTAATCTTTGAGTTTCATGTAGGATTTAAGTAGATCGGGTTTCCGGCCGAGGTCGTCGCCGGCGAGTTCTTTGAATGAATTCTGGGCACGATTCCGGCATGGGACAGATGTGTGTGTATGTGGGTTGTGTTTGTCTTGCAAAAGCGAACAAAAGCCCTATGGTTTGGTTTTGTTTTGATCGGAAACGGCGAAGTCCGGCCACCGGACGCCGGCCGGATTCTGGAAAACCCAGATTCCGGCGGGTTGTTCTTGGTGACCCGGATTCGTTCTTCCCGACCCGTTTACCCGATTTTTTGACCCGGTTTCAATCTTCAAAACCCTAATTCATTTTCAGAAAACTGTTTTTGAATTTTATTTTTTAAAATTTAATTCGAAAATAGTTTAAAAACTTTAAAAATTCATATTTTTATTTTAAAAATATATTTTAATATCAGAAAAATTCTGATAAATTATATTTATTATTTTAAATCCGAAAATTGATTAAACTTAATTATTTTAATTATTTTTAATTAATAATTAATTTATTAATTAATTGGTTAATTCTTTTAATCAATTAATTCTTAAAAATTAATTATTAATTAGATTTAATTAATTAAAAATTCAGTTTAATTATTTTCAAGCCTATTTATTTATTTAAAAATAGTTTGAGCATTTAAAGAGTGTCAATTAATTTTATTAATTGATTTATTTTCATTTAAATGTTTATATTGGATTTAAAAATCCGATTTTTGATTTAAAAATTAGTACTGACTTATTAAAAATTCAAATGAGTTTCAGACGATGTTTTAAAAATATTTATAAGTGCAATATGGTTCATATTAATTGTGTGTTGTGTTTTATAGTCTGTATATGCCCGTGCTAGGGCAAATATCTGAGTTTTAAATATCGTAAATTATACCGGACGTCCGATACGTACCCGGTTACTTGTTTAAATGTGATTATTGATTGAATAAGTGTCGAGAGTAGAACGAGAATAGTTAGACTTATTGTAATGAGTTGTTTAATTATAGAATCGAGTTCCCGGAGCAAGGGAAAGGGGAAAGTAGAGTGAGCAGAGTCGATCCGACAGCAGCTTAGACCAGGCAAGTATCTGTGCCTTTACTTGTGATAAAAATTATTATTGTCTTGATTACTTGAATACCGTTATCCCCAGAACAATTCAAATTATCCATCTTTTAACCGCATTTGGACAACTGATTCCATTTCCTTAGAAATTCTTGATTCTTTGATTTGATCTGCATCGGAGACCCTTATTTCCAATTTACTTGATTATTGTTTACCACCTATTGTTGCTATTTATCATCCTTTGATTATCATTGACAACCTTTGATTATTTGACTTCCATCTTGACTACCAATTACGGTTATTGATTAACGATTACCAATATTGATTACCTTATTGAATGAGTACACTGTACCATTGAAACTACTCCATGATCATTTCTCGATCTTCGTTGATACTGAACAGTTGAAGCTCTTTTGCAATTACTATACATTCAGTTTATCTTATTGAGCATGTTATTGTTTATACCCTATTATAGAATTGGCATGTGTTTTTAAAAATGGACCAGTAATTGGTCGAAATAACTTAAGGCCCAGATTGGCCTGGGATCCAGTAGAGGACTATGACATGAGCTAGTCCGGGGTTGATGCGTGGCTGGCCAGCAGCACAACCTTTGATTTGAATAAAATGTATAAGCCAAATTCTAATCCTTTACTTCAATCATTATTGATACAAAGCATGTGTTAGCTAAATATTGTTGATTCTGATATCTTAAATTCATATCCTTACAACTGTGATAGAAATGATTCGTTGATGTTGCTGAGCAATTTTGGCTCACTCTTGCTTGTTGTTTTCTAACCCTATTCCAGTGAAGCGAGAGTATGAGTTGGCATAGCGTGACCGATAGTTCACCAGCAGTCAGGAGAGCCCCTCGAGTCACTGTTATTGGCAGGGTAGTTGTTGTTTTGCTTTTCTAGATTTAATGTCTAGATTTGAACTTTAGTTGTGATGTAATAACTCTGATAAAACTGGTTTGTAATAATAAAAGATTGTAGTAGCTTGTGTTCATTGCCATAATCTGGATGCGGTCTTGGTCAAGGGGTAATTGTGTCTTTATATATATTATGCATGTGTTAAATAGTATTCCGTTGGTCGGATGACTCCTCAAATCTGTACCCCGGGTTTGGAGGGCGTCACAGTTGGTATCAGAGCGAGGTTATGGCATTTGAAACAAGTTAGGACTTAGGGTCCAGGATAACATAGAGAGTTAGGAATTCACGTAAGGATATTAGGAGGTCAACTAGGGATATTACGCGTAGTAATTAAATGTGGTTATAATTGCAGCCCCCTAGTTCTAGTTCAGACTCAGACCCTTCCGAGGATACGATAGCAGAGATACCTACACCCGTTGAGAGAGCAGGACCATCTCGGCCAGTGCGATATCAGCCTAGGCATCAGGACCCAGTAGTCAGGAGAGATCAGATACCTTGTCCTATTCCACTCCGACAAGTAGCCCCAGCACCAGCATCTCAGGCATCAGTTTGTGGGCCTTTGTATCAGTTATGTGAGCCACCAGTTCCACACCATGTGTATCAGAGGGTGAGAAGAGAGAAGGATTTCCTTTATGGACAGGTTATGGAGATGGGTAGGATTCGTTCGATCGAGGCAGCCGCTGTCAGAGAGAGAGACAGACTTAGAGATCAGATGAGAGACATTCAGATGAGGTTTAGGGTTACGAGGACTTTGGTTGAGACTCGATTGCATGGATTAGCTTCTAGTCGAGAGGGAGAGACAGTAGCAGGGATGAGACAGATTTTGGATTATGCGATGAGTGAGATTGCAGAGGTTTCAGGACCCCCGTTATGGCCGGCAGGAGCAGGTGATCTGTGAGCAGGTATCGGTAGCAGACAGATGTGACATGGATGTATGGTTCTAGATAGTTAGTATATAGATGCATATTGTAGAATCAGAAGTGCACCGGGCTTATAGGAACGCCTCGGGTTGTTGTTGCATTTTTGTTGTTGTATTGCTGGTCGGCAGTTATGGTTCAGCCATGATATATTTTCTTTTGAAGCGTTCTACGCTTGTACTGACTCTATCTATATATATATGATAAACCTCTTTTATAGAACTGTATTTATTCCCCTGTCATTCATTTCCAACATCATAACTGTTATTCTACTTATTGCAACGAGTGTATCCATACACCGTTGAGAAGATCTGTAAACCTTCGAGATATCAATTGTGATCCTTCCTTCTCTTATATGAACTATTTGATTAAGCCAATTATTGTTTATTCATCAGCGATATGGCTCCTAGATGACAAACCCGTTCAACTGATACTTCTGACCAAGAAGGTCAACAAAATACACCTCCCACAGGCCGTGTGGACCCGATGGTAATCCAGTTGTTAAATACCCTTACTCAACAGACTGCCGCATTAGCACAGCAGCAACGTGCATTTCAGCAACAGCTCTTAGAACAGCAGCAACAGCATCAGCAACATCAGCATCAGCAGCATCAACAACAGCACCAGCAAGCAGCACCGGCAGTTACGTTCAAATCTTTCCAGGCAGCAAAACCTCCAGAATTTAAAGGATCAGCAGACCCTGTAGAGGCTAAGGCATGGTTGAAAGAGATGGAAAAGGCTTTTGCCTTGATAGAGGTGACAGAGGACAAGAAGACAGAGTATGCAAGCTATTTTCTGAAGAATGAGGCTAGTTATTGGTGGGAAACGAGTAGGGCTATGGAGCCCGAGGGATTGATTACGTGGGCAAGATTCACAGAGTTGTTTTTGGAAAGGTATTTTCCGGACTATATGAGAGATCAGATGGAATTGAAGTTTTTGGAATTAAAGCAGGGAAGCATGACAGTGCCCCAATATGAAACAAGGTTTACGGAGTTGTCAAGGTTTGTTCCAACCTATGTGGATACGGAAAAGAAGAAGGCCAAGAGGTTCCAGTAGGGACTGAGGTCTTGGATTCGTAGTAAGTTAGCTGTATTGGAGTTGGACACCTATGCAGCGGTGGTCCAAAAGGCAATGATTGCAGAGGCAGAGAGTGATTCTTACATGAAAGAGAAGGAGAACAAGAAAAGGAAAGCAGGGATACCCGATAAGGGACAGCAGCAGGGAAGTTTTCAAGGGCAAGCAAATAAGAAGCTGGGATTTCAGCACGGAAGGAATACAAGTTTTAGGAAACCAGACACCGGAAGCGTAGGACAAGATAACCGTCTACTAACCGGCAGTCAGCAGGGACTTTCTAGACCCCCACTACCAGAATGCAAGACATGCGGGAAGCGACATCTAGGGATATGCCATCGATTGAATGTCACATGCTTTAAATGCAATCAGAAGGGACATTATTCCCGGGATTGCAAGATAGGCATCGTGTGTCATCGGTGTAAGAAACCAGGTCACGTGATTAAGGACTGCAGAGCACCAGCAACCGTGAACAATATGATTCGGGCAATTGAAGCACCCCCAGTTGTTAACGTCCAGCCGTTAGCCAGGACCTACAATATGTCAATGGGAGAAGCAGTGAGAGATTCCGACGTGGTGGCAGGTACACTTCTAGTAAATTCTATTCCTACACAAGTGTTAATAGATTCGGGAGCGACGAAGTCTTTTATTTCTGAGACGTTTGCTCGTAGATTGAATTGCGTAACGAAACCTTTAAGTGGAGTGTTGACTATAGAGATAGCTAATCAGGATCGTATCGCGGTCAGTTCATATTATCCCCGTTGTGAGATAGAGATTTTGGGAAATCGTTTTTATGTTGACTTGTTACCTTTTAAGTTAGGTGAATTTGATGTGATATTAGGGATGGATTGGTTGACTGAGCATGATGCAAGTATTGATTGTAAGAATAAGAGGGTTACTTTGATTACCCTAGAAAAGAAAGAGATAATATTTAGAGGAGAGAAACAAAGAAAGAGGTTCCTGACAATGATTCAGGCTAAGAGGTTATTAAGGCAAGGTTGTGAGGCGTATCTAGCTTATGTGATAGATATAGATAAGGAAGTTTCTAAGTTAGAAGATATTCCAGTCGTAAATGAGTTTCCAGATGTTTTTCCGGAAGAATTACCAGGTTTACCTCCAGATAGAGAGATTGAATTTGCGATAGACTTAGTACCAGGCGCGGAGCCAGTATCGAAGGCCCCTTACAGAATGGCACCAGTGGAGATGAAGGAATTGGCTGATCAACTGCAAGATTTGCTAGAAAAAGGAATTATTAGACCCAGCGTTTCACCGTGGGGAGCACCAGTACTGTTTGTCAAGAAAAAGGATGGAAGCATGAGATTGTGTATAGACTATCGGGAGTTGAACAAGCTGACCATTAAGAACAAGTATCCGTTACCTCGAATAGATGATCTGTTTGACCAGCTGAAGGGAGCGGTACATTTTTCAAAGATCGACCTACGGTCAGGATATCACCAATTGAAGATTAGACCAGACGACATACCGAAGACAGCCTTTCGAACAAGGTATGGGCACTATGAATTTTTAGTAATGGCGTTTGGACTAACGAATGCACCCGCAGCTTTTATGGATCTAATGAACAGGATTTTCAAGAGATATTTGGACAAGTTTGTAGTGGTATTCATCGACGACATCTTGATATACTCGAGGACAGAAGAAGAGCATGCAGACCAGTTGCGAATTGTGTTAGAAACGTTGAGACAAGAAGGACTATACGCGAAGTTTTCCAAGTGTGAATTCTGGTTGAAAGAAGTTCATTTCTTAGGACACGTGGTGAGCAGCGAAGGCATCAAAGTGGACCCAGCAAAGATAGAGGCAGTGAAAGATTGGGAGAGACCAAGGACACCGACTGAAGTCAGAAGTTTCTTGGGATTAGCCGGATACTACCGGAGATTTGTGCAAGATTTTGCGAAGATAGCTACTCCAATGACCAAGCTGACAAGGAAAAGCGAGCGATTCATATGGAACGAAAAGTGCGAAGAAGGCTTCCAAGAGTTAAAGAAAAGACTAACTACGGCACCGGTATTGATGTTACCAGACGATCAAGGTCATTTCGTAATCTATAGTGATGCGTCGTATAAAGGATTAGGATGCGTACTTATGCAACATGACAAGGTGATTGCTTATGCGTCAAGACAGTTGAGACCCCACGAACAGAAGTACCCTACACACGATTTGGAGTTAGCAGCTATTGTGTTTGCTTTGAAGATATGGAGACACTACTTGTATGGAGAAAGATGTGAAATTTACACCGATCACAAAAGTTTGAAGTATATCTTTACTCAGAAAGAGCTGAACATGAGGCAACGAAGATGGTTAGAACTAATCAAGGACTACGACGTTTCTATTAACTATCATCCCGGCAAGGCAAATGTGGTAGCAGATGCATTGAGCAGAAAAGAGAGATTAAACACACTAATGATGACCAAAGAGTTATACAAGGAATTTGAGAAGTTAGAAATCGAAGTAATTAATCCGAAGAACGCGACGGAAATGATTTATACCATGACGTTTCAACCTGAATTGTTGGAGAAGATACGAAAATGCCAAGAGCAAGTTATGAACGACGATGTGAGTAAAATGACAGGTGAGGAAATATGTAGCCAACCGGACGACAAAGGGATCTTGAGATTTGCTTCTCGGATATGGATACCTAACGTAACGGAACTGAAAAGTGAGATTCTGCACGAAGCACATAACTCGAAGTATTCAATTCATCCAGGGAGTACGAAGATGTATCGAGATCTTAAGACGAACTTTTGGTGGCCAGATATGAAGAGAGAGATTGCGGAATGGGTAAGTAAATGCTTTACGTGTCAAAGAGTTAAGGCGGAACATCAGAGACCAAGTGGATTACTTCAACCATTGGAGATTCCCGAATGGAAGTGGGAACACATTGCGATGGACTTTGTAGTAGGATTGCCTAGAACAAAAGCTAACCATGATGCCATCTGGGTTGTCGTGGATCGATTGACGAAATCTGCGCATTTTCTTCCGATTAACGAGAGATTCTCGCTGGATAAGTTAGTTCATATTTACATAAAAGAAATCGTAGTACGACATGGAGTTCCAGTATCGATAGTGTCTGATAGAGACCCTCGATTCAATTCAAGATTTTGGAGGAGTTTTCAAGAGTGTTTGGGCACCGAGTTGAGAATGAGTACGGCTTATCATCCGCAGACGGACGGTCAAAGCGAAAGGACAATTCAGACTATTGAAGATATGCTTAGGACATGTGCACTTGATTTTGAAGGCAGTTGGGACGATCATCTACCCTTGGTGGAATTTTCATATAATAATAGTTTTCACGCGAGCATCGGAATGCCACCTTACGAAGCTTTGTATGGACGAAAGTGTCGATCTCCAGTATATTGGGAAGAAGTTGGTGAACGGAAAATGATAGGACCAGAACTAGTACAACGAACAAAAGAAGTGATTCAATTGATTCAGAGAAGATTGATAACAGCTCAAGACCGACAGAAAAGGTATGCGGATCTAGCCAGAAAGGATGTGGGATTCGAGGAAGGAGAGCAAGTGTTACTAAAAGTTTCCCCATGGAAAGGATTAGTTAGATTTGGAAAGAAAGGGAAGTTGAGTCCGAGATATGTTGGGCCGTTTGAGATTTTGAAGAAGGTAGGCGAGGTAGCTTACGAGTTGGCATTGCCACCGCATATGCAGCAAGTTCATAATGTATTTCATGTATCTATGCTTAAGAAGTATCGACCAGATTCGAATCATGTAATAGAGTATGAACCAATAGAGGTCCAGGCAGATTTATCATATGTAGAACGACCAATTCAGATAGTGGATCGTAAGGAGAAAGTACTAAGGAATAAGACAGTAGCGTTAGTGAGAGTTTTGTGGAGGAATCCTAAAGTAGAAGAGTCTACCTGGGAGTTAGAGAGTGAGATGTTAGAGAAGTATCCCCAGTTGTTTCCTTGATCTGATTCTGAGGACAGAATCCTATTAAGGGGGGAAGGATGTAATATCCGTGAATTTTATTATTTGATTAAATGATATATTTAATCTAAAATATTTATGTTGGAATATTGGAATATTATTATATGATATTTAGTGTGTGATTATGTGCTAAATGGTGAGTCGGAAGCCCCTTTCAAAAATTTCGTCATTTGGAATTTTCTTCAAATTTGAGCCGTTTTGATAATTCAAGAGCCCCGTTGAAATTTCGTACATTCATTTTTAATTCTTCGTCTTTCGTATTCGAATCGTTATCGAAAGGGTTATGGGATTCTATTTAACCCTACCTATTTGATTCTGCAAATTAATTTCAATTTTTGATCCGAAAAAGGAAAAATCGTTCCGAACCCTAATTGCTTAAGGGGACGGATTTATCGTTCTATATCAATATTGAAGTTGTTATAGCCCTAGTATTCTTGAGCATTAGTTATATAATGATATATATCAATCTGGATAATCATCAACCTTTTTAACCCCTTATTTTTAGTAAAACGTGTTTTTGACCTAATTAGGGTTTTTAAACGATCTAACGAATCAATATCGATCCAAAAATGTTATTTGGGGTATTATTTTTCCAGAAATATAAAAAGACCAATCAGACTTCATAACCCTAGCAATTCTTCAGAAATTACTCAAAAATATTCGAAATTCCCAAAAATTATTTTGTGTTCTTGATCTTCAATCAATTCGTTCTAAGGGTTATTGAAGTCCAAATTTGAAGTTCTTATACTCAAATCGAAGCCCCAAAAATCTAGTTTCAGAACCTTCCAACCTCATCATCATCTGGTAAGTATTCGATTTTATATTGATTTTACAAGTTTCGAATTAAAATTAGGGTTCTTAATTAATTTGGGGATTTTCATTCTGTTGATTCTCCGTTCAATTGGTTGCTTCTAACATGTTCCTAGGGTTCTAATTAGCAAGAATCCATGCTTTAATTTCATGTTTAAGTTCAATTTAGTCGGGTTTGATTTTCGGGTTTTGACCCGATTTCTTCTTTCGATTCGTACGTTCTTGATATTGATCTGACATTGTTTTTGATAAAGGGCTTTGATTGTATGAGTTATAAGCTTTATTTTGGTATATTAATCTTTGAGTTTCATGTAGGATTTAAGTAGATCGGGTTTCCGGCCGAGGTCGTCGCCGGCGAGTTCTTTCAATGAATTCTGGGCACGATTCCGGCATGGGACAGATGTGTGTGTATGTGGGTTGTGTTTGTCTTGCAAAAGCGAACAAAAGCCCTATGGTTTGGTTTTGTTTTGATCGGAAACGGCGAAGTCCGGCCACCGGACGCCGGCCGGATTCTGGAAAACCCAGATTCCGGCGGGTTGTTCTTGGTGACCCGGATTCGTTATTCCCGACCCGTTTACCCGATTTTTCGACCCGGTTTCAATCTTCAAAACCCTAATTCATTTTCAGAAAACTGTTTTTGAATTTTATTTTTTTAAATTTAATTCGAAAATAGTTTAAAAACTTTAAAAATTCATATTTTTATTTTAAAAATATATTTTAATATCAGAAAAATTCTGATAAATTATATTTATTATTTTAAATCCGAAAATTGATTAAACTTAATTATTTTAATTATTTTTAATTAATAATTAATTTATTAATTAATTGGTTAATTCTTTTAATCAATTAATTCTTAAAAATTAATTATTAATTAGATTTAATTAATTAAAAATTCAGTTTAATTATTTTCAAGCCTATTTATTTATTTAAAAATAGTTTGAGCATTTAAAGAGTGTCAATTAATTTTATTAATTGATTTATTTTCATTTAAATGTTTATATTGGATTTAAAAATCCGATTTTTGATTTAAAAATTAGTAATGACTTATTAAAAATTCAAATGAGTTTCAGACGATGTTTTAAAAATATTTATAAGTGCAATATGGTTCATATTAATTGTGTGTTGTGTTTTATAGTCTGTATATGCCCGTGCTAGGGCAAATATCTGAGTTTTAAATATCGTAAATTATACCGGACGTCCGATACGTACCCGGTTACTTGTTTAAATGTGATTATTGATTGAATAAGTGTCGAGAGTAGAACGAGAATAGTTAGACTTATTGTAATGAGTTGTTTAATTATAGAATCGAGTTCCCGGAGCAAGGGAAAGGGGAAAGTAGAGTGAGCAGAGTCGATCCGACAGCAGCTTAGACCAGGCAAGTATCTGTGCCTTTACTTGTGATAAAAATTATTATTGTCTTGATTACTTGAATACCGTTATCCCCAGAACAATTCAAATTATCCATCTTTTAACCGCATTTGGACAACTGATTCCATTTCCTTAGAAATTCTTGATTCTTTGATTTGATCTGCATCGGAGACCCTTATTTCCAATTTACTTGATTATTGTTTACCACCTATTGTTGCTATTTATCATCCTTTGATTATCATTGACAACCTTTGATTATTTGACTTCCATCTTGACTACCAATTACGGTTATTGATTAACGATTACCAATATTGATTACCTTATTGAATGAGTACACTGTACCATTGAAACTACTCCATGATCCTTTCTCGATCTTCGTTGATACTGAACAGTTGAAGCTCTTTTGCAATTACTATACATTCAGTTTATCTTATTGAGCATGTTATTGTTTATACCCTACTATAGAATTGGCATGTGTTTTTAAAAATGGACCAGTAATTGGTCGGAATAACTTAAGGCCCAGATTGGCCTGGGATCCAGTAGAGGACTATGACATGAGCTAGTCCGGGGTTGATGCGTGGCTGGCCAGCAGCACAACCTTTGATTTGAATAAAATGTATAAGCCAAATTCTAATCCTTTACTTCAATCATTATTGATACAAAGCATGTGTTAGCTAAATATTGTTGATTCTGATATCTTAAATTCATATCCTTACAACTGTGATAGAAATGATTCGTTGATGTTGCTGAGCAATTTTGGCTCACTCTTGCTTGTTGTTTTCTAACCCTATTCCAGTGAAGCGAGAGTATGAGTTGGCATAGCGTGACCGATAGTTCACCAGCAGTCAGGAGAGCCCCTCGAGTCACTGTTATTGGCAGGGTAGTTGTTGTTTTGCTTTTCTAGATTTAATGTCTAGATTTGAACTTTAGTTGTGATGTAATAACTCTGATAAAACTGGTTTGTAATAATAAAAGATTGTAGTAGCTTGTGTTCATTGCCATAATCTGGATGCGGTCTTGGTCAAGGGGTAATTGTGTCTTTATATATATTATGCATGTGTTAAATAGTATTCCGTTGGTCGGATGACTCCTCAAATCTGTACCCCGAGTTTGGAGGGCGTCACAGTAATCTAGGTGATTTCTTATTACCTGAGTTGGTTCAACAGTTTTTGATCAATTCTACCCAAACACAATCTGAAGCTCAACCACAACCACAATCTGAACCACAGCCTGAACCTCTAGATACTGTTCTTCCCAATAAACCAAAATCTAGTGGTAGAACTAAGCATATGGGTTCTAAGCCATCAAGGATTTCTAAATCATCAGTTGATATTGGGGTGTCAACATCTGCTGGAACTTCAAGGAAGAAAAGAAGGGCAAATAGGCCATCTTTTGCTGACAATGAGATTTCACATCAGAAAAGAAGAAAGTTAGTAGCCAATTATCTTTTTGATAATGTGGATGAAGCTGTCCGGCATGAAGCTCCTGAAGTTGTTGTTGAGGAGCCTGTTGTAAATGCTGATGATGAGGACAGGATTTTTGTAGATACTGAAGCTCCTGAAGTTATTGTTCAGGAGGCTACTGAAAATGTTGAAGCAGTCTCTGTGCCTGACTTGGCAAATGCTGATATAGAGGCTGATTTTGATCAAGATGTTTTATTTGATGATTTTGATGCAAATGTTGAAGCACATCCTAGTATCAGTGTTTGTGATACTGAGGATGTGGCAGCTGATCAACCCACCCAAATTCTAGATGAGTCTCTTACAACTCATACAGAGATTCTCTCTGTCAATAATTCAATTCCTGAAATGGGTGAGGAGGTTGATCAGGAAATTGAAGCTGCTGTAGAGGTGATAAATGCAGATACAACAGAGGATATGGTTAAGACTGTTCCTGAAGAAACAGAGGTTTTTGCAAATGTAAACTCTGAGAATGTTGAAGCTGTTGCGGAGCAAGTTCTTGAAGAAGCTGCACAGATAAATACTGAAGCTACTGCAGAGAATGCATTTGAAGAAGCTGCAGAGCCTATCCAAGACAATGTTGATGCAGATGATAATCAAAATTCTGAACATTCTCTTCATGCAAACTCTGGGATCAATGCTGAACTTTCAGACTCTGATGAGTCTATGCCTTTTCTAAGAGATCCTACAGCAGAGTCTATCAAAGCAAATCACAATGCCACTGAAGATCATTTCAGGGAAATGCATTATGCTAATTGGTCAGGAGCAGACTGCATTTTCTCTACTCAAAGGGCTGCTGATTTTGTACATAAGACTGCTACAGAGATTACTAATCCTGAGTTATTATCACATTTTAAGGCGACCATTGTTCAACTTAAATCATTGCACAACCGCTTTGATGAGACTCACAAGGTTGTTCTTGGATTGAGTAATGATATTGCTCTTAAGGAGTTAGCACTAAAGAAAGATAGAGCTCAATTTACATCTATGGTAAAGGATCAAGAAGAGATTAAGCAGAGGCTAACAAGGGTTGAGAGCAATCAAGCTCACATATCTACTAAGATTGACTCTATTGCTGCATCACTTGAGTTGCTGACATCAGTTTTTATTCCTGATGATGTCAAAAAGGGGGAGAAGATACCTAAAGACAAATGCAGAAGGACTCCAACTTTGAGACTGAGGGATGATTCAAATGATGATGGAAGCAGGGAAACAGAGAAAAGGTCAAAGTCTTCTCAAGAGCAAGGGCGACTTAGGTCAAACTCTGCTAGACAGACAAACTCTGAAAGGTTAAACTCTGGTAGTCAATCTTCTTCAAGACTTAAAAGTCTAGTGATTTCATCAAATCCAACTACTGATGAAGAGATTGCAGCTAAGATTTTCATGGAAGAACATGGTGGTGAAGCCACAGTTGAAGATATAGATGCTGAGATGAAGCTTCTTGCTAAAGAACACCAGAAAAAGATTGAAGCTGGTACTTATAAGAAGAAATCAGTAAAGGCTCCTAGAAAGAAAGAAATTGGAATTTCTATCAAAGAAAATACTCAACAGAGTATACAATACACAAGGAGGCCTGTGATTGCAAACACTGACAAAGGAAAAGGCAAATTGATTGAAGAGCCTGAGTTATCAAAGAAGGCTTATTCAACCTCTGACATGGCTCATGTTGAATCAAGATCTAATAAATCAACCACTGACGTTGCTCAAGTTGATGATTATGTTAAAGTTGTGACAACCTCTGACACTGCTCAAGTTGTACAAACTCAATTAATATCTCCACAACTCCAAGGTACTTTTCGAAGATCATCTAAAGATGAAACTCTGAAGCCAGGAAATGTGAACATTTTACAAAGCAGAACTGTAATGGGAAAAGAATCTTATGATAGATCTGGCTTGGGTTCACATAGAGAGAAAAGAGTGAATAACAGTCCTTTAGATCATACATCACTGGCAGAATCTGGTGTTGGGGTAACTCAAGAAAACCTTGACAAGTTAGAGTCTGTTCAGATGATTTATCACAGAGGAATCAAAAAGGAGTTTCTGTTATATTTTATGGCTGATGGAAGAGTTTATAGAGTTGGAGAAGTTGATATTCATCTAAAACTATGGGAAGAGCTGGAGTATGTTTTATATCTGCTAAGAGTGAAAAATCAAAGTACTCACAATGCTGCTCAAGTTTTAAGAGAGAGAATGATGAAGTCTAAAGTCTTGTGTGGAGCCAGAATTTCAAGTGCTTATGTTCCTAAGTACAGAGATGCTCATGGAAAGCTTGTAGAGATGAAAAGGAACAGTGCTAAATTCAATACAACACTTGGAATTAAAGTGTTGGAATTTAACTTGGAGTCAGACAAGTCTTATTTTATCAGGCTAGGGAATGAGATGAGGAGAAATAGCATCTATTCTCTGAGAGCTGCTATCTATCAGACTGGAGAGAGTGATCAAGAATTGAAGGAATTGAAAAAATCATGGTAGATGAGCTAGAAAAGGCTGAAAGAAGACTACTCATTGATTATCTCAGAACAGTGCCTGACATTGAAGAGATTAAGTAAAGTCTGACTGTAAGTTTTTAAAGTTTTCTGTTCTAAGTTAAAGTTAAACTCTGATTATATTTAAACACTGCATTTGTTATATGTTTTGACATCATCAATTATCTATTAACTTGTACATCTTTATTATGCACAAGTTGGGGGAGATTGTTAGATATAATTGCTAATGATTGTTTTATCAGTGTTTAAGTACCAGGTACTCATCAGAGTTTACTGGAAGCCAGTCAGAGTTTATTAAAGTCTGACGGGGAGAAAAGTTTACTTTAGCTGTCGGTGCTGATATAAAGATTCTAGAAGCAATATATCTTGAAGATGGAAAGAAGCAAGATATATTGAGACGGTTAAGGAAATGGAACAGAAGACAGAAGCAATCCTAATTTGATATAAATTGTATAGCTAATTTATAGGAATATCAATTAGAGATTGATTCTATATAGCTGTGTACTATATAAACACATATAGGTTAACCCTAAAAGGGAAGCGAATACTGAATACATTATTCTTGTAACCTAGCAGCTCTCTGTGATTCTTTAACATCACTGAGAGAAGAATTATATATATAATTCAGTTGTTGATTCAGAAACAGTGTTCTCGATTGTTATTATCATACTTATATTGATTATATATTGTGTATTCGGCCTAACACCTATGTTGCTGAAGGTAAGAGTTGGGATGACACTGACAGTGATGAAGAAGCAGGTGAGATTGGGAACCTTGCTTTAATGGCTAAAGAGGAAAGCACTTCATCTAGATACATGTCAGAGGTAAAGTTTACTGATACTGAAATGATTCGTCATCTTGGTGGTACCTTAGCTTGTGCTCGCACTGAAAATGATAGAATAATTCTTTTGAACACAACTCTTGAACATGAGGTAAAAGAATTAAAACTAGTGCATGTTAATCAGGATGAACTTACTAAAAAAAATAGCATTTCTTGAGAATAGGGTTAAATGTTATATTCAACTGGAAACCATTCTCAAGGAAGAGAATAGTGAGCTTAAGACTAAAGCTAATGCCTATTACAACTCTTGTAAGACGGCTAAAGAGATTCTCAATAAACAAGCTATTGGTAATCATGTCAGTATAGGTTATGATTATAATGAGGCTATTGGATTGCTTGGCATTAATTCCCCTTGTAGAGTCAGTACTGAAGGAAGGGGTATTCCATATGTGCTTAAGGGTATTGAAAACCCTTCTGTAAAGAATCCGAGGTAGATCCTCTAAATGAATACTCTATCATTATTGCTGAGGAGATTCGTGAAGAAGATATTGCTTTGGAAGTTGCACAGTCCAAAAAATGTATATCTGATATTCCAGTCAAAGTTGCTACAACTAAAAAGACTAAATCAGATATCCATAAGTTGGATCAAAACAACTGTAGAACTAACATGCCTGCTGTTAATTCTTCTCATAAAGCTGTCCAGCATGAAGCTCCTGAAGTTGTTGTTGAGGAGCCTGTTGTAGATGCTGATGATGAGGACAGGATTTTTGTAGATACTGAAGCTCCTGAAGTTATTGTTCAGGAGGCTACTGAAAATGTTGAAGCAGTCTCTGTGCCTGACTTGGCAAATGCTGATATAGAGGCTGATTTTGATCAAGATGTTTTATTTGATGATTTTGATGCAAATGTTGAAGCACATCCTAGTATCAGTGTTTGTGATACTGAGGATGTGGCAGCTGATCAACCCACCCAAATTCTAGATGAGTCTCTTACAACTCATACAGAGATTCTCTCTGTCAATAATTCAATTCCTGAAATGGGTGAGGAGGTTGATCAGGAAATTTATCCAAGACAATGTTGATGCAGATGATAATCAAAATTCTGAACATTCTCTTCATGCAAACTCTGGGATCAATGCTGAACTTTCAGACTCTGATGAGTCTATGCCTTTTCTAAGAGATCCTACAGCAGAGTCTATCAAAGCAAATCACAATGCCACTGAAGATCATTTCAGGGAAATGCATTATGCTAATTGGTCAGGAGCAGACTGCATTTTCTCTACTCAAAGGGCTGCTGATTTTGTACATAAGACTGCTACAGAGATTACTAATCCTGAGTTATTATCACATTTTAAGGCGACCATTGTTCAACTTAAATCATTGCACAACCGCTTTGATGAGACTCACAAGGTTGTTCTTGGATTGAGTAATGATATTGCTCTTAAGGAGTTAGCACTAAAGAAAGATAGAGCTCAATTTACATCTATGGTAAAGGATCAAGAAGAGATTAAGCAGAGGCTAACAAGGGTTGAGAGCAATCAAGCTCACATATCTACTAAGATTGACTCTATTGCTGCATCACTTGAGTTGCTGACATCAGTTTTTATTCCTGATGATGTCAAAAAGGGGGAGAAGATACCTAAAGACAAATGCAGAAGGACTCCAACTTTGAGACTGAGGGATGATTCAAATGATGATGGAAGCAGGGAAACAGAGAAAAGGTCAAAGTCTTCTCAAGAGCAAGGGCGACTTAGGTCAAACTCTGCTAGACAGGCAAACTCTGAAAGGTTAAACTCTGGTAGTCAATCTTCTTCAAGACTTAAAAGTCTAGTGATTTCATCAAATCCAACTACTGATGAAGAGATTGCAGCTAAGATTTTCATGGAAGAACATGGTGGTGAAGCCACAGTTGAAGATATAGATGCTGAGATGAAGCTTCTTGCTAAAGAACACCAGAAAAAGATTGAAGCTGGTACTTATAAGAAGAAATCAGTAAAGGCTCCTAGAAAGAAAGAAATTGGAATTTCTATCAAAGAAAATACTCAACAGAGTATACAATACACAAGGAGGCCTGTGATTGCAAACACTGACAAAGGAAAAGGCAAATTGATTGAAGAGCCTGAGTTATCAAAGAAGGCTTATTCAACCTCTGACATGGCTCATGTTGAATCAAGATCTAATAAATCAACCACTGACGTTGCTCAAGTTGATGATTATGTTAAAGTTGTGACAACCTCTGACACTGCTCAAGTTGTACAAACTCAATTAATATCTCCACAACTCCAAGGTACTTTTCGAAGATCATCTAAAGATGAAACTCTGAAGCCAGGAAATGCGAACATTTTACAAAGCAGAACTGTAATGGGAAAAGAATCTTATGATAGATCTGGCTTGGGTTCACATAGAGAGAAAAGAGTGAATAACAGTCCTTTAGATCATACATCACTGGCAGAATCTGGTGTTGGGGTAACTCAAGAAAACCTTGACAAGTTAGAGTCTGTTCAGATGATTTATCACAGAGGAATCAAAAAGGAGTTTCTGTTATATTTTATGGCTGATGGAAGAGTTTATAGAGTTGGAGAAGTTGATATTCATCTAAAACTATGGGAAGAGCTGGAGTATGTTTTATATCTGCTAAGAGTGAAAAATCAAAGTACTCACAATGCTGCTCAAGTTTTAAGAGAGAGAATGATGAAGTCTAAAGTCTTGTGTGGAGCCAGAATTTCAAGTGCTTATGTTCCTAATTACAGAGATGCTCATGGAAAGCTTGTAGAGATGAAAAGGAACAGTGCTAAATTCAATACAACACTTGGAATTAAAGTGTTGGAATTTAACTTGGAGTCAGACAAGTCTTATTTTATCAGGCTAGGGAATGAGATGAGGAGAAATAGCATCTATTCTCTGAGAGCTGCTATCTATCAGACTGGAGAGAGTGATCAAGAATTGAAGGAATTGAAGAAAATCATGGTAGATGAGCTAGAAAAGGCTGAAAGAAGACTACTCGTTGATTATCTCAGAACAGTGCCTGACATTGAAGAGATTAAGTAAAGTCTGACTGTAAGTTTTTAAAGTTTTCTGTTCTAAGTTAAAGTTAAACTCTGATTATATTTAAACATTGCATTTGTTATATGTTTTGACATCATCAATTATCTATTAACTTGTACATCTTTATTATGCACAAGTTGGGGGAGATTGTTAGATATAATTGCTAATGATTGTTTTATCAGTGTTTAAGTACCAGGTACTCATCAGAGTTTACTGGAAGCCAGTCAGAGTTTATTAAAGTCTGACGGGGAGAAAAGTTTACTTTAGCTGTCGGTGCTGTTATAAAGATTCTAGAAGCAATTTATCTTGAAGATGGAAAGAAACAAGATATATTGAGACAGTTAAGGAAACGGAACAGAAGACAGAAGCAATCCTAATTTGATATAAATTGTATAGCTAATTTATAGGAATATCAATTAGAGATTGATTCTATGTAGCTGTGTACTATATAAACACATATAGGTTAACCCTAAAAGGGAAGCGAATACTGAATACATTATTCTTGTAACCTAGCAGCTCTCTGTGATTCTTTAACATCACTGAGAGAAGAATTATATATATAATTCAGTTGTTGATTCAGAAACAGTGTTCTCGATTGTTATTATCATACTTATATTGATTATATATTGTGTATTCGGCCTAACACCTATGTTGCTGAAGGTAAGAGTTGGGATGACACTGACAGTGATGAAGAAGCAGGTGAGATTGGGAACCTTGCTTTAATGGCTAAAGAGGAAAGCACTTCATCTAGATACATGTCAGAGGTAAAGTTTACTGATACTGAAATGATTCGTCATCTTGGTGGTACCTTAGCTTGTGCTCGCACTGAAAATGATAGAATAATTCTTTTGAACACAACTCTTGAACATGAGGTAAAAGAATTAAAACTAGTGCATGTTAATCAGGATGAACTTACTAAAAAAAAATAGCATTTCTTGAGAATAGGGTTAAATGTTATATTCAACTGGAAACCATTCTCAAGGAAGAGAATAGTGAGCTTAAGACTAAAGCTAATGCCTATTACAACTCTTGTAAGACGGCTAAAGAGATTCTCAATAAACAAGCTATTGGTAATCATGTCAGTATAGGTTATGATTATAATGAGGCTATTGGATTGCTTGGCATTAATTCCCCTTGTAGAGTCAGTACTGAAGGAAGGGGTATTCCATATGTGCTTAAGGGTATTGAAAACCCTTCTGTAAAGAATCCGAGGCAGATCCTCTAAATGAATACTCTATCATTATTGCTGAGGAGATTCGTGAAGAAGATATTGCTTTGGAAGTTGCACAGTCCAAAAAATGTATATCTGATATTCCAGTCAAAGTTGCTACAACTAAAAAGACTAAATCAGATATCCATAAGTTGGATCAAAACAACTGTAGAACTAACATGCCTGCTGTTAATTCTTCTCATAAAGCATGTGGTGTGATTAATTGCATGTCTTGTGCTTTCAATGTTATGTATACTTATTTTAATAGTAAGCATGTATCTAGTGATAAGACTGCTCCACGTCAACATGTTAATAATAAGAAGCATGTTAAAGCTAAGACTACTAGTCCTCCTAAGATTAGAGTGGATTCATTTATCCCTAAGCCTACTCAGAAATGTGTTAAGGCTGGCTATAAATGGAAACGCTCTTTTGTGAAAGAGGTTGAAGTAGTTTTAGTTAAAAATGTTGTTTTGCCTGACAAAGGCCAGTTCTTTAAGTATGCCGGACCCAATCAAGTGTGGGTTCCGAGGAAGGACTAATCAATCTGATATTGCAGGGAGTTAAACAGGTAAACCGTGTTATGTGGATTCTTGACAGTGGCTGTTCAAGGCATATGACCGGAGATAGAGCCCTACTATCAGATTTGGTTGAGAAAGCTGGCCCAGTAGTTACCTTTGGAGATAACAGCAAGGGTATTACGAAAGGATATGGCTGTTTGAAGTACGGAAATGTTATCATTGAAGATGTATCATTTGTGGAAGGTCTGAAGTTCAATCTTCTCAGCATCAGTCATTTCTGTGACAGAGGATATGCTGTTTCCTTTGAAAGAGAGAAGTGTTAGATCCACAAGAAGAATGGAAAGCCTGCTCTTCAAGGAGTAAGGAAAGGTGACTTGTTCATAGCTGATCTGAACTCTGGATCCAAAGATGAAGTAAATTGTTTTTATGCTAAAGCTTCATCAGATGATAGTTGGCTATGGCACAAGAAGATGTCTCACCTTAACTTCAAAACCATGAACTCTTTAGTCAAGAGGGAATTGGTTAGAGGTTTGCCTCAGATGGAATTTACACAGGAAGGACTGTGTGAGGCATGTCAGAAAGGAAAGTCAAAGAAAGCTTCTCACAAGGGCACTGACACATCATCAATAACTGAACCACTTCAGCTGCTGCACATGGATTTGTTTGGTCCAGTTAATGTGATGTCCATGTCAAAGAAACAATATGCACTTGTGATTGTTGATGACTTTTCAAAATATACATGGGTTTTATTCCTACATTCCAAGGATGAAACCCCACACCTGGTGATTGACCATATAAAGTTGATTGAGTTGGATTCTAGATTCCCTATTAGAGCCATAAGGTTAGATAATGGTACTGAATTCAAGAATGCAATTCTAAATGACTTTTGTGCTGATAAAGGAATAACAAGACAGTATTCTGCCCCTAGAACTCCTCAACAAAATGGAGTAGTGGAAAGAAAGAATCGTACATTGATTGAAGCTGCTAGAACTATGTTAAGTGAATCAAGACTTCCAATGTACTTTTGGACTGAAGCTGTGAACACTGCTTGTTATACTCAGAATCAAACTTTAATCAACAAGGACTTAATGAAGACTCTGTATGAGATCATGAACAACAAGAAACCAACTCTCAAATACTTTCATGTATTTGGAGCAAAATGCTTTGTGCTTATAGATGACAATGTGAAACGTGGCAAGTTTGATGCAAAGGCACAAGAAGCTATTTTTGTTGGTTATTCCAGAAGATCTTACAGAGTCTACTTGGTTGGCAGTCACACAGTAAAGGAAAGTGTCAATGTGACTTTTGATGACACCAAGTTCCCTAATATCCAAAAAGAAGACTCATCTGAAAAGATGAAGTTTGATAACTTGCCAGACTCAGAATCAGATGATGTAGCCCCACCTGAAGTTATTGCTGGTAATGATAATAACAATGATGATAATGATCATGGTGGTGGTGGTGGAAACACTAGTAACAATGGAGATACCACCAACACTGGAGAAGAATTATCAAGGCAATCAAGCAACAACTCAGGGGGAGCAAATGAAGGATCATCTAGTCACTCACAACATCAAAGTGAATTTCAAGGCGAATCATCAAGATCAAATCTTCCAAGACAGACTGTATGGAATAGAGTTCATCCCTTTGAGCTGATCATTGGTGATCCAGGTGTTGGAGTTAAAACTAGAAGTGCAACTCAAAATGAATGTCATTATTCAGCATTTCTATCTGAAATGGAGCCAAATAAAACTGAGGAAGCACTGACTGATCCAGATTGGGTGATTGCTATGCAAGATGAACTCAATCAGTTTGAACAACAACAAGTCTAGAAGCTGGTACCCATGCCAAAGAACAAGAAAGTAGTTGGTACAAGATGGGTATACAGGAACAAGCTAGATGAAGATGGCATTGTTACAAGGAACAAGGCAAGACTGGTTGCACAAGCGTATTCTCAAGCTGAAGGCATTGATTATGATGAAACCTATGCACCAGTTGCTAGACTTGAGGCCATCAGGATGTTCTTAGCATTTGCTGCTTATTCCAATTTTAAAGTCTATCAGATGGATGTTAAGAATGCATTTCTGAATGGTGAGCTTGATGAAGAAGTTTATGTGGAACAGCCCCCTGGCTTTGAAAATCAGGAGTTGCTGGACTTTGTGTACTTTGTCTTCAAGGCTATCTACGGTCTCAAACAAGCCCCAAGAAAATGGTATGACACTCTCTCTGGTTTTCTTTTAGAAAATGGTTTTGTTAGAGGTATCATAGACAAAACTCTTTTTTCAAAGAAACACAAAAGTGATATGATATTAGTCCAAGTCTATGTGGATGACATCATATTTGGGTCTACTAATGATAATCTCTGTAAGAGATTTGCTGAGCTAATGCAGAGTAAGTTTGAAATGAGTATGATGGGTGAGATGAAGTTCTTTCTTGGATTGCAAGTAAGTCAAAGGTCAAATGGTATATTTATTTGTCAATCCAAGTATCTCAAAGAACTCCTCAAGAAATATCACATGGAGGATTCAGCATCAGCAAGGACTCCATCTTCAACAGCAATCAAACTTGGAGCTTCTGACAATTCTATCAAGGTAGATGTTACAAGCTACAGAGGTATGATTGGCTCCTTACTCTATCTTACTGCTAGTAGACCAGATATTATGTATGCTACATGCTTGTGTGCAAGGTTCCAAGCGGACCCTAGAGATGTACATCTCGCTGCTGTTAAAAGAATCTTGAGATATCTTAAGGGTACACCTAATTTAGGTATCTGGTACCCTAAAGATTCTGGTTTTAACCTTGTTGGATATACAGATTCTGATTATGCAGGTAGTGTTGTGGATAGAAAGAGTACCTCTGGGAGTTGTCAATTCCTTGGAGGTAGATTGATTTCCTGGTATAGCAAGAAACAACAAACAGTTTCCAATTCAACAGCAGAAGCTGAATATATTGCTGCTGGAAGCTGTTGTGCTCAGATCTTATGGATTAGGAATCAATTAAAGGACTATGGCTTTGCATTAGACAAAATTCCCATTTTGTGTGATAATACAAGTGGCATAGCAATCTCCAACAACCCTGTACAGCACTCGAGAACGAAGCACATTGATATCAGGTATCATTTTATCAGAGAGCATGTCATGAATGGAACTGTGGAGTTACACTTTGTACCCACAGAAGAACAGACTGCAGATATATTCACTAAATTTGTTGACGGATCCACATTTATCAAGTTAGTTGGTAAATTGGGTATGTTAAACAGTCTTAGTGATTAACTATATCTTTGTCATGTTTGTTCTTTCAAAAAGTCATTTTCTCTTGTCATTTAAATGATATTTACTGCCAATTCTCATTTAATATTACATGCTTTTAAATTTAAATAGCTCTGAATATTTTATTTTCTTTAAAAACATTTTTCTCATATTTTTTAGTGGAGAAATGTATTTTTATTGAAAATATATTTATTTAGAATTATTTAGGTGTTTTTCAGATTGTAAATATTGTTGTTTAAATAATTCTGCAAGTTATATTATTTTTATGAAATTTTATATAATTCTGCATATTTTTCTAGAATTTATGGAATTTTCTGTGAATTTTTCTAGTTTTTTATAAATATTTCATGCATTTTTATTTCTTTTATGCATTTTTCTGTAAACATTTTAATTAATTCTGAATTTTTCCTAAGTCTTCCCAGTTTTATACTAGGAAGACTACCGGGAAAACTAATAATTTTTCTGCTTTGTTTTGCATTTTCTGTTTTATTTTTAATTAATTTTAAGTCTTTTCCTAAGTCTTCCCAGTTTTTGAACTAGGAAGACTATTGGGAAGACTTAAAAATAATTGTTTTTATTTTCTGTTTTTCTTTTATTCAATTTTTCGGAAGACTTTCTAGTTTGTACTAGGAAGACTACCGGGAAGACTATACTAAGTCTTCCCGATTGTCTTCCCAGTACAATCTTAAAAAAAAAAAAAATTAACTGTTCAGTTCTTTTCCTTTTCAGTTTATTTGTTTTTATTCATTCATATATATACACATTACATACAAGCACATTCATTTCTTATGTGCCTTATCAGTTTTTTTTTTCTTTCTGTTCTAAAAACCCCCTTCGAATTCCTTCTGTGCAGAAAAGCTTTGATCCTGTTCTTGATTGCTCAATTTTTTACTTAGCAAAGCATTTAGTTCTCTCAAAATCACTATGATCTTAGTTGTTTCTGTGTATTTTGAACTGTGTGTGTGTTCTTGAGATCATTTACCCATTTCATTTGCATTCAAAAGTTCTAGTTCGAATATTTAGGATCATATTTTTAAAATTGGTTAATTTTAATAGAAATTTAATTTTGTGGATTTTAAGTAATTTTAATTAATTCTAAAAATCCCTAAAATTTTAATTTTATTTTAAATTGATTAAAAAGTTTCTTGTTTTATTCTAAATGGATCCTAATTTTGAACTTGTTTTAAATAATTATGTTGGGTATTTTAATCCGTCTAAGTGTAAAGTGGAACGTTTTAGACCGTGGATTCAATTTTTAAATAGCGAAACTTGTGTCAGTCATGCTATTTGTGCCTATGCACTTCTTAAAATTGATCTATTAAGGATGTTGTGTTCGAGTGCTGTTATTGCTGAAGATTCTAAATCTTTTTCTTTCAATATTTTAAATCAGCAATATACAGTCACTTTTGAGTTATTTTGTGATGTGTTGCATTTTCCAAAGGACAGGTTTGATCCCTTACCCTCTGATGATGAGTTATCACAGTTCTTTGTGAATATTCATTATCAGGGTCCTTTTCAAATGGTTAAATTGTCCAAAAGCTTTGTTGTTAGGGAATGGGATCTGTTCTTTGATACTATAGCAAGAGTATTTGGTAACTTCACAAAAACAAATTTTCATTGCATTACCAGTCTTAATCAATATATTGTTTATGCTATAGTATTTGGTCATAGATTGAATTTTGTTGAGATTCTGTGGAACCTAATGCTGAACAGGCTTGCTCACTCTAGGAGAGATTCTGATAATGGTGTGAAAGTAAAGTGTTGGTACCCTCGCTTTCTCACTCTTATCATTAATCATCTTCTCACTGCTGAGCAGGTAGAACTGTTTCGGGAAGCTAGATTTGAAACCTCTCCAACCACAGACACCAAATTCTACACCAGACTTGATGTCTCATCCAAATTCCTCAATATACCTGTTCTTGTTTCACCATTGATGAGTCAATTCATTAATCTTCCTATCTTTGGTGAACAAGTTCCTCAACCACATCCAGTTCCATTACAGCTAGTTATTCCTAACTCTGGTTCTTCTTCTGGTACTTCAATTGAAACCCAAGTGGTTGTTAGGGCTGACCCAGAGGTTGTAGAACCACAATATCTGACCCAGGTCATAGAGCCAAACAGAGAGTCAAACACTTCTGATACACAACCTGAGCCTAATATTCAAACCAGTTCAAGAAGAGTTAGTGATATAGCTGAAATGAGTGTTCCCACAGCTCTGTCTCCACCCTTAAAGAAAAGAAGAACCTATAGGGAGGCAACTGTAAGCCCATCTGTATCCTCTCAAAAGGATATGGACATTGATATGGCCACTAAACAGTCTCTGGAGACATCCTCTCAACAGGGTGGATCTATTGAAATTCGCCATCGGGCCATGACATCTTGTACTGAGTCAAGCACTCTCCCATTACTCCCAATGGGAGAAGATAACCAAATAGATGACACTCAGGACACTATGCAAGGAGAGCACTTAGATTTTGACTTTGAAACAGTGCCTACCATAGTTACGGTAGAAGTGCCTTCACAGGCATCAGAGGGAAAATCTGATTCTTTGCCACCTATTATAGAATCATTTTCTCCCCTCCCAGAGGGAACATCTCTGGCTCCCTTAAGGGATTTTCCACTCGCAGTTTTTACTGGAGAAAGTGGAAGGCAACCTAATGAATCCAACACTGAAGCAATTCAGTTTCAAATTCAATCTGATTTGGATTTCATTGGGGATTGGGAATTGCGAACTCCCATTGCACCACCACTGACCTCTCTTGAAGGGGCTAGGGTGATTTTTCATGCAGGTACATCTTCTGAAAATCCAGAAAGACAGTTAGCGGTGAGAGATATGAGTCAACCACCGAGTGATACACAAGCACGTGAGTTGAGTGAAACACCACTGAGAGCAATTGAAGTGAGTGCACACACTGACACAAACACTGCTTTGTTGAACCATGTTAGGCCGATTACACAATATATAATCAATATAAATATGATAATAAAACTTAAGAACACTGTTTATGAATCAATAACTGAATTATATAAAATAACTCTTCTCTCAGTGATGTTAAAGAATCACAGAGAGCTGCTAGGTTACAAGAATAATGTATTCAGTATTCGCATCCCTTTTAGGGTTAACCTATCTGTGTTTATATAATACACAGTTACATAATCAATCTCTAATTGATATTCCTATAAATTAGCTATACAATTTATATCAATTTAGGATTGCTTCTGTCTTCTGTTCCGTTTCCTTAACTGTCTCAATATATCTTGCTTCTTTCCATCTTCAAGATATATTGCTTCTAGAATCTTCATATTAGCACCGACTGTAACGCCCCCAAATCCGGGGTCAAAGGATTTGGTCGTCACACTACACTCTTAATCCAAACAACCTGTTCAATATAAAATCAACACAATAATAATAATATCTGTGACCCCAACTCTACCAAGAATCTTTAAAGGTTATAGTGCTAGAAACAAGAATCCAAAATTTCATTACAACAACTTTCCTTTTTACAATCATTCTCTTTACACACAATCTAAAACACTAGTATAGCTTCGATAAGAAGTATACCAGGCCACTACTCTTATACAAAATCTTATTCAATAGAAAACATCTATATACAAAACCTCTCACTAGCTCCAATGCTCTGGATCAAAACGTCTTTACGCTAATATCTTTCCCCATCTCTGATCAGCTACGCGGACAACTCTTGCCAATACACCTTCTTTCCGGCAGGCTAAAATATATATAAATAAAACAAGTATGAGCGAATGAATTGCTCAGCAAGCGCATTATTAAATATAATACGAAAGGTTTCCAAAATAAACTTTGGATTTTCAAATAACAACTTTTGTTTTTGAACAATTAAAATCTCTAAAATTTTCAAATTAAGTTTGGTAATTTACCACAATTTCTCATTCAGTTTCTCTCAACTGAATAGTTTTAAAACACAAAAGATTTATATTGGTCGTTACGATGACCGAATCAACAATATCTACAATAGTAAGTAGAACATATGAAATAAATATAACTCATACGTCTTCAAGACCATAGTTTGTATAAAAATACTAGTTTTGAAGATAACAAATCTATTCACAACATTTTCTGAAACCAACAACTCTGGAAGGTTAGAATAATCAAGGGGTAAGAATGAGCCAACACGCTCGGTCAAGGAATAAAGAACGCACTTCAAGACTTCAACATGGTACCGACTGGATATGTGGTATGAATAAAACTCATCAAGATAGATATCTCACGACTGCCAATGGAATCAAGGAAATGGATTTCGACTATTTGGAATCCAAATGAATTAAGAGTAAGTGATTTCAGCAAGATTGAAACCACCATTTATTAATCAACAACCAACAATTTTACGCAACGAATAAACCTGAATATCAGGTCATAACTCACAAGTACAAAACATATGGATGTAACTCATCTCAGAAATAAGAACTAATATTAGAATTGGATTTTTAACATTTATCAAATCAAAGGTTGTGCTGCTGGCCAGCCACGCAACAACCCCGGACTAGCTCATGCATAGTCCTCTACGGATCCAAGGCCAATCTGGGCCTAAATTACATCGACCATAAATGGCCCGACCAATAATTGGTCCATTTAAAAAAAACATTCCAATCCTATATTATATACGTCAGGTGTCAGAACAATTGACAACCTTACTTCGACAATCAGGTGTCGGAAGAATCGACAACCTAATACAATAATTTCTGGAAAACTCACGTTCCAGGAAACAGTTCAATTATGAAGAATCCATTAAGGAATAACAATATAATCTAGTATCGACGAGATCGACACAATATGGGGAGGTGAACATGAAAAGTGACAATATAATAAGCATCGACGAGTTCGATGTAACAACTGGGATATAATGAAGAATAAACAATGACATGCTCAACAAGGTTAAGTCTGATATGAAACAGACAATATGATATCAACAGAAAGTGTAACAAGTCAATATAGAGTAGGGTTCAAAGAATAAACAATAACATGCTTAACAAGATTGAATCTGATATGAAACAGACAATATGATATCAACAGAAAAGGGTAACAAGTCAATATAGAGTAGGGTTCAAAGAACAGGCTCTAGATGGCCTCAATAGTTCAAATCATCACATTATGGAAGAATTAATAAAGGTTTACCAATCTGGTAAATGACAAGAGAGTCAAGTTCAAGTTTAAGAAGAATTCAAGGTGAAGTTTATAAATGAAGAAAATAAGGGTTTATCAACTTCTGACAGAAATAGTTCAAGTCCTTCTTACATGTACTTATAATAGATAAGCCTTGTGCTTGAAGGAAGTAAACTAAATCATGCACAGCATATATGAATTCGAATCAGGGAATGGATCAGATGATCGCATTAACAAGAAAGGATAACAAGGTTTGCATGGGTGCAAGGTGAAAAACGGAATACCTGAAGGGCAAGCAACACCACTTCAGAATTTCAGCCTCATAGGGTTCACAAGTTCCTGCTCATCTAGGGTTGGTAATATTCCAACTTAGCATTTTTAAATCAAGTCTTTTAAAAGAAAGCCTTAGTATACGGCCCATAATTATCTCTTCAAGCTTTTCAATATAATAAGTAAATCTTTCCAATCAATATGAAAATATGAGTCTAAACTCAAAAGGTATAAAAGAGTACTCGTCAATTTACGAGATTAAATAACATACTTGCAATTCAATGCAAAGAAATCAACATTTGAAAATTCAGTAATAATCATTCAACATGCATACTAATAATTCAAGATAATATCCCTTAATTAATAAGCAAGGGTATAAACACTTGCCTCTGGTCCTTAGATATTTCGTAACGCTGAAACGATACGATCCCTCCTTATTCTGTCTTATCGCACGATTCTCGACTTCCGTCCTTCTTTGCTTTAACGCTCTTGCGAATACCACTAGTCTGCTTCTACCATTTCGAATCCACGTGCCAGCCTCGATAGTCAAACATGAGACGGTACTTAGTCTTCAACGTATAATCCTCATATTTTATAAATGATTGTAACTTAACTTCGACGCACTTACCGATCTTACCGATATCTCTGTTGCATAAACATCCCCATCTCAATTGATAGACCAATCGCAATCAACCACATAAGTAATCCACGTAACTCGCTTGACGACAATCCCCATACTATAAAAAGTCAACATCCAAGTCAACGGCCTCGTATATCTCACTTTCTAACATAACCGACAAATTTCTATCCCATCTACCCCTCGTGATAACATTAGACACAACCAATTACTCAAACAAGTCTCCACACAATTTATTCACATGCATGACTCAACAACAGATAATTCACATCATTCACATAACACATTTAAACAAGTAACCGGTTACGTATCGGACGCCCGGTCTAATTTATAATATTTAAAACTCAGACACTAGCCCTAGTACGGGCATATACTGACTATAAAACACATTACACAACTCATACGAATCACATAACACTTATAACTATTTTTAAAACATCACACAAAGCTTATTTGAATTTAAATAAGCCACAAACAATTTTTTAAATCAAAAATCGGATTTTTAAATCCAATAATACTATTTAAATGCATATAAATCAATTAATAAAATTTATTGACACTCTTTTAAATGCCCAAACTATTTTTAAATAAATAAACCAAGCTAGAAAATAATTAAACTTAATTTTAATTAATTAAATCTAATTAATAATTAATTATTAAGAATTAACTGATTAAAAGAATTAATCAATTAATTAAATAAATTAATTATTAATCAAAAATAATTAAAATAATTAAATTTAATCAATTTTAGAATTTAAATAAATATTTAAGAATTTATAAAATTTTCGGAATAATAAAATGTATTTTTAAATCAAAGATATGATTTTTAGAATTATAAAACTATTTTTGAATTATTTTAAAATAAATAACTCCATAAACAGTTTTCTAAACTGAAATTAGGGTTTTTAGAAATCAAAACCGGGTCGGGAAAATCGGGTAAACGGGTCATGAAGAACGTTTCCGGGTCGGCGAAGAACACCACCGGAAAACTGGGTTTCCCAGTTTCCGGCCGGCGTCCGGCCACCGGAAACTCCTCCGGCCATGCCCGAAATCGACCCCAAACACACGGATCTGTACAGGAAAGCAATGGTAACATCAGGACTTCGTTTAATCCAATCAAACACACGCAAAAATGGTACAGAATCGCCAGAACAAGAATCGCCGGCGGTGGCGGCGATTTTTCCGGTTGATTCCAAAACAACACCATCTTTAAAACTTCATATATGAAACGATTACTCATGCCACGATCTATTTAATGCCCCAAACAAAATCAAGCTTCGACTAACTTAACTCAAACTCCGATTAAACAAAACTTTCCGGCGAACTTCTATTTTTCCGATCTAGACGATTTACAACTCCAAAAATCGCACAAAAATCATCAACAAACTCCTTACAACATATACAGTCTAATTATGCAACCAATTAACAAGAACAACGAAGATTAAAGATTCCCCCAAATCAAACCTAGAAATTCGAAATAATTAAAATAATTAAAAAAAAGAAAAACTCAGAAATCATACCCACATAGATTCTGATGATGGATTAAGGTAGAGGATGATGAGAGATTCGATTTGGTTATAAGAACATCGAAATCGGATTCCGATAACGCCTTCAAATTTGAGTTTGATTCTCAAGAACACGAAGAACACGTTCAGGGGTTTTTCGGATTTTTAACTGTAATTAAGCTTGATTATACGAAAAACAAAGTACGATTTGCCTTTTTATAATAAACGGAAAATAATACCCCAAACGACATTTTTGGATCGATACTGATCCGATGGATCGCTTTAAATACAATTTAACAAAATAAACGCTTTAAATTTTTAATAAAGCAGAAACACGTCTCACGAGACGATAAGCATCCATAAAGTACGGATAGCTACAAGTATCGTTTAATACAAAATATACGAACCAAAATACCTCCATTACAAATATTTTCGAATACTTCCTACTTTAACGAATGAAATATTGGTACGAACGATATACCAATCTCCCGAATAATTTGGGAACGATCCAAATTTTCTTTTCAATAATTAAAATAAAATAAAATAGTATGACACCCTTTTCAAAATAATTTCAAATTCCCCACACATTTCACATAGCACCACAATATCACATATTCAATCATTTAACGAATAACTTAGCACGTTTAAACAGATAAATCATTTAATAACTCTTAATATGAAATTAAAATTTCATTTCACATCATATAATAACACGTAATTTTCCCGGATCTTACATCCTTTCCCCCTTAACAGGATTCTGTCCTCAGAATCAGCTTACGCAAACACAGGTGGATATTTTTCCAACATCTCATTCTCAAATTCCTAGGTTGACTCTTCAACCTTAGGATTTCTCCTCATACTCATACTAATTTGACTCCTCTATTACTTATCACTCTCTCATATTGACTCAATATCTCAATTGGTTACTCAACATAGAACAATTTAACTAAATCTCTATAGGTTCGTATTTTATGAAATACACTATGAATACACCACTCATGGAGTGGTACGCAAACTTATACGCAACTTTCCTAACACGCAGTAAACCGACATAAGGTAGCAATTCAAAATCGTCATAATAACTGTTGTCGTAAGGAAATCTAATCATTTGTAAATGGTCCTTCCAATTACCTTAAAAATTTTAGTACACAACCATAGTCTGTCTGAATTCTTTAATTAAGTCGCGGATCTCTGTCAAATACATTTGAACCCGTCATTCCATGCCGTACTATTACCTCATTCAAATAGCTAGAGATGAACCAATTCATCTAATAAATATCTCTCGTTAATCAGTCAATAATAACTCAATAACATCATGATAAGCTCTAGGCCTTAACAACTCTACCACACAGTTTAACATGTTTCCACTTCCATTCAGGAATCTCTTTAGTTGTAACTGTCAACTATACCTCTGTTATCATGTCTTCATTTTCTAACATCTCAAGTACTTAAACACCCACTAACATCAATATTCTTTTAAATCTCTTATATATCCTTACATTTCTTTCTTATCCCTTATTCTTTCTCGTTCCCTCCTGTAATTGAATTCCATTTCTCTTTCCATAACTCTTTCCTTTATGTAGCCCTTTCTCTTTAATCAATCCTGGTTGAATCCTTATTTTCTGTCATTCCTTCTAGTTGATCTCTTGTTATCATAACCTTAAAACTCTATCCTTTCTAATCCTTGTACCGAAGATATTTACGTCTCTAATCTCCCTTTTTTTTTTTACTCATACTATCAGCCATCCATATTCTTGGGTCAACTCTATCTACCTCCAATATATTTAACAACTGCTTTCAACAATCACATACCTTTCATGCCAATTAACTCTTCAGCTGAAAACAACCCTTCATTACCTTATCCATTGTCTTTAAATCCTTATTAACACCTCTTCATCTTCTTTCCCTATCTACAATTGTGAGAATATTCCTTATCAACTTGGTGACTTAGTCCCATATTTTTAAAATTGTTCTACCTAGTTCCAATAACTTAATTGTTCTCCATCTGATTCCTAAATAATTCAGAAGATACATTCACAACAACACTCAAGACACTTTTTCCATGGTTCCATCTCAATTCCCAAACAGCTTGATCAACTCAACGTCATTTTGATTCTCATCCTATACATCCACATTGACTGGTAAGATCTACCTTAACTATCGTGAGCAAAAGACTTGCAACCATATCATACAATCCTGAAATACTCAAGATCAACTCATTCTCCATTATTAGCCTATCATCCAATCTTAAAAGTTCTTCTCATTGAGACAGAAATCTATTATGTCCATTTTCCACATCCTGGGATAACATCAGTACAATTACACATTCTTCCCCAATTTCCAATCAACTCTTGAATTATCTAACTTCACCTTTTCCACATCGTAACGTTAATCGATAGAGAGAGAACAACTGGCTCCGTTATATGTTACTAGTATTCTAATCGCATCGTAATCCGCTTTCGCTCGTGGTAATTCAATCGCAAATTCTTCGTTCATGATGGTAGGATAAATTTCAGTTCACCCTAATGGCATACCTCCCAGATTATTTGGTATAACAAAAGTTCATGATATTTTGAAGTGAAAGATTCTATAACGTAGCAAATGTCCCACAATTGGGGTTACCAAATCTGCATATTCCAAAGCAAACATTATTGGAAGTGAAGGAATTACTGAGAGACCAATTTGATCACATGAACTCAATGTTGTGTGTCTCTATTAAGACAGTACTAAAGGTAATTAGCCTTCTTGTATTTCACAACACACAAGTGACGGCGTCCCGTCAGACTTCTATCACATAGACAGATAGTCCTTGTGTCCCCTATAAATAGGGTTGTTTACCTCAGTTGGAGTAGAGAAATATAAAAGAAATTTAGAGTCGGAATGACAACCAGGGCCTTTCGAGAAGAATTCTCAAATACACACCTTGGATTGAAATTGAATAGATTCCAAAGGTGTTATTTCAGAAAAGAAGAACAACCAGAAAGGAAGTATCAACAAATAGTGTTACATCACAATTAGAGTTACCCACTCCAGAAGAATGAAGGAGTTGGAATTTAAATAACATAAGCCTCAAAATTTGAAATAGGCATAACAACAATCTTTGGCGCAATTTAAAACATGATTGATCAAGAGTATCAAATGCAAGATCAACAGGTGGAATATATCCATCAACACAGGTTTCTTTTTAAAGGAATGTCAAATATTTCATTAGGATGGGAAGGTATTACCAAGGTCTTCACATATGACTCCTCCGTCGACTCCTTCAATAGCTCGTTATTCGATTTCAGCCCTTCTTTTCCACGTTATTCGATTTCAGCCCTTCTTTTCCACGTCGCAAGGTTATCAATATCGTACGTCGTCGTCGACTCGTAATAGTCCTCGAAGATTCCGCCATAGACGTCTACAAACGCAAGAAGTTCTATCCATTTCAGCACAACAATCTCAATCAAATACCTCCATCTCAACTCACTCAGCGGTACTATATCCAATAGTCCAATACGAACTCTAAATGAGCTCTGACGTTCCTTATATAACTATATACACTCCCACACACTCTCGTTTCTAGTTTTACTATAACCCTTGCTCTGATACCAACTGTAACGCCCCCAAATCCGGGGTCAAAGGATTTGGTCGTCACACTACACTCTTAATCCAAACAACCTGTTCAATATAAAATCAACACAATAATAATAATATCTGTGACCCCAACTCTACCAAGAATCTTTAAAGGTTATAGTGCTAGAAACAAGAATCCAAAATTTCATTACAACAACTTTCCTTTTTACAATCATTCTCTTTACACACAATCTAAAACACTAGTATAGCTTCGATAAGAAGTATACCAGGCCACTACTCTTATACAAAATCTTATTCAATAGAAAACATCTATATACAAAACCTCTCACTAGCTCCAATGCTCTGGATCAAAACGTCTTTACGCTAATATCTTTCCCCATCTCTGATCAGCTACGCGGACAACTCTTGCCAATACACCTTCTTTCCGGCAGGCTAAAATATATATAAATAAAACAAGTATGAGCGAATGAATTGCTCAGCAAGCGCATTATTAAATATAATACGAAAGGTTTCCAAAATAAACTTTGGATTTTCAAATAACAACTTTTGTTTTTGAACAATTAAAATCTCTAAAATTTTCAAATTAAGTTTGGTAATTTACCACAATTTCTCATTCAGTTTCTCTCAACTGAATAGTTTTAAAACACAAAAGATTTATATTGGTCGTTACGATGACCGAATCAACAATATCTACAATAGTAAGTAGAACATATGAAATAAATATAACTCATACGTCTTCAAGACCATAGTTTGTATAAAAATACTAGTTTTGAAGATAACAAATCTATTCACAACATTTTCTGAAACCAACAACTCTGGAAGGTTAGAATAATCAAGGGGTAAGAATGAGCCAACACGCTCGGTCAAGGAATAAAGAACGCACTTCAAGACTTCAACATGGTACCGACTGGATATGCGGTATGAATAAAACTCATCAAGATAGATATCTCACGACTGCCAATGGAATCAAGGAAATGGATTTCGACTATTTGGAATCCAAATGAATTAAGAGTAAGTGATTTCAGCAAGATTGAAACCACCATTTATTAATCAACAACCAACAATTTTACGCAACGAATAAACCTGAATATCAGGTCATAACTCACAAGTAAAAAACATATGGATGTAACTCATCTCAGAAATAAGAACTAATATTAGAATTGGATTTTTAACATTTATCAAATCAAAGGTTGTGCTGCTGGCCAGCCACGCAACAACCCCGGACTAGCTCATGCATAGTCCTCTACGGATCCAAGGCCAATCTGGGCCTAAATTACATCGACCATAAATGGCCCGACCAATAATTGGTCCATTTAAAAAAAAACATTCCAATCCTATATTATATACGTCAGGTGTCAGAACAATTGACAACCTTACTTCGACAATCAGGTGTCGGAAGAATCGACAACCTAATACAATAATTTCTGGAAAACTCACGTTCCAGGAAACAGTTCAATTATGAAGAATCCATTAAGGAATAACAATATAATCTAGTATCGACGAGATCGACACAATATGGGGAGGTGCACATGAAAAGTGACAATATAATAAGCATCGACGAGTTCGATGTAACAACTGGGATATAATGAAGAATAAACAATGACATGCTCAACAAGGTTAAGTCTGATATGAAACAGACAATATGATATCAACAGAAAGTGTAACAAGTCAATATAGAGTAGGGTTCAAAGAATAAACAATAACATGCTTAACAAGATTGAATCTGATATGAAACAGACAATATGATATCAACAGAAAAGGGTAACAAGTCAATATAGAGTAGGGTTCAAAGAACAGGCTCTAGATGGCCTCAATAGTTCAAATCATCACATTATGGAAGAATTAATAAAGGTTTACCAATCTGGTAAATGACAAGAGAGTCAAGTTCAAGTTTAAGAAGAATTCAAGGTGAAGTTTATAAATGAAGAAAATAAGGGTTTATCAACTTCTGACAGAAATAGTTCAAGTCCTTCTTACATGTACTTATAATAGATAAGCCTTGTGCTTGAAGGAAGTAAACTAAATCATGCACAGCATATATGAATTCGAATCAGGGAATGGATCAGATGATCGCATTAACAAGAAAGGATAACAAGGTTTGCATGGGTGCAAGGTGAAAAACGGAATACCTGAAGGGCAAGCAACACCACTTCAGAATTTCAGCCTCATAGGGTTCACAAGTTCCTGCTCATCTAGGGTTGGTAATATTCCAACTTAGCATTTTTAAATCAAGTCTTTTAAAAGAAAGCCTTAGTATACGGCCCATAATTATCTCTTCAAGCTTTTCAATATAATAAGTATATCTTTCCAATCAATATGAAAATATGAGTCTAAACTCAAAAGGTATAAAAGAGTACTCGTCAATTTACGAGATTAAATAACATACTTGCAATTCAATGCAAAGAAATCAACATTTGAAAATTCAGTAATAAGCATTCAACATGCATACTAATAATTCAAGATAATATCCCTTAATTAATAAGCAAGGGTATAAACACTTGCCTCTGGTCCTTAGATATTTCGTAACGCTAAAACGATACGATCCCTCCTTATTCTGTCTTATCGCACGATTCTCGACTTCCGTCCTTCTTTGCTTTAACGCTCTTGCGAATACCACTAGTCTGCTTCTACCATTTCGAATCCACGTGCCAGCCTCGATAGTCAAACATGAGACGGTACTTAGTCTTCAACGTATAATCCTCATATTTTATAAATGATTGTAACTTAACTTCGACGCACTTACCGATCTTACCGATATCTCTGTTGCATAAACATCCCCATCTCAATTGATAGACCAATCGCAATCAACCACATAAGTAATCCACGTAACTCGCTTGACGACAATCCCCATACTATAAAAAGTCAACATCCAAGTCAACGGCCTCGTAAATCTCACTTTCTAACATAACCGACAAATTTCTATCCCATCTACCCCTCGTGATAACATTAGACACAACCAATTACTCAAACAAGTCTCCACACAATTTATTCACATGCATGACTCAACAACAGATAATTCACATCATTCACATAACACATTTAAACAAGTAACCGGTTACGTATCGGACGCCCGGTCTAATTTATAATATTTAAAACTCAGACACTAGCCCTAGTACGGGCATATACTGACTATAAAACACATTACACAACTCATACGAATCACATAACACTTATAACTATTTTTAAAACATCACACAAAGCTTATTTGAATTTAAATAAGCCACAAACAATTTTTTAAATCAAAAATCGGATTTTTAAATCCAATAATACTATTTAAATGCATATAAATCAATTAATAAAATTTATTGACACTCTTTTAAATGCCCAAACTATTTTTAAATAAATAAACCAAGCTAGAAAATAATTAAACTTAATTTTAATTAATTAAATCTAATTAATAATTAATTATTAAGAATTAACTGATTAAAAGAATTAATCAATTAATTAAATAAATTAATTATTAATCAAAAATAATTAAAATAATTAAATTTAATCAATTTTAGAATTTAAATAAATATTTAAGAATTTATAAAATTTTCGGAATAATAAAATGTATTTTTAAATCAAAGATATGATTTTTAGAATTATAAAACTATTTTTGAATTATTTTAAAATAAATAACTCCATAAACAGTTTTCTAAAATGAAATTAGGGTTTTTAGAAATCAAAACCGGGTCGGGAAAATCGGGTAAACGGGTCATGAAGAACGTTTCCGGGTCGGCGAAGAACACCACCGGAAAACTGGGTTTCCCAGTTTCCGGCCGGCGTCCGGCCACCGGAAACTCCTCCGGCCATGCCCGAAATCGACCCCAAACACACGGATCTGTACAGGAAAGCAATGGTAACATCAGGACTTCGTTTAATCCAATCAAACACACGCAAAAACGGTACAGAATCGCCAGAACAAGAATCGCCGGCGGTGGCGGCGATTTTTCCGGTTGATTCCAAAACAACACCATCTTTAAAACTTCATATATGAAACGATTACTCATGCCACGATCTATTTAATGCCCCAAACAAAATCAAGCTTCGACTAACTTAACTCAAACTCCGATTAAACAAAACTTTCCGGCGAACTTCTATTTTTCCGATCTAGACGATTTACAACTCCAAAAATCGCACAAAAATCATGAACAAACTCCTTACAACATATACAGTCTAATTATGCAACCAATTAACAAGAACAACGAAGATTAAAGATTCCCCCAAATCAAACCTAGAAATTCGAAATAATTAAAATAATTAAAAAAAAGAAAAACTCAGAAATCATACCCACATAGATTCTGATGATGGATTAAGGTAGAGGATGATGAGAGATTCGATTTGGTTATAAGAACATCGAAATCGGATTCCGATAACGCCTTCAAATTTGAGTTTGATTCTCAAGAACACGAAGAACACGTTCAGGGGTTTTTCGGATTTTTAACTGTAATTAAGCTTGATTATACAAAAAACAAAGTACGATTTGCCTTTTTATAATAAACGGAAAATAATACCCCAAACGACATTTTTGGATCGATACTGATCCGATGGATCGCTTTAAATACAATTTAACAAAATAAACGCTTTAAATTTTTAATAAAGCAGAAACACGTCTCACGAGACGATAAGCATCCATAAAGTACGGATAGCTACAAGTATCGTTTAATACAAAATATACGAACCAAAATACCTCCATTACAAATATTTTCGAATACTTCCTACTTTAACGAATGAAATATTGGTACGAACGATATACCAATCTCCCGAATAATTTGGGAACGATCCAAATTTTCTTTTCAATAATTAAAATAAAATAAAATAGTATGACACCCTTTTCAAAATAATTTCAAATTCCCCACACATTTCACATAGCACCACAATATCACATATTCAATCATTTAACGAATAACTTAGCACGTTTAAACAGATAAATCATTTAATAACTCTTAATATGAAATTAAAATTTCATTTCACATCATATAATAACACGTAATTTTCCCGGATCTTACACCGACAGTTAATAAACTCTTCACCCCGTCAGACTTTATCAAACTCTGACTGGCTTCTATTAAACTCTGATGAGTACCTGGTACTTAAACACTGATGAACAAACGTTAGCAATTATATCTAACAATCTCCCCCAACTTGTGCATAATAAAGATGTACAAGTTAATAGATAATTGATGATGTCAAAACATATAACAAATGCAGTGTTTAAATATAATCAGAGTTTAACTTTAACTTAGAACAGAAAACTTTAAAAACTTACAGTCAGACTTTACTTAATTTCTTCAATATCAGGCACTGTCCTGAGATAATCAATGAGAAGTCTTCTTTCAGCCTTTTCTAGCTCATCTACCATGATTTCTTTCAGTTCCTTGAGTTATGGATCACTTTCTCCAGTCTGGTAGATAGCTGCCCTTAGTGAATAAATACTGTTTTTCCTCATATCATTTCCTAGCTTTATTATGAAGGATTTATCTGATTCCAGATTAAATTCCAACACTTTTATGCCAAAATCTGTTCTGAGTCTTGCACTGTTTCTTTGCATCTCAACAAGCTTTCCATTGTAATCTCTGTACCTTGGTATGTAAGATCCAGCAGACTTTAAACCAGAAAGAATTCTAGCTTTCATCATCCTGCTTCTTAACACTTCGGCTGCTTGATGAGTTCTTTGATTTTTAACTTTCAACAGATACAACACATATTCCAGTTCTTCTTTCATCTTTAAACCAATATCATCTTAACTAACTCTGTATACTCTGCCATCAGATTTGAAGTATAACATAAAATCCTTCTTCAACCCTCTGTGGTATATTAACTGAACTGATTCTAGAGTATCAAGATTTTCTTGAGTTACTCCAACACCAGGTTCAGCTAAAGAAGTGTGATCCATTGGACTATTGTTCACTCTTTTCTCTCTATGAGATCCAAGCCCATATTTATCTCTTGATTCTTTTCCCATGACTGTTCTGCTTTGAAGAAGATTTATATTTGCTGGAATCAAAGAGTGTTGAACAGTGACTGGCTTGCCAAAAGTCCTTTGTAATTGTGAAGATAATTTTGTCTGTACAACTTGAGTAGTATCAGAGGTTGTCACAGCTTCTGATTTTTGAACAACTTGAGCAATGTCAGAGGTTGATTTGTTTATCCTTGATTCAACTTGAGCAACGTCAGAGGTTGAATAATTCTTCTTTGGTAACTGTCCTTCTTCTACCAGTTTACCTTTTCCTTTATCAGACTTTGCAATCATAGGCCTCCTTGTATATTGTAAACTCTGTTGAGAGTTCACATTCTCTTTAATAGAAATTCCCATTTCCTTTTTCCTAGGAGCCTTAGCCTTTTTCTTGTAAGTACCAGCTTCAATATTTTTCTGGTGTTCCTCAGCAAGAAGCTTCATCTCAATGTCCATATCTTCCATTGTGGCTTCACCACCATGTTCTTCCATGAAAAGTTTAGCAGCAATCTCTTCATCAGTAGTTGGATTTGATGAAATCACTAGACTTTTAAGTCTTGAAGAAGATTGACCACCAGAGTTTAACCTCTCAAAGTTTGTCTGTCTAGCAGAGTTTGACCTAAGTCTCCCTTGCTCTTGACTAGTCTTTGACCTTCTCTCTGCTTCCTTGCTTCCACCATCATTTGCATCATCCCTCAATCTCAAGGTTGGAGTCCTTTTGCATTTGTCTTTAGGAACTCTCTCCCCCTTTTTGACATCATCAGGAATAAGCACTGATGTCAGCAACTCCAGTGAGGCAGCAATAGAATCAAGTTGAGAAGACATAACAGTCTGATGCTCTTCCACCTTGCTTAGCCTTTGTTTTATTTCCACTTGATCTTGAATCAGAGAAGACAATCTATTTCTTTCAGTTCTCAAGGTTAACTCCTTAGCAGAAACATCATTACTCAATCCAATGACTACTTTGTGAGTCTCATCAAAGCGATTGTGCAATGATTTGACTTGAACAATTGTAGCCTTGAAATGTGTCATTAGCTCAGGATTTGAAATCTCCTTTGCAGATTGAGCAACAAAATCAACAGTCCTTTGCTTGGAGAAAATACAATCTGCCCCTGACCAGTTAGCATAGTACATATCTCTATAATGAGCTTCAGTGGCAGCTATATTTTCCTTGACATGCTCAGCTGTAGGATCCCTTAGAAAAGATATGGATTCATCAGAATTTGAAATTTCAGCATTGATCCCAGAGTTTGCATGATCAGAATGAACAGAGTTTGCAGAAGTATGATCAGCATTATCAGAAACAACTCTATCTTCATTATCTTCAGCAACATTTTCTGCAGTAGCTTCAGCGTTTGGCTGTGCAGCTTCAGGATTCTCAGAGTTTAGATTGACAAGAACCTCTGCTTCTACAGGAACAAACTTTTCAACAACTTCAACATGCTTAGAGTTTGCAGTGGCAAAAACCTCTGTTTCTTCAGGAACAGACTTAACTATTTTCTCTGCTTTAGCTTCATTTACTTTCTCTACAGCAACTTCAGCATTTATCTGAGCAGTTTCTAGTACCTGATCAACCTCCTCACCCTTTTCTGGAATTGAATTATTGACAGAAAGAATTTCTGTATGAGTAGCAATTGACTCATCTATTATCTGGGTGGGTTGACCAGCTGCCACATCCTCAGTATCACAAACACTGATACTAGGATGTGCTTCAATTTCGTCTTCAATATCCATCTCCAATATAGGTTCAAGAAAATCATCAGGAAAAGCAGCATTATCATCAGTGTTTGCTCTGGCTTCTTCAGGCACAGTAGCATTGGCAGAATGATTTTCAATCACAACCTCAGGAGCTTCAACTGGTGTAGAACCAGGAATCAATCCATCAAATAGGTAAGCAGCAACTAGCTTCCTCTTCTTAGCATTAGCAGATTCTGGTTCATCAGAAACTCTATTCTCATCAGTAGAAGGTCTGTTTGCCCTTTTCTTCTTCCTTGAAGTACCAACTGAGTGTGGTAAACCATCAGCATTTGCAGGTGTTGCAACCTTGTCAGCTTTAAAAGCTCTATGCTTAGTCCTACTCCCAGCGCTTGGCTTTTGAGAAGTAGATGGAAGAGGTTCAGAGTTTAGTAGTGGTTGTGGATTTAAAAACTATTGGACTGAAGCAGGAAGCATCAAGTCATCAACATTCCCTTTCTTAACATCCTTGTTTGTTAGATCAGAGAATATTCTCTTATGTAATTTAAATGAGGGAATGACATCCTCCTCAGCTATCTCAACTCCAGCAACACACATAGAAAAGATTAATTGACAAAAACGAGAAAAGTAAACAACACTCCTATTCTCTGTCATCTTTTCACCTATATTGTTCAAAACAAGTCTAGCATAGTCAAAATGAGCACCATAGAGAAGAGAATACCCAATTTGTAGACTGTCGATTGGAATTGCATCCCAATTAGTACACTTCTTCCCGAATGCCCTTGTAATGCAATCGAAAAAGAAACTCCACTCCTTCATCAAGAATGGTCGCTTCAAATTCCCTGTCCTTGCCAAAGACCCAGAGTATCCAATCTCCCTCATCATACGCTGAAGTTCAGAATCACCAACAGAAATGGTGAACGCATTAAAGTCTTCACATCCAAGAGCATCTCTAACAGTGGTTGGAGTAACCACATACTCTTGTTCAGCAAATTCAAAGACAATTGAGGGAGTTCCTGATTCACCTCCATCATCATAAACACCTGTTTCCCAGAAGGCTTTGATTTGAGTACCAGATAACCGTGTTGGTTCCACTAAAGCTTGGCCAATATCATATTGTGCAAGAAAATTTTGAAACAGGTGAAACGCCTCTGGAACGTTTTCGATAGACAGTGGGGCTGCATAGTTATTAGGAACAAAATCGAGACCAAGAGACTGAAACATGGTTGTTGCCATTAGATCTTTCAAAGAAATCAGAGTTTATAGTTCAAGAAAGTGTTTAAGAGATGTATGCAGAAAGATGTTTGTAGAAATGTGTGTGTGATATGAAAGTATGAATGTGAGTCAGTTGTGAAAAGTTTAAACGAATTTGTGTATTGTATATTAATACAGAAAGAAAGTATTAAAAACTGAACCGTTTCTAATCAATACACACAACTGTCTTACTTCGTATAACGTGTGAGTGGGACACATGGCACACATGCAATGATTTACAGCAAATAATTGACAGTTTCCAATGCGCATGCGCAGTAAAAACAGCAATTATTACCGCCCTGTACACTTTTCTAGACACTCAACCTCTCTCCTCTGTTTAATACACTCTTGAACAACTTCCCTATCATACTCTTTTTGAATTTTCAAAACAAATGTCTTTTCTCATAATTGTTAACTGTCTGAAACAAAGAATTAATTTTAATCATCAGAGATTAAAATAAAATTACCTCAGCGTAGAGTACACAACTCATCAGCTTTTACCAATTATCCTCTTTTATAAATAACCTCTTTTCACAAACTGTACAGGTGTGAGTATTTGTGTGTGAATTAGCAGAGTTTACTGAATATGAATATTTAGACCATCTCAAAGTGCATAAAATCCACAAACTAAAGCAGTAAAAACTGGTCGCCCAAACTCTCATTTAAAAGAAAAATTGATTTTTATATCTAAACTCTGTATTCTGATATCCTTTCATTTGGATATATCTTTTATTTTCACCCCCTTTAATTTTTTTTTTTCCGAGTAATCAGTGGTTGGCACTAGTCACCAAAAATCAAAGATTTTAGCCCTTATTTCCTACAATAAGTTCCTGGATCTTCCTAGGCACAACATGATCTCAAAGGAATTTGTGCTCTTTTTGGCATCTTTTGATCTGAGGGTGAAATTATTTGCAACTTAATAATCAGAGTTTAGACTTTTCATCAGTTAATACAATTAATTTATGAGAGAAAACACAAACAGCTAATACAGACTCAGCGTTTAGGATCAATAAACTAAGAGATGCTATAAATATAGAGACAGTATCATGCTGTGTAAAATTTCTGCACATTTTGTAATCAGAATTTATAATACTTAAAAGGATTCATGATTACTTACTGAAAATCATGCTTCATACAGCTTTCTTCATCGGTCAATATGTTTCAGACAATATCACAATCAGAGTATAACATCAGAATTTAACCGACAGAGTATGACTGGCAGAGATAACTAACAGAGTTTACTATCAGAGTTTAACATGCTGGTACAAATAACAGTTAACACATGCAAAGAATCATGAGCATTAAATCAAACATGTATAGATTTTGAGTCTAACCAGTATCTCTAGTCAAAACCAGAGACCATTCCAAGTTCATTTACCAGTCTTGTAAAGGTAGCTTCACTCAAAGGTTTGGTGAAGATATCTGCAAGCTGTTGGTCTGTAGACACAAAATGAAGCTCAATGTGTCCTTCTTCCACATGTTCCCTGATAAAATGATACCTTATGCTGATGTGCTTGGTCATGGAATGATGTACTGGATTACTTGTCATAGCAATGGCACTTTGATTATCACAGTAAATAGGTATTTTAGAGTACCTTAATCCATAGTCCAGCAATTGATTCTTCATCCGTAAGATCTGTGCACAACAGCTACCAGCAGCTATATACTCTACTTCTGCTGTGGATGTGGAAATTGATTTATGTTTCTTGCTGTACCAAGAAACTAATCTGTCACCTAAAAATTGACAGCTCCCACTTGTACTTTTTCTGTCTATCTTACAGCCTGCAAAATCTGTATCAGAGTAACCAATTAATTTAAACTCTGATTCTCTAGGATACCACAACCCAAGAGTTATGGTTCCTTTGAGATATTTTAAAATCCTCTTCACAGCTGTTAGATGTGGCTCTCTGGGGTCTGCTTGAAATCTTGCACAAAGACATGTTGCATACATGATGTCAGGTCTACTTGCTGTGAGATAAAGAAGAGACACCCTATCATCCCTCTATAGTTTGTCATATCTACTGAGGCTCATGTGTCTTTGTCTAGCTTTGTTGCAGTAGCCATGGGAGTTGTAGCAGATGAACTATCAAGCATACCAAATTTCTTGAGAAGATTTCTGGTATATTTTGCTTGATTGATAAAAATCCCATCATCTGTTTGCTTGACATGTAAGCCAAGAAAATAACTAAGCTCTCCCATCATGCTCATTTGATACCTCGATTGCATAAGCTTGGCAAATTTCTTACAGAGTTTGTCATTAGTAGACCCAAAAATTATGTCATCCACATAGATTTGAACTAACAGCAAATCATCACCAGAATTAAAATAGAACAAGGTTTTGTCAATTGTACCTCTAGTGAACCCACTTTCTAAAAGAAATTGAGCCAGAGTTTCATACCATGCTCTTGGTGCCTGCTTAAGTCCATATAATGCCTTATCAAGCCTGTAGACATAATCTGGATGTTTGGGATCTACAAACCCTGGTGGTTGTTCAACAAACACTTCTTCTTCAAGTTTCCCATTGAGAAAAGCACTTTTCACATCCATCTGAAAGACTTTAAACTTTTTGTGAGCAGCATAGGCCAGAAAAATCCTTATTGCCTCCAATCTTGCAACTGGAGCAAAAGTTTCATCATAGTCAATTCCTTCCTGTTGAGAATAGCCTTTTGCCACAAGTCTAGCCTTATTCCTTGTAATCACTCCATCACTGTCTGTTTTGTTTCTGAAAACCCACTTCGTACCAACAATAGATCTATTCTTTGGTCTTGGTACCAGTGTCCAAACTTCATTCCTCTCAAATTCATTTAACTCCTCTTGCATTGCTGTTATCCAGTTAGAATCTTGAAGAGCTTCTTCCACTTTCTTGGGCTCTGTTTGAGATAAGAATGCATGAAACAGACATTCATTATTTGTAGCACTTCTAGTTCTTACACTAGCTTTTGGATCTCCAATTATCAAGTCAGTTGTATGGGCTTGTGTCCACCTTCTTACTGTTGGTAATTGGCTTCTACTAGCATTATTAGATCCTCCCCCTTGATCCATGCTCTCCTGACTTTCTTCTTGACCATTTGCATTCTCTGAGGCTCCCCCTGAATTGGACTGTTCAGTATTTGAACTTTCAGAGTTTGGCTCAGAGTTTCTGTTTGATTCTTCATTTGACTCTCTTTCAGAATTTGAGTCATCACTTTGAGAAGTTTCTGAAGTTTCTTCACGCTCCCCCTCAACTGGTTCTCTATTTTGTTCTATCAGAGAAAATTCTTCAGAGTTTACCAGTAGAGGATCAGAGTATGCTTCGTCAGAGTTTGTTGGATTTGCTTCATCAGAGTTTACGTCATCAGAGTTTAGATCTTCATTTTCAAAGCGAAGTTGATCATTATATTCTCCATCTTCTATTCCAGTTATTTTCTTGTTATCAAATGACACATGTATAGATTCCATGATCACTTTAGTTCTCAGATTGTAGACTCTGAAAGCTTTAGTTGATAGTGGATATCCAACAAAAATTCCTTCATCAGCTTTTAAGTCAAACTTGGTCAACTGTTCAGGATGAGTTTTCAACACAAAGCACTTACATCCAAAAATATGAAAATACTTCAAATTTGGCTTCTTATTTTTCACCATCTCATATGGTGTTTTCCCATGCTTGTTGATCAGTGTTGCATTTTGAGTAAAACAAGCAGTTTGAACAGCTTTTGCCCAGAAATAAGTTGGCAATTTTGCTTCATCAAGCATTGTTCTGGCAGCTTCAATTAGGGTTCTGTTCTTTCTTTCAACTACACCATTTTGCTGTGGAGTTCCAGGTGCAGAAAATTCTTGCTTCACTCCTCTTTCCTTGCATAAAGCTTCCATTTCAGAATTTCTGAATTCAGTACCATTATCACTTCTTATAATTTTCACTTTGTACTCTGATCCTTTGTCCAATAGCTTTACATGTTCCATTAGTATTGAGGCAGTTTCATCCTTCTTTGATAAGAAGTACACCCAAGTGAACCTAGGTTCCACAACTGAAGATTCAGATTTACTTTTGAAAGATGACTTCCTTTGCTTGGCCTTTTGACAAGAATCACACAGGCCATCTAAGCTGAGTATTGACTTAGGAAGTCCCCTTACAAGATCTTTTCGAATCAGCTCATTTATGTTGTTCAAGTTTAGATGAGAGAGCTTCTTATGCCATTTCCAACTCTCTTCATTAAATACTTTTGCAGATAGACACACAGATTTTCCTTCAGAGTTTGTTAGCAAACTTGCTTCATAAATGTTATTGCGCCTGTGTCCAACTAGAACAACTTTTCCAGTAGATTTACTGATAACCTCACAGTGTTCAGTATAAAAATCTACATGGTATCCTCTGTCACAGATTTGACTCACAGAAAGCAGATCATGCTTGAGTCCTGAGACTAGAGCTACATTTGTGATAATGACACTTCCAAGATTGATATTGCCATATCCCAGAGTATGTCCTATGTTGCCATCTCCATAGGAAACTTTTGGGCCAGCTTTTTCCTCATAGTCTGATAGCAGGGCTTTATTTCCAGTCATATGTCCTGAGCATCCACTGTCCAAGATAAGGGTGCTTTCTTTTATGCCCTGCAATCACAAACAATAACTATGTGTTAGATTTAAGGATCCAGACTTGCTTGGATCCTTTGGCTTTCTTAACATTGTTAGCTTTTGCAGCGGTATCACTATCAACAGAGTTTACACTAACATTGTCAGACTTTATACTTGCAGAGTTTGCTCTAACCCATTTCAAGTTGGGTTTTAGCTCATAATAGTTGTGATAAATAGCATGATAACTTTTGCAAGTATAGATGGAATGCCAAGTGCTCCCACAGTGTGTGCATAAAGTCTGTGGTCTAACCCTAACATAATCATTCTTTACTCCAGATGTGGAAGGTAAAGAGTTAATATTTTTGTTCTTCTTGCAAAACCTGGCAAGATGGTTAGTACTACCACAACTATGACATGTTTTTCTAGGAGCAGCAGAATTAGGCAAATAATCATTTCTTTTATTAATGTCTACTTTTCCATTCCTATTCTTTTTAAACATTTTCTGTTTGTTGACAGACTTTACTTCTTTGAGCTTATGTTTAAATTGTTTCTCTGTCATTAAACCAACATAAACCTGTTTATCACAGATTCTTACTGGTTCTTTAACAGCTTCTATCTCAATCTTATTCTCTGCTATTGAGCCAACATTAACCTGTTCTTCACAAGTTTCAATTTGCTCCATGACAGCTTCTTTTACAACTACAGACTTTAGCTTACTGGATTCATGAACAAATTTCACAGGTTTAAGTTGTGGTTTCACTTTAACTTTATCTTTAAACCTAAGTTCATCTTCCTCACAGTAACCTAAACCTACAGTATCTGTTTGAAAAACCTGATGTGTGTCTTTTCCAGAATTGGTCCAGGTTTTAATCACTTTCCTCTCTTTTTCCAGCAATTCCTGTTCAACAGAAACAGCATCATCTCTCTCCTTTTGAACTTATTGCATGTTAACAAGTTTCTCTTCAAGAAATTTATTTCTTTCTTTAAGACCTAGATTCTCAGATTTTATTCTCTCATTCTCTAAAGTCTGATCCCTATAACTAACATGTATGCTTTTAAGATAAATTCTTAATTCAGATATATTATCAGTATCATAAGCATAAGTTGTTAAGGGTACCTTGTTTTCAGATGAGTCAGCTTCATCTCTACCAGTTGCCATGAGAGCATAATTGACTCCCTCATCTGAGTCTGAAGTGTCTGCCCAGTCCTTGCCTTTTGTGATGAGTGCTTTCTCAGATTTTCCTTTCTTGCATTCTGGAGCATAATGACCCATTTCTTTACACTTGTAGCACTGGATCTCAGACTTGTCTTTCTTTCCAGACTTGGTATATTTTCCATCAGACTTTCTGAAATTTCTCTTATCAGAATTTGAATCTTTCCTTGAGAATCTCTTTCCTTTCTTGAAGTTCTTGAATCCCATCTTCTTGAAGGTCTTCACCATTAAACCAGCCATTCTCATCATCTCTTCTTCATCATCCTCAGAGTCAGAAGCTTCATCATCAGTGTTTGAGCCATCATCAGAGTTTGATGACTCACTGTCAGATTTAATGACTAAAGCCTTTCCTTTGGTTTTCTTTCTTGATGATTCCTTCTTGACATGCTTTTCTTCAACTTTAAGAGCAACATATTTTGTCTTCTTTCCAGATCTTTTGTTTCTTTGTTCTATTTCAAGTTCATGAGTTTTAAGCAACCCATAGATTTCATCAAGATCTGTATCTGCAAGATCATAATTGTCTCTGATTGTTGTTGCCTTTAAATCCCATCTTTCAGGTAGGGATAGAAGAAACTTGAGATTTGACTCTTCAAGTTCATATTCTTTATCAACCAGAGACAAATCATTCAATAATTTACAAAATCTGTCATATGTATCTGTCAAACTTTCATCAGATCTAGAGTCAAAGTGTTCATACTCCTGTGTTAGAATAGTCTTCCTATTCTTCTTTATAGCACTGGTTCCTTGACACCTGACTTCTAAAGCATCCCATATCTCTTTGGCAGTTTTACAGCCAATAACTCTGTTAGACATAACATTGTCTAAAGCACTGTGGAGTAGATGTCTAACTTTTGCATCCTTTGCAATTGATGAGATGTCCTCATGAGTCATATCTTTCTTTTCCTTTGGAACAGTCTTTTGTTCTTGACCATCAACAACAGGAGACAGTTTAGTCGGCATATGAGGACCATCATTGATTCTATCAAGGTATTCTGGATCTGTGGCTTCTAAAATCATGGTCATCTTTTCCTTCCATATTGGATATTCCACAGGTCTGAGAATTGGAACCCTGATTGCCTCATATCGACTTACAGAAGCTGATTGAACCTTTTGAGCATTAGAACCTACCTGGTTGTTATCAGTCATGATTATACTTGTGTTTAGATCAAAAACTGTATATATTTAACAGCCTTGGCTCTGATACCAATTGTTAGGCCGATTACACAATATATAATCAATATAAATATGATAATAAAACTTAAGAACACTGTTTATGAATCAATAACTGAATTATATAAAATAACTCTTCTCTCAGTGATGTTAAAGAATCACAGAGAGCTGCTAGGTTACAAGAATAATGTATTCAGTATTCGCATCACTTTTAGGGTTAACCTATCTGTGTTTATATAATACACAGTTACATAATCAATCTCTAATTGATATTCCTATAAATTAGCTATACAATTTATATCAATTTAGTATTGCTTCTGTCTTCTGTTCCGTTTCCTTAACTGTCTCAATATATCTTGCTTCTTTCCATCTTCAAGATATATTGCTTCTAGAATCTTCATATTAGCACCGACAGTTAATAAACTCTTCACCCCGTTAGACTTTATCAAACTCTGACTGGCTTCTATTAAACTCTGATGAGTACCTGGTACTTAAACACTGATGAACAAACGTCAGCAATTATATCTAACAAACCAGCTAGCTGATCTAAAAAGGAAGTTACAAGAAACCCAAGCTGAGAATAATCTTCTGAAAGCACAAGTGGTTGCACAATCTACCACCTCTGTATCAAATCAGCTGGGTACTGTGAAAGATGACTTGCAAGGATTGAAGAATAATCTACTCCCGAAGCTGAATTCAATCCAACAATCTCAAGTACTGGTGGCTTAAGACATCTCTGATCTTACAACGTCAAATGCTCAGATATCGGAGAGTGTCAAGGAGATTGCTTCTATTTCTACCAAGGTGGACTTTATTCTGCAAACATCTGATGAAAACCAGAGGTTTAATGAAGAAAGGATGTCTAGGATTGAAGGAGGAATGGAGCATCTGAATGAAGGGATGAAACACTTGTATAAAATGATCCAAAAATCACATCAACCTACTGAAGTGCAAAGAACATTCTTTGAGGGAGATGATGGTGATGATGATGAGGATGATGATGCTGATGGAGGATGTTAGGTCCTGATATGTTTGTAGAAGGGGGGTTGAATACAAACTGTACCGTTTTATCGAATTTGTTCGGTTCGTGATTTAACAATTCAAGAACAAATAAGTGCGGAATAAAATGAAACAAGATTCAAGTTAAATATAAAATATATTAAACTTGAAGGGTGTTGCAAATACAGTACAGATTACAAGGTTTGAATCTCAAACTATTTAAAACAAATCTAGAATAAATTCGACATGAATTTATCTATTTTTGTAATAAAAAGATCGAATAGTAAAAACTAGTTCGAGATCAAATTCTAGGGATAATGATCCGCTAGATTGTCAAACAAGTACAAGTAAATAACTTCTAGTGGTTTGGATTTAACAATAATGCTAGAAATGATTTACTGTAAAATATTTGAGCTCCGGCAGTTGGTTGGTTGAAGAAGACAGAGGATATCACTTTGTTTCTGTCTTGTTTTCAATTGTATTGTGTTCTGTGTCTTTGATCATGTATTAGTATATAACACACAAGTCAACAGAAGCATTCTTGCACGCGCCAAGCCATTTCATTTGATATTAATATTGGTAGTACTATCAATACACTTGGTAGTACTATCGGTAGTACTAACCAATTGTATTGGTAGTACTATCGGTAGTACTAAGTAAGATAGTACTACTAGTATTAATATGATAGTACTACAAGTATTACTCTCGGTAGTACTATCTAATGTATTGGTAGTACTAACCAAGAATAGTACTACTAGTATATTTAGATAGTACTAATAGTATATTTAGATAGTACTACTAGTATTAATAGCTTTTAATTAACTCTAAATTAATTACCTTACTAATTAATTTATATAATAAATTAATTCTTATAGAATTAATTTAATAAATAAATTAACCAATAAAAGTAAATTAATTAAAAGAGAATTAATTAAAGTCTATTTTTTTTTGTCTCACTTTTAAAAGATGTACGCCACTTTCTTTTTATAACAAAAGTCAACCAACTTTTGTTAAGTAAAAAATGTACACCCTTTCATAAAATGAGTTCATAGTACTACTAAATAAATTGGTAGTACTAACTAAGGATAGTACTACAAGTGTACTTTGATAGTATTACTAGTTTAGAATTAATTCTAATTTAATTTATTGAATTAATTAATTTAACAAATAAATTAATTCTGAGTGAATTAATTTATAGATTAAATTAATTAATTTCTAGTTTAATTAATTTAAGGAATAAATTAATTCTGATGGAATTAATTTATAGTTTAAATTAATTAACTTCTAGTTTAATTAATTTAAGGAATAAATTAATTCTGATGGAATTAATTTATAGATTAAATTAATTAACATATAGAATAAATTAAAAGAGATTTAATACTAAATCAGAGAACCACTGAAATTGATGACAAACTTCCACTGACTGATGTTGACACTCGATGTACTGTCTGGTTCATGAGCGACAAACTTCAATGACGGTTCTTCATCTTTTAACTTTAAGTTGTGGTCCATCTTCTTATCCTTTTGACAAACTCTGTAATCTGTATGCTTCCTGTCACACTTCTAAAATCTCTGTCACTTTAAATTGATCCACTTTCTTGAATACTTCACTGAGGCTTGATCAAATAAATGAACTTCTTCCAGTGTAGAATTACTCCAAGTCAGTAAATGACTTTAAACTTTATTCTCTTGACTGATAAAACCTTCTGAGATTCCTGTGACATCTAATCTAATATTTACTTATTACATTCTTGTTTAAGTTGAGTAAAATCCTCGAATTACAAATAGGCTATTGCATATGCCTTTCAATCTCCCCCTATTTGTTTGTTAGAGAATAACAACCAAATACCTAGAGGATCACTCAACTAAAACCAAGAAAAAGATAGGACTCTTAAGCCTAAGTAAATACTAGAAAGTTCTGGATCAAATATGACATTTCCAGATTTCACCAGTAAAGATAAATACAAGACAGATGTTCCTCTAGACTGAACATATGATAACATCTAACCTGTCTTGATTTACCTAAGCTCTATACATATAACATTTACAAAACAGAGCTAATTACCTTTACTCCCCTGAAACTCCTCATGTTCCTTTTATATCTTTTTCAGCTCCCTTTTACTAGCTCCTCCAAAATTCTCTAGAAACTTCTCCCCCTTAGTTGAGGAATTCTCTACAGATTTAAGTTTATGAGTATCTGAAGCCAGTAGGAGTTGAGATAGTTGATGGAGTTGATCTTGGAAGTAAATTTGTCTTCAATATTTCCTTGAGCAGTCCCAGCTGATTGTTGACAGAGGTGGAAGAAGAAGACCGTTCAACCACTTGTGCTTGCAAAATTTCTTTATCAGCCTGGGTTCTGAATAGATGTTCCTGTAGATCAGCTATGTGAGCTAACTACATTGCAGTGTATGTGTCTGTGTGTGCACTCACTTGAATTTCTCTTGTAAGTGTATCACTCATCTCACGTGCATGTGTTTCACTCAGTGTTTGACTCTTATCACTCAACATTAGCTGTCTGTTTGCTCCTTTTTGATCAGTACCTGCATTGAAACTCACCCTAGCCTCTTCAAGAGAGGTCAGTGGTGGTGCAATGGGAGTTCGCAAATCCGGATCCTCAATCATGTCTATCAAATCACTTGGATTTGAAATCTGAATTGCTTCAGTGATAGACTGACCAAGTTGCCTTCCACTTTCTCCAGATAAATCTGCGAGTGGAAAATCCCTTAGGGAGCCAGAGGTGTTCACTCTGGGAGGGGAGAAAATGATTCTATTTGATTTGGCAAAGAATCAAATTTTCCCTCAGATGCCTATGAAGGCACTTCTACCGTAACAATGGTAGGCACTATAACCAGTTGCAGGTGCTCTGCTTTCACTGTGTCCTGAGTTTCATCTAATGAAATTGTTTTCTCCCATTGTGAGTAATGAGAGTGTGCTTGACTCAGTACAAAGTGCCATGGCCCTATGGAGAATTTCAATAGATTCATCCTGTTGAGAGAATGTCTCTAGATACAGTTCATTGGCCATTTCAAAGTCCATATCCTATTGAGAGGATACAGATGGGCTGACAGATGCCTCAGTATATGTTGAATTTCTTTAGAGGAGGCAGAGCTGTGGGATCACTCACTATTTCAATCAAAATACTTCTTTATTTAACATTTGATTTCTGTTCAGGCTGAGAGGTCAAGTAATTAAGTTGTAGATTCATTGTTTGGCTCTAAGACCTGGGATAAAGATTGTGGATCTACAATCCCTTGGTCAGCCCTAACAACCACTTGGGTTCAGCAACAGTAAAAGAAGTGGATTGAGAGATAGAAAGTAATACCTGAATTGGATTTGGCACTGAATTTCCAGCTAAGCAAGAGCTAGATCAGAAATAATATATACAATATATTTACAAAAACAACTAAGACAAATAGAAAATAAAAGATAATAAATAATAATAATAAAAATAAAAATAAAATAATAATATATATACAGAATAAAATAATATATACATAAGAAAAAAAATATTTACAGGAAACTATTTACATGCAATAACTATACAGAATATTCGAATATTTTCAAATAAAAGATTTTCAATAAAAATAGATTTCTCTACAATTTTAACTTGTAAAATTTGAGAAAAATATTTTTAGAGAAAATAATTAATCTTAACTTACTCAAACTAAGAAGCTTAACAATTAGACAAGACATGGCAATAATCTACAATCAACATGCATAAGAGAAAATTGAGATGATAAAATAAATTTACAAGTGATTTAAAAATATATACAACAAATGAACACTTGTAAATTTAATTAAGAACAAACATAAAAATAAACAGAGTTAATCACTAAAACTATTTAACATACCAATTTACCAACCAATCTGGTAAACATGGATTCATCAAGAGATTTAGTGAAAATATCTTTTGTTTGTTCCTCTGTGGGTACAAAGAGTAACTCCACAGTACCATCCATGACATGCTCTCGGATAAAATGATACCTGATGTCAATGTGCTTTGTCTCTTGTGATTATGCCATCTTCATCTAATTTATTTCTGAATACCCACCGAGTACCAACTACTTTCTTGTTCTTTGGTCTAGGTACCAGCTTCTAAACTTGTTGTTGTTCAAATTGATTGAGTTCATCTTGCATAGCAATCACCCAATCAGGATCAGTCAGTGCTTCCTCAATTTTCTTTGGTTTCATTTCAGAAAGAAACCTTGAATAATGACATTCATTTTGAGTAGCACTTCTAGTTCTGACTTCAACACCTGGATCACCAATAATCAGCTCAAAAGATTTGATCTTGATGATTCGCCTTGTTCTACATTATGGTGTTGTGAATGACTAGTTGACCCTTCATTTCCTCCCCCTGAGTTGTTGGCAGATTATCTTGGTGATTCTTTTCCAGTGTTAGTGGTACCTCCATTGTAACCAATGTTTCCACCACCATCACTCTCACCATTATCATTGTTATCACCAGCAACAACCTCAGGTGGATTCTTATCATCTGATTCTGAATCTGACATTTCATCAAACTTCAGTTTCTCAGATGGATTTTCTGTTTGGATATTAGGGAGTTAGGTGTCATCAAATGTAACATTGATGTTCTTATTGACTGATAACATTTCTTGATTTCAAACAGGCCATATCCTCAGTTATACCCTTGCTGTTATCTCCAAAGGTAAGCACTGGGCCAGCTTTCTCAACCAAATCTGATAGCAGGGCTCTATCTCCGGTCATATGCCTTGAACAGCCACTGTCAAGAATCCATATAACACGGTTTACCTGTTTAACTCCCTGCAATATCAAATTGATTAGACCTTCTTCGGAGCCCAAAATTGATTGGGTCCGGCATACTTAAAGAATTGGCCTTTGTCAGGCAAAACAACATTTTTAACTGAAACTACTTCAACCTCTTTCACATAAGAGCGTTTCCATTTATAGCCAGCCTTAACACATTTCTGAGTAGGCTTAGGGATAAATGAATCCACTCTAGTTTGAGGAGGACTAGTAGTCTTTGCTTTAACATGCTTCTTATTATTAACATGTTGACGTGGAGCAGTCTTATCACTAGATACATGCTTACTATTAAAATAAGCATACATAACATTGAAAGCACAAGACATGCAATTAATCACACCACATGCTTTATGAGAAGAATTAACAGCAGGCATGTTAGTTCTACAGTTGTTTTGATCCAACTTATGGATATCTGATTTAGTCTTTTTAGTTGTAGCAACTTTGACTGGAATATCAGATATACACTTTTTGGACTGTTCAGCTTCCAAAGCAATATCTTCTTCATGAATCTCCTCAGCAATAATGATAGAGTATTCATTCATAGGCTCTGCCTCAGACTCCCTACAGAAGGGTGTTTCAATACCCTTAAGTATATATGGAACAACCTTTCCTTCAGATTTGTATCTACAAGGGGAATTAATTCCAAGCAGTCCAATAGCCTCATTATAATCATACCCTATACTGACATGATTACCAACAGCTTGCTTATTGAGAATTTCTTTAGCAGTCTTACAAGAACTGAAATAAGCATTAGCTTTGGTCTTAAGCTCACTAATCTGATCTTTGAGAATGGTTTCCAGTTGAATATAACATTTAACCCTATTCTCAAGAAAAGCTACCTTATTAGTAAGTTCATCTTGATTGATATGCACTAGTTTTAAATCTTTTATTTCCTTTTCAAGATTTGTGTTTAAAAGATTTATTCTATCATTTTCAGTGCGTGCACAACTTATGGTGCCACCAAGATGATAAATCATTTCAGCGTCAGTAAGTTTTACCTTAGACATGTTGGGTGGAGATAACATGGACGCAAAGAGTTTGTCTCCTATTGCCATGAGTGCAAGATTCCCAACTTCTTCATCTTCACTGTCTGTATCATCCCAGCTCTTTTCTTCAGACTTGTTCTTCTCAACCATCCCTGTTTTATAGCCACCCCTTGTGCTATTTGAGGATGAAGAACCACCTGTCTGGTATTCGTCAGCATATGTCTTGAACTTGAAGCTAGGATTTCTCCTGAACCTGAAGTTTCCAAACTTCTTCACTACCCAGGCCATAGACTCATCTTCCAACTGTTCAAGCTCCTCCATAGAATAAAAATCACCACCAGATTGACTTGTAGATGTAACACCATATTCAGCTACAATTACATCCTTGTTAGGACTGGAAGGTAGAACAACCTTCGCTTCCTGTTTCTGTGGGACTCCAGCTACCAGTGAAGTAGACATACTAACCACTCTTCCTTCCCTTGGATTTGATCTGAAGTGCTCATATGAAGAGGTGAGAATTTCCATCTTATTCTCTCTGACTTCCTCTGTCCCTTCATTGATTATTTCAATCGTATCCCAAATGTGTTTGGCAGAGACACATTTTAAAATATGATTATGCATGATTGGATCAAGACAATCAATCAGTATCAACTGTAGACAGGCATCCAAGGCAACATCTTCTTTTTCTGCAGAAGTGTAGTCCTTGGGATCCTTAGGGTATATCCTAGCAGCCCTATTAACAACATCATTCTCTATTAGCTCTTCCTCAACAAACATAGGAATTCTTGGTCCATTCTTCAGCACATCAAGATATTCAACATTAACCACTTGAAGAACCAGGAGCATCTTCTTCTTCCACATAGGATAATGATCCTTGCTGAACATTGGGATTTTGACTGTAACAGCTTTCTGAGTTGTAGACATTTTTGAGATTTTTAGAAAAATAAAAATTTCAGAGTTAAAAAAAATCTCAAACAATTGGATCTTTGATTTGTATATCAATCAAAAGGCTCTGATGCCAATTGTTAGGTCCTGATATGTTTGTAGAAGGGGGGTTGAATACAAACTGTACCGTTTTATCGAATTTGTTCGGTTCGTGATTTAACAATTCAAGAACAAATAAGTGCGGAATAAAATGAAACAAGATTCAAGTTAAATATAAAATATATTAAACTTGAAGGGTGTTGCAAATACAGTACAGATTACAAGGTTTGAATCTCAAACTATTTAAAACAAATCTAGAATAAATTCGACATGAATTTATCTATTTTTGTAATAAAAAGATCGAATAGTAAAAACTAGTTCGAGATCAAATTCTAGGGATAATGATCCGCTAGATTGTCAAACAAGTACAAGTAAATAACTTCTAGTGGTTTGGATTTAACAATAATGCTAGAAATGATTTACTGTAAAATATTTGAGCTCCGGCAGTTGGTTGGTTGAAGAAGACAGAGGATATCACTTTGTTTCTGTCTTGTTTTCAATTGTATTGTGTTTTGTGTCTTTGATCATGTATTAGTATATAACACACAAGTCAACAGAAGCATTCTTGCACGCGCCAAGCCATTTCATTTGATATTAATATTGGTAGTACTATCAATACACTTGGTAGTACTATCGGTAGTACTAACCAATTGTATTGGTAGTACTATCGGTAGTACTAAGTAAGATAGTACTACTAGTATTAATATGATAGTACTACAAGTATTACTCTCGGTAGTACTATCTAATGTATTGGTAGTACTAACCAAGAATAGTACTACTAGTATATTTAGATAGTACTAATAATATATTTAGATAGTACTACTAGTATTAATAGCTTTTAATTAACTCTAAATTAATTACCTTACTAATTAATTTACATAATAAATTAATTCTTATAGAATTAATTTAATAAATAAATTAACCAATAAAAGTAAATTAATTAAAAGAGAATTAATTAAAGTCTATTTTTTTTTGTCTCACTTTTAAAAGATGTACGCCACTTTCTTTTTATAACAAAAGTCAACCAACTTTTGTTAAGTAAAAAATGTACGCCCTTTCATAAAATGAGTTCATAGTACTACTAAATAAATTGGTAGTACTAACTAAGGATAGTACTACAAGTGTACTTTGATAGTATTACTAGTTTAGAATTAATTCTAATTTAATTTATTGAATTAATTAATTTAACAAATAAATTAATTCTGAGTGAATTAATTTATAGATTAAATTAATTAATTTCTAGTTTAATTAATTTAAGGAATAAATTAATTCTGATGGAATTAATTTATAGTTTAAATTAATTAACTTCTAGTTTAATTAATTTAAGGAATAAATTAATTCTGATGGAATTAATTTATAGATTAAATTAATTAACATATAGAATAAATTAAAAGAGATTTAATACTAAATCAGAGAACCACTGAAATTGATGACAAACTTCCACTGACTGATGTTGACACTCGATGTACTGTCTGGTTCATGAGCGACAAACTTCAATGACGGTTCTTCATCTTTTAACTTTAAGTTGTGGTCCATCTTCTTATCCTTTTGACAAACTCTGTAATCTGTATGCTTCCTGTCACACTTCTGAAATCTCTGTCACTTTAAATTGATCCACTTTCTTGAATACTTCACTGAGGCTTGATCAAATAAATGAACTTCTTCCAGTGTAGAATTACTCCAAGTCAGTAAATGACTTTAAACTTTATTCTCTTGACTGATAAAACCTTCTGAGATTCCTGTGACATCTAATCTAATATTTACTTATTACATTCTTGTTTAAGTTGAGTAAAATCCTCGAATTACAAATAGGCTATTGCATATGCCTTTCAGAGGAGATGGAGCAATAAGGGGAAGACATGAGGTGAATCCTGAAGCTACTAAAGTAAAGTCTGTAGAGGATTCCTCAACTAAGGGGGAGAATGTGGAGAAACAAGGAGGAGATCAGGCCGGAGGCTCAAACAAGGACAAAGGGAAGCAGAAGTTAACTTTTTCTGATGTTGACTATTATCAAGGTGAACAGGGTGATTTTGACTATGTAGAATCTGAAGAAGCCCCTGAAGATATCTTTGGTAATGTGGAGGTTGAAGAAGAAGCTGATTATGCTGACTGGGAAGAAGAGTCAAATATTGATCCTGTCTTTGAAGCTCAGTTAGTGAGACAGAAGGCTGATCTGAAAAGAAGAGAGGAGGAGAATGTAAAGGTATCTGACATCATTTCTAAGCATCTTGTCATTCAAAAAGCTGAACAACAAGAAAAGCAAAGGCTTCACAATCTGAAGGTCAATGAGAGAAAATTGTATGTGAGGCTGAAGCAAGGAGAAGAATGGGACAAGGCTAGAGAGATGTTTGCACATCAAGAAGGAACTAACAATGATGCAAAGTTTCTTGGGATGTTGGAAAGATACAAGAAGGTCAATCCAGACAACACAGTATATATGAAAGCTCTTCATGCAGAGATTTCAAGGATCACAACTGGATATGACAGAGTTAGAGAGGAGTTGAAGATCTATGTTTACACTCATAATGAGGGAACTTTCTTAGTGTCTCTCAATCTTCTGGAAAGCAGAACTCTCTCTAAACTATGGGTCTTCATGTGCAAAGTAAAAAGAACTTCTCCATTAGCTGAGCTGCTGCATGATCAGCTAAGAGACTTTGCAATGAAAGCTAGTCCACAAGTGGTGGAAGTGCCTTATGAAGTAAAAAATTTTAAAGGAAGGGCACTGCAGACTTGTGGTGTGGATCCAATCTCTCTGAAAGATTTTCCTGCCAAGCATCTTGTCTACTTGGAGAACATGTTGAGGACTTCAGGATTTGCCACACAAGAGAAGACAGAAGTTGCTGATTTGATTCAAGACTATTGCATAGCAAATATCAAAAGATATCATCAAATGAAGAATAGGCTGAAGAAAGTCACAACTCAACCTGTCAGACCTAGTGGCATTACTTCTGAATCTGATCGTGTTCTGGACAAGGATTTGCTTGAAGCACTTGAAGAAGGAGAGATGATTGAGTCTGAAATTTGAAGAAGCTCTGGTTGTAAATATTAAATGTTTAGAGCTTAGGTGATTCAATATAGGATAAATGTATTCATATGTTCAGTCTAGAGGAACATCTATCTTGTACTTACCTGTAATGTTTGAATCTGGATAATGTTAAATGAAATCCAGAACCTTGTGTTATTATTTACTTAGCTTTTAATGTCTTATTTCTACTTGTTTAGTTAGTTGAGTTATCCTCTAGGTATTTGCTTGTTATTCTCTAACAAACAAATAGGGGGAGATTGAAAGGCATATGTTTTAGCCTATTTGTTTACATCGAGGAATTAACTCAACATTAAACAAGTCTGTAATAAGTAAGTAATAATTCAAATTGTCACATGAATCTCAGAAGATTATATCTGTCAAAGAATGAAGATTAAAGTCATCTACAGACTTGAAGTGAGTCTACATTGAAAGAAGCTCAATTTATTGATCAAGCCTCAATGAAGTATTCAAGCTCAGTGGATTTATTAAAGTGACGGAGATTTCAAGTGGTGACAGAAAAAGATACTGATTACGGAGTTCTTGAATGAGAAGGAAGTGAATCACTGCTTAAAGTCAAACATATAAAGAACAGACATTGTCGTTAGTCACTCATGAACCAGACAGTGCATCGAGTGTCAACGTACTATTGTGTTTGTTAATTATCTAAGTTTTAAGTGATTCTGGAATTGTTTAAGAAGTCAACTAATTCTATTTATTCTCTTATAAATAATTAATATTATTAAGTATATTATTTATTAATTTAATTCTGTAAAGAATTAATTTAATACATAATTTATTTAATTAATTATTTAAATTAGAATGAATTTGAACTAGGAAGACTTAGGTTTGAACTAGGAAGACTTAGTTTATTAAACTAGGAAGACTCACAAGTGAGTCTTCCCGAAAGTCTTCCTAGGCCAAGCCCTAGTTTTCCCGAGAGTCTTCCTAAGCCATTCCTTGTCTTCCCGAGAGTCTTCCAAGAGTAAAAACATTGTTTTTCTGCTTGTCTTCCTAGTGTAAAATCAGTACTGTCAAGTGGATTTTGCACGTGGGTTACATGTTAGAAAAGCAATGATATATAAAGTGAAGGCAGTGGATTGGATCAAAAAGAATTCATTACACAGAAGATATTCAACAGAAGCAAATGACACAGGAACTTAACATTACATTCTTCTTCATTACTTCTCAACTGCAAAGCCATTAATTCTACCAGTGAATTAATTCTTGATTTCACAAGAATCATTACACTTCTTAACATTAAATCCATAAGAATCATTTCACTTGTACTGCTTTAGCTTTCTAGCGGATCATAATCCCTAGATTTTATATCGAACTACTTTTTAGTATTCGATCCTTTTTATTACAAAAATAGATAAATTCATGTCGAATTTATTCTAGATTTGTTTTATCAAGTTCTATTTAATCAGTGATCAAAATTGTAAGACCCCTCAAGTTTAATAGAGTTTCTATTTAACTTGAATATTGTTTCAGTTTTTATTCCGCATTAATTTGTTCTAAATTGTTTTATCTTAAAAGAACAAATTTCGATAAAATGGTATAGTTTGCATTCAACCCCCCTTCTACAAACTTATCAGGACCTAACACTAGTCACCAAAAATTTTCAAATTTTAGCCCTTATTTCATACAATAAGTTCCTGGGTCTTCCTAGGCACAACATGATCTCAAAGGAATTTGTGCATTATTTATGCATCTTTTTCTTGGGGGTGATGAAGTAGCAACTAATTATAAGAGTTTAGACTAACATCATTTAGCGCATATCATTTATGAGAGAAAGTGCAAACAGCTAATACAAACTCAGTGTATAGGACCAATAAACTAAGAGATGCTATAAATATAGAGACAGTATCATGCTGTGTAAAGTTTCTGCACACATTTGAGATCCGATCATATATAACTCAGAAGGACTCATGATTACTTACTGAGAATCATGCTTCATACTATTTTCTTCATCGGTTTTTATGTTTCAGACAATACCACAATCAGAGTATAACATCAGAGTTTAACCAACAGAGTATGCTAACAGAGTTTAACAACATGATTTGCATAACAGTTAACATATTCATAGAAACATGAGCAACAAATCACAGAAGTGTTAATTTTGAGTCTAACCAGTATCTCTAGTCGAAACCAGAGATCATTCCTAGTTCATTTACCAGTCTTGTAAATGTAGCTTCAATCAAAGGCTTGGTGAAGATATCTGCAAGTTGTTGATCTGTAGACACAAAATGAAGCTCAATATTTCCTTCCTCCACATGTTCCCTGATAAAGTGATACCTTATGCTGATGTGCTTGGTCATGGAGTGCTGTACTGGATTTCCTGTCATAGCAATAGCACTTTGATTATCACAGAAAATAGGTATGTTAGAGTACCTTAACCCATAATCCAGCAATTGATTCTTCATCCACAGAATCTGTGCACAACAGCTACCAGCAACAATATACTCTGCTTCAGCAGTAGATGTGGAAATTGATTTCTGTTTCTTGCTGTACCAAGAAACAAGTCTGTCACCTAGAAATTGACAGCTTCCACTGGTGCTCTTTCTGTCAATCTTACAACCTGCAAAGTCTGCATCAGAGTAACCAACAAGCTTAAACTCTGATTCTCTAGGATACCACAAACCCAAGGTTATGGTTCCTTTGAGATATTTGAAAATCCTCTTCACAGCTGTTAGATGAGGCTCTCTGGGATCAGCTTGAAATCTTGCACAAAGACAGGTTGCATACATGATTTCTGGTCTACTTGCAGTCAGATAAAGAAGAGACCCTATCATGCCTCTGTAGTTTGTCATATCTACTGAAGCTCCTGTGTCTTTGTCTAGCTTTGTTGCAGTTGCCATAGGAGTTGTTGCAGATGAACTATCAAACATACCAAATTTCTTGAAAAGATTTCTGGTATATTTTTCTTGATTGATAAAAATTCCATCATCTGTTTGCTTTACCTGCAAGCCTAGAAAATAACTAAGCTCTCCCATCATGCTCATTTGGTACCTGGACTGCATAAGCTTGGCAAACTTCTTACAGAGTTTATCATTAGTAGACCCAAAGATTATATCATCCACATAGATTTGAACTAAAAGCAAATCATTACCAGTGTTGAACTAGAACAAGGTTTTTATCAATTGTACCTCTAGTGAACCCACTTTCTAAAAGAAATTGAGCAGCATACGCTAGAAAAATCCTTATGGCTTCCAACCTTGCAACTGGAGCAAAGGTTTCATCATAGTCAATTCCTTCTTGCTGTGAATATCCTTTTGCCACAAGTCTAGCCTTGTTCCTTGTAATTCTGTCAGTCTTGTTCCTGAAAACCCACTTTGAACCAACAACAGATCTGTTCTTGGGTCTTGGTACAAGTGTCCATACTTCATTTCTTTCAAACTCATTCAATTCCTCCTGCATTGTTGTTATCCAGTTATCATCTTGAAGAGATTCATCCACTTTCTTTGGTTCTGTTTGAGATATGAATGCATGAAATAGGCATTCATTTGCTGTAGCACTTCGTGTTTTCACACTTGCATCTGGATCTCGAATAATCAGATCAGGTGTATGAGCCTTTGTCCACTTTTTTACTGTAGGTAAGTGGCTTCTTTCACCATTATTAGATCCTCCCCCTTGATCCATGCTTTCCTGATTTTCTTGATGACCATCTCTATTCTCTGAGGCTCCCCCTGAATTGGACTGCTCAGTTTTTGAACTTTCAGAGTTTGAGCCAGAGTTTGTTTCAGATTCTTCAGCTGACTCACTTCCATAATGTGAGTCATCATGTTGAGATGTTCCAGAAGTATCTTCTTGCTCCCCCTCAACTGGTTCTCTATTCTGTTCTGTCAGAGAAACTTCCTCAGTGTTTATCAGTAGAGGTTCAGAGTATGCTTCAACAGAGTTTGTTGGATTGGCTTCATCAGAGTTTACGTCAACAGAGTTTAGATCTTCATTTTCAAAGCGTAGTTGATCATGATTTTCTTCATCTTCAAGTCCAATTATTTTCTTGTCATCAAATGACACATGTGTAGATTCCATGATCACTTTAGTTCTCAGATTATAAACTCTGAATGCTTTAGTTGACAGTGGATATCCAACAAAAATTCCTTCATCAGCTTTTAAGTCAAACTTGGTCAACTGTTCAGGATGAGTTTTCAACACAAAGCATTTGCACCCGAAAATATGAAAATATTTCAGGTTTGGTTTCTTTTTCTTCACCATCTCATATGGTGTTTTCCCATGCCTGTTGATCAGTGTAGCATTTTGAGTAAAACAAGCAGTTTGAACAGCTTCTGCCCAGAAATAAGTTGGCAATTTTGCTTCATCAAGCATTGTTCTGGCAGCTTCAATTAAAGTTCTGTTCTTTCTTTCAACCACACCATTCTGCTGTGGAGTCCCAGGTGCAGAAAATTCTTGCTTCACTCCTCTTTCCTTGCAAAATTCTTCCATTGTTGCATTTCTGAATTCAGTACCATTATCACTCCTGATGATTTTCACTTTATACTGTGATCCTTTATCCAGTAGCTTTACATGTTCCATCAGAATTAAGGCAGTTTCATCCTTCTTTGCTAGAAAGTACACCCAGGTGTATCTAGTGTACTCATCAACAATGACTAAAGCATATTTCTTTCTGCTAAGAGACATTACATTCACTGGACCAAATAGATCAACATGAAGAAGATGATAAGGATCCACAACTGAAGATTCAGACTTACTCTTGAAAGATGACTTCTTTTGCTTGGTCTTTTGACAAGAATCACACAGACCATCTAAGCTGAGTATCGATTTTGGAAGTCCCCTTACAAGATCTTTTCGAATTAGCTCATTGATGTTGTTCAGATTTAGATGAGAGAGCTTTTTATGCCATTTCCAGCTCTCTTCACTAGACATCTTTGCAGACAGACACACAGCTTTTCCTTCAGAGTTTGTTATCAAACTTGCTTCATAGATATTATTGCATCTGTGTCCAACTAAAACAACTTTCCCTGTAGATTTGCTAACAACCTCACAATATTCAGGTTGAAAATCTACATGATAACCTCTGTCACAGATTTGACTCACAGATAGCAGATCATGCTTGAGTCCTGGGACAAGAGCTACATTTGTGATGATGACACTTCCAAGATTGATATTGCCATATCCCAGAGTACGTCCTCTGTTGCCATCTCCATAGGAAACTTTTGGGCCAGCCTTCTCCTCATAATCTGATAGCAGGGCTTTATTTCCAGTCATGTGTCCTGAACATCCACTGTCCAAGACTAGGGTGCTCTCCCTTATGCCCTTGTTTTCAGATGATTCAGATTCATCTTTAACAGTTGCCATGAGAGCATAGTTGACATCCTCGTCTGAGTCTGAAGTGTCTGCCCAGTCTCTTCCTTTAGTGATGAGTGCTTTTTCAGATTTTCCTTTCTTGCACTCTGGAGCATAGTGACCCATCTCTTTACACTTGTAGCACTGGATCTCAGACTTGTCTTTCTTCCTAGATTTGGTATCCCTTCCTTCAGACTTTCTGAAACTCTTCCTTTCAGAGTTTGAATCTCTCCTAGAGAATCTCTTTCCTTTCTTGAAGTTTTTGAAACCCATCTTCTTGAAGGTCTTCACCATCAAAGCAGCCATTTGCATCATCTGTTCTTCATCATCCTCAGATTCAGATGATTCAACAGTGTTTGAGTCATCATCAGTGTTTGATGACTCTGTTTCAGAGTTTATGACCAAAGCCTTTCCCTTAGCTTTCTTCTTTGATGTCTCTTTCTTAAGAAGCTTTTCTTCAACTTTAAGAGCAACAGATTTTGTCTTCTTACCAGATCTTTTGTTTCTTTGTTCTATCTCAAGTTCATGAGTTTTAAGCAACCCATAGATTTCATCAAGTTCTGTATCTGCAAGCTCATAATTATCTCTTATTGTTGTTGTCTTTAAATCCCATCTTTCAGGTAGAGATAGACGAAACTTGAGATTAGACTCTTCAGGATCATATTCTTTATCAACCAACGATAAATCATTCAACAATTTATAGAATCTGTCATATGTCTCAGTCAAAGTTTCATCAGGTCTCGAGTCAAAGTGTTCATATTCCTGTGTTAGTATAGTCTTCCTGTTTTTCTTTATAGCACTTGTTCCTTGACATCTGACTTCTAAAGCATCCCAAATTTCTTTGGCAGTTTTGCAACCAATAACTCTGTTAGACATGACATTATCTAAGGCACTATGGAGAAGATGTCTAACTTTTGCATCCTTTGCAATTGATGAGATGTCTTTAGGAGTCAAATCTTTCTTTTCCTTAGGAACAGTCTTTTGTTCTTGACCAGCAACAACATCTGACAATTTAGTTGGCTTATGAGGACCATCATTGATTCTATCAAGATATTCTGGATCTGTGGCTTCCAGAAACATGGTCATCTTTAACTTCCATATTGGATATTCCGCTGGTCTGAGAATTGGAACCCTAATCGTCTCGTATCGACTCACAGAAGCTGATTGAACCTTTTCGGGATTTGAACCTGCTTGGATATTTTCAGCCATGATTATACTTGTGTTTGGATCAAGATAAACTGTATATATTCAACAGCCTAAGCTCTGATACCAATTGTTAGGCCGAATACACAATATATAATCAAATATACGTATGATAACAATAAGAACATTGTGTATGAATAATAAACTGTATGGAATTAATAACTCCTCTCTCTGTGATGTAAAATATCACAGAGAGCTACTAGGTTACAAGAATAATGTTTTCACGTATTTGCATCCCTTTTAGGGTTAACCTATCTGTGTTTATATAGTACACAGCTACATACAATATTCTAATTGATATTCCTATAAATCAGCTATACAATTAATATCAATCTAGAATTGCTTCTGTCTTCTGTTCCGTTTCCTTAGCCATCTCGATATCTCTTTGCTTCTTTACATCTTCAAAGAATATCGCTTCTAGAATCTTCATTGAATAACATCGACAGCTTAAGTAAACTCTGTCTGTCAGAGTTTAACAAACTCTGACCAGTCTTCCAGCTAAACTCTGATAGTATCCTGATACTTAAAACACTGATAAACAAACATCAGCAATTATATCTAACATAGGCTATATCGAACTGTGAACCTAGAATATTGCTAGCAAACAAACTTAGCACAAAATTAGAATTATGTGAGCTTAACCCCTATATAAATAAAGGAGCCCGGTCCCCAACAATCGTTTGCTGGGGACGTTTTTTTTGGCAAACGGTTTATGCGCCGTTGGATCGACCATCCAACGGTTGGGGTTTAAAAAAAAATCGCACCGTACCGCGGAAAGTTTCTGCGGTACAGGCTTATTACAATTTTGTCCCTCCGCCCATACCACGGAAAGTTTCCGCGGTACGTCTCCTGTTCCCATATCTCCAGCAGTCGTGTGTACTTGCTACTCAAACCTAAACACACCTAAACAACACAAAAAACTGAGTGAAACTTACTGTTTTGGCGATTATTTGAGTTGATTTCCACCATATTCAAGGTATCATTTCTCTCTAAATTTGTTGTTTGTTTTATTATGGCTGATAAAATTTTTGCTCGTATGTTTGGTTCGAAATATAAAAATGAAAAAGGAAAGAAAAAAGAAAAAAATGAGCATGTTTTACATCTTGATGATTTAAGCATGAATGAAGATTTAGATGAGCCTACAACCCCTCAATTTGTGTATAATGATGAGTTTGTAGATAATTTTGAAAAAAATGAAGAGTTTGTTAATATTGATGAAGATGAGGAATTTGTTGATGTTAAGGAAGATGATGATAATTTAAATGGTGAAAATGAAGATGATGATATAGGCGATGATGTATATGAAAATGTAGATGGTAATGGGGTTCCTTATATGAATCAATTGTTTCATACTTTGGAGGATGCATGTAATTTTTTTAGGGCTTATGCTTTAAAAAATGGATTTGCCATTAAGATCCAATCTACCCAAAGACGTACCAAAAGTAATGAAATTTATGCCCGTCTCTATGTTTGTAGACTTTCGGGAAAAATTGATGTTGGGGAAAGTAGTAATCCTACTAAACGACGTAGAGAAATTCTTCCTAAAAGTGATTGCAAAGTAAGGATGTATGTGATTTATCGAAAGAAAGTGAGTCTTTGGGAGATAACTACTCTTGAGTTAAACCCCAATCACGGTGTAGTGACTCCTAGCAAGATGAATTTGTTGCAACGTGAAAAACGTGTGAATACCGCCACTAAGAGTTTGATTAAAACTCTTTATGGTTCGAGAATTCGTAACTGTCAAGTAATGAATGTCATTGGTAATATTCACGGAGGTAATGATAAAGTTGGATTCGGAAGTCAACGTGTTAGAAATGTGATACGAGATGAGAGAAAGAAAAGGTTTGAACATAGTGATGTTCATGCCGCGTTAGACTTGTTATATAGGTTTAATGAAGAAAGTGGGTCAAATTTTTTTATTAGGACACAAGTTGATGAAGAGCAACGGTTGAAATGTCTTGTTTGGGTTGATCCTAGATGTTTAATGGCGTATGAAAATTTTGATGATGTTGTTGTATTTGACACAACATATCGGACAAATAGATATGCCATGCCCTTTGTTCCTTTTACCGGGGTGAACCATCATTATCAATTAGTGATATTTGGTTTTGCATTGATGAGGGATGAACTTGCAACAACTTTTCAGTGGATTCTGAGTACTTGGCTCGAAGCTGTGGGGAATAAGCATCCAATGACTATAATTACAGACCAAGATCAAGCCATGGCAAGTGCTATTGCACAGGTACTCCCCAATTCCACCCATTTGTTGTGCTCATGGCACATAAGCAACAAATTCCCTGAAAAACTATCCCACTATTATTCCACTTTTCCAGACTTCAAAGTGGACTTTAACAATTGTATTTACAACTCCATGATTGAAGATGATTTTGAGGCTAGATGGGAAACATTGCTCGAAAAGTATGATTTACAAGAACATAAATGGTTACAGGGGTTGTATGAGTTGAAAGAGAAATGGATCATTGCATACACCAGAAACACCTTTTCAGCGGGTCAGAATACTACTTCAAGGAGTGAGGGTATGAATTCTTTCTTTGATAGTTATGTGAGTTCTGCCACAGGGTTGAAAGAATTTGTTGAAAATGCTCAAAAAGCATTGGCAAGACAATTCGTACGGGAGAAAGAAGAAGATTATGTGGCATTTACTCTGTTAGATACAATTGCTGATGAGTGTTTATCAGTGTTTAAGCAACAGGTATTCATCAGAGTTTACTAGAAGCCAGTCAGAGTTTGATAAAGTCTGAAGGGGTGAGAGTTTGCTAAAGCTGTCGGTGCTAACATTGAAGATTGTAGAAGCAATATATCTTGAAGATGGAAAGAAGCAAGATATATTGAGACAGACAAGGAAACGGAACAGAAGACAGAAGCAATCCTAATTTGATATAATTTGTATAGCTAATTTATAGGAATATCAATTAGAGATTGATTCTATGTAGCTGTTAGGAATATGTTGTTCTTGATGATAATTATAAAAACACTTAGTAGATTTTGTATTAAGTCATTTTGTAACTGTCAACGGAATGGCATGCTCTGCAGTGTTTCGTTGACAGGAAGCTCATCAACGGAATGAGTGTTGTAGCAATTGCACTGTACAATACTTCACAGTTTGATATGCATTTGATGTATGTATTAGATAGGTTTCCTAAGTCATGTTGACTAAGTACTAGATAGGCAAAATAGGTTGGTTAATTGTAAGTATATCATGCCTTGTAATTTTGCCTAAGTGAAGACATGTCAACGGTATGAAGATTACTCTATCAACGAAACAAGGATACACCATCAACGGAATGAAGAATAAAGCTATCAACGAAATACATTCTCCTGCCATCAACGGATCATTATTGCTCTTCTGTATAGTTGACAAAGTGATAGTGACAGCTTTCTGACAGATCAAAAGGAGATGTAGAAGTGTGCATTTGCATTGGGAGCCATTAAAATGGTCACTGAAAATAAGGAAACATTCCAATTCCCAATTGGGTTCTTGAGTGGGATCAGAATAAGCATGAAGACAAAAGACAAGGATCTCCAAGGACCACTGGACAAAAGGAATGAAAAGCAAGCTACTGGCGGTTACCTTTAGTGTACTTAAGTGTAACCAAAAATAGTATTGTAAACTTGGGGAATATATATAACCAAGTGTAGCAGTTAAAATAGAATAAGGGAAGAAAAACAAATAGATTGTATTAGCTATTTTTGAGAGCATTTTCTTCTCTACAAATCTAGTAACTGAGCAGCTGTGTACATTTGTATCACAGATTATTTCCGAAATAAAAACACTTCAGTTGGATCATCAAACAATCCAACTGAATTATTTATATCTTGTGTTTTTACTTATTCAGTTCAGTTTTATTTATAAGTGTTTTAAGTTTAAGAAAATATCAAGAATTGTATTCAACCCCCCCCCCCCTTCTACAATTCTGTTAGGTCATTTGGGATTAACAATTGGTATCAGAGCAAGCTTCTAACATACAAGAAGTTTAAAGATCAAGACCAAAACAGAAACCATGGTGAAGAAGGATGCAGGTGTGAAGATACCAGTTCTTGATAAGGACAATTACTTTCACTGGAAAGTAAAGATGCATTTACATCTCATGTCTATGGACGAGAGGTATGTAGACTGCATTGAAAAAGGTCCACACGTTCCCATGAAGTTTGCATCTAGAGTTGGACTGCCAGATGATGCTCCTGATGTGGAAATTCCAAAACTTGTCTCAGAATGGACTATTGAAGATGTTACAGAAGTCCATAAAGATAAAAGAACCATGAACATTCTGTTTAATGGTTTGGAGCAAGAGATGTTTGACAATGTCATAAACTGTACAACCTCCAAAGAAGTATGGGACACTGTCAGAACACTATGTGAAGGAACTGAGCAAGTGAGGGAGAACAAAATGCAACTCCTTATACAACAATATGAGCACTTTCACTTTAAAGCTGGTGAAACCCTAAATGACACGTTTAGTAGGTTTCAAAAGCTTCTGAATGGATTAAAGTTGTATGGGAGAATCTACCAAACTAAGGATTCAAACCTTAAATTTCTAAGAGCTCTTCCAAAAGAATGGAAGCCTATGACTGTTTCTCTAAGAAACACTCAAGAGTACAAAGATTACACTCTTGAAAGGCTGTATGGAACATTAAAGACATATGAGTTGGAAATGGAGCAAGATGAAGAAATTGAGAAGGTACAGAAGAAGGGTGGATCTATTGCATTGATTGCATCTGTGAACCAACTGGAAGATGACAATGAGGAAGCTACAAAAGCCACAACTAGTCGAGCTAGTTGTAGAAGTGATGTTAGCAAGGGAAAAGGCAAGATGACAGAGGAAGAAGAATCAGAACCAGCCAACTTGGATGACTTAGATGAGATTGATGAACACATTGCTTTTCTGTCAAGAAAATTCTCTAAGTTCAAGTTCAAGAGAAACTCAGAAGCAAGGCCACCAAGGAGAGACTTTCAACCTAACAAAAGTAACTGGATTGAAAAGTCTAAATCTAAATGTTTCAATTGTGGAATGCTTGGTCACTTTGCTGGAGACTGCAGAAAGCCCAAGATTGAGAAGGGCAACAGGAAATTTGAGCCTGTTGATTATAAAAAGAAATACTTTGAACTTCTCAAGCAAAAAGAAAAGGCTTTCATGTCTCAGGAGTATGATTGGGCTGGTAATGGTGAAGATTCTGATGATGATGTTGAGTATGTCAACTTGGCTCTTATGGCTAACAATCATGAGCAGGAAGCAAGCTCCTCAAGCAACCAGGTAACAATTACTAATCTTTCTGAGCTTTCTAAAGAGGAATGCGATAGTGCAGTAAATGAAATGTCTACTGTACTATACAATCTGCGTGTTACTCTTAAATCACTTACCAAGGAGAATTCAAGGATTAAAGAATCAAATCTGCTCTTAAGTGATAAAAATGCCATGTTAGAAGCACATCTCATTGAGTTTGAGAAAATGAGATGTGTTAGTAGGGATGCTAAGCTGGAACTTGAGAAAGTATTGAAGAGGGAAGAAATTCTTAAAACACAACTAGAGATAGAACAGAGTGTGATTGCAAAATGGAAAGATTCCAGGAATGTTGCTAGCAACATCATTAATGTTCAAGGTGTGGAATCTTTCTGTGAGCAATCATGGAAAAAGAACAAGGAGAAACTAGGGTATGCTGTTGAAACCTTAGAATCAGAATCAGAGTCAACAAACAACAATGATCATTTGTTGAAGGTTGATACGTCAACGGAATGCAATGTTTCGTTGACAGATGAACCATCAACCGATCATGCTGTTTCGTTGACAGAGAAAAAGAAAGTAGAACTCACTAGACTTAATGAAAAGTATAGTCCTGTCACAAAGAACTTTGTTCAAGGTGAGTCTAGTAAATCAAAGAAAGTTGAGAAGCCTGTTGAAAGAGCTAATGTAGGTCACTTGTCTAACAAGCAATTGAAAGACAAGTTAGAGAAAGTTCAAGTTGAGACTAAAGGTAACAAAAAGAATAACAGAAATGGAAAAGTAGGGATTAACAAGCACAATAATTACACACCTGATAAATATGCACCTAGAAAGACATGTGTTAATTGTGGTAGTGTTAATCATCTATCTGCTAATTGCAAGCCTGTTAAGAAACCTGCTAATGTGAGAATGCCTAAGTCTACATTGAATGATTCTATACCTGCAATGCCTGTTATGCCTAACATGTTTGCTCCATATGCACAGTATCAAAATCCATATGCTGGTATGTCATTTGTGCCTAACCCTTACATGAATATGTTTAACATGCCACAAATGCCATGGAATAACATGTTTGTTCCTCCATCTATGCATGCTGAGAATGAAACTGTGAGCAACCCTCAAAGATCAACACAAGTGAAAAATGATCTGAGAGGGAAATCAAAGGCTAACAAGACAGGACCTAAGGAAACTTGGGTACCAAAATCAACTTGATTTGGTTTGTTGTGTGCAGGGAGACAAAAGGAATCTTTGGTACTTGGATAGTGGTTGTTCAAGACACATGACTGGTGATTCTACCCTGCTCACAGAATTTCAGGAAAAAGCTGGCCCTTGTATTTCTTTTGGAGATGACAGCAAAGGCTACACAAAGGGATATGGCTTGATTTCAAAAGAGAATGTCATCATTGATGAGGTTGCATTGGTGGATGGTCTTAAGCACAGCCTGCTTAGTATCAGCCAACTTTGTGACAAAGGATTTTTAGTTACTTTTTCAAAAGAAGCCTGTGTTGTTTCTAAGGTAGGAAACAACAATGTGGTCATGACTGGATTCAGAAGAGGGAACGTGTACATTGCTGACTTTAGCAGCACAAGTCCAGACACCATCACATGTCTTTTCAGCAAGGCAAGCAAGGATGAAAGTTGGCTGTGGCACAAGAAATTATCTCATCTGAATTTCAAAGTCATGCATGATTTGGTAAGGAAAGATCTTGCTAGAGGAATTCCACAGGTAGAATTCTCCAAGGATGGTTTGTGTGATGCCTGTCAAAAAGGGAAACAAAAGAAGGCATCATTCAAAAGAAAGACAGAGTCATCAATTGTTCAACAGCTTGAGTTGCTCCACATGGATTTATTTGGCCCTGTAAATGTCATGTCAATTTCAAAGAAGAAGTACTGTCTTGTGATTGTTGATGATTTTTCTAGATTTACATGGACTTTCTTTTTGCACTCCAAAGATGAGGCAAGTGAAATCATTATCAATCACATCAAGATGGTAAGAAATCATCCTGATTTCAAAGTGAGAAGAATTAGGAGTGACAATGGGACAGAATTCAAGAATTCAAGCATGAAAGTGTTCTGTGAAGAAAATGGTATATTGCATGAGTTTTCAGCAGCAAGGACACCACAGCAAAATGGTGTAGTTGAAAGGAAAAACAGAACACTTATTGAAGCTGCAAGGACAATGCTAGATGAATCAAAGTTACCTACTTATTTTTGGGTTGAGGCAGTCAACACAGCTTGCTTCACTCAAAATATTTCTTTGATTAATCAGGCCAAGGGAATGACACCTTATCAACTACTCAAAAGAAAGAAACCACTATTGGATTTTCTTCATGTCTTTGGTTGCAAGTGTTTTGTTCTGAGAAATCAAGCTGAGCACTTGGGGAAATTTGAAGCAAAGGCAGATGAAGCAATATTTGTGGGTTATGCAGCAGGGAAAGCCTACAGAGTTGATAAGTGGATATTTTATTCACTTAGAACGTTTCCGTTTGGCTTAAAACGTATGTTTGTACTCGAGTTGTGGTATTTTTGATCTCTTTTAAGGGTATTGTGCAGGTATATTGATCACAGGTGTGTTAGGAATGAAGCGAAGCAATTGGAGCGCGAAACGGAGTTATAATGAAGAAAAGGAGAAAATTCAGTTTTGCTGGACAGAGATCCTGGCGCGGCAGCGCCGTGATAATACTTGAGAGTGGCGCGGCAGCGCCGCAGAGAAAAGGTTGCACAGTGAACTTGGCGCGGCAGCGCCGTGTCCCTATACAAACTTGGCGCGGCAGCGCCGTGGTGTCTGGCGGGGAAATTCCTGTTTTGCCCTAATTTGTGATTTTTCAAGTGAAATTTAAAGAAATCAATTCCTGACGAAATATTGCACTTGGAGGCCTATAAAAAGAAGAAACAAACCCTAGAAGAGAGAGAAGAGGAGAGACATATCATATATCTACGGAATTTCAAGCACGAAGAAGCGAGGAAGAAGATCGATTAAATTTTATTCTTGTAATCTTCTAGTTTGTGGATGCTTGGATTTGGTGTACTCTTTAAAACCCTTGATATTTATAACAGTATTTATTTGATTTCTTCTATCATGTTTTCATTAGAACCCATGGTGACGATTAGTTTGATTATGAACTAATTCGTTGTCATGGGGTTTTAGCGGATTTATTCATGAAGTCTATTAGTTGAATTTTCTCGATGCCTATAGTGTGATTGATGTGATATCCTATCATGGTTGTTTTAATTCGTTATAGGAGAGTAGCTAACTCCTGTAATTGTGTGTTAATTCTTATTGAAGCGAAAGTGGATTTAAGAGTTTAGAACTTGCCATGCTAGCATAGGTTTATGCGTGAGAATATCATTCGTAATTAGTGTCGTAACTCTAACCGTTTTATGACGACTATGTGATCGCTTGAATGCTTGTACTTAAACCATTATGTTTTCAATCTTTATAGACATATAAGGACTAAGCATAATTGGGAGACTAAGTGATTTCTATCTTAATTGTGGATATTATTTAGGATGGTATTGGTACAATGAAAGTTGGCTTATATCAGTTTTGTGTGTTCGATTAGGTATTAACAAATCACATGAAAGGGCTAGAGAATTGAAGACTTTAGATGGATTGTTTAATGAAGTTGAAATCCCATGTTTCATTCATATAAGTAAATCAATATAATTCTCAGTTTCAGTAGTGATAATTAGTCATAATTCTTAGATAAATTTTAGTGATAATCAAAACCACTTTGTTAATTGTTTTAGCATCGAATAATAATCATACATTGGTGAGTGAATTAACTAGATAAACAACGAGTCCCTGTTGGAACGAACCTTATTTGCTATCTGTATTACTTGAGATCACGTGCACTTGCGTGTTGAGTTTGGTCGTAACAAGTTTTTGGCGCCGCTGCCGGGGACGTGGTTTTATTTGTTTAGTTTCAGTATTTACCATCAGTGGTCATTAAAGTTCGGTGACTAGGACGTTTCTCACCAAATTTTCTAGTTGGTGAATTTCAGGTACTTATTGAGAGTGTATGCGTACACGAGCTCGAGCACGTAGAGAAGAATTAGCTAGAAGAGAAGAACTAGCACGAAGGAAACTTGACCTTGAGAACATCAGTGTGGAAAACAATCTTGAATCAGAAGAAGATATGGCAGATGAAGTACAACCAGCGAAGGCTTTGAGTGAATTCTCTCAGCCAAAGGTGGAGGACATTCATACCAGCATTGTTCGTCCAGCTATTGGGGCGAATAACTTCGAGCTTAAGCCAAACATCATTCAGATGATTCAGAATACGGTGCAGTTTGGGGGTAGTCCTGCTGAAGATCCCAATGCTCATATTAGGGACTTCCTGGAGATCTGTGATACCTTCAAATTCAACGGCGTTACAGATGACGCAATCAGATTGAGGCTATTTCCCTTCTCTCTAAGGGATAAGGCCAAGAGTTGGTTACATTCTATGCCAGCGGGATCTATTAGAACTTGGGCAGACTGTGCTCAAAAGTTCTTGACGAAGTATTTTTCCATGGCGAAGACAGCAGCGTATAGGAATTCTATTTCTCAGTTTGCTCAGCAACCCCAGGAATCTTTGGGGGAATCTTGGGAAAGGTACAAGGAGATTTTGGCACGTTGTCCTCATCATGGGATGCCGGATTGGATGATAATCAGCAATTTCTATAATGGATTGGGAGCTCAGTCCAGGCCTATGTTAGATGCAGCATCTGGAGGTGCGCTATGGGCAAAAAGCTATGAGGATGCCTATAATCTTATCGAGATGATGGCGGCCAATGAGTTTCAGAATCCTACTCAACGCTTGCCACCTGCTAAAGTGGCTGGAGTTCTTGAATTGGATGCAGCTACTGCTATTGCTGCTCAACTTAAAGCGTTGACAATGAAGGTAGATTCCCTTTCTAATCATGGGACTAACCAGGTGGCTATGGTGTGTGAGTTGTGTGCAGGAGCTCATGACACGAATATGTGTGCTATCTCATCTGAATCAGCACAGTTTGTTAGTAATTTTCAAAGAGCTCAGCAACCAGTGCCTAATGCTTACCATCCCAACAATCGAAATCATCCGAATTTCAGTTGGAGCAACAATCAGGGTGGTGTTCAGCAACCACAGAATCAGCAGTTCAATGCAAGGCCATATAATCAGAACTATCAACAACCACCCTATGCTCCAAGGCAACCATTCAATCCACCTGGATTTCAAACATCTCAAGGGAATTCTTTGAATCAGTCTGAAAAGTCCGAATTGGAAGAGCTGCGAATGATGTACAAGAGTCAGGCGGTGTCATTGAAAACTTTAGAGAATCAGATTGGCCAACTAGCCAATGCATTGCTGAACCGTCAACCAGGAACGCTTCCGAGTGACACAGAGATGAATCCAGGCAAGAAAGATCAAAAGGAACAGGTTCAAGCAGTGACCTTACGATCGGGGAAGATTCTACAAGGTCAGAACGAAGAAGATTCAGCCAAGGAAAAGAATGATAATCTTGACGTTGGGGTCGAATCCGTTCCTGATTTGGTACCTAATGCTATTCCCTCGAATCCTAAAACTGCTAGGACTGATAATTCTCAGAAGGAAGTAGAAGAAAAGGTGTTCCCACCTCCTCCATTCCCAAAACGAGTTCAAAGGCAAAAGTTTGACAAGCAGTTTGCTAAGTTCTTGGATGTCTTCAAGAAGCTTCAGATCAACATACCATTTGCAGAGGCTCTTGAGCAAATGCCGAGCTATGCGAAGTTTATGAAGGGCATTCTTTCAAAGAAATTGAAACTTGAGGAGCTAGAGACAATTGCATTGACGGAAGAATGTAGTGCCATCTTGCAACAAAAGTTGCCACCTAAGTTGAAGGATCCTGGAAGTTTCACCATTCCATGTACTATTGGAAATCTCTCCTTCAGCAAATGTTTGTGTGATTTGGGTGCAAGCATTAATCTCATGCCCTTATCAGTTTTCATGCAACTTGGTCTTCCAGAACCAAGGCCAACTACTATGACGCTGCAACTTGCGGACCGTTCAGTTACTTATCCTCGAGGAATAGTTGAGGATGTTTTGGTGAAGGTCGACAAGCTTATCTTTCCAGCCGACTTTGTGATTCTTGACTTTGAGGAAGACAAGAAGATCCCTATCATCTTGGGATGACCATTCTTGGCGACAGGTCGGACTCTTATTGATGTCCAAAAGGGAGAACTCACTATGAGGGTGCACGATCAAAATGTCACCTTTAATTTTTTCAATGCAATGAAGCTTCCAACTGACGAGGAAGTGTGTTTTAAAATTGATATGGTGGACAAGGTGGTTAGCTCCGCAACTCAACACTTGATCAAATCTGATGTGTTGGAAAGAGTTCTTATTAATGACTTGGAGATTGAGAACGAAGAGGATGAAGAACAATTGCAATATCTTAATGCATCTCCATGGAAGAAGTTCGAGATTCCATTTGAATCTTTGGGGTTGTCAGAGCTGAAGAAGTCTCATGTTAGACTTAAGCCATCTATCGAGGAAGCACCTAAATTGGAACTTAAGCCATTGCCTGAACATCTAAGGTATGCCTATCTTGGTGATTCTTCTACCTTACCTGTTATTATATCCTCTAAGCTTTCAGGCATGGAAGAGGAAAAGCTATTGCGAATTTTGAGGGATTTCAAATCAGCCATTGGGTGGACTATAGCAGACATCAAGGGTATTAGTCCTTCCTACTGCATGCACAAAATTCCTTTGGAAGAGGGAGCTAAACCTACAGTTGATAATCAAAGGAGGCTGAATCCTGTTATGAAGGAAGTCGTGAAGAAGGAAATTCTTAAATGGCTTGATGCAGGCATTATCTATCCGATCTCTGATAGTTCTTGGGTGAGTCTGGTGCAATGTGTGCCTAAGAAGGGAGGCATGACAGTGGTGACTAATGAAAAGAATGAGCTCATTCCCACTCGAACAGTTACTGGTTGGAGGATTTGCATGGATTATCGAAAGTTGAACAAGGCCACTCGGAAAGATCATTTTCCACTTCCGTTCATTGATCAGATGCTCGACAGATTGGCTGGACATCAGTACTATTGCTTGCTTGATGGGTATTCTGGTTACAATCAGATTTGCATAGCGCCCGAGGATCAAGAGAAGACTACATTCACTTGTCCATTTGGTACATTTGCATTCAGACGTGTTTCTTTCGGGTTGTGTGGAGCACCAGCCACTTTTCAGCGATGCATGATGGCCATTTTTTCTGACATGATTGGAATTAATGTGGAAGTATTCATGGACGATTTCTCAGTCTTTGGGGATTCTTTTGATGAGTGCTTGGGAAACTTGAGTTTGGTTCTAAGGCGTTGTGTGGAGACAAATCTTGTGCTTAATTGGGAAAAGTGCCATTTCATGGTGCAAGAAGGTGTCATTCTGGGACACAAGGTTTCGTGTAAAGGTTTGGAAGTTGACAAGCCAAAGGTGGCAACTATTGAGAACCTTCCTGCCCCTGTTTCAGTCAAGGGTATTCGCAGCTTTCTTGGTCATGCGGGGTTCTACAGGCGTTTCATAAAGGACTTCTCAAAAATTTCTAAGCCACTTTGCAATCTCTTGGAAAAAGATGTTCCGTTCAAGTTTGATGAGTCTTGTTTACATGCATTCGAGATCTTGAAGAAGAAATTAATTTCTGCTCCAGTGATTACAGCTCCTGATTGGAGCCAACCATTTGCTTTGATGTGCGATGCTAGTGATTTTGCACTTGGTGCCGTTCTAGGCCAAAGGAAAGAAAAGGTGTTTCATGTTATTTATTATGCAAGCAAAACTCTTAATGATGCTCAGATGAATTACACCACCACTGAGAAGGAACTACTTGCTATTGTCTACGGGTTTGAAAAGTTTCGCTCTTATCTGCTTGGTACTAAGGTGACAGTTTATACGGATCATGCTGCTATTCGCTATCTCTTGGCGAAGAAAGATGCTAAGCCAAGGTTGATTCGTTGGGTTCTTCTGTTGCAAGAATTTGACGTGGAAATCAAGGACAGAAAGGGGACGGAGAATCAGGTAGCTGACCATCTCTCTAGATTGGAGGATCACGGGAAGTCACCTAAAGATAATACAGTTATTAATGAGTTTTTTCCGGATGAGCAACTATTCAGTGTGGAAGATGTTGAACCATGGTATGCCGACATTGTGAATTATCTAGTAAGTAACATCATACCACCTGAGCTCTCTTATGCTCAAAAGAAGAAATTCTTACATGATGTCAAGCAGTACATTTGGGATGAGCCGTTTTTGTTCAAGCAAGGAGCTGATCAGATTATTAGGCGTTGTGTTCCTTACAGTGAGACCGAGGCTATTCTTAGTGATTTTCATGCTACAGCTTATGGAGGCCATTATGCGGGTGAAAAGACAGCCACGCGTATTCTTCAAGCAGGTTTCTATTGGCCGACTCTATTCAAAGATGCTCATCAGTTTGTGTTGAGATGTGATCGATGTCAACGAGTTGGTAATATTTCTCGTAGGGACGAGATGCCTCTTAATGTCATGTTGGAGGTAGAAATCTTTGACGTGTGGGGAATCGACTTCATGGGACCGTTCATTCCGTCATGTGGTAATCAGTATATTCTGTTAGCTGTGGATTATGTGTCTAAGTGGGTGGAGGTAAAGGCACTTCCAACGAATGATGCTAAGGTGGTGCTTAATTTTCTTCACAAGAATATTTTTACTCGGTTTGGCACTCCGCGAGTTATCATCAGTGATGAGGGTACGCACTTTTGCAATCGGAAGTTTACATCTCTTATGGCACGCTACAATATCAATCATCGAGTTGCTACAGCTTATCATCCTCAAACCAATGGGCAAGCTGAAGTGTCTAATCGTGAAATTAAACGGATTCTTGAGAAGGTGGTAAGTCCTTCTAGGAAGGATTGGGCTTTGAAGCTTGATGAAGCAGTGTGGGCTTATCGGACAGCCTATAAAACGCCTTTGGGAATGTCACCATTTCAGCTTGTGTATGGAAAAGCATGTCATCTTCCAGCTGAGTTAGAACACAAGGCTTATTGGGCGTTGAAGAAGCTGAATTTTGATCTTACAGCAGCAGGTGAAAAGCGTATGGTTCAGTTGAATGAAATGGACGAGTTTCGATTGCAAGCTTATGAGAACAACAAGCTATATAAAGAGAAAGTTAAAAGGTGGCATGATCGTCGGTTGGTTCTTAAGACATTTGTGCCCGGGCAATTGGTGTTGTTGTTCAACTCTCGACTTCGGTTGTTTCCTGGAAAGTTGAAGTCGCGTTGGTCAGGTCCATTCTCAGTTAAAACAGTTTTTCAGCATGGAGCAGTGGAGATCTTTGACAAGTCACCGGACCAGTCGTTCAAGGTCAATGGTCAGCGGTTAAAGCCATATTTTGGAGAGAAGTTGAATCGCGAAGTTGAGACCGCGATTCTAATTTGCACAACGTAAGGAAATGAAGCTATGTCAAGCTCAGGACTTAAAAAGAGCGCTTCGTGGGAGGCAACCCACGTGATTGTGTGATCATCTAAAAAAAAAAAAACAAAAAAAAAAAAAAAATAGAAAAATAATTTTCAGCAGAAGTTCTGGCGCGGCAGCGCCGTGCTGTAGTGTATTCCTGGCGCGGCAGCGCCGTGGCGCCTGCTGAGGAAAAAAAAAAAGAAGGAAAAACTGAAAAAAATTGCAAAAACAGAAATATTGTTGTTGTATTAGTGGCCCATTACCTAAACCCACTACCCAAACTCACTAACCCTAAATTCTCCTTATAAAAACACATCTCCTATCCTTACCTATACAACCTATACATACACTACTTACAAATCTCACAAAGTCTCAAACATTCTAAACACTTTCTTCATTCAATTCAATGGCATCCAAGAGACAAAGGGTTGTAATTGGTGGTGGTAGTGAGGGCGCTAGTGGTAGTGGGGCTGGTGGGAGGCACCCTCGTTCTTCTTCTTCCTCTGATTCTGGTGGAGGTAATGGTGGCCCTCAATTTGTTTCCAATGAGGCTCGTGAGGCTTATAACGAGTTGTTGGGGCGCCCTGTTGCTCGTGAGAGAGGTCTTTTGCCCACGGCATCGGATGGGTATATGTTGGAGAATATTGCGGAGAGAGGTTGGGAGCTATTTTGTGAGGCTCCGGAGCCTGTTCCGATGACTGTGGTTCGCGAATTTTATGCGAATGCTGGTGTTGACAGGAATGGGATTAGCCAAGTTCGTGGGTTTCGAGTGGACTATCGGCCGCGTGCTATTCGGCGTGTTCTTGGTCTTCCGACTCCTAGGAGGAATCAAGAGGATTGGTCGGGAAGGACCCGTGATGCTGTGGACCTTCAAGATATAATTCAAAGGTTATGTGTTCCAGGTACACAGTGGACTGTGAGGCGTGGCACTACTGAGCCTACTTCGTTTTTGTCGACGGCTCTTAATCAGTATGCGCGTACTTGGCATTTGTTCATTTGTGCTAACCTCATCCCGACTAGGCATTCTAATGAGGTAACAGTGGAGAGAGCTATATTGTTGTTTGCTATCTGCAGCAGAGAGTTGGTGGATGTGGGTAATTTGATCCACCAGGGGATTCTCCGGTTCATGCAAGGGAGTACCACTGCAGCGATACCTTATGGTTCGGTGATTGCTAGGTTGGCTAGGGATGGTGGTGCTATTTGGTCAGAAGCGGAGGTTGTGCAGCAACCACAGGCAGCCTTGGATCACCAGAGTATAATGAGGCTGAATGTGTGGGATGGCGGTGAGCCGGATTGGTGGGGCCTTGGTTATGTAGTTGAGGGTCAGCAGCAACAACAGCAGCAGCAACAACAGCATCAGCAACAGCAGCATCAGCAACAGCAGCAGGGGGGAGAGCCTCAGGATGGAGGTTCTCTTATCAGTCAGAGGCAGTATAGGAGATTGGCGAGGCGTATCGATGCGGTGCACGATATGCAGGCAGGGTTTAGAGCAGATTTTGGTCAGTTTGCACAGGCATTGAGCACGGCTCTGCGTGCTAGTGGAGTGGATGTGACTTTTCCGTCCTTTGGAGTTGGCGCTGTCTATCCGCCACCGGACACTCCTAATGGGAGTGGTTCGGACGACGAGTAGGTATGCTTTGCATTTTTTTTATTCTTACCTTCAATGTGGGCATTGAAAATTTTAAGTTTGGGGGTGGGGATGAAAGGTGCATTTGTATATTAGTTGTATTGCATATTAGGAGCATTTAGCATTTGTGCATGTTAGTTAATTTCATGATAGTTTAGAGCATTTTGTTGCATGAGCATATAGGACATTCTGTTATTTTGTTATTTAGGTGCATATAGTTGCATAAGCATGGCATGCATTTTCATGATCCCTTAGGACGAGCTATTTCTGTTTGGCAGGTAGATGTTGATTTGAGTGTGATAATCATGAATAGAGGGTTGATTTAGAGTTTCTATGAACTTGACATGCATGTTATGGGGACAAAAACAATTACACAACTCATTGTTGCTTTTGGGCTAGATTGGGGGTCATGCTTGTTTGGAGGTTTTGAGGTTTAATTACTTGCTTATATTAAGAATGTTCTTTATTCACTTGATAACGTAAGAGCACTAAAGTATAAGTTTGGGGGGAAACAGGATTTTCATGCTAGCTGTTTGTGTTTATGGCTAGGTGTCAAATGGCTAGTAGCCGGCTCATATTTATATGAGTAGTCTAGGGTTGGAATTGAGAATTCTCATTCCAGATTGTATAGAAAAAAAAAATTTGAAAAAAAAAAGAAGAAAAAAAAAAAGAAAAGAAAAAAAAAGAGTCATGTAAATAAGTTAAATGCAAAATTAATCACGAGTGAGCTCTTTAATACTCGAGTAATTAAGTCTGAGGGGACTTAGTCCTAGTGACCTAAGGCTTTTATAGTCTGGGATCCACTGACCTAACACTCGCTACATGGGTATTATTGTATAAGCCTTTTGGGGTCTCACTCATTGCACGGTTAAATAAGCATATGTGTTGTGAATAGTAGTATGTGTCGTGGTAATAAAGCATGAATTCTTGGTTATCCTGAATGAGTATGGAGGTGTCTCGAAGTTATGATGTGTCTACCGTTCATTCTTTTTATAAACTTGTGATTGCCTTGACTAAGAATCGGTATGATTTTTGATCTAGTGTTGGGAGTATATCTGATGAGTATCGCACACACCACGTTCCTATGCATGTATTGTTAGTATACGGGAATTCAGTCGAGCTCTGTTTGGAAGTTGTTGCATGATTTGAGATGTTTGCCTAATGAATGGTTTTGGTTAGTTTAAGGGGGGTCCTTGCATTTTCATATAGTTGCATTCATGTAGTTAGTTGCATTTCTAGTTGCATTGTTAGATGGATTTTGTGGGTACATTCACTATAGGCCCTCACGAGACCTTACTCGTCCACTAGGGCTACCTAGGGGTTTAAAGGGCTTGTTGCATATGCCAAATGCAACCGTGATCACCTACGGAAGTGGTAGTTGTTTATGCTCGAGGACGAGCAACGGTTTAAGTTTGGGGGTGTGATAAGTGGATATTTTATTCACTTAGAACGTTTCCGTTTGGCTTAAAACGTATGTTTGTACTCGAGTTGTGGTATTTTTGATCTCTTTTAAGGGTATTGTGCAGGTATATTGATCACAGGTGTGTTAGGAATGAAGCGAAGCAATTGGAGCGCGAAACGGAGTTATAATGAAGAAAAGGAGAAAATTCAGTTTTGCTGGACAGAGATCCTGGCGCGGCAGCGCCGTGATAATACTTGAGAGTGGCGCGGCAGCGCCGCAGAGAAAAGGTTGCACAGTGAACTTGGCGCGGCAGCGCCGTGTCCCTATACAAACTTGGCGCGGCAGCGCCGTGGTGTCTGGCGGGGAAATTCCTGTTTTGCCCTAATTTGTGATTTTTCAAGTGAAATTTAAAGAAATCAATTCCTGACGAAATATTGCACTTGGGGGCCTATAAAAAGAAGAAACAAACCCTAGAAGAGAGAGAAGAGGAGAGACATATCATATATCTACGGAATTTCAAGCACGAAGAAGCGAGGAAGAAGATCGATTAAATTTTATTCTTGTAATCTTCTAGTTTGTGGATGCTTGGATTTGGTGTACTCTTTAAAACCCTTGATATTTATAACAGTATTTATTTGATTTCTTCTATCATGTTTTCATTAGAACCCATGGTGACGATTAGTTTGATTATGAACTAATTCGTTGTCATGGGGTTTTAGCGGATTTATTCATGAAGTCTATTAGTTGAATTTTCTCGATGCCTATAGTGTGATTGATGTGATATCCTATCATGGTTGTTTTAATTCGTTATAGGAGAGTAGCTAACTCCTGTAATTGTGTGTTAATTCTTATTGAAGCGAAAGTGGATTTAAGAGTTTAGAACTTGCCATGCTAGCATAGGTTTATGCGTGAGAATATCATTCGTAATTAGTGTCGTAACTCTAACCGTTTTATGACGACTATGTGATCGCTTGAATGCTTGTACTTAAACCATTATGTTTTCAATTTTTATAGACATATAAGGACTAAGCATAATTGGGAGACTAAGTGATTTCTATCTTAATTGTGGATATTATTTAGGATGGTATTGGTACAACGAAAGTTGGCTTATATCAGTTTTGTGTGTTCGATTAGGTATTAACAAATCACATGAAAGGGCTAGAGAATTGAAGACTTTAGATGGATTGTTTAATGAAGTTGAAATCCCATGTTTCATTCATATAAGTAAATCAATATAATTCTCAGTTTCAGTAGTGATAATTAGTCATAATTCTTAGATAAATTTTAGTGATAATCAAAACCACTTTGTTAATTGTTTTAGCATCGAATAATAATCATACATTGGTGAGTGAATTAACTAGATAAACAACGAGTCCCTGTTGGAACGAACCTTATTTGCTATCTGTATTACTTGAGATCACGTGCACTTGCGTGTTGAGTTTGGTCGTAACAAGAGTCTACAATCTCAGAACCAACATTGTTATGGAATCTGTACATGTTGTTTTTTATGATCTCAAAATTCAGGGTCTCTGTGATGAAGGTTTCCATGAAAGTCTCTCTTTTGAGAATGAGGAAGGAGAACAAATGGATCATGATAAGACTATTGAGAAACAGTCCAAAGTTGTTGTATCTAGCACAGATGAAAGCAGCAGTGAAGATGAAATTGCTGCATTAAGATTGAAAAGAATAGCTGCTAGTAGACCAAATGGTCATTTCATTGACAGTCAGAATGAGCGTTTCGTTGACAGTCAAAATGGACATTCCGTTGACAGTCACAGAAATGCTTCCAGGAGTGGTCAATTAGGGACAACAAACTCAGGGGGAGTTTCTCAAGGACAAATATCTAATCAAGGCAATCATGATCATGAAGCTACTTCTTCAAGAGCAAATCTACCTCCCTCAGGAAAATGGACTAAAGATCATCCCTTTGAACTTATTATAGGTGATGTTTCTTCAAAAGTTCAAACTAGAAGAGCAACTCAAGAGGAATGTCTATATAGTAGCTTTCTGTCTCAAGAAGAGCCAAAGAAAGTTGAGGATGCACTTCTAGATCCAGATTGGGTTTTGGCTATGCAAGAGGAGCTAAACCAATTCGAGAGGAACAATGTTTGGAAGCTGGTGCCCAAGCCTAAAGACAGGAGTGTAATAGGCACAAAATGGGTGTTCAGAAACAAGATGGATGAAAATGGCATAGTCACAAGGAACAAAGCTAGATTGGTTGCAAAAGGCTACTCACAGGAAGAGGGAATTGATTTTGATGAAACCTTTGCTCCTGTTGCAAGACTAGAAGCAATAAGGATTTTCCTAGCCTATGCAGCCCATGCTAATTTCAAGGTCTTTCAAATGGATGTGAAGAGTACTTTTCTGAATGGGGAACTGGAAGAGGAGGTGTATGTGAGTCAACCTCCTGGCTTTGAAGATGATGATTTTCCAGAGTATGTGTACTTTCTCCTCAAAGCACTCTATGGTTTGAAACAAGCACCTAGAGCCTGGTATGACACATTGTCGCAGTTCCTTCTTGAGAATCACTTCACTAGAGGTACTGTAGATAAAACTCTTTTTCATAGGATTGTGAATGGCTCTACAATACTTGTTCAAATTTATGTAGATGACATAATTTTTGGGTCTACAGATGAAAAACTTTGTCAAAAGTTTGCCAAGCTTATGCAAAGTAAGTATGAAATGAGCATGATGGGAGAATTAACTTATTTTCTTGGTCTTCAAGTAAAGCAAGTTAATGAAGGCATTTTCATTAGTCAAACCAAGTACATTAATGATTTGTTAAAGAGGTTTAACTTAATGGAATGCTCTCCTGCCAAAACACCCATGCCTACTGCCACCAAACTTGAATTGAATACTAAGGAAAAATCTGTGGACATTTCAAGTTACAAAGGCATGGTTGGCTCACTTTTATATTTAACAGCTAGTAGACCTGATATTATGTTTGCTACATGTCTATGTGCTAGATTTCAGGCTGATCCTAGGGAATCCCATTTAGTTGCTATTAAAAGAATTTTCAGATATCTCAAAGGAACACCAAACCTTGGCATTTGGTATCCTAGAGAATCTGGTTTTGAACTAATTGGTTATTCAGATGCAGATTATGCAGGATGTAAAATTGACAGGAAAAGCACAACTGGAACCTGTCAATTTCTAGGAAACAAGCTTGTATCATGGTTCAGCAAGAAACAAAACTCAGTTTCCACCTCCACAGCTGAGGCTGAGTATATTGCAGCTGGAAGTTGTTGTGCACAGATTTTATGGATGAAAAACCAACTACTTGATTATGGATTAAGAGTTGAGAAAATTCCTATTTTCTGTGACAACACTAGTGCCATTGCCATTACTGAGAATCCAGTGCAGCATTCAAGGACCAAGCACATTGACATCAAGTACCACTTTATTAGAGAACATGTTATGAATGGTACTGTGGAGTTACATTTTGTTCCAAGTGAACAACAACTTGCAGACATCTTTACCAAGCCACTTGATGAATCCACATTCTCAAGATTAGTAAGTGAGCTAGGTATGCTAAATTTCTCTTAATTATTTTGAGATTTTTGCAAGTTAAAATGCAGCCAGGAATTTGCTATAATTTTTCTGTGAATTGATTTTCTCAGGAAAAGGTGAAATTTTGTCTAAGTCAAAATTACTATGTCAACGAAACGCACCATTTCGTTGATAGTCTTAGCATTTTTCTGGGTGTTTCGTTGATAGCTCTTTTATATCAACGAAACGCAGCTTTATCAACGAAATAGAAGGGACCTAAAATTCCCAATTCTGATTCGTTGATGTAGCGCTTTTTAATCTGAACCGTTGAAATTGCACGTTCTTTATCATGATCTATACATACACCCCTGTAAGTATAAATCGTGGTAATATTTAATTCTAACGGTTACTTTTTTAAGCCAATCAGGTAATTTAGATTAATTATTGGACTTAATTTCTGAGAATTTTTGGGGGAGTATTTAAGAAATTTCAATTTCTTTATTTCATTTCTACCTGTTCTCAAAAATTCCAAAAGTTTTTCTATCTTCTTCTCTCTAACAAGCAATACAGCTCGAAGCTTTTCCTCACTCAACAATGGCACCCATAGTCAAGCTTATGTCTGCTGGTGGGTTCATCTATGAGAAGAACAATTCTATTCCATTTGTTGTTAAGGAGAGTCCGAACATCATCTTTTTCAAGATGATGGACTTCATGAGGAACTGTAAGTTGAGCTATGCGATGTTTCACTCTACACCACTCTACAATGAAATAATCGAGGAGATTTGGACCTCATGTGAGTATAGTGGAACAAACTGCACACTGCAATTCACTCTTCAAGGTAATGAGTACATAGTTAATTCTGATGTTTTGCAAGCATGTTTACATATTCCTGATAATAACTGTGATGCTTTGCCTACTAACACTGAAATAACTACCGTGCTAAATTCTATAAACTACTCTTTGCCTACTGATAACTTGGGTAAGATAATTAGGAGAGGTTTGGTTAGGGAATACAGCTATTTAGCTGATGCATTCATTAAGGTCTTTTCTGGAAAGATTAGTAATTTTGATGCATTAACTAACTCTATGTTAATTCTCCTAACCATGCTTCTAAATGATAGATATTACAACTTTAGTACCCAACTTATGTATGCAATTGGTGCTAAGTTGGGTGATAAGGCAAATAGGAAGAAAAATATCTATTATGCAAGGTTTCTGATGATGCTGGCTAATCATGTTAGTCCAGCACCATTAGTTATCTCTAACCCTACTGCCAGGTTTGAGTGCTTTGTGCAAGAGAAGAGAGTATTGACAGACATACTGAGGCTGAACCACAATGGTGATGTTCCAGTGGTGTATCTGCCAATCATTGAGGTAACTACTGCTATCCCTGTTAGTATAGCTGTTACTTCCATTGTTTCATCCAACCCAGTTGCTATGGAGTCTGTAGCTGTGACCCAACAGGCTCCTGCCCCAGCAACAAAACCAAAATCAAAGAAATCCTCCAAGCCAACCTCAGGTGCTTCTCAAAAGGCACCTGTTGTAAAAACTACCACACAACCTAAGGGGAGTGAGTCTGGAGTTGTGAGAGGTGAGGGAAGGGGTGAAAGTCAAAGAAACCCCAAGAATAAGGAAGGTGAGGTAAGTGTTTCCCAGCCTAGCCCCATTGTGTCTTCCCAACAAGGCACAATGAGTAAAATGGATTTAAGCACAAGTCTAATTGCATCCTCCCAAAAGGATGTAATTATTGAAACAAGCTCTCCACCCAGAGCACAGTCCAAGAGGGCAAGGGACACTGTAAGCCCACAGTCTACAATTTCCCAGTACCAAAGAAGAGTAAAGCAAAAATCCCAGGTTTCACAGGGTGCACACACACTGGAAGCAACACTTCCAGTTTCACAAATTCAATTTGATGTAACCCCTATCATAAGTCTGGGGTTACAGTCCCATTCTCTTGATATCAATCTTGAACTATCTCCACCAAATTCACCAACTCAATCATTAGATGTGGATATGATCCATTCATCTATCCCTGATTCTCCAACTCTTTTCTTGGAGAAGCCCCACTCTGACATTGGTGACCATCACTTGTTAAGTGATTTGTTGGGCCACCAATCATCCTTTTCTGAAGTTACAAGAGGATCTGTGGAACAATCTCTTAAATCAATCACCACAGATTCTACTGTAATTTCACTTTCTCAAAGTGCTTTCTTGACCTCATCAACGAAACAGGCTCTTTCGTTGACAAGTGTTTCTCCATCAACGGTATCCATACCGTTGACAGTTCAAACTACCATACCGTTGATAGTTCACTCTGCACCTCTAATTGAAAATCAAGTTGTTTCCACAACTAGTGCAGATGATCTAGTGGTAGTTGAGACACTTCTAGGATTGAGAGGGAGTGAAACTGAGAGGCTGGCTTGCAGCCAGGCAAAAGGAGAGAATGAGAGTGAGAGGCTGGCTATTTCTTCCAGCCAGGCAAAAGGAGAGATTGAGAGTTCCACCTTAGTAGGTGAAGGTGAGGGTGTGAGAGGTGTGAGCCATGGGGAGCCCATGATGCAAGAAAATAGAGGAGAGAGAGAGAAGGGACTACAGGAGTCATAAGGGAGGAAGCAGCCATTGCTAGTGAGTCAATGGAGGTCAATGAGGGAGAAAGGGAACTTACTTTCCAAGAGCTCTATCAACAAACTCTGGATAGTATTTCCCTGGATCCTGAGATCTTTACTCATCCTGTGTCAGCCTATCAAGTTTTGGCTCAACAGGGCAATGTGGAGGCAGAGAGGTCACTACAACTAATTCATACAACTGCATCAATGCAAAGAGCAAAGGATGCCTTGACCAATCTATCTCCAGGAGCTACAGCAAGTGGTGAGTTTGATTTCTTTGATGATGAGGACAGCTTTGGTGACAATCAGGTGGCCACTACTTCACAGACTGGGACTTCTGTGGTGCCTCCTACACCAAACTGGCTTTCTCAAGATTTACAAGGAAGGATCTCCCTGGATGCTGCAATCACAAGGCAGTACAATGAGGCCTATCTGGCTCATGAGTCTGCAAATGCCAATGACAAGAAATTCTACAAGGCTATTATGGATTCACTGGAAATCCAAAGGCTACAGATGATGCAGACGAGGATTGAGGCTAGAGAAATCAAGGACTCAATTAGCAATCTCAAGGATGCAAATGAAAGGAGGCTAGATGAAAAGCTTCCTCTTCTCACTGTGTCCAAGATGAACAGGTTTTTCTCTAAGGAACCTGAGGTGGCTACCTCCTTGAAGACTCTCTCTTCTAGAGTGGACAAGGTGGAAGCTACTTTATCTCAGATGCAAAAGGAACAGGAGAAGCAGACACTACTCTTGGCCCAGCTAGTGGCAGCTCAAGGACTCCCAGTCATCTCTCTTGATGATAACAAAAAGGGGGAGAAATCTAAGGAGCTAGACATTCAAATCACAAAGGTTATGGTCCCAGCCATTTCCCTGCCAAAGGAGCCACTAGCTATGGGGGAGTCAGGAAAAGCTAAACTGGACAGCATTGACCTGATTCAGCAAGCATCTATGAAGCTACAGCTTGCTGAACAAATTAAAGACCACTGGTCTAGGATAGATGAAAGAATCAAGAAGTTAGCTGATTCTGCAAAGATTTCAGATCCATCAACGAATCAAGCTTCTTCTACAGAGCCATCAACGGATGCCATGGTTTTAGCATCAACGGAATGGGAGCCACGGACCAATTCTTTATATAAGATAGAGCCCCTTCTACATGGAGTCACTCAAGGTTCAAGGAAGGAGAAAGGACAAACTTCATGCATTAGGGATGTGGAACAAGCTACATTGCAAAGAAGCTTATCTCCCAAGTCCCCTGCTAAACCAAAGGGCAAAAATATAGCAAGGACTTTCTATCCTGCACCTTATCCAGATGAGCTCAAGCTTCTTGGATTACTTATCACTAAATGCAAGGAAAGCAATGATACTGAGGTAAGGAAGCAAAGGGCAATTGTCTACAGGAATGGACAAGAAATCTGTGTTTGGGCTGGTCACCCAAACTTTGCTGAAGCTAAGGCTGAAGAGTCAGAAAGAGCAGCAATGCAAGCACTTGCAGTTGCTCAATCTCTTGATGAAGAAGAAAGACAACAAGAAGAAAAAGCCAGAGAGGAAAGGAGTGCAAAGAAGAGCACAAGGCAACCAAAGGCAAGAGCTAGGAGAAATATAGCCTTTGAGAATGATGACTCTCAGAGTATTGCATCAGACTCTTCTGTACCAACTGCACCTCCAACAATTCCTGATCCAGCTCTAGGGGTAAAGTTAGCCTTTGATACTAAACATCCTGTTAATTTCCATGATCAGCCAATTGAGCCAAAGGAAGAGCCAATTGAGTTTGATGAGGCCAACTTTCCAAAATTCCTCTTTGAGATGGATCCAAAGAAGAAATCTAAGCAAAGGGCTACCAAGGCTAAGCCAATTCTAGTAAGGAGACCACAAGCTGAAAAACCTCCTACCAACCCAGAAGACTTCATCTACATTGCTGATATCAGGAAGGAGTCTGACCTACATATCAATCTTGATGACCTAGTTGAAGTGAGAGGAATAGCAGCTTCTTACAAACTACCAGAGAGATTGGTGTTTGTCTACAAGGGTGGGAGAGAACAGGTTTGGCCTCTACATAGAATTCTGGGAGAAGACTATCAGACACTGCTATCTGTGTTTAAATGCCTGAAGAAAGATTTTGGTTTTACCAAAACAGCTAAATCTGAAGTTGTTTCCAAAATTTGCCAAATCAAAGCTAGCTGGAACAAGCCTGGTGCACTTCCCAGAGTATTGAAGGTCCCTCAAACAGGAAAGAAGATTCATCTCCAACCTTTTTGGATGATGGAATTCAGAGACAAGGACAACTGTAGAAGATTCTTCAGAATAGAAGACCAACTGGAGAAGGCATCCAATGAAACTCTAAGATTAATGCAATCCAAGTTGGGGAATCAAGATGAAGAAGAGAAGATTTTCTACAGAAGACTTCAAGCTCAGATTGAGGAGAACAATGCAAGAAAAGGGAAGAAAACAAGACCACAGAGGCAAAGATGAAAAATCTGCTCAGTCTAGAGGAGCAACTCTGTGCACTTGTTTTGTAAGATTTTCTACTTTGAAATTTAATTAAATTCAATGAAGCTCAATGCAATTTCTACTTTTATCATGTGTAATTTGACTGAGTGTTTTTGTTATCATCAAGGCTCTTGATTTATGGCTGTTATTCTATCAGTCATAAAGTGGGGGAGATTGTTAGGAATATGTTGTTCTTGATGATAATTATAAAAACACTTAGTAGATTTTGTATTAAGTCATTTTGTAACTGTCAACGGAATGGCATGCTCTGCAGTGTTTCGTTGACAGGAAGCTCATCAACGGAATGAGTGTTGTAGCAATTACACTGTACAATACTTCACAGTTTGATATGCATTTGATGTATGTATTAAATAGGTTTCCTAAGTCATGTTGACTAAGTACTAGACAGGCAAAATAGGTTTGTTAATTGTAAGTATATCATGCCTTGTAATTTTGCCTAAGTGAAGACATGTCAACGGTATGAAGATTACTCTTCTGTATAGTTGACAAAGTGATAGTGACAGCTTTCTGACAGATCAAAAGGAGATGTAGAAGTGTGCATTTGCATTGGGAGCCATTAAAATGGTCACTGGAAATAAGGAAACATTCCAATTCCCAATTGGGTTCTTGAGTGGGATCAGAATAAGCATGAAGACAAAAGACAAGGATCTCCAAGGACCACTGGACAAAAGGAATGAAAAGCAAGCTACTGGCGGTTACCTTTAGTGTACTTAAGTGTAACCAAAAATAGTATTGTAAACTTGGGGAATATATATAACCAAGTGTAGCAGTTAAAATAGAATAAGGGAAGAAAAACAAATAGATTGTATTAGCTATTTTTTAGAGCATTTTCTTCTCTACAAATCTAGTAACTGGGCAGCTGTGTACATTTGTATCACAGATTATTTCCGAAATAAAAACACTTCAGTTGGATCATCAAACAATCCAACTGAATTATTTATATCTTGTGTTTTTACTTATTCAGTTCAGTTTTATTTATAAGTGTTTTAAGTTTAAGAAAATATCAAGAATTGTATTCAACCCCCCCTTTCTACAATTCTGTTAGGTCATTTGGGATTAACAGTAGCTGTGTACTATATAAACACAGATAGGTTAACCCTAAAAGGGAGGCGAATATTGAAAACATTATTCTTGTAACCTAGCAGCTCTCTATGATATTTTACATCACAAAGAGAAGAGTTATTTATATAATTCAGTTGTTGATTCATAAACAGTGTTCTTTATTATTATTATCATAATTATATTGATTATATATTGTGTAATCGGCCTAACAATTGGTATCAGAGCCAAGGCTGTTTAATATATACATTTTATCGATTTAAACACAAGTATAATCATGGTTGACAACTCTCAGGAAGGTTCTAATGCAGGTTCGAATGCTCAGAAGGTTCAACCAACTTCTGTTAGTCGATATGAGACTATAAGGGTTCCAATTCTAAGACCAGTTGAATATCCAATATGGAAAGTGAAGATGACCATGTTTCTGGAAGCCACAGATCCAGAATACCTTGATAGAATCAATGATGGTCCTCATATGCCAACTAAATTGTCTCCTGTTATTACTGGTCAAGAACAAAAGACTGTTCCAAAAGAGAAGAAAGACTTGACTCCTGAAGACATCTAATCAATTGCAAAGGATGCAAAGGTTAGACATTTACTTCATAGTGCCTTAGATAATGTCATGTCCAACAGAGTTATTGGCTACAAAACTGTCAAAGAAATCGGGGATGCTTTAGAAGTCAGGTATCAAGGAACAAGTGCAATAAAGAAGAATAGGAAAACCATTCTAACACAGGAGTATGAACACTTTGACTCGAGATCTAATGAAACTTTGACAAATACTTATGACAGATTTTGTAAATTGTTGAATGATTTGTCCCTGGTTGATAAAGAATATGAACTTGAAGAGTCAAATCTCAAGTTTCTTTTATCTCTACCTGAAAGATGGGATTTGAAGGCAACAACAATTCGAGACAATTATGATCTTGCAGAAACAGATCTTGATGAAATCTATGGGTTGCTCAAAACTCATGAACTGGAGATAGAACAAAGAAACAAAAGATCTGGAAAGAAGACAAAATCTGTTGCTCTTAAAGTTGAAGAAAAGCCTGTCAAGAAGGAATCATCAAGAAAGAAAGCCAAAGGAAAGGCTTTACTCATAAAATCTGACAGTGAGTCATCAAACTCTGATGATGGCTCAAACACTGATGATGAAGCTTCTGATTCTGAGGATGATGATGAAGAGATGATGAAAATGGCTGCTTTAATGGTAAAGACCTTCAAGAAAATGGGATTCAAGAACTTCAAGAAAGGAAAGAGATTTTCTAGGAGAGATTCAAACTCTGATAAGAGAAATTTCAGAAAGTCTGATGGAGGGAATACCAAGTCTGGAAAGAAAGACAAGTCTGAGATCCAGTGCTACAAGTGTAAAGAGATGGGTCATTATGCTCCAGAGTGCAAGAAAGGAAAATCTGAGAAAACACTCATCACTAAAGGCAAGGACTGGGTAGACACTTCAGACTCAGATGAGGGAGCCAATTATGCCCTCATGGCAACTGTTAAAGATGAAGCTGAGTCATCTGAAAACAAGGTACCCCTAACTACTTATGCTTATGATACTGATAATATATCTGAATTAAGAGTTTATCTAAAAAGCATACATGTTAGTTATAGGGATCAGACTTTAGAGAATGAAAGAATCAAATCTGAGAATCTAGGTCTTAAAGAAAGGAATAAATTTCTTGAAGAGAGACTTGTTAACATGCAACAAGTTCAAAAGGAGAGAGATGATGCTGTTTATGTTGAACATGAATTGCTTAAAAGAAATAGGCAAATAGAATCTGAGTTGGAAAAAGAGAGGAAAGTGATTAAAACTTGGACTAATTCTGGAAAAGACACACATCAAGTTTTTCAGATAGACACTATAGGTTTAGGTTACTGTGAGAAAGATGAACTTAGGTTTAAAGATAAAGTGAAAGTGAAACCACAACTTAAACCTGTGAAATTTGTTTCTGAATCCAGTAAGCTAAAGTCTGTAGTAGTGAAAGAAGCTGTTATGGAACCAGCTGAAACTTGTGATAAACAGGTTAATGTTGGTTTAATAATAGAGAATAAGGTTAAATTAGAAGTTGTTAAAGAACCAGTAAAAATCTGTGATAAGCAGATTAATGTTGGTTCAATGACAGAAAAACAATTCAAACATAAGCTCAAAGAGGTAAAGTCTGTCAACAAACAGAAAGTGTCCAAGAAAAATAGGAATGGAAAAGTAGGCATTAATAAAAGAAATGATTATCTGCCTAATTCTGATGCTCCTAGGAAGACATGTCATAGTTGTGGTAGCACTAACCATCTTGCAAGTTTCTGCACGAAAAACAAAGATATTAATTCTTTACCCTCCAAGTGTGGAGTAAAGAATGATTATGTTAGGGTTAGACCACAGACTTTATGCATACACTGTGGGAGCACTTGGCATTCCATTTATACTTGTAAGAGTTATCATGCTATTTATCACAACTTTTATGAGCTAAAACCCAACCTGAAATGGGTTAAAGCAAACTCTGCAAGTGTAAAGTCTGACACAGTTAGCTTAAACTCTGTTGATAGTTATTCCGCTGCAAAAGCTAACAATGTTAAGAAAGCCAAAGGATCCAAGCAAGTCTGGATCCTTAAATCTAACTCTTTGTAATTGTTTGTGATTGCAGGGCATAAGGGAAAGTACCCTAGTCTTGGACAGTGGATGTTCAGGACACATGACTGGAAATAAAGCCCTGCTATCAGATTATGAGGAGAAAGCTGGCCCAAAAGTTTCCTATAGAGATGGCAACATAGGACGTACTATGGGATATGGCAATATTAATCTTGGAAGTGTCATCATCACAAATGTAGCTCTAGTCTCAGGACTCAAGCATGATTTGCTTTCTGTGAGTCAAATCTGTGACAGAGGATACCATGTAGATTTTCATACTGAACATTGTGAGGTTATCAGCAAATCTACTGGGAAAGTTGTTCTAGTTGGACACAGGCGTAATAACATTTATGAAGCAAGTTTGGTAACAAACTCTGAAGGAAAAGCTGTTTGTCTATCTGCAAAAATGTCAAATGAAGAGAGTTGGAAATGGCATAAGAAGCTCTCTCATCTAAACTTGAACAACATCAATGAGCTGATTCGAAAAGATCTTGTAAGGGGACTTCCAAAGTCAACACTCAGCTTAGATGGTCTATGTGATTCTTGTCAAAAGGCCAAGCAAAGGAAGTCATCTTTCAAGAGTAAATCTGAATCTTCAGTTGTGGAACCTTATCATCTTTTACATGTTGATCTCTTTGGTCCAGTGAATGTCATGTCAATGGGCAGAAAGAAATATGCTTTGGTAATTGTTGATGAATACACCAGATACACATGGGTGTATTTCTTAGCAAAGAAGGATGAAACTGCCTTAACTTTGATGAATCATGTGAAGCAATTGGACAAAGGATCACAGCACAAAGTGAAAATTATCAGGAGTGATAATGGTACTGAATTCAGAAATTCTGAAATGGAAGCTTTCTGCAAAGAAAGAGGAGTGAAGCAAGAATTCTCTGCACCTGGAACTCCACAGCAAAATGGTGTAGTTGAAAGAAAGAACAGAACCTTAATCGAAGCTGCCAGAACAATGCTTGATGAAGCAAAATTGCCAACTTATTTCTGGGCAGAAGCTGTTCAAACAGCTTGTTTTACTCAAAATGCTACACTGATCAACAAGCATGGGAAAACACCATATGAGATGGTGAAAAATAAGAAGCCAAATTTGAAATATTTTCATATTTTTGGATGCAAGTGTTTTGTGTTGAAAACTCATCCTGAACAATTGACCAAGTTTGACTTAAAAGCTGATGAAGGAATTTTTGTTGGATACCCACTATCAACAAAAGCTTTCAGAGTCTATAATCTGAGAAATAAAGTGATCATGGAATCTATACATGTGTCATTTGATGACAAGAAAATAACTGGAATAGAAGATGAAGAATATCATGATCAACTTCGATTTGAAAATGAAGATCTAAACTCTGATGACGTAAACTCTGATGAAGCAAATCCAACAAACTCTGATGAAGGATACTCTGAACCTCTACTGGTAAACACTGAGGAAATTTCTTTGACAGAACAAAATAGAGAACCAGTCGAGGGGGAGCGTGAAGATACTTCAGAAACATCTCAAGATAATAATTCAAATTCTGAAAGTGAATCAGCTGAAGGATCTATCCCAAACTCTGAGTCAAACACTGAAAATCCAAACTCTGAGCAGTCAAATTCAGGGGGAGCCTCAGAGAATGCAAATGGTCAAGAAGAAAATCAGGAGAGCATGGATCAAAGGGGAGGATCTAATACTGATAATAGAAGCCAATTACCAACAGCAAGAAGGTGGACACAAGCTCATACACCTGACTTGATAATTGGAGATCCAGAAGCTAGTGTAAGAACTAGGAGTGCTACAAATAACGAATGTCTGTTTCATGCATTCTTATCTCAAACAGAGCCCAAGAAAGTGGAAGAAGCTCTTCAAGATGCTAACCGGATAACAGCTATGCAAGAGGAGTTAAATGAATTTGAGAGGAATGAAGTCTGGACACTTGTACCAAGACCAAAGAACAGATCTATTGTTGGTACAAAGTGGGTTTTCAGAAACAAAACAGACAGTGATGGAGTGATTACGAGGAATAAGGCTAAACTTGTGGCTAAAGGCTATTCACAGCAGGAAGGAATTGACTATGATGAAACCTTTGCTCCAGTTGCAAGATTGGAGGCAATAAGGATTTTTCTGGCCTATGCTGCTCACAATAAGTTTAAAGTCTTTCAGATGGATGTGAAAAGTGCTTTTCTCAATGGGAAACTTGAAGAAGAAGTGTTTGTTGAACAACCACCAGGGTTTGTAGATCCCAAACATCCAGATTAGGTCTACAGGCTTGACAAGGCATTATATGGACTAAAGCAGGCACCGAGAGCATGGTATGAAACTCTGGCTCAATTTCTTTTAGAAAGTGGGTTCACTAGAGGTACAATTGACAAAACCTTGTTCTACTTTAATTCTGGTGATGATTTGCTGTTAGTTCAAATCTATGTGGATGACATAATTTTTGGGTCTACTAATGACAAACTCTGTAAGAAATTTGCCAAGCTTATGCAATCAAGGTATCAAATGAGCATGATGGGAGAGCTTAGTTATTTTCTAGGCCTGCAAGTAAAGCAAACAGATGATGGGATTTTTATCAATCAAGCAAAATATACCAGAAATCTTCTCAAGAAATTTGGTATGCTTGATAGTTCATCTGCTACAACCCCCATGGCTACTGCAACAAAGCTAGACAAAGACACAGGAGTCTCAGTAGATATGACAAACTATAGAGGGATGATAGGGTCTCTTCTCTAACTGACAGTAAGTAGACCTGATATCATGTATGCAACATGTCTTTGTGCAAGATTTCAAGCAGACCCCAGAGAGCCACATCTAACAGCTGTGAAGAGAATTTTCAAATATCTCAAAGGAACCATAACTCTTGGTTTGTGGTACCCTAGAGAATCAGAGTTTAAATTAATTGGTTACTCTGATGCAGATTTTGCAGGCTGTAAGATAGACAGAAAAAGCACAAGTGGAAGCTGTCAATTTCTTGGTGACAGATTAGTTTCTTGGTACAGCAAGAAACAGAAATCAATTTCAACATCCACAGCAGAAGCAGAGTATATAGCTGCTGGTAGCTGTTGTGCACAGATCTTATGGATGAAGAATCAATTGCTGGACTATGGATTAAGGTACTCTAAAATACCTATTTACTGTGATAATCAAAGTGCTATTGCTATGACAGGTAATCCAGTACAGCATTCCATGACCAAGCACATCAGCATAAGGTATCATTTTATCAGGAACATGTGGAAGAAGGTAATATTGAGCTTCATTTTGTGTCTACAGACCAACAGCTTGCAGATATCTTCACCAAACCTTTGAGTGAAGCTACCTTTACAAGACTGGTAAATGAACTTGGAATGGTCTCTGGTTTTGACTAGAGATACTGGTTAGATTCAAAATCTATACATGATTGATTTTATGCTCATGATTCTTTGCATGTGTTAACTGTTATTTGTACCAGTATGTTAAACTCTGATAGTAAACTCTGTTAGTCAAAAAGTGTCAGTCATACTCTGTCGGTTAAAGTCTGAAGTTAATCTCTGATGTTATACTCTGATTGTGATATTGTCTGAAACATTTAGACCGATGAAGAAACCTGTATGAAACATGATTCTCAGTAAGTAATCATGAATCTTTCTGAATAATATATGATCTGATCTCAAAATGTGCAGTAAATTAACACAGCATGATACTGTCTCTATATTCATAGCATCTCTTAGTTTATTGATCCTATACACTGAGTCTGTATTAGCTGTTTGCACTTTCTCTCATAAATTAATTGTATTAACTGATGAAAAGTCTAAACTCTGATAATTAGTTGCAAATATTTCACCCTCCAATCAAAAGATGCCAAAAAGTGCACAAATTCCTTTGAGATCATGTTGTGCCTAGGAAGACCCAGGAACTTATTGTATGAAATAAGGGCTAAAATCTTTGATTTTTGGTGACTAGTGCCAACCACTGATTACTGGAAAAATAAAAAAAATAAAAAAAAAAACAAAAAACAAAAACAAAAATTCGAAGGGGGTGAAAAAATAAATTTTAATAGTACAGAGTTTAGATGAAATCAGATTTTATTTTATACATGAGAGTTTGGACAACCAGTTTTTACTGATTTATTGTGTGGATTTTATGCACTTTAAGATGCTCTAAATATTTATATTCAGTAAACTCTGCTATTTCACACATAATTTTTCACAACTGTGCATTGAGAGAAAAGAGATTATGAATAAATAAGGAGGATTGGTAAACACTGATGGACTGTGTACTCTACACTGAGGTAATTTTATTTTAATCTCTGATGATTAAAATTAATTATTTGTTTCAGACAGTTAACAATTTTTGAGAAAACATTCTTGAAACCAAAAGTGTATGATTGGTAACGGTTCTAATCAGTATTAAACAGAGAACATCTTGCTTGTCTAGGAAAGTGTAAAAGGTTGGTCATTGCATGTGTGCCACGTGTCCCACTCACACAGTTAACGGAGTAAGACAGTTGTGTATTAATGATTAAAAACTGTTCAGTTTTTAATTTCGAATCTTATATTTAAACAATACACACACATACGTCTAAACCTTTCACATCTTACTCCAATTCACATCTATTGTCACACACACATATTCACAAACACTTTTCTACTTTCAAACTCTTTCAAGCTTTCGCATCTGTTTCTTTGTTCCTCTTTCATATCTTACTAATGGCGACTACAGCGTTTGTTTCTTCTGGGTTAGAGTTTGTCCCTAATAACTATGCAGCACCACTAAACACTGCCAGTGCACCAGAGGCGTTTCATATGATGCAAGAATTTCTTGCTCAATCAGCAATTGGGCGTGCTCTAGTAGAACCATCAACACTTTATGGTTCACAAATCAAGGCCTTCTGGGAGACAGGTAGTTATGATGATGGTGGTGACTCTGGCAACCCGTCTATCATCTTTGAATTTCAAGAAGTAGAGTATGTAATTACTTCTGGTACCATTCGAACTGCTATGGGGTTTCCTGAGTATTCTTCATATACTATTGGAATGGGTGATATTGATCTACTAAGGATGATGAGAGAGATTGGGTATTCTGGGCCCTTGACCAAAGTAGGACAATTGAAGCGACCGTTCTTGCGGAAGGAGTGGAGCTTCTCCTTTGACTGCATTACAAGAACGTTCGGGAAGAAATGCACCAACTGGGATGCTATTCCTACGGACAGTCTGCAAATCGGGTATTCTCTTTTATATGATAATCATTTTGATTTTGCACGACTTGTCTTGAATAATTTAGGGGAGAAAATGACAGAGAATAGAGGGGTAGTGTACTTTTCTAGATTTTGTCAGATTTTATTCTCTGCTTGTGTTGAAGGGGTAGAACTAGTTGATGGAGATGTTATTTCTTGTTTTAAATTACACAAGAGGATATTCTCTGATCTCATCAACAAGGATGTTAAGAAAGGGGTTGTTGGAGAGTTGTTGCTACCTGCTTCTGTGCAACAGTTTGTAAATGATCAACTTAATCCACAAACACAAACTCCTTCTCAATCAGAACCACAACCAGAACCTTTACAAACAGAACTTCCTCCATCTACATCTGTTCCACATAAATCCAGTGGTAGGACTAAGCATGTTGGCTCTAAACCTGCAAAGTCTGTTAGACCAGCTACTGAAGTAGGAGTGTCCAAGACATCTGTGCCAAAGGGTGTTGGTCATTCTAAGAAAAGAAGAGCAAATAGATCAAAAACTGATGATGAAGTTGATGATGAACCTCTTCATCAGAGAAAAAGAAGATTAGTAGCCAATTATCTTTTTGATAATGTGGATGAATCTACACCAGCAACTGAAGCTGTCCAGGATGAAGCTCCAGAAATTGTTATTCAGGAGTCTGCTGTAAATACTGATAATGAGGACAGGGTTTTTGTGGATACTGAAGCTCCTGAAGTTATTGTTCAGGAGGCTACTGAAGATAATGAAGCAGCCACTGTGCCTGATATGGCAAAAGCTGATACAGAGGCTGAAATTGTTGAGCAAGAAGCTTTATTTGATGATTTTGATATGGATGCAAATGTTGAAGCACATCCTAGTATCAGTGTTTGTGATACTGAGGAAGTGGCAACTGATCAACCCACTCTGGTTATTGAAGAGTCCATTGCTACTCACACAGAGAATCTCTCTGTTACAAATCAAATTCTTGAAATGGGTGAGGAGGTTGATCAGGTAAATGAAGCTGCTATAGAAAAAATGGATGAAGCTATGGCAGAGACTTTGAAAGAGACTACTGTACAAACAGAAGAAATTGTTGCAGAGTCTGTTCCTGATGAAACAGAGGTTTTTGTAACTTCAAACTCTGAGATTCCTGAAGCTGAAAAGATAAATGCTGAAGCTGACACTGTTGTTGAAGAAATTGCAGAGCAGATAGCAGAAAATGTCAATGAAGCTAGAGTTGATTTTGATAATGCTGATCACACATCTGTAAACTCTGATCATGCAAACTCTGGGATCAATGCTGGACTTTCAAACTCTGATAGTCATGAGTCAGAACCTTTTCTAAGGGATCCTACAGCAGAGTCTATCAAAGAAAACCAAAATGCAACTGAAGCTCATTTCAGAGAAATGCATTATGCTAATTGGTCAGGAGCAGACTGCATCTTCTCTACACAAAGGGCTGCAGATTTTATACAGAAGTCAGCTGAAGAGATTTATAATCCTGAGCTGTTAACTCATTTTAAGGCGACCATTGTTCAAGTCAAGTCATTGCACAATCGCTTTGATGAGACAAACAAAGTTGTTCTTGGATTGAGTAATGATATTGCTCTTAAGGATTTAGCAATGAAGCAAGATAGAGCTAGATTTTCATCTCTGATCAAGGATCAAGAAGAAATCAAGAAGAGGCTAACCAATGTTGAAAGCAATCAAGCTGCAATATCTACTAAGATTGATTCGATTGCTACTTCACTAGAATTGCTGACATCAGTTTTTATTCCTGATGATGTCAAAAAGGGGGAGAGAATACATAAAGACAAATGCAAAAGGACTCCAACCTTGAGACTGAGGGATGATTCTAATGATGGTGGAAGCAGGGGAGCTGAAAGAAGGTCAAAGTCTTCTCAAGAGCAAGGGAGACTTCGGTCAAACTCTGCTAGACAGACATACTCTGAAAGAGTAAACTCTGGTGGACAATCTTCTTCAAGACTTAAGAGTCTAGTGATTTCATCAAATCCAATTACTGATGAAGAGATTGCTGCTAAGCTTTTTATGGAAGAACATGGTGGTGAAGCCACAGTTGAAGATATAGATGCTGAGATGAAGCTTCTTGCTGAAGAACACCAGAAAAAGATTGAAGCTGGTACATACAAGAAAAAGGCCAAGGCTCCTAGGAAAAAGGAAATGGGAATTTCTATTAAAGAGAATGTGAACTCTCAACAGAGTTTACAATATACAAGGAGGCCTATGATTGCAAAGTCTGATAAAGGAAAAGGTATACTGGTAGAAGAAGGACAGTTACCAAAGAAGAATTATTCAACCTCTGACGTTGCTCAAGTTGAATCAAGGCCAAATAAATCAACCTCTGACGTTGCTCATGTTGATGTTTCTACTAAAGTTGTGACAACCTCTGACAATGCTCAAGTTGTACAAACTCAGCTAGCTCCACAACTCCAAGGTTTCTTAAGACCTGTACTTTCTGAAACTCTGAAGCTAGAAGCTGTGAATTTTTCTCAAACCAGAACAGTACATGGAAAGCAATCTTATGATAAATCTGGATTGGGTTCACACAGAGAAAAGAGAATAAATAACAGTCCTTTTGACCATTCATCAGTGGCAGAACCTGGTATTGGGGTATCTCAAGAGAGTCTTGATAAACTAGAGTCTGTTCAGATGGTTTATCATAGAGGGTTAAAGAAAGAGGTTCTGTTATACTTTATGTCTGATGGAAGAGTATACAGAATAAGAGAAGCTGATGTTCAATTGAAACTATGGGAAGAGCTTGAGTATGTTCTATATCTTCTCAAAATCAAAAATAGAAGTACTAATAATGCTGCTCTAGTTCTAAGAGAAAGGATGCTGAAAACAAAAGCTATGCTTGGAGGAGGTGTTTCTAGTGCATATATTCCTAAGTACAGAGATGCTTATGGAAAGATTGTTGAAATGAAGAGAAACAGTGCCAAGTTCAATACTGCACTGGGTATAAAGGTTTTAGAATTCAACCTAGAGTCAGACAAATCATACTATATTCGGCTAGGGAATGAAATGAGGAAGAACAACATTTATTCTCTGAGAGCTGCCATCTACTAGACTGGAGAAAGTGATCCAGAGCTTAAGGAGTTAAAAGAGATCATGGTAGATGAGCTAGCAAAAGCTGAAAGGAGGCTGCTTATTGACTATCTCAGGACAGTGCCTGATATTGAAGAGATTAAGTAAAGTCTGACTGTAAGTTTTTAAAGTTTTCTGTTCTAAGTAAAAGTTAAACTCTGATATGTTATAAACACTGCATTTGTTATATGTTTTGACATCATCAATTATCTTTTAACTTGTACATTTTTATTATGCACAAGTTGGGGGAGATTGTTAGATATAATTGCTGATGAGTGTTTATCAGTGTTTAAGCAACAGGTATTCATCAGAGTTTACTAGAAGCCAGTCAGAGTTTGATAAAGTCTGACGGGGTGAGAGTTTGCTAAAGCTGTCGGTTCTAACATTGAAGATTCTAGAAGCAATATATCTTGAAGATGGAAAGAAGCAAGATATATTGAGACAGACAAGGAAACGGAACAGAAGACAGAAGCAATCCTAATTTGATATAATTTGTATAGCTAATTTATAGGAATATCAATTAGAGATTGATTCTATGTAGCTGTGTACTATATAAAAACAGATAGGTTAACCCTAAAAGGGAGGCGAATATTGAAAACATTATTCTTGTAACCTAGCAGCTCTCTGTGATATTTTACATCACAAAGAGAAGAGTTATTTATATAATTCAGTTGTTGATTCATAAACAGTGTTCTTTATTGTTATTATCATAATTATATTGATTATATATTGTGTAATCGGCCTAACATACTCTAAAGAGTCCTATGAAATTATATAGTGCCTTGGAGTATGATGGTGCCAAAATTTATACCAAGGAGATGTTTAGAAAATTTCAAGATGAATTGGTTCAAGCTTCTTTGTACTATGTGATGAAAGATAAGAAATCTTGTGAAGAAGGGGAGAAAAAAGGTGACTTAGATACTTATTATTGTTGTTATAGGCAAGAATTAAGGTCATCTTCAAAATTAAATTATGTTGCATTCAACAAAGAAGCTTTGACGGGGATGTGTATGTGTAGAATGGTTGAACATTTGGGGATACCGTGTCATCACATCTTGGCCGTATTGAATAAAAAACGAATCCCCCAAATTCCCCAATCTTTCATAATTCGTCGTTGGACTATGCATGCTAATCGAGTAGACGGTGTGTTGCCTTATGAATTGAACATCGGAGAATCACATGATATGACCTCAACCGATAGATTTAATAGCATGACAATGCTCACGATGAGTTTTTGTCATAGTAGCATTGCATCACAAGAATGATATGACTATGTCGTTGAGGTCATGAATCGAGAAATACCAATTCTGGAACGTATGAGTGTTGATGGAGTTCCTTCACATGAAAACAAAGAAAATCGTCATGATGAAAGTGGTGATAACTACAAAGAACCAATTCTTGACCCTATTGTGTCCCAAACCAAATGGAGGAAAAAAGCCGTCTGTTTCACAAGTCCAACGGAAGTTCTTGGTAAAAAGAAGGCCCCAAGAAAGTGCAAAAAATGTAACATGCAAGGACATGATAAAAGAAATTGTCCTGACCTCGTTGGCCCTAAAAATTCTCAATATGAGTAGTTTAATTTGTAACGATTTCTCGTAATTTTTAATGTATGATTGTTATTCGAATTTGTAGTGATGATATTTGCTTCAATTTATAATTGCTTTATTCATATTTTCTATTGTAGTTGAATACATGGCTAGCGAGAATGATGGAGATAACATTTCCAATCATAGTTGTGACTCTCGTTGTAGTTGTGATTGGGATTGGTTTAACCTTACGGAAGAGCAACAAACACAAGTTGACGAGTGCTATAGACTAGCCGATGCTTATTGTGGAGATAGCCTTCCCTATGACTCCCCTCCAATAAAAATGGGAAGCACTTCTAATCCTCAACCAAACACTCAAATTCCACAACCTCCCCTAATTGGCACTTCCAATCCTCAACTAATCACTCAAATACCACAACCTCCCAAAATTGATTACAAAAGTAAGGAGTGGAAGGATTGTAAAATGTTCATATCTAGTGGTGGTAAGATTTTTTCTACTTTTTGTTCATTCATATTTTGTTCATTCATATTTGATAATTATAAATTTTGATTTTGTAGATGCGGATTATTTTGCTGAAAAGCATCCTAATCCAATGATGATAGAATGTTGAATTGATGATTCCGTTAAAGTGAAGACTCTTAAAGGAATATCAAAAAATGCCTTTGACGAGTATGATGACTTTGTAGGCATTGACACCATCCGGGTTGATTTTGCGAAAGGATGGATTGTAAGTATCCGTGACTCGGAGTTATTTGGTAAAAGAGTCATCGTAATAGATGACGAAACATATGGTCTCCACACAACATCATCGCCAGCAACTCCATCAAACTCACCTCTATAAAATGGTAGACTATGGTGTGGACCTGACTGTCGTCTCTTTTTATTAACACCCTGAAGAGAAGAATATGCCCAACCCTCTACAACCAGATAATCCTCATGATTAGGGTCCCGTTGAGGAACACCAACGCGAGGAAATCGCTCATATGACCACACCTCCAACAACCAAACACAAGCAGCAACAGTCTTAGTATTCTTCCTCGCAGCAATCTCTAAACCTCTATACAAATGAGCTAACACAGCTGCACCCCAAGCATAGTTAGGAATCTCCCGAATGTTAAGTAGAGGCTGAATGTTTCTGACATGCACCGTAGCTTTGTCCTTCGAATGAAACAGAACTGCACCAATGACAAAAAGGAGGTATGCCTGTGTATTTATAACAGTCGCTTCATCATTATGTTTTTCCAGCTTTTGTCTCCCATATCTATCAAACAACCACGTCAACTTAATATGGCCTCTATACAAAGCATTCTCCACTTCTTGATCTGTTAAATGACCAAACCAATTGCGCCTAAAAAACTCTTTCCGGTTCTCTATAAGCCCGCATGTCACAGCCTCCCCAAAAACCGGCAAACCTAAAATGTAACCAACATCCTCCAAAGTAACTGTCATCTCCCCTTGTCTCATAAAAAATGTGTTAGTCTCCGGTCTCCACCGCTCTATCAAAGTAGAAACCAGCCTAGCATCAGTACCCAACACAACATAAGTGTTGGCAAATATCCCAAACCCAAGCATATGTAACAACTCCCTATGTGGTCTTCTTAATTTCCATTCCCGCATAGCCCTATTACCACAAATGCTCTCCAACTCATCTCTACCCGTGCCATCCCATACATCCTCGCTAATATGATAGCGGTTATCCCAAATAATTCTACTACTACTCGAACCCGGCAACATATCACTAAAATCACTAAAGTTGTCCATTCCTGAAAAATACGCAATTCAACAAGTCAAAAAACAAAACTAATTAATCTAAATTTCAAAGGCCAAAGTTCAATTAACATAGGAATAACCTTAAAAATCGAATAACACTAATTTAATATTCAAAACTCGAATTAACATGAATTTAACATATTCACAACTGAAAATCCCCAAAATATTTTTTCAAAACCCTAATTGCAAAAATTCAAATTGCTAACTATCAAAATCGATGTGAACATCAAATACATATGTTAAAAACAGTGATTATACACATGATATACATCATATTCGAACAAAAAATACACATACACATACAATCACATACATATACAAATCATACATATAGTAAAATAAAATTGAAAAAAGGGAGTTGGAATTAAACATACCTATAACTGAATGAATTATGGCCTTTAGTGATTGAATTAGCCCTAGAATCAACCTCTCTCGCCTCCATCGCCTCCCTCAAGCGCCTCTTTTCTGCGGTTTTGTTCGATTGATTTTAGTCTGTGAAAGCCGCAGAATGAAATTGGACAGAGGACGTACCACATAAATTTTCCGCGGTACGGTGCGATTTTCTTTTAAACCCCAGCCGTTGGATGGTCAATCCAACGGTGCAGAAATCGTTTGCCAAAAAAAACGTCTCCAGCAAATGATTGCTGGGGACCGGGCTCCATAAATAAATACATAGGTACTTTGACATAGATACTTTGAGAGAGGATCAAGACATACGCTATCTAGCAATCTCTAAAAAAATCTAAAATTAGTGAAAGCATTCTTCAACACTCAACCCTACTCTCTGCTTAATAATTGATATTTAACATTATAACTCACCAAAAATTTCTCAAAAATTATTACGAAATTCACTCGTCAACAAATATAAAATCAAAACTGAAAAAAAAATCACAATTAAAATGTTCTCGTAATTGTTGTCCTTACAAAAATTCCATGTAATCTTGTAAAATTTAAATAATAAAATACAAAATACAAAAAGGTTAACAGAAAACGAATAACACACAATGGAACCCACAAAAAAACACAGAATAGGACCAACACAAATGGCTGCCATCAATCACCACTCCACTCTTTTCCTAGCCGTCCCTCTTGAATAATATATACATTCCAATTATAATCTATCATCTTGGAACATATATATTAGAATAAAGTCCATCCCCTTCTCTTATTTATATTTTTTCACCATCCAAACACGCCACTAAGCAATCAACTCCATGGATATTGACTTAACAGCTTCATCTAACTGGGTTTTTGATTATGATTTGATGGACGATATCTCCGCCGTTCATTTTCCGGCGCCGCCAACTATTGGCTTCTCCTGGCCTAATCCCACGATCAACTCTTCTTCCAATTCAAGGTCCGTTTGTTCCCCCTCGTTGACTTTTTTTCATTGCTTCATTTTTTGTTGTTTTTGTCAACATGTTGAAGTAATCGAATGTTCGGTTGTAACTGAACTCTAACTAACTAACTAACTGTATCTCGTAATCTGAAATGCTTAGCCTAGTGAATATCGGTCTACTCTTGGTAATAACGAGAGGTTCGAGCCGCATGTGTGCATGGATATTTAGATTTCGGTTTTTATGTATTTTGCATGCTTCTCAACTATTTGAATTGTAGCGTATGAAATATGTGACGGGGTCTGGGCACGGTAAGATGTATGCTGACCTTATAAAATGTAGACAGCGTACATCTCATATTTAGCTATTGCTACCAAGTACTTTTTTTCATGACTTTTCCAAAATTTTGAAGACGATTTAGTCAAGTAAATTACTAAACATCTACATTTTAACTTACAAATAGACTGAAATAAATACACATTATTGGATTAATACTATTTAGTTATATAATTGTTGCAATTAACATGTCAGCTCAATTTGGTAGTTTTTATTTAATTTTTTAATAAACAACAAATAAAATGGTATCTTAAATGTTAATTTCGTTTTATAAGTATTGAAATGACATAGTCTTAAGTAAATTTTCTTAAGCTATAACTTATATAGATTTCAGAGAGGTTGAACCCAAGTACATTTTACTTTAAGTCCGATGTCTTTTATTGATTACATAATTTTAGTAAATTCAAAATGAAATATACATTATGGCAAAAGTTCTATGTATATATGCGGAACAATATATTTTGTAGTGTTTTACCGTTTTTGGTTCTTTCTACCTTCTTTCTCGTTGCTAATCTATATGCTTCATATTTATTGGACTATGAATTGTTAAGTAACTAGGTTAATTTGTATTCTCTCTGTTCTTAGCTTCATGTTTTTAAAATTAAAGTAAAACTAGACTAAACCCGTAGATCATTGTGCTGGTCATATCACATGTGGCTATAATTGAATCAATTTCAAGTTCCATCTAGTTCAGTCCTCAAGATTTTAGCTTGGCATGTTGTTATTATTTTGTTAATGACACAAGTTCATACAGCATTTTGGCCCACAACATTAGTAAATTCTGTTTGTAAATTTAATTTGAAATGAAACTAGGCATTTTCCATATCAAATCTTATCCAGTTGCGCCTTTTTTGTGCAATTATTTCAGGGCATAGGAATATTAGATCCAAACTGAGGATATACATGTGATTTAGCCTTTTGTGGCTATCTCATAAGAAGTGAAGTATAGATTCGTAAATAAGTATTATCCTAGATGAAGGATTTGAGCAATATCTGGTAGTGGTTGAGTATATATTCAATGGAGGCTTCAGCATCTTGTGGAGCATTAAATTTGAATTATTTGGTTATGCCATTTTTGGCTTTGCGCTGATAGAGGCTATTCAGTGCTGCTATATCTGTAAGATATTTTGAAGAATATCCACTATAAAATTGACTCTTAACAAGATATGACATAATATTCCTGAGGGAACATGTTTTGTCTTTTCAATTGGTAGAAGAGGCACTAATGTTTTCTGTTATTATATACTGAAGAATTTTGGACTAGAAATCTCTCTCTCTCTCTCTCTCTCTCTCTCTCTCTCTCTCTCTCTCTCTCTCTCTCTCTCTCTCTCTCTCTCTCTCTCTCTCTCTCTCTCTCTCTCTCTCTCTCTCTCTCTCTCTCTCTCTCTCTCTCTCTCTCTCTCTCTCTCTCTCTCTCTCTCTCTCTCTCTCTCTCTCTCTCTCTCTCTCTCTCTCTCTCTCTCCTCTCTCTCTCTCTCTCTCTCTCTCTCTCTCTCTCTCTCTCTCTCTCTCTCTCTCTCTCTCTGCTGAAGTTTAACTTAATAAATTTGATATGTAGTCTATCAAGTATTACCTGAAAGGATATCTCTGTAAAAAATATACTTCCACCAACAGTCTTTTATCTGTGGTATGCATCCTAGCGTGTTTATTGTCATTATCTTGTTAATGCATTTACACAATCTTTTGGCAGTGTGGAAATAGACAGCTTGATTCTGGGTTCTCAAGGACATAAGGAATCAGAATCTCGAAAAACGGTACACACTACGTTCTCTCCCACACCCCCCTAGAATATTAAAAAAACAGTTTCGGTTTAAATTATAATTCGTTTTCCTCTTCTCGTATTTTGATTCTCCAAACATTGAATCAGTTAGTTTAGGCATGTAAAACATTTTAATGTTGTTTGCTTGCCTTGTGTTATTATTATATGTTCCTGTGACCCCCAGAAAATTGGAAATTTGGTTAATCTTTTTTTTTTTTTGAGTACTTCATAAACTATCTTAAGGGGGTGAGCCGAGGGGGAGTGAGGATTCGAACCCATGAAATTGTCATGGGTGAAATGGGGGTGAGGAGAGCCTCTGCCACCGGGCAATTCCTAATTTACATTTGGTTGATTATATTATACGAGCCTATGTTGGTGCTAAATCCGGTTAGTTAATAAAAAAAAATTGAGATGTTTAGATGAGGTCATCATTACCTAATTATATGTTAAACTATACTATTTTGTAACAATAGGTTGTTTTCATACTTCAATTACATATGTTGCACTTGATAAAATCGCAGTAGAGTGAAGTCTTAAATTGAAAAAAAATTCACTTGCCATTTAAAGGAGTGAAGCAACTCAGTTTTGTAATCATCATCTTGCCTAGTAAGTACCTTCACAATTCAATAACATTGTTGCAAATCAAAGCTAGTAAAGGCTCCTACTGAAACAAGATAATGCGTATAATAAGAGAGGTAGTCAAGTAGTCAGCCATAGATCAATTTTCTTTGATTGAAATTCCTTATATATATATGTTGTTGGTAAAAGTTGTAGATGGATCGGTCAATTATTATCCAGAAAGCACCCCAGTTACGATATAACTTTTTAGGTGAAATTCATCTGTGTTTGTCATAAAGCTATAATTGTTTACTTTTACATATTATGATTTACAGTAGAGTCTCTGTTATACAGTTTCGTGTTTATCTGATTCCACAGAATTTTGATTGTCTGGTTTGTTACATTATTCTTAACTACTTCCAGAATAATATGTTTACTCATTCTTCTTAGAATAAAAACAACTTACTAGATCCTGCTTTTATACTATGTTTCCACAAGTGCGGTATATATCATCTAGAACATTTAATTTTTTCAGTTTTATACTGTCAAAATTAAAACTAAGTATCCTTAGTAATGAAATTCCTGTTCTAACATTCCTGTTCTAACACCGCATAGTGGAGAAAACAGTTTCAACCTCATTCTAAGTATGCTTGCCTGGAATTCAGTAATATAGCAGTGAAGTGATTTTTTTTTTTTTTTTACTTTTCTAGGTACTATTGAGCATAAATTGTGTTAATTGTTGTGTCATGTTTTATTTTGCTAAAAAGCTTTTCTCGGTACTCTTTGGTGGACATGGAATGAATTTTATTAGCTTTTCTCACTTAGTGACACCCATTGATACACACACATGCAGAATCTCTCAATCTTTCCTCACTCATCATTTTATCTACACGTATGTCCATATCTTACCAACTGGACTAATCTATTTATGCAAATTGAAAATATAGCATAACATGTGTTGGTGCCTATACAGGGTGAGACCAGAAACATTCAATGCATCTGGTTCCAAAGCATGTCGGGAGAAAATGAGGAGAGATAAACTGAATGAAAGGCATGCTCATATACCTATTAATTCATTCTGTATATCTTACATTCGTTTCTAAAGTCATCTAGCTTCATTTTAAGGTTCCTGGAATTGAGTTCCATCCTTGAGCCTGGAAGGCCACCTAAAACTGACAAGGCTGCTATTCTGAATGACGCTGTTCGGATGTTGACGCAGCTAAGGAGTGAAGCGGATACACTCAAGGAATCAAATGAGGAGCTGCAGGAGAAGATTAAAGATTTGAAGGTGTTAATTCTATATTAGCTCAACTTTGAAAGTTGATTACCTTTTTTCTTTAGGAATATATCCTTTTTTGAAGCACCAAATCTGGTTTCTTTTTCTTTTAAATATTATATTAGGGGTATAGAAGAACATGGATTCATGGAACCTGACATGAAACAGGCTTTACTGTTTAAGTGTTTATTAATAACATAGTGTGTTGAAAACATTGCTTCCATCAAGTATACAAACTTAAAGTTAGGCAACAAGCACATCTTGTCTCAAGTGGTTGATTGAGATCCTTGTTGGAGGTCTTGTGATCGAGTCGTGTTAAAAGAAGTAGTTTTTTAAGGGCTATCCTTGAATAAATAAAGGCATAAACATAATAGTGCTTCTCTTGAGGTTTAAAGTCGTAATAGGCAAATGACTAAGAGTGAAGACATGCTACCATTTGTGATGGAGCTTGTTGGCTAGATCTGGAGATTTCACTTTCTACTCTTCCTCAAGGTCCAAGGAAGTTTTATTATTTTCCATCTCCTTGTTCAGGCTGAGAAGCATGAGCTCCGTGACGAGAAGCAGAAGATAAAGGGAGATAAAGAGAAGCTGGAGCAGCAAGTCAAAGCCTTCAGTGCCCAACCAGCCTTTTTACCCCATCCCTCTACATTGCGAGCTGCATATTCTGCACAAGGACAAGCTGACGGAAACAAGCTGATGTCTTTTGTTGGTTACCCTGGTGTTGCAATGTGGCAATTTATGCCACCAGCCGTGGTTGACACAACACAGGATCATGTCCTCCGTCCACCGGTTGCGTAAGTTGGAGAGCTCCTTTAAACATCTCTCTCCTAAAGGATTGTTTACTACTACTGATATTATTACTATAACTACGCATCCGTACTTAGATGCGTGGGGTTCTGAAGTTCGAGAACCTGTGTATGTGAACATATTAACATTACTTGATGCAACTTATATCTGAAATTTGCATGTACTATAGAATAAGAAACTTTTCTGCGGTTGCCTTGTGGTCAACTACTTCAGTTGAGCAAAATGCATTAGTGAAAAATAGACATTGATAACGGTATATATATGTATAGCTCTCATATAATATAATTCACGGCTTGTAAAACCCCTAGGCCCTAGTCCCTAGAAGGCCGGCCTCACATTTTTACCTTCCAACCATGTACTGTCCAAATCTATGAGATTTCAGGTTGTAAAAGAGCCAGATCAATGTCTTTGTTTCTTGATGAACGATTTCTTTGAACTATTAGAATGACAAATTAATGCTGTCTACTTATCTATGACTATCCTCTTCCTTTCTCTTTTGCCGACACTCCAAGTTGACTATTAGAATTTGTTTACAGAATTCCTGCTTATTTATGCATATTAGAACCATACTGTCAGTTTTAGTGTCATGCAGTCTGCTATGTCTCTCAGTTAAGTCTACGACCAGTGTAGTTCGTTTCGAACAGCGATCTTATCATGCGTACAAACTGATCGTTATATATGATTACAACACCTCCACAATTTTAACCTATGCAAATCACAGGAAGTTGTCACATGGAATTGAAAATCAAGACTGGTTTTATTCCTCAGTACTGACGACAAAATAAGTGGCTTTGTAACTCAAGATCTAAGAAGCTGTGTTCGTCAATGGTTAAGAGTAAGGTTCCACTAATAACAATTTCAAAAGGTCCTTGATCCAATTTTGAGGGATGCCAAGTCCGTCTCCGTACTGGTAAAATGTCTGAGCTGTTCGTGCAAGATTCGGATTCGCTGTGAGAAAAGGTTCACTGAAAGGATAACTTCCAAGCAAATCTTTATTCAGAATTTTCCATGTCCCGTGCACTAAACTGTCAACATATTTTTTGGACTCTGCTTCACTTGCTCCAGTATCGTTCATGTAGCACTGGACTGCCTTCAGAGTATCTCCCCGTGCCAACTCTTCCTAAGTTACATGTAAATCTAATCAAAATTAGTATATAGATTGCATATGATTTTGTATCTGTGTTAATGTCAGTATACGTACAGATGATGTTCCTAGATCATTGGTCAGTCGAAGAATCATGGAGGAGCAACGCCTCCACAGTTATGTTATCTGTAGTTAGGAAGTATGCACAATACAAAACTACTGGAAGTATGCCATACTTGTTTACTTAGATACGGTATGATGTTAAAGTCTCGTTCTTGCATTGTCCAGAATCCTATATGATTTGTAGTATTGAACACTTCAAGAAGAAGTGTCTTCAAGTTCTTTGGGAGCTTGTCAATTTCTGTAATATCCCATCTGAAAAACATGTACGACACTGTCTTAATTATCCGCAGTCCTCATACATAGGAAGAAAGGTTCACATATATATAGATCACTCGTACCTTTCAACAAAATCTGTAAAGAGCTCTAGCTCTTCTAATGAACCATATACATCGTACAAGTCATCAATGGTTATAAGCAAGCAAATTACTTTAGGAAGAGCTATATTCTGGACCTGGAACCATTCCATTGCACCAGAAATAATGTTCTACTAACCTGTCTCTTGCGAAGCTCATCTTGTCTAAACCAGTCTCCATCCACCAACTGTAATTGTTATTACATATATAAACCTTCCGGTTATATTTTCTTATATTATGAACTCAATTCCATAGGACATTAAATTATAAATACCTTGCTATTTGCTGACTTCTTTCTGGTTAACTGATTGGATGATGTTGTAGTCCAACTTGGCGAACCTAAGCAAGTCAGGGTTCATGTTTTGTTCTTTCTCGTATGCATCAATGTACCATATAGCCTCCGCCCTTGGTAGTTTCCAATGCAGAGGCATATCTAAGGCATGGTTCACTTTTGCGGCCATGTTGGGGGATATTTTACTTTTGTTGACAGAATTCTTTAAGTGTGTTGCTGAAAAGGCCTTTGCTTCATCAATGATATCTTCGCCTTGGAAGCCAAAGAAAGATGCTTCATACAAGCTGAGCAATCCCTTCACATCCTCACAAAGATTTGCCTTAAAATTACCTGTGTCGTCCTTGAATCTCCTGAACACATCTGACAAAAAATTTAGAAGATAAGAGATTAAGGTGGGACTAAAATAATTCTTCTGATTTTATGACGTTAATAGATAGATCATTATTATTGACATCTATCTATACTCTTTATTAATAAGCAAAACAATTTGAAAATGACGCGCGGTACTAAAATACCAAAGTACCAAATTTGGTTACCAAAGTACCAAATTTGGTTATCACTTAACCCGGGTTCGATTCCTCGCAACTACATAATTATACAAGATTTATTTACTTTAAATTTTTTAGCTTCATCCAGGGTTCGAATCCTTACAACTACGTAATTATACAAAATTTATTTATTTACTTTAAATTCAATATACTCTTTATTAATAAGCAAAACAATGTGAAAATGGCGTGCGGTACTAAAGTACCAAAGTACCAAATTTGGTTATCACTTAACCCGGGTTCGATTCCTCGCAACTACATAATTCTACAAGATTTATTTACTTTAAATTCTTTAGCTTCATCCAAGGTTCGATTCTTTACAACTACGTAATTATACAAGATTTATTTATTTACTTTAAATTCAATAGTTTCATCGAGCATTAGATTCTTTGCAACTTATTTATTTACTTTAATTTCTTTAGTTTCATCCAGGGTTCGATTCTTTACAACTACGTAATTATACAAGATTTTTTTATTTAATTTAAATTCAATAGTTTAATCGAGCGTTAGATTCTTTGCAACTACGTAATCATACAAGATTTATTTATTTACTTTAATTTCTTTAGCTTTATGCATAGTTCGATTGTCTATAACTACATAATTAAATAGTTATTTATTTATTATATATTTTTATCATTCGAATCTCGAGAACTACATTTTTAAATAATATTTATTAATAATTTATTAATACTAATATTTTAATGTTGACTCATGCTCGGCCCATGCTTGGCACGGGTTATAAGCTAATAGTATTTAAAAAGTAAAGCATGACGAACCTTGTGACACAGTATATCCATGGTCACGGAGAATCCTAAATCGCAGAGCTGTTGAGTAAAGATCATCACTCAACCATGCATTAGTGCTATCATTATATATAACATCAACTGCTTGCTTTACATCATTCTGGAATCGATAGTTTAACCCTAGCCTTTGAACTGTGTCAAGCAACTCCATCTTGGCCAATGGGACATCCGTTTCTGCATGAATGAGACGTTTCACATACTCCTTCAACTCATTCACCTGTTGTGCATATTTCTCTTCCTTCAAAGATGACCTCATGCATATTGTTTATACTATTTGATTTTTTTTTATATTATATATAGCTAGAGTGTAGCATCACGCATGTTGTTGGATAATCTATACCAGGTACGTACATATCTATGTAGAGATTCAGATGTTAAATATTATTAAGCATGAGCAACAGAGGAAGGATTAGTACATGTTATGCTCAAAATGACAACCTCGCCTTACATGATGACATTTCCTTATAAACGGGGTTGCGATGGAAACCTAGTTTATTGGGCTTAGCCCATAGATTACATAACCTCGCCCATATGTGAGAAAGGCCTCCCTCAGATTTAGCCCAATGATTGTCACCCATCATAACGATGCCAGTCCAGAGTGTTATGACAAGAACCTCGCCCGAGGATGTGGTAGGCAACCTCGCCCAAGTATGTTATAGGCGACCCCGCCCAAAGGACTCGAAGATAACTTCGCCTAAAAGGCTGGAAGATAACTTCGCCCGGAAGGCTGAAAGGTAACCTCGCCCAGAAGAAATAAGCAATTTATATTTTATCAGATTAAACTTTATCCAGGTTGAGAAGCTTCGTCTTGCTAGAAGGATCGAGAAGCCTCGCCCTTTTGAGATTCATAAGAGCCTGTCTTTCCTTATTCTCCATGGAACAAGATAAGCTTTGACTCCGATAAATCCGGGTCAATAACTTATTCGATAAGTTTCGAGAAGATAGTAAGACCATGACAGCTCATAATGACGTATCAAAGGTGGTGACCCTGGTCTTTTCGCTTTTAAAGAAGGAAGCTCAGCCCATGGGTTACTTGCTCTCCAAGAACTGCGTTTGGCTTGATCCCTATAAATAAGGGTATGTAGGCATATTGTATGACACGATGCAAGCTTGCGAACAAAAGAGAATTCGATATTCAATCTTAATTGCGACCTACTCTCACATACAATCTCAGCCATCCCCAAATCATAAACCCTAATTCCCATTAACCTACGCTACACACCATCGTCAACTACCACCACAATTCCAGCAACCCTCCCCAAATTGGTTATCACCAAATTCCTCCGTTAACAATTGGCGCTAGAAGGAGGGGAATTCTTGACATCTCTGGAGAAAGGATGTCGTAACACACTGAAGAACCAGTTGATGCAGGTAACAACGCAAGGGAGGTTGAGATCCATACAACATATCTACCCCCTTCACCACAAAAGCAATCAAATCTGAGAGAGGCTTCCACACCAAATCAGACAAACTCGGCTCCACGTCTAGGAGGAGATCCTCCCGTCCTGATGAGCAACACCGAGCTCTTGAGTCAAATCGCTCACATGGGAAACACGGTGAACAGAATGGCAGAACGTATGGAGTCACTTGAAAGAGAAAGAAGGTTACCAGAGCGGGCTCGCCGAAGCCCAGATAGACGACGTACCTCTGTTAGGGACAGGCATCCCCCATGTACCAACAACCGACGTCAGTATGCAACTGAAAGATTTCATCGCCCCAGGAAAGAACCTGTCACTGACCGTAGAGGATCTTCAAGGAAGGATTCTCCTCCCGAGAGAGAAATCCGCGCGGTTGAGGAAACCCGTCAGAATCGAAGATTTCAAGCTGTAACCCCAAGGGAGTTAACCTATGAAGATAATCTTACCCCGTACGTGGAGTTCCCCCCTGATCGTCCCAAAAACCCCTCAAGACCTCCTACCCCAAGAAGTCAAGATCCGGACGAACTGAGAATCGAACCTTATGGACAACGTTCTAGACCGATTTCACCTGGGGATCCACCTAGAAGGATGTAGATCTATCGAGGAAGAGATCAAGGGAGATATGGAGAAGGGCGACGCTCTCCACCGTGGGTGAAGACAGACAATCAAGTGAGAGATCGTCCTAGGAATTCCCAATCTGATGACGATGTTGTGATAATAGACCCGGTTCAAACTACCTATAGGGGTGGACGTGCGTATCAGGAAGCCCAGGATTCCAAGCGACCTCGCCCCTCAGGGAGATCAAGCTTTTAATCAAAGGAGGGTAGGTGAGCGCGGGCCCTCGTATGAAAGAATGGAAGAGAAAGATATAATTTTGTTTCAGCACAACCGAGGCGGACATCACATTAATCATGGTGATAATCCACAACAGCGAAGGGAACCTACACCCCGAGAACCAACCTATCAGCAAAGGGAACCTACACCCCAAAAACCAACCTATCTGCACAGGGAACCTACACCCCGGAGACCTATTCAGTTCCAAGGGGAACCTATACAACGACAGACAGAGCCTATGCCTCAGCGAGGATTTCCTTATCCTCAAGGGATTCCCACACCTCAACAAGGACAGAACCCTTACTTAGCAATGTCGAATCCTCTCCAACCAGAACCTGCACCTCATGCGAAACTAGAAGGCGAGACTCAGACAATCCCAGGCTTGGAGGGTATCAATATGAATGCATTACGAAGGCTTATTGCTCAGTCAGAAGGTCAGGGAGGTGCTATCCCTGATGCATCACCTTCTCCTTTTTCTGATGTCGTACGAGGAGCCCCTCTTCCACCAGCATTTAGGGGTACGGGGGATCTTGGCTTTAATGGAAGCATGGACCCTGCAGAGTACATTGGTAGGTTTAATACAGAGATGGAACTTTACCAAGTGGAGGACTTAACAAAGTGTAGACTTCTTGCTTCAACTCTAAGGGGAAATGCTCATCAGTGGTTTCAAAATCTAGGACCTGCATCAATTACTTCCTGGGAACAAATGCGTAAGATGTTTTTTATTTCAGTTTCAGTCTTCAATTCATTATGCTCCACCTGTTACAACTCTAGCTAACATCAAACAACGAGATGGAGAGACTTTCCAAGAATACTTCAAACGTTTCAATACAGCGGTTCCTACTGTTCGTGGGGCATCCGATGAAACCATTAAGAATTTCTTGATTGCTGGGGTTCGTGTGGGGACCGATTTTTGGAAAAATTTGCAACGGGAGGAGCCCTCAACTCTGGCGGCTTTGTATCTACAGGCTGAGCCTTTCAAACGAGAGGAAGAGGCTTTGAAAATGAATGACTATGGAGATACATATCGCCGAGGTAAACGTAAGGAAAGATCTCCCAGCTGCCCCAAAACAGAAAGAAAGAACGGTAGAGGAGATGTGAATCTAGTTGAGGTTAATGAGCCAGCCCATTCGAAATCCCTTAGTCCGAAGGGGAACAAAAGAAGGGATAGATTCATCAGATATAGATCACCTAGCCCCCCAAGTTGTCCGTCTCCGCCTCCGAATCAGCGAGAAAATCAGACAGTACCCCGTAAGTATTACACTCCTCTCACAGCGTCCATTGATTATATCTATGAGATTACCAAGGGTCAAGGCCTATACAAGAAACCTGCACCATTGTCAAGATCCGCTACGAAAGATAAATGAAGGTATTGCGCATATCATGAGTCTCATGGGCACCACACCTATGCTTGCAGACAGCTAAAAGAAGAAATTGAAAAGTTGATAAATGAAGGAAAACTTACTGACTGGGTAGTCAAGGAAGTGAAGAAATATAAAGAAGAGGTTCCAGTTAAGGTAACCGAGGTTATTGAAGGCTCCACGGAAGGAAAAGAACTTGAGAAACCGGTGTTCGTAAGAGAGGAAAGCATATATACCATCTTTGGAGGACCTCATATTGGGGGAAATGGGAGAAATGCAATGGAGAGATACGTTCGAGAAGCTCAACATCCGCCTCTGACCAATGTGAATCATCTATCAGAAAGACCTCCTATGTTATTTAAGGGAGAAGACATTCAGATAATTTTCTCTGAAGAAGATGCCAGATGGGTACATCATCCTCACAGCGATGCTCTGGTGGTTAGTGTCCGGATTGGATCTAGGAATGTCCATCATGTGTTCGTTGATATAGGGAGTTCAGTGAATATTCTCTACTATGGGACGTATAAGAAGATGGGGTTGCTAGATAAAGAGCTGACTCAAGGAACAACTCATATCTATGGTTTTACAGGAGACTCCGTTCGAGTGAAAGGAACAATCAGGCTACCACTTACCCTAGGGGAAGGTTCTCTCTCTGCTACACAAGTTTTCGATTTTTTGGTCATCGATCAACCAACGCACTATAATGCCTTGTTAGGACGACGAGTTCTAAAGGAAATACGGATTGTTACCTCAATTTATCATCTGTCCATGAAGTTCCCAACCCCAAATGGTGTAGGTTGCATTAAGGGATGTCAATACGATTCTCATGACTGTTATAGTAGAATGATCAGGTCATCTCGCAAAGGAAGCAAAAGAGTAGGGGAGGATGCCGATATGCCTAACTTCGAGCAAGAAAATACGCAGGAAACTCAAGCATCTTTCAGACCCCGGTATGCTAGCACTAACATGGTTTACACAATCGAGTTTCCAGAGGAATACAGGCTTCAGGAATATGAAGCTTTGCCAAGAGATGGAATTCCAATTTTCTTTTTGGAAGCCCCGCCATCTGTGGGCGGAACTGCTGACATAATAAAGGCAGAAGAGGTTTTTCATGAAGACAAGACTCCTTTGAACCAGAAGCATGGGGTGTTGATGATTGAAGCTCCCCCACCAAATCCTTTTTATGAAAGAATTGTGGAAGACGCCAGTCACGATGAAGCGGATCAGCGTAATCTACGGGCAAAGAAAGGTAAAATGATCATGGAAGATAGCTTAGAACCTTTAGTAGAATTCCCTACAGAGTTGTCAGAAGAATTATCCTCCCAGCTACTTACGCAGGGCGAGGTAGTGTTAGTGCAAGAAATAGGATAATCTAGTGGCACAACAGATGTCGAGGTTGATCTAGATCCGCGTCTACCTGAGAATGACCAAAAAATAGCACCAGCAGAGGATACCCTCTCAATTTTAATGGAGGAAACAAACTCTCCCAAGGTACTTCAGATAGGGGCTAGGCTCGAGCCCGGCTTGAGGGCGAGGTTAATTGAGTTCCTAAAGAAAAATTTGGATGTTTTCGCTTGGAGTCATGCTGACATGGTAGGAATCGATCCAGAAGTTATCTGTCATCATCTCAACATTGACCCTTTGCGGAAGAAAGACTTTAGACAAAAGAGGCATCCGATTAGTGGAGAGAGAGCAATAGCGTTGAAAGAAGAGGTTGATCGACTTATGCAAGTTGGCCTAGTTAAGGAGTCATTCTATCCTAACTGGCTGGCAAACCCTGTTTTGGTAAAGAAGGCTAATGGAAAGTGGAGAGTTTGTATAGACTTCACAGATTTAAACAAAGCATGCCCAAAGGATAGCTTCCCTTTGCCCAGAATAGATCAAATGGTAGATTCCACGGTTGGGCATGCTCTTCTCAGTTTTATGGATGCTTATTCGGGGTACAATCAGATTCCCATGTATGAACTAGATCAAGAGGACACCTCGTTCATCACAGATAGGGGGTTATACTGTTACATAGGAATGCCCTTCGGCTTGATTAACGCAGGAGCTACGTACCAAAGGTTGGTCAACATGATGTTCAAAGAGCAGATTGGAAAAACAATGGAGGTTTATGTAGATGATATGCTTGTAAAATCTAAACGGGCATAAGATCACATAGTTCACCTGGATGAGACGTTTCAGATATTAAGAAAGTACAGAATGAAGCTCAATCCTCAGAAATGTGTATTTGGGGTTGAGTCTGGAATTTTTTTAGGATTTATGGTGAATTACCGAGGAATAGAGGCAAATCCAGCAAAGATACAAGCTCTTCTTGACATGAAGTCGCCCAGAACAGTGAAGGAAGTTCAGAGTCTAACTGGAAGGGTGGCAGCTTTGAATCATTTCGTATCCAAATCCTCTTATAAGTGCCGAGAATTCTTCAAAGTTATCAAGGGTGCAGGAAAGAGGTTCGAATGGACAGTTGAATGTGAGGAGGCTTTTCAACAACTAAAAGACCACACGGGATCTCCTCCTCTCTTATCTAAACCTTTAGTAGGTGAAACCCTTATTTTGTATCTGGCTGTCTCGGAATATTCGGTAAGCGGAGTCTTGGATAGAGAAGAAGGCGAGGTTCAGTTCCCGGTCTATTATGTGAGCAAAAGACTGTTAGATGCGGAGACCAGATATAACAACATGAAGAAGCTTGTTTATGCTTTGATCTTGGCTTCCAGAAAGTTGAGGCCTTACTTCCAGGCACACAAGGTAGAGGTCCGAACAACGTATCCTCTGAGACAGGTATTGCATAAACCGGAGACTTCTGGACGTATGCTTCGGTGGGCTATCGAGTTGGGGCAGTTTGATGTGGAATACAAACCTCAGAATTCTATCAAGGGGCAAGCTTTGGCCGATTTCATTCCGGAGTTCCCTTTCGAACGAGAAGGCGGCAACCTTGCGATAGTCTCGATGCCTTCGCCTGAGGCTGAAATTGAGCAGGTTACCTCGTCCCCATGGTGGACTTTGTATGTTGATGGTGCTGTCAATAATGAAGGAGCTGGAGGAGGAATAGTCTTGGTTAATCCTGAGGGGCATCATTTACAGAGCGCCATTCACTTCACCTTCTATGCTACAAACAATGATGCTGAGTATGAAGCTTTAATCTCCGGTTTGAAACTTGCCCTTGAGATGAAAGTGGAGAATATCAATATCTGGAGTGATTCTATGCTGGTTGTACACCAAGTCAACGGGGGGTTCCAGGCAAGAGTACCTCGTACGGAGTTATATATGAGATGTACTCAGCGGTTGATGAACTTGTTTAAGGAGGCTAGGTTGGAACAACTTCCTAGAGACGCTAATGCAGAGGCGGACGCTTTGGCGAAGTTAGGATCTCAAAGGGGTGCTGCACTCTTGGGGGTCATTCCTTTGGAAATAAGAAGGTAACCCATTGTGCCAGAAGCTGATTTGATGCAAGTGGAGGAACCTGTCCTCCTCACCTGGAAAACTTCGATTTGGGAGTATCTGACGAAGGGAACTCTTCCTGAAGACAGGGGGGGGGGGGCTCGAAGGTTACGTTACAAAGTAGCCCGATATGTTAACTATGAAGGGATTCTTTACAGGCGAGGTTTCAATCAACCTCTACTTAAGTGTCTGGATTGTTAGGTCCCGATATGTTTGTAGAAGGGGGGTTGAATACAAACGATACCGTTTAATCGAATTTGTCCTTTGAATAATTTAACAATTAAGAACAAATTAATGCGGAATAAAACTGAAACAATATTCAAGTTAAATATAACTTATATTAAACTTGACGAGTGTTACAATTTGATCACTGATTACAAGGTTCTTGATAAAACAAACCTAGAATAAATTCGACATGAATTTATCTATATTTGTAATAAAAATGATCGAATACTAAAAAGTAGTTCGATATAAAATCTAGGGATTACGATCCACTAGAAAGTCAAGGTAGAACAAGAGATACAATTCTTATGGATTAAATGTTTAAGAACAATCAAGAATTAATTTCTCCTGCAGAAGTGAAGCTTGACAGTTGAAGAGAATTGAAGACAGTGCTTTTAATTTGATGTTCAATGTTTTGTCTGTTTTCTTTTGTCTTTCGTTGTAATAATACAAATGATGTCTTCTGTTTTGTATTTAAACCAATGCATTTCTTTTTGAAGACCACGTGCACATCCACTTGACAGATTGTAAATGCACTAGGAAGACAAGTAGAAAGACAATACTTTTTGCCTTGGAAGACTTTCGGGAAGACAAGAAATGTGAAGGGAAGACAACCGGAAAGACTAGGGTTTGGCCTAGGAAGACAATCGGGAAGACTCACTTGTGAGTCTTTGTTAGGTCCAAAGTATCGTAGAAGGGGGGGGGGGGGGGTTGAATACGATACTCATAAATAATTCAATTTCGTTCGCGGATAATTCATTCAGTTCTATAACGAAATCAAACACACCAAACCAAACCAAGATTCGGGGAATATATCTTTATATAAATATAAACCTCGAGGGGTGCTAAAATTTCTAATCCGTAGATTAGCTTCAATGAGTTATAGGTTAAACACAATCAATACAATGATAAAATTCTGAGCACTATTAATTTCTCTGATCTTCTCCGGCTCAAACTTCTCTCTCAGTAATTGCTTCTGTGTTAAATAACCTGACTGAAGAAGACACACTTCCTCTGATAGTAATTGTAGGCTTTGGATTTGAAAACTATCGAACCTTGATTGAAGAATCAATCTTGGCCGTCCATCTTCAAAATCAACCTGTCAAACAAGAATACTTTTCACCTGCTCCTAAACAAAAAACCATCGAATAATTTAAGTTACTTTACCATTCGATAGTTTTTAAATCAAAACTATCGAATACCAAATTAACTCAAATTGGTTTTCTGAGAATCACTTTTTATATCATTCGATAGTTTTCTAAAATGAAAAACTATCGAATCATTTTCTTGACTTTGATCTTTGAATAATTCCACTGAGCTCCTGGGTGATTAAGTAAATGACTGTATCACTTTCTTCTGAGACGATAAAACGACTTGATCTTTTTAGTGCCGTCAACTAGTGTAACTGGTCTGGTTCATAGATGAATAACACTTGATCAATTCTTCTTCTATATCTTCAATTCAATGCTGCTGATAAGTCTCTTGTCGTTCTGGTTGCTTCAAATAAATCACTGGAATCCTGTGGTACTTAACCCTAAATCATTCACATACTTCTGTCATCTTGAAAGTCTTGTTTCTTTTGCTGTCACCGAGGCTTCAACATTTTCATGAACTTCTTTCTGTGACCTGTTTACGGACTTCAAGAATACATACTGTATTTTGATTTTTTGAGTTTACATTTTCTTCTTTGATACTGGATTCATGTGCTTCTGTTAATATTATTGTCTGTCTTGTCCTTTGTTGAGTTGAAGTTATCTCTTTTACATCTTATGTTACATTATGCTTTACAATCTCCCCCTATTTGACTGGATAGAGTTTGACAAGCAAATAGTTCGAGGATAACTCAACTAACTAAGGAAACATGAAACTAATTAAAGTAAGACAACGTAATAATATTAAATGCATTCTGGATCAGATATATATACATTTCCAGATTTCATAAATCAAAAAACAATAAAACTTTCTACATAGAAGTTGTTCCTCTAGTCTGAGCTGATAGTTCTTTTGTTCTTTGCTTCTTTTTTTCAGTCCATTCCGATCTCACCTTCTTCAATCATTGGATCGGAGTTAGCAGCTTGATAATCAATCACAGAAGGATAGTGTAAGATCCGGGAAAATTACGTGTTATTATGTGATGTGAAATGAAATTTTAATTTCATATAAAGAGTTATTAAATGATTTATCTGTTTAAACGTGCTAAGTTATTCGTTAAATGATTGAATATGTGATATTGTGGTGCTATGTGAAATGTGTGGGGAATTAGAAACTATTTTGAAAAGGATGTCATACTATTTTATTCTATTTTAATTATCGAAAAGAAAATTTGGATCGTTCCCAAATTATTCGGGACATTGGTATATCGTTCGTACCAATATTTCATTCGTTAAAGTGGGAAGTATTCGAAAATATTCGTAATGGAGGTATTTTGGTTCATATATTTTGTATTAAACGATACTTGTAGTTATCTGTACTTTATGGATGATTATCGTCTCGAAAAACGTGTATTCTGTTTTATTAAAGGTTTAAAGCATATATTCTGTTATATTGTATTTAAAACGATCCATCGGATCAATATCAATCCAAAAATGTCGTTTGGGGTATTATTTTCCGTTTAATATAAAAAGGCAAATCGTACTTTGTTTTGCGTATAATAAAGTCTAATTACAGTTAAAAATCTAAAAACCCCTGAACGTGTTCTTCGTGTTCTTGAGAATCAAACTCAAATTTGAAGGTGTTACCGGAGTCCGATTTCAACGTTCTTATAGTCAAATCGAAGGTCTTGGAATCTAGTTTCATAATCTACCATCAGATTTCGTGTGGGGTAATATTTCAATTTCATACGAATTATTTTTCTTTAATTCAAAATTTAGGGTTCTTGAGCTCGAAATTTGGGGCGTTACAGTTGGTATCAGAGCAAGGGTTATAGTAAAAACGAGAGTGTGTGGGAGTGTATATAGTTATATAAGGAACGTCAGAGCTCATTTAGAGTTCGTGTTGGACTATTGGATATAGTACCGCTGAGTGAGTTGAGATAGAGGTATTTGATTGAGATAGTTGTGCTGAGATGGATAGAACTTCTTACGTTTGTAGACGTCTAAGGCGGAATCTTCGAGGACTATTACGAGTCGACGACGACGTACAATATTGATAACTTTGCGACGTGGAAAAGAAGGGCTGAAATCGAATAACGAGCTATCGAAGGAGTCGACGGAGGAGTCATATGTGAAGACCTTGGTAATACCTTCCCATCCTAAGGAAATATTTGACATTTCTTTAAGCGAAACTTGTGTTGGTGAATATATTCCACCTTTTAACCTTGTACTTGATACTTTTGATCAATCATGATTGCAATTGCATCAGAGGTTGTTGTGATATCTATTTCAAATTTGTGAAGCCTGTTGAAAATATGCTATTCGAATTCAAACTCCTTTATTTTTCAGGGGTGGATAACTCTAGTTATGATGTGATACTACGTGTTGATACATCCCTTTTGTGGTTGTTTTTATTTTCTGGAAATAACACCTTTGGAATCTATTCAATTTCAATCCAAGGTGTGTATTTGAGATTTCTTATCGAAAGGCCCTGGTTGTCATTCCGACTCTAAATTTCTTTCATATTTCTCTACTCCAACTGAGGTAAACAACCCTATTTATAGGGGACACAAGGACTATCTGTCTATGTGATAGAAGTCTGACGGGACACCGTCACTTGTGTGTTGTGAAATACAAGAAGGCTAATTACCTTTAGTACTGTCTTAATAGAGACACACAACATTGAGTTCATGTGATCAAATTGGTCTCTCAGTAATTCTTTCACTTCCAATAATGTTTGCTTTGGAATATGCAGATTGGTAACCCCAATTGTGGGACATTTGCTAAGATATAGAATCTTTTCACTTCAAAATATCATGAATTTTTGTTATACCAAATAATCTGGAAGGTATGCCATTAGGGTGAACTGAAATTTACCCTACCATAATGAACGAAGAATTTGCGATTGAATCACCACGAGCGAAAGCGGGTTACGATGTGATTAGAATATAGGTAACATATAACGGAGCCAGTTGTTCTCTCTCTATCGATTAACGTTACGATGTGGAAGAGGTGAAGTTAGATAATTCAAAAGTTGATTGGAAATTGGGGAAAAATGTGTAATTGTGCTGATGATATCCAATGTTGTGGAAGATGAACATAATAGATTTTTGTCTCAATGAGGAGAACTTTTAAAATTTGATGATAGGCTAATAATGGAGAATGAGTTAATCTTTGAGTATTTCAGGATTGTATGATATGGTTGCAAGTCTTTTGCTCACGATAGTTAAGGTAGATCTTACCAGTCAATGTGGATGTATAGGATGAGAATCAAAATGACGTTTAGTTGATCAAGTTGTTTGGGAATTGAGATGGAACCATGGAAAAGGTGTCCTTAGTGTTACTGTGAATGTATCTTCTGAATTATTTAGGAATCGGATGGAGAACAATTAAGTTATTGGAACTAAGTAGAACAATTTTAAAGATATGGGATTAAGTCACCAAGATGATAAGGAATATTCTCACAATTGTAGATAGGGAAAGAAGATGAATAGGAGTTAATAAGGATTTAAAGACAATGGACAAGGTAATGAGTGGTTGTTTTAAACTGAATATTTGTTTGGCACGGAAGGTATGTGATCGTTGAAAGCAGTTGTTAGATATATTGGAGGTAGATAAAGTTGACCCAAGAATATGGATGGCTGATAGTATGAGTAGAAAAAGGAAGATTAGAGATGTAAATATCTTCGGTTCAAGGATTAGAAAGGATGGAGTTTTAAGGTTATGATAACAAGAGATCAACTAGAAGGAATGACGGAAATAAGGATTCAACCAGAATTGATTAAAGAAAAAGGGCTACATAAAGGAAAGAGTTATGGAGAAAGAAATGGAATTCAATGACAGGAGGGAACGAGAAAGAATAAGGGATAAGAAAGAAATGTAAGGATATATAAGATATTTAAAAGAATATTGATGTTAGTGAGTGTTTAAGTACTTGAGATGTTAGAAAATGAAGACAGGATAACAGAGGTATAGTAGACAATTACGACTAAAGAGATTCCTGATTGGAAGTGGAGACATGTTAAAATAAACTGTGTAGTAGAGTTGTTAAGGCCTAGAGCTTACCATGATATTATTTGAGTTATTATTGACCGATTAACGAGAGGTATTCATTGGGTGAGTTGGTTCGTCTCTATTTCAATGAGATAAGAGTACGACATGGAATGACGGGTTTAATTGTATTTGACAGAACTCCGCGACCTAATTAAAGGATTCAGACAGACTATAATTGTGCACTAAATTTTGAAGGTAATTGGAAAGATCATTTACCATGATTAGATTTCCTTACGACAATAGTTACTATGACGATTTTGAAATGCTACCTTACGTCGATATACCGTGTGTTGGGAAAGTTGCGTATAAGTTTGTTTACCACCCCGTGAGTGGTGTATTCATAGTATATTTCATAAAAATATGAACCTATAGAGATTTAGTTAAATTGTTCTATGTTGAGTAACCGACTGAGATATTGAGTCAGTATGAGAGAGCGATAAGTAATAGAGGAGTCAAATTAGTATGAGTATGAGGAGAAATCCTAAGGTTGAAGAGTCAACCTAGGAATTTGAGAATGAGATGTTGGAAAAATATCCACCTATGTTTGCGCAAGTTGATTCTGAGGATAGAATCCTGTTAAGGGGGCAATGATGTAAGATCCGGGAAAATTACGTGTTATTATGTGATGTGAAATGAAATTTTAATTTCATATTAAGAGTTATTAAATGATTTATCTGTTTAAACGTGCTAAGTTATTCGTTAAATGATTGAATATGTGATATTGTGGTGCTATGTGAAATGTGTGGGGAATTAGAAACTATTTTGAAAAGGATGTCATACTATTTTATTCTATTTTAATTATCGAAAAGAAAATTTGGATCGTTCTCAAATTATTCGGGACATTGGTATATCGTTCGTACCAATAATTCATTCGTTAAAGTGGGAAGTATTCGAAAATATTCGTAATGGAGGTATTTTGGTTCGTATATTTTGTATTAAACGATACTTGTAGTTATCTGTACTTTATGGATGATTATCGTCTCGAAAAATGTGTATTCTGTTTTATTAAAGGTTTAAAGCATATATTCTGTTATATTGTATTTAAAACGATCCATCAGATCAATATCGAGCCAAAAATGTCGTTTGGGGTATTATTTTCCGTTTAATATAAAAAGGCAAATCGTACTTTGTTTTGCGTATAATAAAGTCTAATTACAGATAAAAATCTAAAAACCCCTGAACATGTTCTTCGTGTTCTTGAGAATCAAACTCAAATTTGAAGGTGTTACCGGAGTCCGATTTCAACGTTCTTATAGTCAAATCGAAGGTCTTGGAATCTAGTTTCATAATATACCATCAGATTTTGTGTGGGGTAATATTTCAATTTCATACGAATTATTTTTATTTAATTCGAAAATTAGGGTTCTTGAGCTCGAAATTTGGGGCGTTACAGATAGTGCAGTGGTTCTCCAGGTTTAAGGATTGCTCCTTAGATGTGTCTTCCAATGTACTCTACCTCTTGTCCCACTCCAGCCCACAACCATGCAATGTTAACATCTTTCTTGTTTAGCTTTGGCATGTTTGGTAGTCTAGGATGCACTTCCAATCCTCTTTCCACTCTCTTCCTATAGTAAGGAACATTCTCCATTAGAAATCTTCTCAGAGTGTCTGCTGCTTTGTCCTTCTCCGTTGATGAGAATCCAGTGGATCTAAGATACTTCTCCACTGATATCAGATAGTTGCTTGGATAGTCTCTCAGTTTGTCCTCAGTCAAATAGCATATTCTGAACAAGTCATTCGTCATGAATCTAACCATTGGAGGATCTTCAGTAATCTCGGGACTGACTTTCATCAAGATCTCTTTAACATGCTCACGGAGCAGTTCATTTAACCTTGTAGTTCTCTGTATCTTGATGAGCAACACCTGCAATTCTGTGTATGTCCTATGTTCAAAAAACTTAGTGGAAAACACAAAGGTACCTTTCTCAAGAAAATTGATTACTATGTTCCAGGCACCGTTTGCTTTAACCCCAGCTTTTAGAAAGATCATAGAGTTTCTCAATGCTGTGAAGTAGGTCTGATCTTCAAGATTGGCACTTCTTATGTTCTGAATGATAACCTCCACCTCAGCATTGTCGTTGACTTCTAATCCGTCTTCAACTCCGCAAAAGGTTTTATAAGCCATCTCCCAGTCACTTCCTTCTTTCTTTGCCAGATCCATCATCTTCTTCTTCCTCACTTCACTATACATCTTGAACCTCTTCAGTTTTTCACTTCGCAGAACTGCTTGTTGTTTCTCTTTCTCAGCTTGCCTGGCATCTATTGCATCTCTTTGAGCTCTCACCACTTCCAAGGCAGCTTCTTCTTCTTGTGACAGAGAATTTGCTTCTTCTTCCATATTATCCTCCCAGATTGGATATTCAACAGGCTCTGGATAATATGGCTCATGCGCCTCCTGAATCGGCTGCTCTTGCATGAATTCAAATTCCTCTTCACTTTCCTCTTCTTGTACCATGTCCTCAATCCAGTACTGTCTAACTGGAATAGCTTCAACCATTTCCCAAACTCCCCATCCATCCAGACCTTTCTCCCCATCTCCAACTTTCTCCCCCTTAGTTGAGGAATCCTCGACAAAAGCATCCTCAGCATAAAAGGTAGTAGAAGGATCAGGTTGTTGATTTGAAGGTCCAGGTTGTCCAGTTTTTTGGTTCCTTAGCATAGTCCAGATTGACTGTACTCCGTCGCTTTGGTTGTCCAAGAAATCCATAATCTGCTTATTCATATCATTCATAGAAGCTAGCGTCAGGTCAATGTTATCCAATCTTGAGTTGGTAGTCTTTTCCATATAATCTAGTCTCCTGGTCAGCTTAGACTCCACTCTTGAAAGTGTGTTCATTGCATCTTTTACCCGCGCTTGACCATCCCGGATAACCAAAACGTCTTCTCTTAAAGCTTCCTGTCCTTGCGACAAAGCAAATACTTCATTCATGAATCCATCTTGTAATTCCTTGACGTCCGTCCTCAATTCGACCAGTTCCTCCATTGCTTCCTTCTTCAAGGAGTCCAATGCCTACTTAGTACCTGTTATAGTGCTAGATGCACTGCCAATGACCCTAAATGTTCTTCTGGAATCAGCTACAGCCAAGTCAACCTTCTCTTGAATAGTCTTTAAAGAAGCATTGCCTTGACTAGAGGAAATCCCTTGGTCAAAGGAAGGTCGTAGTGGAACCTTGAATAATGGATTTCCTTCTTTATCACGAACTGTCATCTCCTTGAGTGTTGATTGAACATGTAACTCTCGTTCTGTAAGCAGTAGCAAATCATCAATAATTAGCAGGGTTAGGGTGTCACTCCTCACATATGGCTCTGGGTGTACACTCAACGTTTCTGTCGGTGTTTCACTCATTTTACCTTTCTCACTCAGGCCAGGTGTATGTGTTTTTGTTTCACTCAATCCCTTTTTGCTAGTTGTACCTGCAGAAGAAAACATCGTAGCCGTCCTTGAGGAGGTCACCGGTGGTGCAATGGGGCTTCGCAAGTCCCCGTCCTTGGTTAAACCAAGTTGCTGATCATCCGTAGATGATATATCCTTTGAAGGATCTAGAGTTTGAATCTCTAGGGGGTTAGAAATAGGCTCTATTAACAGCAGAGATCCTGAACCTTCCCCTTGAGTCTGTGAAGACTTCACCTCAGTTAACTCCTCAATAGTAATTGATTCATTGTCACCGAGTTGCCGATCTGCACCTACGTCAGAACCTTTACCCGCAGGATCCAGATATGTTCCATCTGGGGAGCTAGGCAAGGACCCTTTAGATTTTGCATTTAGGTCAGAGCCTTCTCTCGACGTTTGTGAAGACCCTTGGTTCTTAGAACCTTTAACCAGTGAACCTGACCGTAATATGGTCGGAACACTAGTTGTTTCCGTCAATTCTTCCTTACTTGACTGAGCTAGGGGTTCAGATATAGCTTTTGTTAGCATTGCCCAATCAAAGTCAGAAAAATCTCTGAAGGGTTCTTTGGATGAGAGAAATGAACTATCAACAATTGCCTCGGTTTCTGTTCTTCTCCTTTTAGAGGTAGGCAGAGCTGTTGTTGAAGGGTGTGTCTCCTTATGTGGTGCTGCTTTGGCACTTTCTCCCTCTACACTCACGGATGTCTGAATGTTGGGTATAGTAGGGGAAGGAGGTTCGTTTATGGTTTCATTTGGCTCTTCCAAAGGCTCTTCGACCGTGGTTAGAGATTGTGGGTTTGCAATCTCATGGTCAGTGATGGCCACTGAGGGCTCTGGATCAACATCCATTTGTTGTGGTTCAGGAGCCAATTCAGGTTGAGGAACATTACCTTCATTTACCTGTTCCCCTGGGGGTAGAAGTGGTAGGGGAACCGTTCTTACATATTAAGTGAGAACAGTGGGTACCCCTGGAAGATGAGTCTTTCTTATCATAGCGGTTATTGCATTGCTCTTCATCCTCATGCACTCCATGGTCTCCTCGCCTTCAAATGTCTCACGTTCATCATCTGTTTAGACATCATTGAGAATTAGCTGTAGGAACCTAGGATAGAAACAAAGCACATCATCCATGCCTGTCCTTTCATCCAGTGTTCCCATGCACAGAATGACTTGATCAATCACTAGCCTTCCTATGTTAATATGCCTATTGTTAGCAATGGCAAACCCTATCTTTTGAAGGAATAAGGGAATACCATGCAAATTTGTTAGCTTGGCAGTAAAAACATGGATTAGGGTATGAAAGAAAAAGTTCCATGGCTTTGTCAGGTAATGCTTAAGAAACTCTCCCACAAAGAAGTTTGGTTGTTGACTTCTAATGAGAGTGAAGAAAGCATGTATCTCCTCAGTCGTGGGATCCGGAACATGGTTTTCTGTAGGAAAATGTAGTATTCTGTTAAAGTCATGTTCCGTCACCTTTTTTGTTCTGCCCCCTGGCACAACAAAACTGAAGGATCTAATGTTATTCTCACTTGTATCCGTGGCGGTTGTGTACAATGCAGTCAATTGATCGATGCAAAGGACTACGGGAGTACTCAAAACGCATGTCACTAATGAACGTGTATTCAAAAACTCTGCCCATGCACGAAACTGTAAGTTCGTAATGGCTTGCAAGTTTTAAAATGAGACATGATTAGTCTTGGTTACAATAAATTCTCCGGCCATTTTAAATCAAATTTCCAGAAAATAAACTTAAACCAAAACTAAAACTTTCAATTACTTAACCAAATATAACCTTTTTTCTTAATAACACAGAAAAAAAGGACCCTTAATTGTTAATTACTAAACAACCAACACAATCCAAAGAAATCAATTGTTTAAACAATCAACTTCTACAGATTTGATCTTTAACAATTCGGGGTACAATAGGAGCTTGTTCGATGGTTTTCTTTCTTAGAAAGCTTCAAACACTTAAAAATTATTAAGTTTTCACGGTTAAACTTGAAGAAACAGTGAAAACAGTAACTTTCTTAAGCTTTGATCGGTTAATATCGAAGAAACTATCGAATTATTCTTGATTGTGTATCAAATTTGTAAGTATATATATATATAAACAGCCACTTGTAATTTCTCAGATCTGTAAAAGTGATAAAGAAAATAACAAGGCACGTTTTTATACCTTTTAACCTTGCAGGGTTATTTTGGTCAACTTGCTGTTCGATAGTTTTTAAGAGAACGTTCGATGGTTTTCAGATAGGGGCAAAAAAGTCAATTCATCCTTCGATAGTTTTTTCAAAAACTATCGAAGTTTATAAAATATGAAGTTCAACAGACCTTTTATTAGAAAACCATCGAAACATTTATAAATAAAATACAAAAACTATCGAAGTTCATTTATTTGAAAAATCTATCGAAAAATTAAATATGAATTAAAGTAAATTCCATTCGATATATTTTCAATTTAATTCCAAAAACTATCGAGAATTGTTTCCGATAGTTTTTCTTTTCCTTTTCAAAAACCATCGAGAATTAAATTTCGATAGAATTTTCTATGTACTTAGAAAAACTGTTGAATGTCCTAAAATTCGATATTTTTTGCTTCTGTTCAAATTCTAAAACTTGTTCATGTTCTAAAATTCAAACCTTTGTATTTCCTGTCAAGTTTTATTTTGAATAAATCTTTTAAAATTTACCAAAATCAATTATTAACAGAAAATTCACAATTTTCTTAGAATAAAATCGACTAAATATCATTAAATGATATTAATCAATTAACATCCAATAAATTATGCTGCATTAATTTACAATGTTAAAAACAAAGTAAACTAATTCAAATTAAATAGATGCTTAAATATTTAGAACAAATATTAGCACCTAAATAATTTTTAGAATTAATAACCAATTAAATGCCAGAAGATATATCATCCATAATTATGACATTAAATTAGTACAATAATCCTAACTACGAGAATTGCTCCAGAAAATAAATTCACGAGTCCTAAGGATATGGAAATTCTTAAACTCATGTATTCACTAGGACTATCTGCAGTTTCTGACTTCTAATCAAAATCAATTAGAAAGATTTAACATCCCAAGTTCACCAACCAGCTTTGAAAAAGTGGATTCATCAAGCGGTTTAGTAAAGATGTCTGCAATTTGTTCCTTTATGGGTACAAAATGTAACTCCACAGTTCCATTCATGACATGCTCTCAGATAAAATGATACCTGATGTCGATGTGCTTCGTCCTCGAGTGTTGCACTGGGTTGTTAGTGTTAGATATAATTACTGATGTTTGTTTAATCAGTGTTTAAGTAACAGGTACTGTTCAGAGTTTAGTCTGAAGTACTTATCAGAGTTTACATGGAAGTCGGTCAGAGTTTGTTAAAGTCTGACAGGGTGAAAGTCGATTTAGCTGTCGGTGCATATAATGAAGATTCTAGAAGCAATATATTCTGAAGATGGAAAGAAACAGAATATATTGATACAGCTAAGGAGACTGGACAGAGGACTGAAGCAATTCTAATTGATTACAATTGTATAGCTAATTTGTAGGAGTATCAATTAGAGATTGATTGTAACTGTGTATTATATAAACACAGATAGGTTATCCCTAGAAGGGACGCGATTATTGAAAATATTATTCTTGTAACCTAGTAGCTCTTTGTGATTCATTAACATCACTAAGAGAGAATTATTTAATATAATTCAGTTTGTTGATTTACAAACTTGTGTTCTTAATTGTTCTTCTCATACATATATTGATTATATATTGTGTATTCGGCCTAACAATTGGTATCAGAGCCAAGGCTGTTTAATATATACAGTTTTTCGATTCAAACACAGTAATAATCATGTCTGAAGAAAATCAAGCTCCTCCCAAGGTTGAACAGGTTAAACCTAATTCTGTGAGTCGGTATGAAACAATCAGGGTTCCAATTCTCAGGCCAGTGGAGTATCCAATTTGGAAGGTGAAGATGACCATGTTTCTGGAGGCTACAGATCCAGAATATCTTGACAGAATCTATGATGGTCCTCATATGCCGACTAAATTGTCTCCTGTTGTTGATGGTCAAGAACAAAAGACTGTTCCAAAGGAAAAGAAAGATATGACTCCTGAGGACATCTCATCAATTGCAAAAGATGCAAAGGTTAGACATCTTCTCCACAGTGCTTTAGATAATGTTATGTCTAACAGAGTAATTGGTTGCAAAACTGCAAAAGAAATCTGGGATGCTTTGGAAGTCAGGTGTCAAGGAACCACTGCTATAAAGAAGAACAGGAAAACGATACTCACTCAGGAGTATGAGCACTTTGATTCAAGAGCCAATGAAACCTTGACTGAGACATATGACAGATTCTGTAAACTGCTGAATGATTTATCTCTAGTTGATAAAGAATATGATCTTGAAGAATCAAATCTCAAATTTCTCTTATCTTTACCTGAAAGATGGGATTTGAAGTCAACAACTATAAGAGATAATTACGAACTTGCTGAAACTGAACTTGATGAGATTTATGGGTTACTGAAAACTCATGAATTAGAAATAGAACAAAGAAACAGAAGATCAAGCAAGAAGACAAAATCTGTTGCTCTCAAAGTTGAGGAGAAGCCCATCAAGAAGGAATCATCAAGGAAGAGAGCCAAGGGAAAGGCTTTAGTCATTAAATCTGAAAGTGAGTCATCAAACTCTGATGATGACTCAAACTCTGATGAAGCTTCTGACTCTGAGGATGATGAAGAACAAATGATGCAAATGGCTGCATTGATGGTGAAGACCTTCAAAAAGATGGGATTCAAGAACTTCAAGAAAGGAAAGAGATTCTCAAGGAAAGATTCAAACTCTGAAAGCAAAAGTTTTAGAAAGTCTGATGTAAGGGAGACCAAGTCTGGCAAGAAGGATAAATCTGAAATCCAGTGCTACAAGTGTAAGGAGATGGGTCACTATGCCCAAGAGTGCAAGAAAGGTAAATCTGAGAAAGCACTCATCTCTAAAGGCAAAGACTGGGCAGATACTTCAGACTCTGATGATGGAGTAAATTATGCTCTTATGGCAACTATCAAAGATGAGACTGAATCATCTGAAAATAAGGTACCCCTAACTACTTATGCTTATGATACTGATAATATATCTGAATTAAGAGTATATCTGAAAAGCGTACATGTTAGTTATAGGGATCAGACTTTAGAAAATGAGAGAATTAAATCTGAGAATCTTAGCCTTAAAGATAGAAACAAGTTTCTTGAAGGAGAACTTGAAAATATGAAGCAGATTCAATAAGAAAGAGATGATGCTGTTTATGTTGAACAGGAGTTGCTCAAAAGATATAGGCAACTAGAATCTGATCTAGAAAAAGAAAGAAAAATAATCAAGACTTGGACAAACTCTGGAAGAGACACTCATCAAGTGTTTCAGACAGATTCTGTAGGTTTAGGCTATTGTGAAAATGATGAACTTAGGTTTAAAGACAAGGTTAAGGTTAAACCACAACTTAAACCTGTGAAATTTGTTCCAGAGTCCACTAAGTTAAAATCTGTTGTAGTAAGAGAAGCTGATATGGAATCAGATGAAACCTGTGAAGGACAGGAAAATATTATAACAGAAAATCTAATGGAATTAGAAGCTGTTAGAAAGCCAGTAAAAACTTGTGAAAAACAGGTTAATGTTGGCTTGATGACAGGAAAACAGTTCAATCATAAGCTCAAAGAGGTAAAGTCTGCCATGAAACCAAAAGGGTCCAAGAAAAATAGGAATGGAAAGATAGGCATAAATAAAAGAAATAATTATTTGCCTACTGCTGCTGCTCCAAGGAAAACATGTTATAATTGTGGTAGTTCTAACCATCTTGCTAGATTTTGCAATAAGAACAAAGAAATTAACTCTTTACCTTCTACATCAGGAGTAAAGAATGATTATGTAAGAGTTAAACCACAGACTTTATGCACACATTGTGGGAGCACTTGGCATTCTATTTATACTTGTAAGAGTTATCATGCTATTTATCACAACTATTATGAGCCAAAACCCAACTTGAAGTGGGTTAGGGCAAACTCTGCAAGTGTAAAGCCTGACAATGTTAGTTTAAACTCTGTTGATAATGATTCCGCTGCAAAAGCTAACAATGTTAAGAAAGCCAAAGGATCCAAGCAAGTCTGGATCCTTAAAACTAACTCTGTATAATTGGTTGTGATTGCAGGGCATAAGAGAGAGCACCCTTATCTTGGACAGTGGATGCTCAGGACACATGACTGGAAATAAAGCCCTGCTATCAGATTTTGAGGAGAAGGTTGGGCCAAAAGTATCCTATGGAGATGGCAACATAGGACTTACTCTGGGATATGGCAATATAAATCTTGGAAGTGTCATCATCACGAATGTAGCTCTAGTCTCAGGACTCAAGCATAATCTGCTATCTGTGAGTCAAATCTGTGACAGAGGAAACCATGTAGATTTTCATACTGAACACTGTGAAGTAATCAGTAAATCTACTGGAAAAGTTGTTCTAGTTGGACACAGGTGCAACAACATTTATGAAGCAAGTTTGGTAACAAACTCTGATGGAAAAACAGTGTGTCTGACTGCAAGAATGTCAAATGAAGAGAGTTGGAATTGGCATAAGAAGCTCTCTTATCTCAATTTGAACAACATCAATGAGCTAATAAGAAAGGATCTTGTAAGGGGACTTCCAAAATCAATACTCAGTCTAGATGGCCTATGTGATTCTTGTCAAAAGGCTAAGCAAAGGAAGTCATCTTTCAAGAGCAAATCTGAATCTTCAGTAGTGGAACCTTATCATCTTCTACATGTTGATCTCTTTGGACCAGTGAGTGTGATGTCCATGGGCAGAAAGAAATATGCTCTAGTAATTGTTGATGAATATACTAGATATACATGGGTGTATTTCTTATCAAAGAAGGATGAAACTGCTCAAACTCTGTTGGATCATGTAAATCAACTGGACAAAGGATCACAGTACAAAGTCAAAATAATAAGGAGTGATAATGGAACTGAATTCAGAAACTCAATCGTGGAAGCTTTCTGCAAGGAAAGAGGAGTGAAACAAGAATTTTCTGCACTTGGAACTCCACAGCAAAATGGTGTAGTTGAAAGAAAGAACAGAACTTTAATTGAAGCAGCCAGAACTATGCTTGACGAAGCAAAATTGCCAACTTATTTCTGGGCAGAAGCTGTTCAAACTGCTTGTTTTACTCAAAATGCTACATTGATCAACAAGCATGGGAAAACACCATATGAGATGGTGAAAAATAAGAAGCCAAATTTGAAATATTTTCATATATTTGGATGCAAATGCTTTGTGTTGAAGACTCATCCTGAACAGTTGACTAAGTTCGAGTTAAAAGCTGATGAAGGAATCTTTGTTGGCTATCCGGTGTCAACAAAAGCATTCAGAGTTTACAATCTGAGAACTAAAGTGATCATGGAATCCATACATGTGTCATTTGATGACAAGAAAATAACTGGACTTGATGACTTAGATGAATATGATCAACTGCGTTTTGAAAATGAAGGTTTATTCTCTGATGATGTAAACTCTGATGAAGCAGTACCGACAAACTCTGATGAAGCGGTTCTGACAAACTCTGACGCAGCATACTCTGAACCTCTACTGGTAAATACTGGAGAAACTGGAAATTCTCAAATTGAACAAAATAGAGAATCAGTTGAGGGGGAGCGTGAAGAAGCTCAACAAGACACAGCAAGTGAGTTAGTTGAGGAAACTGATTCAAACTCTGACAGTTTAAACTCTGAGCCATCCAATTCAGGGGGAGCTTCAGATGCTGCAGAAAGTCAACATATGAATCAGGAGAGCATGGATCAAGGGGGAGGATCCAATAATGACGCAAGAAACCACTTACCAACAGCAAGAAAGTGGACACAGGCACACTCACCTGATCTCATAATTGGAGATCCTGATGCTAGTGTGAGAACTAGAAATGCAACAAATAATGAGTGTCTGTATCATGCTTTCTTGTCTCAAACAGAACCAAAGAAAGTGGAAGAAGCTCTTCAAGATGCAAACTGGATAACAGAGTATGTGATTACTGCTGGAACCATTCGTGCTGCAATGGGGTTTCCTGAGTTTTCATCATATACTATTGGCATGGGTGATGAAGATTTGATAAGGATGATGTGAGAGATTGGGTATTCTGGACCCTTGAACAAGATTGGATAGTTAAAACGACCATTCTTACGGAAGGAGTGGAGCTTCTTCTTTGATTGCATCACAAGAACGTGTGGAAAAAAATGCACAAACTGGGATGCTATTCCCACAGACAGTCTGCAAATCGGGTATTCTCTTTTATATGATAATCATTTTGATTTTGCACGACTTGTTCTGAATAATCTAGGAGAGAAAATGACAGAGAATAGAGGAGTCGTCTATTTTTCCAGATTCTGTCAGATTTTATTCTCTTACTGTGTTGAAGGAGTACAAGTAATTGAAGAAGATGTTTCTTGTTTTAAATTACACAAGAGGGTATTTTCTGATCTTATCAATAAGGATGTAAAGAAAGGAAATGTAGGTGATCTTTTTCTACCTGCATTAGTGCAACAGTTTTTGGCTAACTCTATTCAAGCAGAACAACAACCAGAACCAGTAAGAACAGAAGCTGCTCCTTCCCAATCAATTCGTACTGGTGGAAGAATCAAACATAGGGCTTTTAAACCAGCAAAGTCTGTTAAGCCAACTACTGAAGCTGGGGTATCAAACACTGATGATATGCCTCAGAAGAAAAGGTTAAAGAAAAGAAGAGCCAACAGGGCAAAGTCTGATGCTGTTGATGAGGAGAGTGAAGCTGATGATGAAACTCTTCATCAAAGGAAACGAAGACTGGTAGCAGCACATTTATTTGGTGCTGAGAATGTTTCTTCAAAAGTTGCTGAAGCTCCTGAAGTTTTTGTTCAGGAGGATGCTGAAAATGTTGAAGCAGTCTCTGTGTCTGATATGGAAAATGCTGAAACAGAGGCTGAGGTTTTTGAACAAGATTTTAATGCTGATTTTGAAATGGAAAATGTTCTTGAAGCACATCCTGCTGTCAGTGTTTGTGACACTGAGGATGTGGCAGCTGATCAAGCCACTCTGGTACTTGAAGAATCAATGGAAACTCATACAGAGATTCTCTCTGTCACCAATCAGATTCCTGAATTGGGTGAAGAGGTTGATCAGGCAACAAAATCTGTCTCTTCTGAGCAGATTGTTGAAAATGTTGAGAAAGTTGAGGTTGTTCCAGCAGTAGAAGTAGAGAAGATTTTACATGAAGCTACAGGAGAGAATTGTGTTGAAGCAGAGGTTTTCCAACAAACTCTGAAAGTCTTAAGGTTCCTGTGGAAGACAATGATGAATTGTTGCTTGAAGCTCTACAACAGTCGGTTGTTGAGGTTGTTCACAGAGAAGCAGAGTTAGTTGCAAATCTAAACTCTGAAACTCCTGAAGCTGTACAGCAAGCTATTCCAGATGCTGAGGAAAATCAAGAAGACAATGCAGCAAATTCTGATGATAGTAAAGATGCTCATTCTAATCCTGATATACAGGTTGAATTATCAGAAGATGTAGACTCTAATACTATAAGAGACGCAAATCGTGCTAATGCTGAGTACTTTCAAGATATGTACTTCAAGAACTGGGAAGATGCTGATTGTGTTTTTTTTGCTAAGAGGGCTGCTGATTTTGTTAATCAGTCTATCAAAACCATTTCATCTTCTGATGTTATTACAAATCTAAAGGCCACTGTGATTCAAATTAAATCTCTTCACAACAGATTTGATGAGTCTCATAAGGAGGTCACTGCTTTGAGGAATGAAGTTGGTATGAGAGATCTTACTCTGAAGAATGATAGATCTTACTACAATTCTATGTTCAAGAAGCAAGCTAAGGACTCTGATGAAATTCAGAAGAGGCTTGGGAAAATTGAGGACAACCAGACTGCTATGTCTGCCCAACTGACTTCAATTTCTACTGCAATTGAGTTGCTGACATCAGTACTACTTTCTGATGATGTCAAAAAGGGGGAGAGTGTACCAAGTGACAAATGCAAAGACACTCAAACTCTGAGACGGAGGGATGATGGTAATGATGGTGGAAACAAGGGAGATGGAAAGAGTTTAAGATTAAATTCTGATAGAAGACTACCAAGAAGATCAAACTCTGATAGAAGATCAAACTCTGGTAAGGGAAATGCAAACTCTGCCAGTGGTTCAAAACTCAAAAGTTTGATAATCTCTGATAAGCCTACCACAGATGAGGAAATTGCTACTAAAATGTTTTTAGAAGAGCATGGTGGTGAGGTAACAGTTGAGGATTATGATGCTGAATTAAGAGTGTTAAATGAAGAGCATCAAAAGAAAATGGAAGCTGGTACTTATACAAAGAAAGGTAAAGCTCCAAGGAGAAAAGAGATAGGAATATCTATTAAAGATAATGTAAACTCTGATCAAAGTTTGCAATACTCAAGGAGACCTACTATTGCAAGGAATGACAAAGGAAAAGGTAAACTGGTAGAAGAAGAACAGTTACCAAAGAAGATTTATTCAACCTCTGACATTGCTCAAGTTGAATCAAGGATAAACAAATCAACCTCTGACGTTGCTCATGTTGATATTGCTAGTAAAGTTGTGACAACCTCTGACAAGGCTCAAGTTGTACAAACTCAACTCAAAGGTTTCTTAAGACCTGTACTTTCTGAAACTCTGACATTAGAACCTGTGGATTTTTCTCAAACCAGGACAGTACATGGAAAACAATCTTATGACAAGTCTGGTTTAGGTTCACACAGAGAGAAGAGGATAAATAACAGTCCAATGGATCAAACATCACTGGCAGAACCTGGTGTTGGGGTTACTCAAGAGAGCCTTGACAAGCTAGAGTCTGTTCAGTTAATTTATCATAAGGGACTTAGGAAGGACTTTCTGTTATACTTCATGGCTGATGGCAGAGTATACAGAATAGGTGAAAATGATATACATTTGAAAATGGCTGAAGAGTTAGAATATGTCTTATATCTACTCAAAGTCAGAAATCAAAGGACTCAAAATGCTGCTGAAGTTTTGAGAGGAAGGATGATGAGAGCAAAGGTTCTCAGTGGTGCTAAAATTACAAGTGCTTACATTCCTAAGTACAAAGATGCTCATGGAAATCTTGTTGAGATGAGAAGAAATAGTGCAAAGCTCTCTACAGCTCTTGGAATAAAGGTGTTGGAATTCAATTTGGAATCTAACAAAGCCTTTATAATAAGGCTGGGCAATGATATGAGAAGAAACAGCATATATTCTCTGAGGGCTGCCATATATCAAACTGATGAAAGTGATCCAGAATTGAAGGAGCTGAAAGAGATTATGATTGCTGAGCTAGAGAGAGCTGAAAGAAGATTGCTTACAGACTATATCAGGACAGTGCCTGATATTCAAGAAATCAAATAAAGTCTGACTGTAAGTTTTTAAAGTTTTCTGTTCTAAGTTAAAATTAAACTCTGTTATGATTAAACACTGCATTTGTTATATGTTTTGACATCATCAATTATCTGTTTAACTTGTACATTTTCTTTTGCACAAGTTGGGGGAGATTGTTAGATATAATTACTGATGTTTGTTTAATCAGTGTTTAAGTAACAGGTACTGTTCAGAGTTTAGTCTGAAGTACTTATCAGAGTTTACATGGAAGTCGGTCAGAGTTTGTTAAAGTCTGACAGGGTGAAAGTCGATTTAGCTGTCGGTGCATATAATGAAGATTCTAGAAGCAATATATTCTGAAGATGGAAAGAAACAGAATATATTGATACAGCTAAGGAGACTGGACAGAGGACTGAAGCAATTCTAATTGATTACAATTGTATAGCTAATTTGTAGGAGTATCAATTAGAGATTGATTGTAACTGTGTATTATATAAACACAGATAGGTTATCCCTAGAAGGGACGCGATTATTGAAAATATTATTCTTGTAACCTAGTAGCTCTTTGTGATTCATTAACATCACTAAGAGAGAATTATTTAATATAATTCAGTTTGTTGATTTACAAACTTGTGTTCTTAATTGTTCTTCTCATACATATATTGATTATATATTATGTATTCGGCCTAACAGTTAGAGATTGATATGGCACTTGTGTTGTCGCAAAATATTGGAATCTTTGTCAACAAAAGCCCATAGTCACGGAGTTGGTTTCTCATCCACAAGATCTGAGCACAGCAACTACCAGCAGCAATGTATTCAGCCTCAACTGTTGATGTGGACACTGAATGCTGCTTCTTGCTATACCAGGAAACTAATCTTCTTCCAAGAAACTGACAGCTTCCTGAAGTACTTTTCCGATCAATCTTACAACCTGCAAAATCAGAGTCTGTGTATCCAATAAGATCGAATCCTGTATCTTTAGGGTACCAAATTCCAAGATTTAGGGTCCCCTTAAGATATCTAAATATTTGCTTAACAGCTATTAGATGAGATTCTTTAGGATCAGACCGAAACCTAGCACACAAGCATGTTGCAAACATTATATCTGGTCTACTTGCAGTGAGATAAAGTAATGAGCCTATCATACCTCTGTAGCCGGTGATGTCAACCTTCTTACCAGTTTCATCCTTATCAAGCTTAGTGGCAGTTGACATAGGAGTCTTTGCTGTAGATGAGTCTTCCATTTGATATTTCTTAAGAAGATCTTTGATGTACTTGGACTGACAAATGAATATACCATCTTGTCTTTGGTATACTTGCAGTCCAAGAAAGAATGACAATTCACCCATCATGCTCATTTCATAACGACTCTGCATTAACTTAGCAAATCTCTTGCATAGATCATCATTAGTAGAACCAAATATTATGTCATCAACATATACTTGCACCAATATCAAATCATTTTTGTGCTTTTTGTAAAAGAGAGTCTTGTCTACAACACCTCTTGTAAAATCAGTTTCAAGTAAGAATTCAGAGAGAGTGTCATACCATGTCCTTGGAGCTTGTTTGAGTCCATAGAGAGCTTTGAATAGAAAGTACACAAAGTCTACCAGTTTTGAATCCTCAAAACCTGGAGGTTGTTCCACATACACTTCTTCTTCTAACTCCCCCATCAGAAAAGCACTCTTCACATCCATCTGATATACCTTGTAATTGGAATGTGCTGCGAATGCTAGAAACATTCTGATGGCCTCATGTCTTGCTACTGGTGCATAGGTTTCAACATAATCTATACCCTCTTCTTGAGAGTAACCTTTATCAACCAGTCTGGATTTGTTTCTCGTTACAATGCCATCTTCGTCCAACTTATTTCTGAATACCCATCTTGTTCCAATAAAAGATTTTCCCTTAGGCCTGGGTACCAGCTTCCAAACTTTCTGCCTTTCAAACTGATTGAGTTCCTCTTGCATAGCAATCACCCAATCTGGATCATCTAGAGCATCTTCAACTTTCTTAGGTTTTGTTTCTGAAAGAAACCCAGAATAGTGACATTCATTTTGTTATGCTCTCCTAGTTCTCAGTCCTATGTCTGGATCACCAATGATCAAGTGAAAGGGATGATCTCTATTCCATACCCTTTGTCTTGGCAGATGCGATCTTGATGATTCTCCTTGTTCTAGATGTTGTGGAGTGTGACTAGTTGATCCTTCTCCTGCTCCCCCTGAGTTGTTGACGGTTTGATCTGTTGACCCTGTTGATTGACTAGTGGATCTAGTAGTAGTTAGAGTATTACACCACTATCACCACTTGGTCCAGAATCATTATCATCATGATTATTATTAACAACTGTAACAACTTCAGGTTCTTCTTCATTGTCAGAGAGATCTCCTGATAGATTTGCACCGATAGCTAAGTCAACTAACATCAAGTCAGACTTTATCAAACTCTGACTGGCTTCAATGTAAACTCTTCACCCAGTCAGACTTTATCAAACTCTGACTGGCTTCTAGATAAACTCTGATATGTACCTGGTACTTAAACACTTATGAGCAAACGTCAGCAATTATATCTAACAATCTCCCCCAACTTGTGCATAATAAAAATGTACAAGTTAAACAGATAATTGATGATGTCAAAATATATAACAAATGCAGTGTTTAAAATATGTCAGAGTTTAATTTTAAAACAGAGTTTAAATTTAACTTAGAATAGAAAACATAAAAACTTACAGTCAGACTTTACTGAATTTCTTGGATATCAGGCACAGTCCTGATATAATCTGACAGTAACTTTCTCTCAGCTCGATCTAGTTCAGCAATCATATCCTTCTTCAGCTCCTTCAATTCTGGTTCATCTTCACCAATTTGATAAATGGCAGCCCTTAAAGAATAGATACTGTTTTTCTTTATGTCATTCCCTAGCCGAATGTAATGAGCTTTGTCTGACTCTTGGTTGAATTCTAAAACTTTTGTTCCAAGTGCTGTTGTGAATTTGGCACTATTCCTCTTCATTTCAACAATTTTTCCATAAGCATCTCTGTACTTAGGAATATAAGCACTGGAAACATTTCCTCTAAGAAGAACTTTTGATTTCATCATTCTGTCTTTTAAAACCAGAGCAGCATTATGAGTATTTCTATTTTTGATCTTCAGGAGATATAGAACATACTCTAGCTCTTCCCATAATTTCAGACGAATATCATCTTCTCCAATTCTGTAAACTCTGCCATCAGCCATAAAGTATAATAAAAACTCCTTCTTCAAGCCTCTGTGGTAAATCATCTGAACAGATTCTAGTTTATCAAGGTTTTCTTGAGTAACCCCAACACCAGGTTCTGCCAGTGATGTATGATCTAAAGGACTATTATTAACTCTTTTCTCTCTATGGGAACCCAAACCAGATTTATCATAAGATTGTTTTCCAAGTACTGTTCTGGTTTGTAGAAAGTTCACCTGGCTAGGCTTCAGAGTTTCAGATAATGAGGATCTTTTGAAACCTTTGAGTGTTGAAGATAGCTGAGTTTGCACAACTTGAGCATTGTCAGAGGTTGGCACATTCTTAACAATAACATCAACTTGAGCATTGTCAGAGGTTGATTTAGCTTCAAAAACTTCAACTTGAGCTTTGTCAGAGGTTGAATAATTCTTCTTTGGTAACTGTTCTTCTTCTACCAGTATACCCTTTCCTTTATCAGCGTTTGAACCAATAAGCCTCCTTGAGTACTGTAAACTCTGATCAGAGTTTACATTCTCTTTGATAACAATTCCTCTTTCTTTTCTCCTCAGAGCCTTGATAACCTTCTGTTTGTAGATTCCAGCTTCAACATCTTTCCTGTGTTCTTCAGCAAGCAATTGCTCTTCTGCCTGGATATCTTCAATAGTAACATCTTTACCATGTTCTGCTAAGAATAACTGTGTAGCAACTTCTTCATCAGTAACTGGAGATTTAGAGGAAAGAAGTAAACTTCTAACCCTTGAAGAAGACTGCCCTCCAGTGTATAATCTTTTTCCATCAGCATTTGTCTGAGCATCAGAGTTTGATCTCCTCCCTTGCCTTTGAACATTCCTTGTCCTTGGATTTTTACCTTTTGCACCACCATCAGTAGTGTCATCTTTCCGAGTCAGAGTTTGAGAGCTCTTGCATTTGTCTTGAGGCACTCTCTCCCCCTTTTTGACATCATCAGACAACAAAACGGATGTGAGCAATTCAATGGAATTTGCAATTTCATCCAACTTAGTTGACATTTTGACTTGATTTTCTTCAACCTTGGACAACCTGGAATCAAAAACTTTCTGATCTTTACACAAGGAAATATACAATGATTTATCCTTCTGTTATGTAAGTTCCCTTGCAGCTATATCATTCCTTAGACCTTCAATAACCTTTTCATAAGCATCAAAACGATTGTTTAATGATTTGACTTGGATAATTGTGGCTTTGAGATGAGTGAGAAGCTCTGGATTTGTAATCTCTTTAGATGACTTTGTGACAAAGTCTGCAGCTCTCTCATCAGAAAAGATAGTATCCTTGTTCGACCAATTTGAAAAGTACATCTCTTGAAAATGAGCATCTGTAGCTCTTTGAGCAGCCACTCGTGCAGAATGATCAACAGAGTTTGCAAAAGAATCAGCATTAGAAGAATCAGGAACATCTTCTTCAGCATCATCTTGAGCTCCCTCACTATTATCAGAGTTTGCAGTATTCTTTGCAACATTCGCATCATTTTTAGCTACAGCCTCTTGTACTGGAAGCTCTGCAATAATCTCTGGAACATTTTCTGTAGCATGTGCAGCAACATTCTCAGTAGCATCAGTATTTAAAGTCTGATCAACTTCCTCACCCTTTTCAAGTACCCGGTGAGTAACAGAGAGAATCTCTGTGTGAGTAGCCATAGATTCTTCAAGAACAACCGTGGCATGATCAGCTTCCACACCCTCTGTTTCATCAAAATCTTCAAGATGGTCAGAGTTGACAGAGTTGTGTGCTTCAATTTCCATATCAAATCCTTGTGGCTCAAAAAACTCAGCCTCAATATTTTCTGTAGCCTCCTGAACAATAATTTCAGGAGCTTCATCTGCAATCTCAACATGTGCAGCTTCCTCAACTACATCATCAGCCTTTGATGTAGGAGCTTCTTCATCAGCACTAACCATTTCAGGCATAGATGCTGCTTCAGCAACATTTTCCTCAAAAACTCTGTCCAGATTGACAGCTTCAGCATTTACATTGGATGCACCAAAGAGATGTGCAGCCACCAATCTTCTTTTTCTCTGATGAAGAGTCTCATCATCAGTTTCACTCTCCTCATCAGCATTATCAGACTTTGCCCTGTTGGCCCTTCTTTTCTTTAACCGTTTCTTCTGAGGTATATCATCAGTCTTTGATGCCCCAGCTTCAGTAGCTGACTTAGCAATCCTTGTAGGTTTTGTACCAACATGCTTAGTCCTACCACCAGTCCGTGGTTGAACTGTAGAGGCTTCAGCATTTACTGGTTCTGATGGCTGTTGTGGTTGAGGTTGAGGGTTTAAGAACTGAAGCACTGTCTCAGGCAACAGTAATTCACCAACACTAACCTTCTTTAAATCCTTATTAGTAAGGTCAGAGAATACCCTTTTGTGCAATTTGAAAGAGGGAATTACGTCCTCCTCATCAATCTCAACATTTGGAACACAAGCAGAGAATAAAATTTGACAAAATCTAGAAAAATATACTACATGCCTATTCTCTGTTAACTTATCACCTATGTTCATCAAAACAAGTCGAGCAAAATCATAATTACTGTTAAAGAGAAGTGAATACCCGATTTGCAGACTGTCGATTGGAATCGCATCCCAATTTGTACATTTCTTCCCGAACGCCCTTGTTATGCAATCGAAAAAGAAACTCCATTCTTTTCGTAAAAGCGGTCGCTTCAGTTGGCCTATCTTCGCCAAAGATCCAGTATACCCAATAGCTTGCATCATTCTCTGAAGATCAGTATCACCAACATTTATGGTGTACGCGTCAGACTCTGCAAAGCCCATTGCTTCACGAACAGTTCCTGGAGTTATGACAAACTCTGTCTCCTGGAACTCAAAAACTATGGATGGGGTACCAGAATCACCACCATCATCATAGACACCAGTCTCCCAGAAAGCTTTGATCTGAGATCCATAAAGCTTTTCAGGCTCCACCAAAGCACGCCCAATTGCTGACTGAGCAAGAAAGTTTTGTATTATATGAAACGCCTCTGGTGCATTGACAGTGTTTAATGGGGCTGCATAATTATTAGGAACGAACTCTAACCCAGAAGAAACAAAAGCTGTAGTAGCCATTAGTACGAATTGAGAAGAAAAATCAAAGAAACTGATTCAAAAACTTCGAAAGAGTTTGTGTGTAGAAAAGTGTTTGTGAATATGCTTGTGTGACAATAGATGTGTGTTGGAGTAAGATGTGAAAAGTTTAGACGAAGGTTTGTGTATTGTATAAATGTAAAATTCAAAATTAAAAACTGAACAGTTTTTAATCATTAATACACAACTGTCTTACTCCGTTAACTGTGTTAGTGGGACACGTGGCACACATGCAATGACTATGACAGCAAGAATTGACAGTTTTCAATGCGCATGCGCAGTAAAAACATCAATAATTACTACCTGTTACACTTTTCTAGGAAATTAACCTCTCTCCTCTGTTTAAAACATTCTTGAACAACTGTCCAATCATACTCTTTTTGTATTTTCAAAACAAATGTCTTTTCTCAAAAATCATAATTTATCTGAAACAAGCAAAATTTATTTTAATCAACAGAGATTAAAATGAAATTACCTCGGCGTAGAGTACACAAATCATCAGTGTTTACCAATCTTCCTCCTTTATAAATAAACTCTTTTCACAAACTGTACAGGTGTGAGTATTTGTGTGTGAATTAGCAGAGTTTACTGAATATAAATATTTAGACCATCTCAAAGTGCATAAAATCCACAGACTAAAGAAGTAAAAACTGATTGCCTAAACTCTCATGTATAAAATAAAATCTGATTTATATATCTAAACTCTGTATTATGATATCCTTTCATTTGGATAATCTTTTATTTTTCACCCCCTTTATATATATATATATATATATATATATATATATATATATATTTTTTTTTTAATTATTTATTTTCCAGTAATCAGTGGTTGGCACTAGTCACCAAAAATCAAAGATTTTAGCCCTTATTCCATACAATAAGTTCCTGGATCTTCCTAGGCACAACATGATCTCAAAGGAATTTGTGCTCTGTTTGGCATCTTTTGATTTGAGGGTGAATTATTTGCAATTTATAATCAGAGTTTAGACTTTTCATCAGTTAATACAATTAATTTATGAGAGAAAATGCAAACAGCTAATACAACTTCAGTGTATAGAATCAATAAACTAAGAGATGCTATAAATATAGAGACAGTATCATGCTGTGTAAAATTTCTGTACATTTTGTAATCAGAATTTATAATACTTAGAAGAATTCATGATTACTTACTGAAAATCATGCTTCATACATTTTTCTTCATCGGTCAATGTGTTTCAGAAAAAAAATTATAATCAGAGTTTAACATCAGACTTTAACCGACAGAGTATGACTAACAGAGTTTAGCATCAGAGTTTACTTTCAAAGTTTATGACACTGGTACTCATAACAGTTAATACATGCAAGGAATCATGAGCATAAAAATCAAACATGTATTGTTTTTGAGTCTAACCCGTATCTCTAGTCGAAACCAGAGATCATTCCAAGTTCATTTACCAATCTTGTAAAAGTAGCTTCACTCAAAGGTTTGGTGAAGATATCTGCAAGTTGTTGGTCTGTAGACACAAAATGAAGCTCAATGTTTCCTTCTTCCACATGTTCTATGATAAAATGATACCTTATGCTGATGTGCTTGGTCATGGAGTGCTGTACTGGATTTCCTGTCATAGCAATAGCACTTTGGTTATCACAGAAAATAGGTATTTTAGAGTACCTCAAACCATAATCCAGCAACTGATTCTTCATCCACAGAATCTGTGCACAACAGCTACCAGCAGCTATATACTCTGCTTCTGCAGTGGATGTAGAAATTGATTTCTGTTTCTTGCTATACCAAGAAACCAATCTGTCACCTAAGAATTGACAGCTTCCACTTGTACTTTTTCTGTCTATCTTACAGCATGCAAAATCTGCATCAGAGTAACCAATTAACTTAAACTCTGATTCTCTAGGATACCACAAACCCAAGGTTATGGTTCCTGTGAGATATTTGAAAATCCTTTTTACAGCTGTTAGATGAGGCTCTCTGGGATCTGCTTGAAACCTTGCACAAAGACATGTTGCATACATGATATCAGGTCTACTTGCAGTAAGATACAGTAAAGACCCTATCATTCCTCTGTAGTTTGTCATATCTACTGACGCTCCTGTGTCTTTGTCTAGCTTTGTTGCAGTAGCCATGGGAGTTGTAGCAGATGAACTATCAAGCATACCAAATTTCTTGAGAAGATTTCCGGTATATTTTGCTTGATTGATAAAAATACCATCATCTGTTTGCTTGACCTGTAAGCCTAGAAAATAACTAAGCTCTCCCATCATGCTCATTTGGTACCTGGATTGCATAAGCTTTGCAAACTTCTTACAAAGTTTGTCATTAGTAGATCCAAAGATAATATCATCTACATAAATTTGAACTAAAATCAAATCATCACCAGAATTAAAATAAAACAAGGTTTTATCAATTGTACCTCTTGTGAACCCACTTTCTAAAAGAAATTGAGCAAGAGTTTCATACCATGCTCTTGGTGCTTGCTTTAGTCCATATAATGCCTTGTCAAGCCTGTAGACATAATCTGGATGCTTGGGATCTACAAATCCTGGTGGTTGTTCAACAAACACTTCTTCTTCAAGCTTCCCATTGAGAAAAGAACTTTTCACATCCATCTGAAAGACTTTAAACTTTTTGTGTGCAGCATAGGCCAGAAAAATTCTTATGGCCTCCAATCTTGCAACTGGAGCAAAGGTTTCATCATAGTCAATCCCTTCCTGTTGTGAATAACCTTTAGCCACAAGTCTAGCCTTGTTTCTTGTAATCACACCTTCACTATCAGTCTTGTTTCTGAAAACCCACTTTGTACCTACAATTGATCTATTCTTTGGTCTAGGTACAAGTGTCCAGACTTCATTTCTTTCAAATTCATTTAACTCTTCTTGCATTGCTGTAATCCAATTAGCATCTTGAAGAGCTTCCTCCACCTTCTTTGGTTCTGTTTGAGACAAGAAAGCATGATACAGACACTCATTATTTGTTGCACTTCTAGTTCTCACACTAGCATCAGGATCTCCAATTATGAGATCAGGTGTGTGTGCCTGTGTCCACTTTCTTGCTGTTGGTAAGTGGTTTCTTGCATCATTATTGGATCCTCCCCCTTGATCCATGCTCTCCTGATTCATAAGTTGACTTTCTGCAGCATCTGAGGCTCCCCCTGAATTGGATGGCTCAGAGTTTGAACTGTCAGAGTATGAATCAGTTTCCTCAACTGACTCATTTTCTGTGTCTTCTTGAGCTTCTTCACGCTCCCCCTCAACTGGTTCTCTATGTTGTTCACTTTGAGAATTTTCAGTTTCTCCATTATTTACCAGTAGAGGTTCAGAGTATGCTTCGTCAGAGTTTATCAGAACCGCTTCATCAGAGTTTGTCGGTACTGCTTCATCAGAGTTTACATCATCAGAAAATAAACCTTCATTTTCAAAGCGCAGTTGATCATGTTCAATTTCATCTTCAAGTCCAGTTATTTTCTTGTCATCAAATGACACATGTATGGATTCCATGATCACTTTAGTTCTCAGATTGTAAACTCTGAATGCTTTTGTTGATAATGGATAGCCAACAAAGATTCCTTCATCAGCTTTTAACTCGAACTTGGTCAACTGTTCAGGATGAGTCTTCAACACAAAGCATTTGCATCCAAATATATGAAAATATTTCAAATTTGGCTTCTTATTTTTCACCATCTCATATGGTGTTTTACCATGCTTGTTGATCAATGTTGCATTCTGAGTAAAACAAGCAGTTTGAACAGCTTCTGCCCAGAAATAAGTTGGTAATTTTGCTTCATCAAGCATTGTTCTGGCAGCTTCGATTAGAGTTCTGTTCTTTCTTTCAACTACACCATTTTGCTGTGGAGTTCCAGGTGCAGAAAATTCTTGTTTCACTCCTCTTTCTTTGCAGAAAGCTTCCATTATTGAATTTCTGAATTCAGTTCCATTATCACTCCTTATAATTTTGACTTTGTGTTGTGATCCTTTGTCCAGTAGATTTACATGATCCATCAGAGTTTGAGCAGTTTCATCCTTCTTTGATAAGAAATACACCCATGTATATCTAGTATATTCATCAACAATTACTAGAGCATATTTCTTTCTGCCCATAGACATCACATTCACTGGTCCAAAGAGATCAACATGTAGAAGATGATAAGGTTCCACTACTGAAGATTCAGATTTGCTCTTGAAAGATGACTTCCTTTGCTTGGCTTTTTGACAAGAATCACATAGGCCATCTAAGCTAAGTATTGACTTGGGAAGTCCCCTTACAAGATCCTTTCTTATTAACTCATTAATGTTGTTCAAATTGAGATGAGAGAGCTTCTTATGCCAGTTCCAACTCTCTTCATTTGACATTCTTGCAGTCAGACACACTGTTTTTCCATCAGAGTTTGTTACCAAACTTGCTTCATAAATGTTGTTGTGCCTGTGTCCAACTAGAACAACTCTTCCAGTAGATTTACTGATAACTTCACAGTATTCAGTATGAAAATCTACATGGTTTCCTCTATCACAGATTTGACTCACAGATAGCAGATTATGCTTGAGTCCTGAGACTAGAGCTACATTCGTGATGATGACACTTCCAAGATTAATATTGCCATATCCCAGAGTGTGTCCTATGTTGCCATCTCCATAGGAAACCTTTGGGCCAGCCTTCTCCTCAAAATCTGATAGCAGGGTTTTATTTCCAGTCATATGTCCTGAGCATCCACTGTCCAAGATAAGTGTGCTCTCTTTTATACCCTGTAATCACAAACAAACACTAAGCGTTAGTTTTAAGGACCCAGACTTGCTTGGATCCTTTGTCTTTCTTAACAGTGTTAGCTTTTGCAGCGGAATCACTATCAACAGAGTTTAAACTAACATTGTCAGACTTTACACTTGCAGAGTTTGCCCTAACCCACTTCAAGTTGGGCTTTGGCTCATAATAGTTATGATAAATAGCGTGATAACTCTTACAAGTATAAATAGAATGCCAAGTGCTCCCACAGTGTGTGCATAAAGTCTGTGGTTTTACCCTTACATAATCATTCTTTACTCCTGATGTAGAAGGTAAAGAATTAATATGTTTGTTCTTATTGCAAAATCTAGCAAGATTGTAACAGCCCCAAATCCGGGGTCGGGGATTTAGGGTTGTCACGATCCATGTACTCCTTGCCTTACCTGTATTACTCGCACCATTCATAATTCACCTGCTCATGACCCCACAACATATGTCTCACACACACACACAGGTTAGAGTCTCAGAAACGACACAATATAACAACTGCGGAATAAATAACTTTTATTACAATACCCAAATGTCTTTTGAATCTGTTACTGATACAATTTCTAAGTATTGTTACATTACCAACTCAGCCTTCTGATGCTCACAATCCTCTAATACTATTCATGTCTATACATAAGTTGAATACCAAAAGCCGTAGCCTGATTCGACTGGTTCGTACTACTCTCGGGATCGCTGCTAGAAACTGCTTAATGGAAACGCCTTGCGAGGTACGTGCCGTCCCATTGGCATCCTGCTTCGCTGCTATATAATATATATGTAATAATAGCAAGAGTGAGCGATAGCTCAGCAAGGTAATGAAAGTATGGCATAATTCTGCCTTTTATTCAACCCAGAAATAAAGCGGGTATACGACAATACTTGTCAAAATATCTTGATGCTGAAATCATTTCCTTATCGGAACATATTCCAAAAATAGTACCTTTATTGTACTTCAAATATCATTCATAATATTTCTGCAACTTTGCTATATTATGAACAAAGTTCTAGTATAATATAAAAGGTGAGGTTTCAAAGTAAACCAATATAACCTTTCCAAAAATATCTGCTATATAAGCAGAATATCAACACATATCTTAAAAGATGAAGTTATAAGGTGATTCAGTATAAACAACTCCCTTACCATAACTCATGTTATGTAAGGTATCCACAGAGTCATAACTCATAAAATAAAAGATGGAGTTGCATGAATTTATTGCCACTTCATTTTCAAACACTTTCGACCCCCTGCCAACATGATTGGTTTTTCATCCCAATCCATGTTGCAGGAATATCCAAATTGGATGATGAACCAATACTGGAGTTGCTACCGCGTCCGCTGTGCCTAACCTTGCTATGATCAGTAGCAGGTCGCACCGCTCAAATAGTTCTCTACATGTAGATGGAAGTATCACGACGGCCTGACATTGTCTACCGCCTTACTATGACCTCCCGCCCATTTGGGGCAATTTAAAGTTGGATGGGCCCACGCAACTTGACCACTTACACCACTCCTAGTTCAGATGAAATCCATGACTCTGAAACGTAAAGATCGTCCTCCTTTCCCCAAGTGTAACACTTGTTGATACGACTCCACTAAGTAGTTATATCTAGGTTGGAAAGAAAGATTCTCCAATATTTCCCAAGCTATGCTTGTTAATGGATATCGACTTGTTCCATGAATTTACCCCTCGATTATTGAGGTGGTAACCCAACATTAGACTGGCAGCAATTAAATTGCTCCAAGAAAATATCTGTCCCTTGACAGTTTTTGAATTGAGAGTTTAAAAAGAGTAGTAGTCACTTAAATCAGGTTTCCCATATTTTTGATAGTTGAGCGAGTATTTAAATCCTCTTTAAAAGACAGATTTAAATGGGAAAAACATTGTTTTGGGAACCTCTTTTGATTTACAAATACTTAATAATATTTATTAAATAAGTAAATCTTAAATGAATATTTGAAAATAATATTCATTAAGTAAGTAATCCTCAAATGAATATTTGAAAATAATATTCATTAAATAAATAATCCTCAAATGAATATTTACAATAATATTCATTAAATAAATAATTAATCTTCAAATTAATATTCAAAAATAATACTAATTAAATAATCCTCAGATAATATTCATAATAATATTCTTCGATTAAGTAAACCTCAAATGAATATCTGAAATAATATTCCTTAATTAATAAACCTCATTTGGATATTCGAAAATAATATTCATTAACTAATTAATCTCAATTGAATATTCAAAATAACATTCATTAAACAATTAAATCTCAAATAAATATTCAAAAGTAATATTCAATAAATAAATAATCCTTAAATGAATATTCACACTAATAATCTTTAAGTCAATAATCCTCAAATGAATATTCATAAATAATATACTTTAAGTAAATAATTAATCCTCGAATAACAATACCCGATATCTTTATCGGAAAATAACCTTTAACATATACAGAATTATAATTACTTCTTATCTAAAGAAATATCATACGCCCTTAACCTAGGGCCTTTATAAAAACCTGGCTTATAACTGATATCCCATATCTAGCTTATAAGCCAATTACCAAATCATTTCCAAGTAATAACCTTCGAATGAGGTAATATTCAAATAACATTCCTCAAATCATTTCCATGTAATTAATACTTTCTAGAAATATAATTAATGTTTAATAATAGCAGTCCTCAAAATAATTAGTACACTGCCGCTGGAATCCCTCCGGGTTTCCACGGCTATCTCCATATCTCAAATACTGACTCCCGGTCTAGAGTCGAAAACAAGAAGTATGCTCTTATCTCTAGAGCTACAAGGTATACCGGTTTATAACTACTTCATCTCAAAGCTCATATATAAGCCAAAATCAAACTCTATTTTATACAATATATAACATGTATCGCAAAACTATATAACTCCACACATGGCAAAAGCAGTAATATATAATCAATACTTCAAAGTATAGATTTAGAAAACTTGCCACAATACTCACAACAAAGATTTGATATATATAACTTGGGAATACACAAGTATTGAATATTTGAAAATATACCTACTCTGAACAATAGAGTAAGGTTTAGTAAACTTTCCTGATGCTCGAGAAGTGATAGGGGTTCGCGACGATGCCAGACAATCTAGACAAAGTCAAACGAAAACACACGGTTAATCCCCTCGATAAACCACTTATAACTTAATGCTTAAACACGTAAGCGAAACACAACCAAGGCATTACTAGCTCCTTATAGGCTCATACTAAGTCCATGTTATTCGTCAAATACTTATATCACAAGTTTGGTTTGAAATCCATTCTCAAATCCAAGTTATACTTAACCATTTGGAACCTTGGTTTCTAAGTCTCGTTTTCAGTGGTTTTCACTTGCGCGGCCTCGACTAAAACATTTTTATCAAATCGAAAAATAATCTTTTTAATCCGAATCGTTTTCATGAGCCTTCCTAACTGTCTCTAGTATTATTACTCAAAGTTTCACATTTTAATACGGCTCCGAAGTGGTCCAAATATAGCCTCAAAGTTTCTGAACAGAGAAGGGTTGTTCCTCCGAACGACGTTTACTAAAACTCACTTTTCTCTTAAACCGTAATTCGTATGGACATGATCTTTATATCAAAACAAACCTTAAAACAAGACCTACATGTTCATGGTCAGTTCTGTTCAAAAATATTACCAGACCAGTTCGTAATCCTTGCTCAAAACAGCCTTAAATCAAATGGGCATTATGACGGCTATAATCGTAACGTTTCCCGGTTTTTGTTATGTCAAAACCTCTTAAAACCAAATCAATTCAACAACACAACCATCTTTACAACATAATCAGTTTATATACTTCAAGAACATATCACCAACATCAACCAACAACAAGTATCCATCAAGAATTAACCATACATACTCCAAACTCCATAATCATGCTTATTCTTAAACATTACTAGAAACTTCACTTAAATCTCAACATAAATCAAAGGGTGGATGAGTGGTATACCTTCCTTGATGCTCTACCAACACTAACCAGTGGCCACAACCACTCAACAAGCCTTATATACTCCTTACAAAGCTTAAACCTTAAGATTCAATCAAGAAAACAAGTTAACAACTTTCGGAGTTACTATTCATCATCACTTTGTAAACTCCATATAAAATTGAAAACCAAGAGTTTAGTGCTAAGATTTTTACCAGACCTTGTACTCTTCATAATCTTTCTTTTGAGCTATAGATCGCCAAATTTAAAGCTTCCTAGCTAGGGTTTTGAGTCCCATCTTCCCGCTGGACAGAAACTGGACAGTTTGGGGTTCTCCAACTTGGGGAAGGGATTTGACAAGGCTACACCCCTTTGCTGGCCATGAAATTTTGATCGAATGTTACCCATGGAGTGGAGAAGCTATGGTTAAAATTTGGTGATTTAAGGATGGATAAAAATGGAGTTATGGATTTTTCTTTGGACTCTGTTTCTGCTGGGCAGAAAATCTGGAGAGTTCTTCTCTTTCTTTTCTTCTTTTCTTTTTCTTTTGTTTTTGGATAATCATGCTTGAAATGCTGATTTTTTGTTATAGTGGTGAGTCATCACATTGTCCTTGTCATCAGGACACGTGTCAAGCCATGGAGTATCATGGTGGCAAAGCAGGGACACGTGTCGCGCATGCATGCGTTTGGTTAAAGTAGCTTTACTGATTCGTTTCTTTTCACATGGATGATCCAAATGTTGCATCCCTCGAATTAATCTTGTTACATGTTACTTCCATGTCTATATTTAATCCTGTCATAATTTTAATCCTTAATCCATGATTCGTTCGCTTAATCACTTAATCTCGTTATAAAGTATCAGCGGTTTCTAGAACCTTCGTTTCACTGTCTCAGTGGTTCTCGTTCTAAATTCTCAAATCAAATAAAATAAAATTCCAAAATATTAAATCCTCAAATCCTTAATTTAATATCTCATTTCTTGAATATAATAATATATAATTCGCTGCCCGGTCAAATACTACACCAAAATAAAATTTGGAATTTCTGAATTCCGATCGTCTTTACATTCACTTATTTACTCCGTAGATCACTAATATGACTTCCGAATATCCACACTACGTCTCGTACATAGGTGGCATGAAAAACTTTGTTAATTCTCAAAATCACTATTCATCCACCAAATTCACTATTCACTGATGCACTTAATCATAATAAGAAAAGTTTTAAATTTTTCCAAAAATTCGGGTTATTACATTCTCCCCTCCTTAAAAGGATTCCGTCCCGGAATCAACTTAGGAGTAACTGGGGTACTTCTCTTCCATTGCACTTTCTAACTCCCAGGTGGATTCTTCCACCTCTTGATTTTCCACAAACCTCTCGCTAGCTTGGCAACCTCGTCACTTAGCACTTGCTCTTTTCTATCCGTGATTTCCACAGGTTATTCTTTGTAAGTCAGACCAGGTTGTATATCTACCTGCTCGTACTCTACATATGACGGGCATCTATAGTATACTGACGTAGCATTGACACATGAACCTCGTTATGACCATTCTACAAGTTTGGGGGGTAAGGCTGGCTCGTAGGCCACCTTCCTGACGCGTCTTAAATCTCAGATGGCCCAATGAATCTCGGGCTCAACTTCCCTTTCTTTCCAAATCTCATTAATTCCTTCCATGAGATACCTTTAGCATCACGAATCTCTACCTCATATTCTCTATCTTGTTTGCACAGAAATACACCAGCATAAACTTGTTTGCCATTCATCAACTTGCCATTTAGCTTATCAGTAGCCGTACTATCTCTATACTCGCGGGCTTAGTCCGCATACTTTCTCTGTCTGTCTTGGTTGTCACTAGCCGCTTGTTGGTGAAATCTTTTGTCTTCCTAGTTTATTGGACTAATTTGGGTTTTGTGTAAAATCTCATCCTTTAATTCCCGATCATTCAGAATCCATCTCTGTCCCATTTTAATTAAGGGTATCGGCCACCACATTGGCCTTCCCCGGATGGTAGTGTATCTCACAGTCATAATTCTAGGTCAATTCTAGCCATTTCTCCATCTCACGTTATCTACTATCACGGATAACTCAAAGTCTATTCATTACATTCCATAAAAATTTGTGGGTGCATAGTCAATCCCAAAAGAACCTCGCTGAAAACTCGAAGTGTCTATTCCCGGTACGAATCGCAACCTTGGGTATATCCTCGGATTTAACTTCCAACTGGTGATACCCAGTTCTTAAATAAATTTGGAAATACACAACGTTCTTCCGCTGATCAAACAATCATTTACAAGGGTACCTATTATTTAAAGGTCCTGACAGTGGGCTGCTTGTTGGAGGTAGCCCTGTTTGAAACCTACTGGCTTTCTTTTATTCTGTGTTCACAAACTCCGGAGCAAACCTCAATAATTCGGAAAAACTTGGCCTCATACTCGGTCACAGTCATGGTTTCTTGTTTTAACTCTTTAACTTTCATTTCCATCCGGGTCTCCATATATTTCCGGAAATTATTCCTGCTGCACCTCTCCCAAGTCACAATACCAGCTCCCTTTGACTCCATCGTCAGTACTTATCTTGCTAACCCAGAGGTAGTGTCCATTCGTAACAACTCCTCCAAAATCTCAATTCCACTATAGGGCATCTATCTAACACCGTTGTCACTAGAGTTCACGGCACATCGCTATTTCTTTCACATATATCGATTGACACGCTTTCCATTATCATAATATCCTTGGGAGAATAAACCAATTTCATTGATATGTCACTAACATTCTATTTGTCTTAGGGATCCGCTCCTTACATAGGCGATTTCATCGCGAATCTAATTCCTATCAGCGAATTTTTGACTTATTTGACCTGGTTGGCCTCCCCTTAGAATTCAATGAGGATAACAAAAATTATGGGGCCTTGAAAAGACAGCTCCCATATCAAGGAAAACGTCACACACTGGTGATCATAAGGTTATGAGTTTTAAGGTAACCTTATGGGAGGTAAAAGAATTTTCCGAGAGATCAACATGATCATAAGAACTTAGCGTTGTGTGCCTCGATTGAGACATTACTAAAGGTAATTAGCCTTCTTGTATTTCACAACTTACAAGTGATGGCGTCCCATCAGACTTCTATCACATAGACAGAGAGTCCTTGTAGCCCCTATAAGTATAGGGTTGTTCGTCTCAGTGGAAGTTGAAAAGTATGAAAGCAATTCGAAATCAATTTAATGATTATCACCTTTCGACAATATTTCTCAAAGGAACACCTTGGATTAAAATTGAACAGATTCCAAAGGTGCGGTTTCCAAAGAAAATACAAAGAAAAGAATAACCAAAAATATATTGGTACTTAACAAACAAGTGGTGAGGTATCACCATAGGGTCATTCATTATTTGAAGAAAAGTGAAAGCTTAAATAACGTCATTTGACAGGGCTTCGAAAACCTGAAAGTAGGCATCGTGACAGCCTCTAGCATAATTGAAACTGAATATGGTTTCGCACAAGTGTTATAAAATAACTTCGAGGAGGGAATATACCCTTTATCAGAATTCTTTCTTGGAAAGAGGTCAAGATAGATCATAGATTGGGGAAGTATCCCACATAATTTGCAAATGGGGAGGGTACTACCAAGGTCTCTACGGATGCCTTTTTATGTTGGCTCCTCTGATGGATAATCGTTCAATTCCAAAGCTTTTCTTTTCCACGCACCCTAAGGTGTTCGATACTTACGTCATCGCTGACTTATAATAGTCGCTAAGAATTCAACCATCAACATTTGCAATCGTAGGGAGTTCTATTTGACTAGGCGCAACATCTCAAGTAAGCGTTCTGTTTATACGAAGACTTCGACACCGTTGTCGCCCATAGCAATGACAATTCCACATGTCGACTGGGCGGTACTTCGGAAGATCATTAGAAACTACAAGCTTAAATCCGGTCTCTATTTCAATCATCCTTATACCCAATATTCCTTCTCCCATATCAATCCCGTGCGCTACATAAGCTTAACACTTTTGGCACAATAGCCTCTTCATTTAAGTCAATCCCGGAACTTCTCAGTCCGTCTTGGTCCTTAAATGTATTTCGCCTTTACCGTCCAATCTCAACTTCATCACTTTACCTCTACAATCATTTATAGCAATCAGGGTCTGTCCACCAACCCATATAACGGCTATCTTACCCAATCCACAGGGTTCGCTCTAATTTCCACTCTCTTTGGTGACATCCTCTGGTAATCAGAAAGACAAGGTTTGCCAAAATTTGCTAAATTTCTTTCCAAAATTAGGGAAATTTGATCAATATATTTGCCTACTAGTAATGCTCGGATCTGATTTCCGACCTTTCTGTTCTATCCTCATTATTCCTTCCGGGTTTCCTGAGGGTGGTAAATCTCGTTCTCGATTCCGTCTTAGCGTGCTTGTCTTACAATAACATTTGCATGGTACATATACCCAAAATTTTCCTTGAGATAATAAAATCCCTCAATGATGTAATAGACACTATTTCCAGTGGAATCGCTGGTCGTGGGGGATTGAAACCTCATAGCCAAAGCAATTCCTTACACTATTCTAGGCAACTAAGTACCCTTAATCGTTCGTGAAAATCTGAACACCTTGGTTCTTACGTATGCCGCCTCCTTATGGGCAACTATAACCGACTACGAGTAACAGGTTTCGTTCAAGTCGAATCAATCCACTGATACTGGCTATACTGCCTCTACCTCTTCTGCTTTGGAGACTCTACTCCATTTTCTTTGTCATATCTCATGATGAATCATAACGATCCTAAACTCTCGTATCGGCACTTATTTGACCTCTGAAGGTTCGTCCGGTCCTATTGTACGACCTCAAGTAACATACTACGTCTTTATCAATCAACACATCCTCTACGAGATTCTTTTCCTCGACCCACTATGGGGTCTTCCTCTAGATCCTCCTATGGATCTTCCTTTATCGGGTCTCCGTCCATTTCAAGGAACGCATCATCAATTGCCTACTCGAAGGCCTCGGGGTCTGGTATCTCAGAATCCCATCAATCTATAACTCATACGACTCGAGGTGACTAATCACGAAGTCCTAAGTACGGTTTCCTAGAAGAAGTCCCCTCTTGGGCTTCATCTTAAACAGTCAGGGTCATGTCCTCTAACCCGACTACGAACTCAATTGGAGCTCTAGATGCTCTTATCATTATTAAGGGTATTGTAAGACTCGATCTCCCATCATTTCTGAGGACTGTAACCTAACTCTCTGATACCATCTCTGTAACAGCCCCAAATCCGGGGTCGGGGATTTAGGGTTGTCACGATCCATGTACTCCTTGACTTACCTATATTACTCGCACCATTCATAATTCACCTGCTCATGACCCCACAACATATGTCTCACACACACACACAGGTTAGAGTCTCAGAAACGACACAATATAACAACTGCGGAATAAATAACTTTTATTACAATACCCAAATGTCTTTTGAATCTGTTACTGATACAATTTCTAAGTATTGTTACATTACCAACTCAGCCTTCTGATGCTCACAATCCTCTAATACTATTCATGTCTATACATAAGTTGAATACCAAAAGCCGTAGCCTGATTCGACTGGTTCGTACTACTCTCGGGATCGCTGCTAGAAACTGCTTAATGGAAACACCTTGCGAGGTACGTGCCGTCCCATTGGCATCCTGCTTCGCTGCTATATAATATATATGTAATAATAGCAAGAGTGAGCGATAGCTCAGCAAGGTAATGAAAGTATGGCATAATTCTGCCTTTTATTCAACCCAGAAATAAAGCGGGTATACGACAATACTTGTCAAAATATCTTGATGCTGAAATCATTTCCTTATCGGAACATATTCCAAAAATAGTACCTTTATTGTACTTCAAATATCATTCATAATATTTCTGCAACTTTGCTATATTATGAACAAAGTTCTAGTATAATATAAAAGGTGAGGTTTCAAAGTAAACCAATATAACCTTTCCAAAAATATCTGCTATATAAGCAGAATATCAACACATATCTTAAAAGATGAAGTTATAAGGTGATTCAGTATAAACAACTCCCTTACCATAACTCATGTTATGTAAGGTATCCACAGAGTCATAACTCATAAAATAAAAGATGGAGTTGCATGAATTTATTGCCACTTCATTTTCAAACACTTTCGACCCCCTGCCAACATGATTGGTTTTTCATCCCAATCCATGTTGCAGGAATATCCAAATTGGATGATGAACCAATACTGGAGTTGCTACCGCGTCCGCTGTGCCTAACCTTGCTATGATCAGTAGCAGGTCGCACCGCTCAAATAGTTCTCTACATGTAGATGGAAGTATCACGACGGCCTGACATTGTCTACCGCCTTACTATGACCTCCCGCCCATTTGGGGCAATTTAAAGTTGGATGGGCCCACGCAACTTGACCACTTACACCACTCCTAGTTCAGATGAAATCCATGACTCTGAAACGTAAAGATCGTCCTCCTTTCCCCAAGTGTAACACTTGTTGATACGACTCCACTAAGTAGTTATATCTAGGTTGGAAAGGAAGATTCTCCAATATTTCCCAAGCTATGCTTGTTAATGGATATCGACTTGTTCCATGAATTTACCCCTCGATTATTGAGGTGGTAACCCAACATTAGACTGGCAGCAATTAAATTGCTCCAAGAAAATATATGTCCCTTGACAGTTTTTGAATTGAGAGTTTAAAAAGAGTAGTAGTCACTTAAATCAGGTTTCCCATATTTTTGATAGTTGAGCGAGTATTTAAATCCTCTTTAAAAGACAGATTTAAATGGGAAAAACATTGTTTTGGGAACCTCTTTTGATTTACAAATACTTAATAATATTTATTAAATAAGTAAATCTTAAATGAATATTTGAAAATAATATTCATTAAGTAAGTAATCCTCAAATGAATATTTGAAAATAATATTCATTAAATAAATAATCCTCAAATGAATATTTACAATAATATTCATTAAATAAATAATTAATCTTCAAATTAATATTCAAAAATAATACTAATTAAATAATCCTCAGATAATATTCATAATAATATTCTTCGATTAAGTAAACCTCAAATGAATATCTGAAATAATATTCCTTAATTAATAAACCTCATTTGGATATTCGAAAATAATATTCATTAACTAATTAATCTCAATTGAATATTCAAAATAACATTCATTAAACAATTAAATCTCAAATAAATATTCAAAAGTAATATTCAATAAATAAATAATCCTTAAATGAATATTCACACTAATAATCTTTAAGTCAATAATCCTCAAATGAATATTCATAAATAATATACTTTAAGTAAATAATTAATCCTCGAATAACAGTACCCGATATCTTTATCGGAAAATAACCTTTAACATATACAGAATTATAATTACTTCTGATCTAAAGAAATATCATACGCCCTTAACCTAGGGCCTTTATAAAAACCTGGCTTATAACTGATATCCCATATCTAGCTTATAAGCCAATTACCAAATCATTTCCAAGTAATAACCTTCGAATGAGGTAATATTCAAATAACATTCCTCAAATCATTTCCATGTAATTAATACTTTCTAGAAATATAATTAATGTTTAATAATAGCAGTCCTCAAAATAATTAGTACACTGCCGCTGGAATCCCTCCGGGTTTCCACGGCTATCTCCATATCTCAAATACTGACTCCCGGTCTAGAGTCGAAAACAAGAAGTATGCTCTTATCTCTAGAGCTACAAGGTATACCGGTTTATAACTACTTCATCTCAAAGCTCATATATAAGCCAAAATCAAACTCTATTTTATACAATATATAACATGTATCGCAAAACTATATAACTCCACACATGGCAAAAGCAGTAATATATAATCAATACTTCAAAGTATAGATTTAGAAAACTTGCCACAATACTCACAACAAAGATTTGATATATATAACTTGGGAATACACAAGTATTGAATATTTGAAAATATACCTACTCTGAACAATAGAGTAAGGTTTAGTAAAATTGCCTGATGCTCGAGAAGTGATAGGGGTTCGCGACGATGCCAGACAATCTAGACAAAGTCAAACGAAAACACACGGTTAATCCCCTCGATAAACCACTTATAACTTAATGCTTAAACACGTAAGCGAAACACAACCAAGGCATTACTAGCTCCTTATAGGCTCATACTAAGTCCATGTTATTCGTCAAATACTTATATCACAAGTTTGGTTTGAAATCCATTCTCAAATCCAAGTTATACTTAACCATTTGGAACCTTGGTTTCTAAGTCTCGTTTTCAGTGGTTTTCACTTGCGCGACCTCGACTAAAACATTTTTATCAAATCGAAAAATAATCTTTTTAATCCGAATCTTTTTCGTGAGCCTTCCTAACTGTCTCTAGTATTATTCCTCAAAGTTTCACATTTTAATACGGCTCCGAAGTGGTCCAAATATAGCCTCAAAGTTTCTGAACAGAGAAGGGTTGTTCCTCCGAACGACGTTTACTAAAACTCACTTTTCTCTTAAACCGTAATTCGTATGGACATGATCTTTATATCAAAACAAACCTTAAAACAAGACCTACATGTTCATGGTCATTTATGTTCAAAAATATTACCAGACCAGTTCGTAATCCTTGCTCAAAACAGCCTTAAATCAAATGGGCATTACGACGGCTATAATCGTAACGTTTCCCGGTTTTTGTTATGTCAAAACCTCTTAAAACCAAATCAATTCAACAACACAACCATCTTTACAACATAATCAGTTTATATACTTCAAGAACATATCACCAACATCAACCAACAACAAGTATCCATCAAGAATTAACCATACATACTCCAAACTCCATAATCATGCTTATTCTTAAACATTACTAGAAACTTCACTTAAATCTCAACATAAATCAAAGGGTGGATGAGTGGTATACCTTCCTTGATGCTCTACCAACACTAACCAGTGGCCACAACCACTCAACAAGCCTTATATACTCCTTACAAAGCTTAAACCTTAAGATTCAATCAAGAAAACAAGTTAACAACTTTCGGAGTTACTATTCAGCATCACTTTGTAAAATCCATATAAAATTGAAAAACAAGAGTTTGGTGCTAAGCTTTTTACCAGACCTTGTACTCTTCATAATCTTTCTTTTGAGCTATAGATCGCCAAATTTAAAGCTTCCTAGCTAGGGTTTTGAGTCCCATCTTCCCGCTGGACAGAAACTGGACAGTTTGGGGTTCTCCAACTTGGGGAAGGGATTTGACAAGGCTACACCCCTTTGCTGGCCATGAAATTTTGATCGAATGTTCCCCATGGAGTGGAGAAGCTATGGTTAAAATTTGGTGATTTAAGGATGGATAGAAATGGAGTTATGGATTTTTCTTTGGACTCTGTTTCTGCTGGGCAGAAAATCTGGAGAGTTCTTCTCTTTCTTTTCTTCTTTTCTTTTTCTTTTGTTTTTGGATAATTATGCTTGAAATGCTGATTTTTTGTTATAGTGGTGAGTCATCACATTGTCCTTGTCATCAGGACACGTGTCAAGCCATGGAGTATCATGGTGGCAAAGCAGGGACACGTGTCGCGCATGCATGCGTTTGGTTAAAGTAGCTTTACTGATTCGTTTCTTTTCACATGGATGATCCAAATGTTGCATCGCTCGAATTAATCTTGTTACATGTTACTTCCATGTCTATATTTAATCCTGTCATAATTTCAATCCTTAATCCATGATTCGTTCGCTTAATCACTTAATCTCGTTATAAAGTATCAGCGGTTTCTAGAACCTTCGTTTCACTGTCTCAGTGGTTCTCGTTCTAAATTCTCAAATCAAATAAAATAAAATTCCAAAATATTAAATCCTCAAATCCTTAATTTAATATCTCATTTCTTGAATATAATAATATATAATTCGCTGCCCGGTCAAATACTACACCAAAATAAAATTTGGAATTTCTGAATTCCGATCGTCTTTACATTCACTTATTTACTCCGTAGATCACTAATATGACTTCCGAATATCCACACTACGTCTCGTACATAGGTGGCATGAAAAACTTTGTTAATTCTCAAAATCACTATTCATCCACCAAATTCACTATTCACTGATGCACTTAATCATAATAAGAAAAGTTTTAAATTTTTCCAAAAATTCGGGTTATTACAAAGATGATTAGAACTACCACAATTATAACATGTTTTCCTTGGAGCAGCAGCAGTAGGCAAATGATTATTTCTTTTATTTATGCCTATTTTTCCATTCCTATTCTTCTTGGATCCTTTTGGTTTCATGGCAGATTTTACCTCTTTGAGCTTATGATTGAACTGTTTTCCTGTCATCAAACCAATATTAACCTGTTTCTCACAAGTTTTTACTGGTCTTCTAACAGCTTCTGTTTCCATAAGTTTTTCTGTTATAATATTTTCCTGTCTTTCACAGGTTTCATCTGATTCCATATCAGCTTCTCTTATTACAACAGATTTTAACTTATTGGTTTCTGGAACAAATTTCACAGGTTTAAGTTGTGGTTTAACCTTAACTTTGTCTTTAAACCTAAGTTCATCATTTTAACAATAGCCTAAAGCTACAGAATCTGTCTGAAACACTTGATGAGTGTCTCTTCCAGAGTCTGTCCAAGTCTTGATTATTTTTCTTTCTTTTTCTAGATCAGATTCTAATTGCTTATATCTTTTGAGCAACTCCTGTTCAACATAAACAGCATCATCTCTTTCTTTTTGAATCTGCTTCATATTTTCAAGTTCTCCTTCAAGAAACTTGTTTCTATTTTTAAGACTAAGATTCTCAGATTTAATTCTCTCATTCTCTAAAGTCTGATCCCTATAACTAACATGTACGCTTTTCAGATATACTCTTAACTCAGATATATTATCAGTATCATAAGCATAAGTAGTTAGGGGTACCTTATTTTCAGATGATTCAGTCTCATCTCTGACAGTTGCCATAAGAGCATAATTTTCTCCATCATCAGAGTCTGAAGTATCTACCCAGTCTTTGCCTTTAGAGATGAGTGCTTTCTCAGTTTTGCCTTTCTTGCACTCTAGAGCATAGTGACCCATCTCCTTACACTTGTAGCACTGGATTTCAGATTTATCCTTCTTGCCAGACTTGGTCTCCCTTCCATCAGACTTTCTAAAACTTTTTCTTTCAGAGTTTGAATCTTTCCTTGAGAATCTCTTTCCTTTCTTGAAGTTCTTGAATCCCATCTTCTTGAAGGTCTTCACCATCAATGCAGCCATTTGCATCATCTGTTCTTCATCATCCTCAGAGTCAGAAGCTTCATCAGAGTTTGAGTCATCATCAGAGTTTGATGACTCACTTTCAGATTTAATGACTAAAGCCTTTCCCTTGGCTTTCTTCCTTGATGATTCCTTCTTGATGGGCTTCTCCTCAACTTTGAGAGCAACAAATTTTGTCTTTTTACTCATTCTTCTATTTCTTTGTTCTATCTCCAGTTCATGAGTTTTCAACAACCCATAGATTTCATCAAGATCTGTATCAGCAAGTTCATAATTATCTCTTATTGTTGTTGTCTTTAGATCCCACTTTTCAGGTAGAGATAACAGAAACTTGAGATTAGACTCTTCAAGATCATATTCTTTATCAACTAGAGATAAATCATTCAGTAGTTTACAGAATCTGTCATATGTCTCAGTCAAGGTTTCATTGGCTCTTGAATCAAAGTGCTCATACTCCTGAGTTAGTATGGTCCTCCTATTCTTCTTAATAGCACCTGTTCCTTGGCATCTGACTTCTAGAGCATCCCATATTTCTTTGGCAGTCTTGCAGCCAATTACTCTGTTAGACATCACATTATCTAAGGCACTGTGGAGAAGATGTCTTACCTTTGCATCCTTAGCAATTGATGAGATGTCCTCAGGAGTCATATCTTTCTTTTCCTTTGGAACAGTCTTTTGTTCTTGACCATCAACAACAGGAGTCAATTTAGTCGGCATATGAGGACCATCATATATTTTGTCATGGTATTCTGGATCTGTAGCCTCCAGAAACATGGTCATCTTCACCTTCCAAATTGGATACTCCACTGGCCTGAGAATTGGAACCCTGATTGTTTCATACCGACTCACAGAATTAGGTTTAACCTGTTCAACCTTGGGAGAAGTTTGATTTTCTTTAGACATGATTATTACTGTGTTTGAATCGAAAAACTGTATATATTAAACAGCCTTGGCTCTGATACCAATTGTTAGGCCGAATACACAATATATAATCAAGTATGTATGAGAATAACAATCAAGAACACAAGTTTGTAAATCAACAAACTGAATTATATTAAATAATTCTCTCTTAGTGATGTTAATGAATCACAAAGAGCTACTAGGTTACAAGAATAATATATCAATAATCGCATCCCTTCTAGGGATAACCTATCTGTGTTTATATAGTACACAGTTACACAATCCTTATCTAATTGATACTCCTATAAATTAGCTATACAATTATTATCAATTAAGGATTGCTTCAATCTTCTATTCCGTTTCCTTAGCTGTATCAATATATTCTGCTTCTTTCCATCTTCAGAATATATTGCTTCTAGAATCTTTATCTTTGCACCGACAGCTAAGTCAACTAACATCAAGTCAGACTTTATCAAACTCTGACTGGCTTCAATGTAAACTCTTCACCCAGTCAGACTTTATCAAACTCTGACTGGCTTCTAGATAAACTCTGATATGTACCTGGTACTTAAACACTGATGAGCAAACGTCAGCAATTATATCTAACAGTTGGTTCATCCACTACAAGTGTTGCTGATCTCACAAGTGCATTGTGCTTGTTATCCACTGTCCCTGGTCTGTAGATTATCACTCTCTGTTCCTGTTCCATCTCATAAGTCTTCAACTTGCCATAGATCATCTCTAGTGACATCTTTGTGAAGTCTATTCTTTCCCTTATGGATGATGACTTGTGTTCTACATGATGAGGCAGCGTCATCATGAACTTCCTGTTGGTTTCTCTCAGTGGATAGGTCTTCCCTTTCATTGCCAATTCATTTAGAAGCTTAGTATATTTCTCAAAGACCTGAGATATACTTTCTCCTGGAAGAGACCTAAAGGCTTCGTACTGAGAAGTCTGGATGTCCAATTTGTTTTCCTGCACGTCTTCAGTTCCTTCCATTATCAAGTTAATGTTATCCCACATATGTTTCCCGCTTGTACAGTTCATCAACTGATAGCTCATTTCTTTGCCTGCGGAGTCTGCTAATATCAACATCAAACCTGTGTCCAATCGAATCAGTTCTTTGTCAGAATCTGTATACTCAGTAATATCATTAGGTTGGGTGCCTTGAGGAATCCTGCTACCATCAGGAGCTGTAGATTCACTAACTAGTTTCATTGGTACAAACGGTCCGTTCTCTAATATGCCAATATACAACGAATTAGATGCCTTGATAAATAACAGCATCTTCATCTTCCACAAACCGAAATCATCTCTAGTAAACGGGGGAACTTTAATAGTGTTAGGTCCAAAGTATCGTAGAAGGGGGGGTTGAATACGATACTCACAAATAATTTAATTTCGTTCGCGGATTAATCTTTTAGTTCTATAACGAAATCAAACACACCAAACCAAATCAAGTTTCGGGGAATATATCTTTTTATAAATATAAACCTCGAGGGGTGCTACAATTTCTAATCCGTAGATTAGCGTCAATGAGTTTAAGGTTACACAAAAACAAAACAATGATCAAGTTCTGAGCACTATTAATTTCTCTGATAATTTTCTCCGGCTCTTCTCTCTCTCAGTAATGTCTCTGTGTTGAAATCCTTAACTGAAGAAGACACATTCTTCACTCTGTATTAACTGCAGACTTAAATTGAAAACCATCGAACTTAGATTGTAGAAACAATCCTGGCCGTTGGATCTTCAAAATCAACCTGACAACAAGAATACTTTTCACCTGCTCCTTAATAAAAAACCATCGAATGAATTAAGTTAATTCACCATTCGATAGTTTTTTAATTAAAACTATCGAATACCAAATTAACTGAACTTGGTTTTCAATGAATCACTTTTTATATCATTCGATAGTTTTCTAAAAAAGAAAAACTATCGAATCACTTTTTCTTGTCTTTTATCCATTAATGATTCCACTGAGCTCCTGGGTGTTTAAGTAATAGACTGTATCAATTTCTTCCGAGACGATAAAACAACTTGATCTTTTCAGTGCTGTCACCTAGTGCAACTGGTCTGGTTCACAGATGAATAACACTTGATCAATTCTTATTTTATGTCTTCAATATAGTGCTGCTGATAAGTCCCTTGTCGTTCTGGTTGCTTCATCACTGGAATCCCGTGGTACTGAACCCTAAATCATTCACATACTTCTGTCGTCTTGAAAGTCTTGTTTCTTTTGCTGTCACTGAGGCTTGAACATTTTCATGAACTTCTTTCCGTGACCTGTTTACGGACTTCAAGAATACATAACGTATTTTGATTTTTTGAGTTTACCTTTTCTTCTTTGATTCTGGATTCCTGTGCTTCTGTTAATATTATTGTCTGTCTTGTCCTTTGTTGAGTTGTAGTTATCTCTTTTACATCTTATGTTACATTATGCTTTACAATCTCCCCCTATTTGATTGGATAGAGTTCGACAAGCAAATACTTCGAGGATAACTCAACTAACTAAGGAAACATAAAACTACTTAAAGTAAGACAGCGTAATAATATTAATGCATTCTGGATCAGATATATATACATTTCCAGATTTCATAAATCAAAAAACAATTAAACTTTATACAATGAAGTTGCTCCTCTAGTCTGAGCTGATAGTTCTCTTGTTCTTTGCTTCAACATTCAGTCCATTCCAATCTCACCTTCTTCAATCATTGGATCGGAGTTAGCAGCTTGATAATCAATCACTGATAGATAGTGCAGTGGTTCTCCAGGTTTAAGGATTGCTCCTTGGATGTGTCTTCCAATATATTCAACCTCGTGACCCACTCCAGCCCATAACCATGCAATGTTAACATCTTTCTTGTTTAGCTTTGGCATGTTTGGCAGTCTGGTATGCACTTCCAATCCTCTTTCCACTCTTTTCCTATAGTAAGGAACATTCTCCATTAGAAATCTTCTAAGAGTGTCTGCTGCTTTGTCCTTCTCCGTTGATGAGAATCCAGTGGATCTAAGATACTTCTCAACTGAGATTAGATAGTTGCTTGGGTAGTCCCTCAGTTTGTCCTCAGCCAAATAGCAGATTCTGAACAAGTCATTCGTCATGAATCTAACCATTGGAGGATCTTCAGTAATCTCTGGACTGACTTTCATCACGATCTCCTTAACATGCTCACGGAGCAGTTCATTTAGCCTTGTAGTTCTTTGGATCTTGATGAGTATAGCCTGCAATTCTGTATATGTCCTCTGTTCTAAAAACTTAGTGGAAATCACAAATGTACCTTTCTCCAGAAAACTGATTAATAAGCTCCAGGCACCATTTGCTTTAACCCCAGCATTCAGACAAATTATAGAGCTTCTCAGTGCTTTAAAGTAAGTCTGATCTTCAAGATTAGCACTTCTGATGTCTTGAATAATAACTTCCACCTCAGCATTGTCGTTGACTTCTAATCCGTCTTCAACTCCGCAAAAGGTTTTATAAGCCATTTCCCATTCAGTACCATCTTTCTTTGCCAGATCTATAATCTTCTTCTTCCTCACTTCATTATACACCTTCATTCTCTTTAGCTTTTCGCTTCTCAGAATTGTTTGCTGTTTCTCTTTCTCAGCTTGCCTGGCATCTATTGCAGCTCTCTGAGCTCTTATTGCTTCCAAGGCAGCTTCTTCTTCAGGTGATAGAGAATTTGCTTCTTCCATATCATCATCCAAGATAGGATGTTCTATTGGCTCTGGATAATATGGCTCATGCTCCTCTTGAATAGGTTGCTCATGCATGACCTCAAATTCCTCTTCACTTTCCTTGTCTTCCTCTACAAGATCCTCAATCCAGTACTGTCTGATTGGAATAGCCTCAACAGTCTCCCAAACTCCCCATTTATCCTTCACCCCTTCTCCAACTTTCTCCCCCTTAGTTGAGGAATCCTCGATAAAAGCATCCTCAGCATAAAAGATATTAGAAGGGTCAGGTTGCTGATAGGAAGAACCAGGTTGTCCAGATTGTTGGTTCTTTAGCATACTCCATATAGACTGTACTCCGTCACCTTGATTCTCCAAGAAATCCATAAGCTGCTTATTAAACTCATTTATAGAAGCTAGCGACATGTCAATGTTCTCCAATCTTGAGTTGGTAGTCTTTTCCATGTGATCCAGCCTCTTGTTTAGCTTAGACTCCACTCGTGAAAGGGTATTCATTGCATCTTTTACCCGCGCTTGACCATCCCGGATAACCAGAACGTCTTATTTCAAAGCTTCATGTCCTTGAGACAGTGCAGTTACTTCATTCATGAATCCATCTTTAAGTTCCCTGACGTCCATCCTCAGCTTGACTAGTTCTTCCATAGCTTCCTTCTTTAAGGAGTCCACTGCCTGCTTCGTACCTGTTATAGTGCCAGATGCACTGCCAATGATCCTGAATGTTCTTCTGGAATCAGCTGCAGCCAAGTCAACTTTCTCTTGAATAGACTTTAAAGAAACATTGTCTTGACTGGAGGAGATCCCTTGGTCAAAGGAAGGTCGCAGTGGAACCTTGAAAAGTGGATTTCCTTCTTTGTCTCGAACTGTCATCTCCTTGAGGGAAGATTGAACTTGTAGCTCTCTTTCTGTTGGTAACAGCAGATCATTAATATTAGGTAGGTTTAGGGTGTCACTCCTCACATTTGGCTCTGGGTGTACACTCAACGTTTCTGTCGGTGTTTGAATCATTTTTCCTTTCTCACTCAGGCCAGGTGTAAGTGTTTTTGTTTCACTCAAATCCTTTGTGCTGATTGTACCTACAGAAGAGATCACCGTAGCCGTCCTTAAGGAGGTCACCGGTGGTGCAATGGGGCTTCGCAAGTCCCCGTCCTTGGATAAACCAAGTTGCTGATCATCCTTAGATGATATATCCTTTGAAGGATCTAGAGTTAGAATCTCTAGGGGGTTAGAAACAGGCTCTTTTAACAGCAGAGATCCTGAATCTTCCCCGTGAGTCTGTAAAGACTTCACCTCAGTTGACTCCTCAATAGTAATTGATTCACTGTCAACGAGTTGCCGATCTGCACCTACGTCAGACCCTTTACCCGCAGGATCCAGATATGTTCCATCCGGGGAGGTAGACAATGACCTTTTAGATTGTGCATTTAGGTCAAAGCCTTCTCTCGACGTCTGTGAAGACCCTTGGTTCTTAGAACCTTCAACCAGTGAACCTGACCGTAATATGGTCGGAACACCAGTTGCTTCCGTCAATTCTTCCTTACTTGATTGAGCTATTGGTTCAGATATTGCTTTCGTTAGCGTAGCCCAATCAGCATCAGAAAAATCAGTAAAGGGCGCTTTGGATGAGAGAAATGAAGTATCAACAGTTGCCTCGGTTTCTGTTCTTCTCCTTTTAGAGGAAGGCAGAGCTGTTGTTGAAGGGTGTATCTCCTTATGTGGTGCTGCTTTGGCACTATCTCCCTCTACACTCATGGATGGTTCTTTAATGGGTATAGTAGGGGAAAGAGGTTCGTTTATGTTTTCATTTGGCTCTTCCAAAGGCTCTTCGACCGTGGTTAGAGGTTGTGGGTTTGCAACCTCCTGGTCAGGAATGGCCACTAAGGGCTCTGGATCAACATCCATTGGTACAGGTGCCATTACAGGTTCAGGTTGTGGAATATTACCTTGATTTACCTGTTCCCCTGGGGGTAGAAGTGGTAGGGGCACCGTTCTTAGATATTCAGTGAGAACAGTGGGTACCCCTGGAAGATAGTTGTTCTTCCTAATGAGAGCGGTTATGGCATTGCTCTTCATTCTCATGCACTCCTGGTTGGCCTCACCTTCAAAGATCTCCCGTTCATCATCTGTTAAGATATCATTGAGAATTAGCTGTAGGAACCTAGGATAGAAACAGAGCACATCTTCATTTATGCCTGTTCTTTCATCCAGTGGTCCCATGCACATAATTACTTGATCAATCACTATCCGTCCTATGTTAATATGCCTGTTGTTTGCAATGGCAAACCCTATCTTTTGAAGGAATAAGGGAATGCCATGCAGATTTGTTAGCTTGGCAGTAAAAACATGTATCAGGGTATGAAAGAAAAAATTTCATGGCTTTGGAAGGTAATGCTTTAGGAACTCTCCCACCAAGAAGTTAGGTTGTTGACTTCTGATAAGAGTGAAGAAAGCATGTATTTCCTCAGTTGTGGGATCAGGAACAAGGTTTTCTGTAGGAAAATGAAGTATTCTGTTAAAGTCATGTTCCGTCACCCTTATTGTTCTGCCCCCTGGCACAACAAAACTGAAGGATCTCACATTATTCTCACTTGTATCCGTGGCGGATGTGTACAACGCAGTCAGTTGATCGATACAAAGGACTACGGGAGTACTTACAGCGTATGCCACTAATGAACGTATATTCAAAAATTCTGCCCATGCACGAATTTGAGGATTCGTAATGGCTTGCAGATTTTGAAACGAGACATGATTAGTTTTGGTAATAATAAATTCCCCGGCCATTGTTTGTTCACACTTTCCAGAAAATTTAAAATTAAAAAAAAACCAAAATTAACCTTAAGTTAATTAATTAATTATTTTCTAATTAATTAACTTCTTCAAAAATTACCCCCTTTTTACCTAAATTACACAAACTCAAACAGAATTATCAAGAACCCTAATATGGTAACCTCAATATCAACAAATCAGAAATCAATTGAAAAACAATTTCTTTCTAAACTTGAACACAGTCAACAGTCCTTAGGATTTAGAAAATTCACTTTCGATAGTTTCTTCTTGAAAGGAATTAAAAACTCAAGATACTCACACTTTCACGGTTAATCAACAAGATACAGTGAAAGAACAGTAACTTTATGAAGTTTTAATCGGTAAAAAGCTTTAGAAAACTATCGATTAAGATGTTCTTGTCGTGTATCTCTCTGTAAGTATTATTCATGGCCTTTTTCTCTCTTAAGATCTGAAAGAAAATGTAGAGAAAATAACCAAGGCAGTGATTTATACTTATTGAATTGTCAGGGGTATTTTTGGTATTTCATTGTTCGATGGTTTTCAAATGTACATTCGATGGTTTTCTAGACGGGTAAAACTGTCAACTGTACTTCGATGGTTTTTGAAAAACTATCGAAGTATTTTGAAAATAAGAATATAAAACGTTTTCAGAAAAACTATCGAATGCTTTTGGCTGTGATAAACAAAAAAACTATCGAACTATATTGAAAAAGTATCGAGAATTTTAAATATTAAATAAACTAAAACTCACTTCGATGCTTTTCCATTTTGGTTTTTTTTTTTTTTTAAATCTATCGAGAATTCTAAATATTGAATTAATTGAATTCCTTCGATATATTTTAAAATTTTCTCAAAAACTATCGAGAAATGTTTTCGATAGATTTTCTTTTCCTTTTCAAAAACTATCGAAAATTAAATTCGATAGATTTATCTATGTACTTGAAAAACTATCGAATTTCCTAAATTCGATATTTTTTGCTTCTGTCTTCATTTTAAAACCTGTTCATTTTTTAAAATTTAGACCTTTTTATTTCCTGTCAAGTTTTAATTTTAATAAATCTTTTAAAATTCACCAAAATCAATTCTTAACAGAAAATTCACAATTTTCTTAGAATAAAATCAATTAAATATCATTGAGTGATATTAACCAATTGAAATCTAATCAATTATGCTGCATTAATCTACAATGTTAAAAACAAAGCAAATTAATTCAAATTAAATAAATGCTTGAATATTTAGTACAAATATTAGCACTTAAATAATTTTTAGAATTAATAACTAATTAAATGCCAGAAGATATATCATCCATAATTATGACATAAAATTAGTATAATAATCCTAACTACGAGAATTGCTCCAGAAAATAAATTCACGAGTCCTAAGGATATAACAATTCTTAAACTCATGTATTCACCAGGACTCTCTGCAGTTACTGACTTCTAATCAAAATCAATTAGAAAGATTTAACATCCCAAGTTCACCAACCAGCTTATTGAAAGTGGATTCATCAAGCGGTTTAGTAAAGATGTCTGCAATTTGATCCTCTGTGGGTACAAAGTGTAACTCCACAGTTCCATTCATGACATGCTCTCGGATAAAATGATACCTGATGTCGATGTGCTTCGTCCTCGAGTGTTGCACTGGGTTGTTTAAGATTGCTATGGCACTTTTGTTGTCGCAAAATATTGGAATCTTTGTCAACAAAAGTCCATAGTCACGGAGTTGGTTTCTCATCCACAAGATGTAACACCCCCAGATCCGGGGTTAGGAATCTAGGTTGTCACGTCACCATCCAATCATATATTACCTGTATTAACTCAATAATCCAATAAAAACACATCATAGACCCCAATCTCTTACTCACACAAGTTATAGCCTTAGAAACGTTACACGGTAACATTAGTTATTACAAACCAAATGTACTAACCAGGATCTCACACTATTAATTGCAACCTCTACATGAAGTCGCATTAATAGCTAACATAACTAAAGCCTATCCAGCTTACTTCTGTGGTATCCATCCTGAGCTGAACTATCTCAAGGGTGAATCTTCTATATCCTTTCCCTCATGATATGGAGCCAACTGACTATGTTCTCCTTGTACTGAAATATAATTTTTAAAAGCAAGAATGAGCGAAAGAATGCTCAGCAAGTTAAGTAGTTACTAATATAAAGTTTGTCCAACAATATAATAGTAGTACAAAGATCTTTCCAATATAAAGTATTCATACTTAATATAAAGTTTAGAATACCACCACAAGAACAATTCTAGTTCATAGATTTTGAAAGACACTATCCGTGACTTAGCACGATCTTTAGAAATCAACAAGTACGCAGTTTTAGATACTGCAAGATGAACAACACTAGTCCACAAGTTTTAAAAGATATCATTTGTCTTTCGTCAAAACACACTACAGTTCAAGATACTGTAGAAAGAGAACAAGATTCAACCACTGTTAACATTATCGGTAACCCAGCACCTAGGCTTTCGTTACAATGTTACAGTACAATTCCAATTGGAAGGATGGGACTATCTGGAGCACACCACGATACACGATGATCAGTCGTTGTATCGAACTCACACTTTTCTACTAGTAGATGGATGATATCCTAACACGATCATCACCCCAGCCGCATACGGTCTTTGTATCTGCTGGACTGCCCCGCAGCCTCCTACGCGAGATAGATGCTGGACTGCCCCGCAACCTCTTACGCTATATAATTTGATGGACTGTCCCACAGCCTCTTACACGTTTCCTCCTAGTCCCGGATGAACAATCAAAGAAAACTGGAGCCGGAACTTAATCCAGGTCTCCCAAGCAATTTGTACTTGTCAACACTATTCATTATTTCTGATCACCTTACTCCCTGATTGTTTGGGGAAGTAAGTCACAAGGGAAGTTGACTTGAGTCAACCGGAGTAATCACTGAGAAGGATTTGCTTCGCAAAATTTTGAATTGGGAGTAGTCGGAGTTTTCTGATATGCTTTGATTTGAAATTCGTTAGGATAGGGCAGTGATCCCAAAATATAAACTCTTTCGAGGAATTGGAAGAGTAAAATCATTGGTCGCTCCTTAAACTGGATTCCCAATTTTTGATGAGTTGGGAAGTATTTAATCGTATTTAAGAGTCTTAATAAACTCAATAAAATATTTGGGAACCCCTATTATTTTTAAATGATTTTTCTGAAGGCCAGAAAATATTTTAAATAATTAATGAAGGCCTTAAATAAATTTTAAATAAGGTTTTATGATTTTTAAATCATTTTAGAATATTATATAAATATTCGAATAATATTTAATAATTAATAAACAATTAAGGGTATTTAATAAATATTGAAATAATATTTATTAAATAATAAACAATTACTTAAACTCTTTTTAAATGAATATTCAAAATAATATTTACTCAATTAAATAAATATTCAAATAATATCTCAAACTTATTTAAATATTTATTAAACTTAAAAATATCCAAATTATATTTATTGGAATAATTTAAATAAATATAAAAGAAATAATCTGTCTCCGGCGAATCTCCCGGTTTTTATGACAGCGTACGTAAGATATCTCCGACTCCCGAATTATGTTTAAAATACGAATATACACTCTCCCCGAGAGTCCTTATACATATACACTTATATAAGGTGTCACAAAATTTCACATCGTAAGCATCAGGTATTATAATTAAAATAGTTCTTATGATTCAACAGTAATTATATCACAACCACAACAGTTTACAAATTATGTTAAATACTTAAGCTTTGGGTTTGGAAAACTTGCACAATACTTGAAACAAAGAATATATATAGATATATTTTTGAATAACCAAGTATTAAATATTTGAACATATGCCCACTCTGTTCAATAGAGTAAGGGTTAGTAAACTTGCCTGATGTTCGAGCTCTTAACTGGATGTCTCTCATCTAGTCCTGGAACATCTACCAAGACAATACATAACCTCAATTAGTCACTTGATTTACAGTTCACTTATCCTAACTAAAACTCAACTTCACCCGACTTTCACTACCTCGGGTTCACTTAACTTACGATCTTCTTTATCGTTTAATAATCCTTTCTAGTCTCGTTCTTTACACCAATACGTTCTCTTGTTAATCCTTAACAACTTTCGAGTTTTAGCCGACTCGATATTATCCTTTTTACTTAGCCAAAACGAATGGTCAAGGTAGTACCTCTAGCTTTGACTTTCCATAAAATTACTATTCCGTAACTCACACTCTAACACTTTTAATAAATCGAAAAATTGATAATTAATTACAAAACCACTTCAAGGAGCTTCTTGAGTGTTTGTAATATTTATCAAAAATATCTCGATTTGGGAAACGTGAGTTTAAATAGGTGAAACGTATTTTACAAGTCGAGTCAACTACGGACTTTTACTATTCGCACGAGTTTCAGTAAAATGGTCATAACTCATCAACCGTTAACCCTATTGACACACCGTTTTCGCGTGCACGGCCTAGAGGAGGTCTAGAATGTAATCCATCCAAAGTTGGGTTCTGGACAGGGGACCAATTTTCCCGAAATTTCAAAACAGGGCAGTAGCTTTCCAGGGTATAGCGTCATCGCGCAACTTTGGTTCCAACATTTTTATAAAATCGAAAAATTCATATTTTTACTAAATGCTTTTTGGGTTGTCTTCCTCACTGTAAAATATAGTTATCACCAGAACTTAATGAATTTATCAATTCTTTAAGGGTTCCTAATTCAGTACACAATCTAAGGCTTGTATCAGTTTTTATTTGTTGACCTCCTTACACTAAAATGACCATATCTCATAAACCATAAATCCTCTCAACATGAGCTTCATATGCATACAAACTACACAATACAATCTTGACATGTATGACCAGTGGGGTTCACAAATCATTCACTAACAATCCGAAATTTCAGTTCAAAACTGTCCTAACTGCAATTGGTCATTACGACGACTATACACATAACTACTTCCGATTTTAATGACTTTAAATCCACACACAACTCAACCAAGCCATCAATCCATCATTATAAACTCAAGTTCAGTCCATAAAATTTATGAGAACATTACCAACATCAACTCATAACAATCAACCATCAAGATTTAAGTATTTATACTCCAAACTCCTTAAACAACATGCTCTTGAACATATCTTGAAACTTAACTCATATCTTAACATAAATCAAAAGATGGATGAGGTTTATACCTTTCTTGGGCTCAAGAACACTTGTAAATAGCTTAAAGAACCTTGGTGTTGCTTGAACTAGGCTTATCATCCTCAAACTCACCAAAAGAAATCAAGAACAAAAGTTAGTATTCCCGGATTTACTATTCTGCCTTAACTTTGACCCAATATTTGAACATGTTACACTACTTGGATTGCCATGAAAATTTGAACGTACCTTGGGTATGGATTGAAGAAGCTCTGGTAAACGTTTGGTGATTTTATCATGAGTAGATATTTAATTATGAATTTTTCATCCATGGCTGTTCTTGTTTGGCAGAATGCAGAGAAATGAGATGGGGGAGAGAAAATGGGTGTTCCACTTTTTGTGTTTTGCTTTTGTGTGTATTATTGTGATGTATTAGTGTGTATATATCAGATGTTATCCAAGTCCATGCCTCTAGTTAGTAGCTAGCTAGGTTTTAGGTCATAAAGCATACTTACTTTACCTTAAAATATGGAAGCATGCTTCTTGGATACTACTCTTTCTAGTTAGTTTTTAGTACTTCTAGTTTGATTTTCTAAGTGTCTAGTTTGCATGGCTCTTGCATGTATTATTACTTGGCTTACTTATCATCCAATGCTTGTCACTTAATCTTTTATGCAAGTTCGATAATTTTTCCATAAACGCGTTTCGTCGCGTAGAGATTTCTATCGTCATCCTTAAACACTTAAATGTGTTGGTTCTCATTTAAATCCACTAAAATCCCTTGTCATGAAATTTATATCATTCCAAGATTCCAATAAGATTATCATTTAACGAATTCCTAAATATTTAGTAGAAGTGAGAATCTTCGTATTCCGACGACTTTTAAATTCTCTTATTTAATCCTTGCAACAACACTACATCCTCGGATTCTTAAATTCCATCACTTATATAATGTGGCTCAAAAATTTTCCATAAATCCGCAAAATCACTATTTATAAAGGTTTTAAAATATTACAAAAATCAGGGTTCTTACAGCCTCCCCTCCTTAAAAGGATTCCGTCCCGGAATCTAAAGAAATAACTGAGGTATCTTTCCGAGATCATAATCTCCAGTTCCCAGGTTGACCCTCCAACCCTCTGGTTCTCTCACAGCACTCTTACTAGTGCTACATTATGTTCTTTCAACGCGTTCTCTCTCTGGTCTCTGATCTCTATCAGTTGTTCAATGTAAGACAATTACGGTCGCATTACTATACGTTCATATTCTATCGCATTCCCAACATCCGTGTTGAATCTTCGTATCAAAGACACGTAAAATACATTATGGACACGTTCGAATTCGGAGGTAACACCGTTGTCTTCTTTATTTCGTTGAACTCGCGCGGTTCCCGATACCTTTTTCTTCGTGATAAGGTCCATAGGTCGGCATCCCTATGTTCGTACAATAACTACCTTTATATGAAAATTCTATCGACGATAAGTAGTCACTCTGACTGCTCCCAGAAATTCGACACACAGACGCGTACTATAACTTTAATTGTCTAGGTGTTCGCTTCCTCGATTTGCTAGCTTGCGGGCCGTAATTAGTGCTCGTGCTTGATCTCGTCGTCAACATTGTTGAAAACTCTTCCAGCATCTGGGATTCAATCTTGGGTCTCTATATGACGTAATCGTTACGACAACTCCACGTGCATCGCTATATCGTTCATATACGCATTAATAACTTTCTGATTGGAGATCTCTCGTTGATAAGTTGACTGGGTTAGTCTATCGATTATAACCCCAAGTAATCGTCATCGTTCGTCTTGATCTTTGGTAATCCTATCACGGACTTCATTGTTATAACCCATATTCTCATTTAGGAATCTTTACAGCTGTAGTAGCCTACTAGGTTTCCGCAGTTCTGCTTCCATTTTCCGCTTGTCAAGCATTCACTTAATGACTGTCAATATAATTCTTCACACTCGGTCCCCAATAATAATTCCTTAACTTCGAATCATTGTTGTACCCTCGGGTGAACACGATTTCTATAATATGGCTCCTTTCAAGATCTCATCTTTAAATTCTTAATGCTGGGGATCCGTACTCGATGAGCATATTCTCACGTTCCTTTCTCATCTCTCATATTCCTTTATTTTTCCTCGTCCTTAAATCATTTTCCTCTTCTAATATTCTTCCCTTAATGCAATTTTGCCATTTCAGTCAATTCTGACTGAATCCTAATTCCAATTAATTCATCTAGTTCTTTTCTTGAAAATAATCACTTGCAGCTCTATCTTATATTATTTGTTCAAAAAAAAAAAACTTAGTGTCTTTAACCTCTCAATACTACTTATAGTGTCGGCCACCATATTGGCCTTTCCTGGGTGGTAATGAATCTCACAATCATGATTCTAGGTCAGTTCCAACCATATTCTCTGCCTCATACTTAGCTTTCTTCGTTTGAAGATATACCTAAGGCTTTTGTGGCCTGAAAAACCATTTCCACTTTTTTTTTCATAAATTAAGTTTCTAAATTTTTCATTATGAACTTTTATCTCAGCTAACTCCAAGTCAGGTGTATGATATATTATCTCATACTTCTTAAGTTGCTTAGACACATCACTATAATTCATAAAGTCTCTTCTACCATCGGGTATTCTAACAACGGGGTTGTTACTATCTTCTGCGTCAATCCTTAAACTCTATTCATCAAGTCCATGAGGGCTCCTAACGCATTTGTTAATCCGGTGACATCATCAAAACTTGTAATGTCTATATCGGGTGTGAAATGCCCACTTTGGCGCATCATCGAGGTTGATCTTAAATTGGTGATGCTCTATCCTCAAATAGGTTCAGCCTTATGCTACCATCCTCCTTTTAAGAAACAAAACTAGTGTACTCTTAGGCGACACAATGGGTCTCGTTTCCTGCGATCGAGCGGCTAACTCTTTTCATTCAACAGGTGTAGATGGATGCGGTCTTAAATACTGACGCAATCTCCCACTACTACATCAATGACAAGTTTCATACCTCGATCAGGTGGTGGTTCCTGTAGATCATAAAATTATGTCCTTATATTTATTTAATACTAGGATATCCTTTATACTTGGTATCTCCCTATTTGTACCCAATCACATGTGTTAACATGGTTTGCATCCTTTCCACAACAGTCTCTTTGCTTGTATTACCGTAGTAACTTCGTATTTGCTCACATCCTAAAAGGGCAACTCTCCCTTACTGGCCAATCTAAATTTATTATTCTTATCTCCTTAGTCGATTTGTGCATCACATTTGATCCATCAGTTCAATTCTCGATCTACATCGAATTCTCTCTCTTGAAATGAATCAAATCTACATATATTGTATGCCTTCAAACCTCAATTTCACGTTGCGGTCAACACGATTTCCCAAAATAATTTTCATTATTCCTGTTGTTAAGGTTCCCTATAATTTCAATATTTGTGGCCTCCTCAATAGCCTTCAACTCTATTTTCTGCATATCCATTATTTTCTCTTCCATTTGCTTTCATTACTATTACGTTCTCTTCACGAACCATTGTAATATAATTAGTCATCTCGAACGCTTCGTCATTCTGAATTCTCCACATATAGAACAAACCTCGACAGTTTTCGTAAACTACGATTTATAATTTGTCATACTCCTCTCTTTATATTTAGCTCTAAAACCTCAACATTATCTCTTCTGTAAATGCTAAGTAAAATACTTGCATGGTACTAAAAATATTTTGAGCAGCAGAAAGTCCATAAAGGAACTTCACAGGAATTCGGGTGATTTAGCAATTAGCTAAACAAAATTTGACAGCTCAACTCATTTAGGACATAACAACTAGCTAGGACAATTAGCTAGGCTTTCATCATGGCGTTAAAATTTCAACTAGTCAGAGCAATTGCTAGTCGTTCAGAATGACATAATCCACTAGTCAGTTTCAAGCTGCTAGTGTAAAATCCCAACAACGTAGCCACTGAAGGAAACTTTGGGCTACTCGGATAACAAGTTGAAGGGAGTAAATAAATGCTCTTGGTATCGGAACAATCGATAACCTCTTATCAAATATTTGTCAGGAGTGCAACGGTCCACCCAAAGGGGTCTCCGTACATATACTTTATCAAATTCTTTAATAGAATTGAATTTAGAACACCAATATCAAATTGATATCCTTTCGATGATTTCGACGTCTGAAGTACAAATCTCATCTTGAATAGAAGAAATAAATTAACAAGGATTCTCCGAACAATAGATCATCCATGCTTTAACGAATAGTTGAATATTTATGAACTCGAGTGAGGAGTCCAAGTATGAAGGAAGGAATCGAATATTGAATAATCATCGAAGAATATTCGTCAAACAATTAAAGATAAATTAATTGAATATTCCTTGAATGAATAGAATTATTAGAAATAACCATTCCTTGAATAAAAGTGGCGTAAAAGTCGAAGGCGGTTAGAATCAACTACATATCAGTTGCCTCTCGAGTACGAATGATGTACCTTGAGACATGAAAACAAGGACGTGTTCTCCAATCCTTGAGTCAACACGAAGGTTGATAACAAATAAAAGTGAAAGAACACCAAGCAATACAAGTATCAAGTTTATCTTTAAAATATGACACAATGGAACCTTTATGAATCAAAAGTAGAAGAAAAGACAAAGGTTCAGAATTTGCATTCATAGGAATTAAAATATGGATTTGGAAGGCTAGACTAATAATAATTTCCTCTTCTGGTCATCTTGGAGCACGAACAAGGCACTCCGACAAGTAATGACAACTTAAATACACATACTCCACCTTAAAGGTAATAAGAGGAGAAGAATGAAAGAAATAAAAGAAATACAAGACTAATTCAGTTGTTGATTACTTCCCAAGTTGAAGTAGGAAGTAACAAGGGTTACCTGACATAACTATTCAAGGTAACACAAGATGTGAACAATTTTAGATTGAGTAATGCACCAGCAAGTAGATACCAAAGCAAGTCAATGATCATCCGTCAGTTCTAACATCACCGGTAAGAGGATTATCTCATCTTTACGCTTTCATAACATATGATACTAACTAAATAGTTCCTCAAAATTATACCAAACTCCCTTAATAGATTGGGGGTTCATAAACATATCCGCCATTTCCTTACAGTCATCCAAGATTAGTGCCTCAAATGGTCGAGTAAATATGTCGACAAAAGATGAAGGTCTACTAGTTGCGTTATGAACATAGTCTCTAACAAGAGTTGTATCGAAAGAATCCAACTCTATACACGCTGACCTCCTTTCCGGTGGGTTCTGAGATCGCCGTATCGCTTGTTGTAATTGTACGCAATCTGCATCAAAGTCATGCCATCTATTCACAATGTTCCCGACCTCTTATTTGAGCTATCTCGTCTTACGGTATGAAGCATACGCATGACGTCGTCTACCGCGCTCGTCTTACGATAACGTTCTCGTAATACACATACGCAAAAGCTTCCTCAAGGGCAACGATAACCCCCAATGGTCTAGTAGAGACTATCTCTTATGGAATCACTGTTCTTGGGGTATTGAAACCTCATAGACAAAACAACGTCTTTAGATAGTCCAGGTCTCTAAGTAACCTTAATCGCGTAAAGAATTTTAAACGCCTTGGTCCCCACACTTGCTGCCCCCTTGTGGCAATTATGAAGGCTACGGGTAACAAGGCCCGCGCCTGTCCAATCATCCAATATTACTGGCAATACCGCCTCTAGCTCAACTATTCTTGAGACTCTGCTTCGCGCTCTATAACAATGTCCTGACAAATCATGTACGTTTCTAGCCTCTTTCCTCATTATTCCGATGCTCTCCAAAGATTCTATCGGTCATAATATAAGACCTCAAGTAAATATTCCACTCTTAGCTTACTCAATGGTACTACATTCGGTAGTCCAATAACGAACTCTATATGAGCTCTCACGTTACTCTCTTACTTAGATATAACTCTTAACACTCCCGTCTCTAAGTACTATAACTTATGCTCTGATACCATTTCTGTAACACCCCCAGATCCGGGGTTAGGAGTCTAGGTTGTCACGTCACCATCCAATCATATATTACATGTATTAACTCAATAATCCAATAAAAACACATCATAGACCCCAATCTCTTACTCACACAAGTTATAGCCTTAGAAACGTTACACGGTAACATTAGTTATTACAAACCAAATGTACTAACCAGGATCTCACACTATTAATTGCAACCTCTACATGAAGTCGCATTAATAGCTAACATAACTAAAGCCTATCCAGCTTACTTCTGTGGTATCCATCCTGAGCTGAACTATCTCAAGGGTGAATCTTCTATATCCTTTCCCTCATGATATGGAGCCAAAGAATGAGCGAAAGAATGCTCAGCAAGTTAAGTAGTTACTAATATAAAGTTTGTCCAATAATATAATAGTAGTACAAAGATCTTTCCAATATAAAGTATTCATACTTAATATAAAGTTTAGAATACCACCACAAGAACAATTCTAGTTCATAGATTTTGAAAGACACTATCCGTGACTTAGCACGATCTTTAGAAATCAACAAGTACGCAGTTCTAGATATTGCAAGATGAACAACACTAGTCCACTTTTAAAAGATATCATTTGTCTTTCGTCAAAACACACTACAGTTCAAGATACTGTAGAAAGAGAACAAGATTCAACCACTGTTAAAATTATCGGTAACCCAACACCTAGGCTTTCGTTACAATGTTACAGTACAATTCCAATTGGAAGGATGGGACTATCTGGAGCACACCACGATACACGATGATCAGTCGTTGTATCGAACTCACACTTTTCTACTAGTAGATGGATGATATCCTAACACGATCATCACCCCAGCCGCATACGGGCTTTGTATCTGCTGGACTGACCCGCAGCCTCCTACGCGAGATAGATGCTGGACTGCCCCGCAGCCTCTTACGCTATATAATTTGATGGACTGTCCCACAGCCTCTTACACGTTTCCTCCTAGTCCCGGATGAACAATCAAAGAAAACTGGAGCCGGAACTTAATCCAGGTCTCCCAAGCAATTTGTACTTGTCAACACTATTCATTATTTCTGATCACCTTACTCCCTGATTGTTTGGGGAAGTAAGTCACAAGGGAAGTTGACTTGAGTCAACCAGAGTAATCACTGAGAAGGATTTGCTTCGCAAAATTTTGAATTGGGAGTAGTCGGAGTTTTCTGATATGCTTTGATTTGAAATTCGTTAGGATAGGGCAGTGATCCCAAAACATAAACTCTTTCGAGGAATTGGAAGAGTAAAATCATTGGTCGCTCCTTAAACTGGATTCCCAATTTTTGATGAGTTAGGAAGTATTTAATCGTATTTAAGAGTCTTAATAAACTCAATAAAATATTTGGGAACCCCTACTATTTTTAAATGATTTTTCTGAAGGCTAGAAAATATTTTAAATAATTAATGAAGGCCTTAAATAAATTTTAAATAAGGTTTTATGATTTTTAAATCATTTTAGAATATTATATAAATATTCGAATAATATTTAATAATTAATAAACAATTAAGGGTATTTAATAAATATTGAAATAATATTTATTAAATAATAAACAATTACTTAAACTCTTTTTAAATGAATATTCAAAATAATATTCACTCAATTAAATAAATATTCAAATAATATCTCAAACATTATTTAAATATTTATTAAACTTAAAAATATCCAAATTATATTTATTGGAATATTTTAAATAAATATAAAAGAAATAATCTGTCTCCGGCGAATCTCCGGGTTTTTATGACAGCGTACGTAAGATATCTCCGACTCCCGAATTATGTTTAAAATACGAATATACACTCACCCCGAGAGTCCTTATACATATACACTTATATAAGGTGTCACAAAATTTCACATCGTAAACATCGTAAGCATCAGGTATTATAATTAAAACAGTTCGTATGATTCAACAGTAATTATATCACAACCACAACAGTTTACAAATTATGTTAAATACTTAAGCTTTGGATTTGGAAAACTTGCACAATACTTGAAACAAAGAATATATATAGATATATTTTTGAATAACCAAGTATTAAATATTTGAACATATGCCCACTCTGTTCAATAGAGTAAGGGTTAGTAAACTTGCCTGATGTTCGAGCTCTTAACTGGATGTCTCTCATCTAGTCCTGGAACATCTACCAAGACAATACATAACCTCAATTAGTCACTTGATTTACAGTTCACTTATCCTAACTAAAACTCAACTTCACCCGACTTTCACTACCTCGGGTTCACTTAACTTACGATCTTCTTTATCGTTTAATAATCCTTTCTAGTCTCGTTCTTTACACCAATACGTTCTCTTGTTAATCCTTAACAACTTTCGAGTTTTAGCCGACTCGATATTATCCTTTTTACTTAGCCAAAACGAATGGTCAAGGTAGTACCTCTAGCTTTGACTTTCCATAAAATTACTATTCCGCAACTCACACTCTAACACTTTTAATAAATCGAAAAATTGATAATTAATTACGAAACCACTTCAAGGAGCTTCTTGAGTGTTTGTAATATTTATCAAAAATATCTCGATTTGGGAAACGTGAGTTTAAATAGGTGAAACGTATTTTACAAGTCGAGTCAACTACGGACTTTTACTATTCGCACGAGTTTCAGTAAAATGGTCATAACTCATCAACCGTTAACCCTATTGACACACCGTTTTCGCGTGCACGGCCTAGAGGAGGTCTAGAATGTAATCCATCCAAAGTTGGGTTCTGGACAGGGGACCAATTTTCCCGAAATTTCAAAACAGGGCAGTAGCTTTCCAGGGTATAGCGTCATCGCGCAACTTTGGTTCCAACATTTTTATAAAATCGAAAAATTCATATTTTTACTAAATTCTTTTTGGGTTGTCTTCCTCACTGTAAACTATAGTTATCACCAGAACTTAATGAATTTATCAATTCTTTAAGGGTTCATAATTCAGTACACAATCTAAGGCTTGTATCAGTTTTTATTTGTTGACCTCCTTACACTAAAATGACCATATCTCATAAACCATAAATCCTCTCAACATGAGCTTCATATGCATACAAACTACACAATACAATCTTGACATGTATGACCAGTGGGGTTCACAAATCATTCACTAACAATCCGAAATTTCAGTTCAAAACTGTCCTAACTGCAATTGGTCATTACGACGACTATACACATAACTACTTCCGATTTTAATGACTTTAAATCCACACACAACTCAACCAAGCCATCAATCCATCATTATAAACTCAAGTTCAGTCCATAAAATTTATGAGAACATTACCAACATCAACTCATAACAATCAACCATCAAGATTTAAGTATTTATACTCCAAACTCCTTAAACAACATGCTCTTGAACATATCTTGAAACTTAACTCATATCTTAACATAAATCAAAAGATGGATGAGGTTTATACCTTTCTTGGGCTCAAGAACACTTGTAAATAGCTTAAAGAACCTTGGTGTTGCTTGAACTAGGCTTATCATCCTCAAACTCACCAAAAGAAATCAAGAACAAAAGTTAGTATTCCCGGATTTACTATTCTGCCTTAACTTTGACCCAATATTTGAACATGTTACACTACTTGGATTGCCATGAAAATTTGAACGTACCTTGGGTATGGATTGAAGAAGCTCTGGTAAACGTTTGGTGATTTTATCATGAGTAGATATTTAATTATGAATTTTTCATCCATGGCTGTTCTTGTTTGGCAGAATGCAGAGAAATGAGATGGGGGAGAGAAAATGGGTGTTCCACTTTTTGTGTTTTGCTTTTGTGTGTATTATTGTGATGTATTAGTGTGTATATATCAGATGTTATCCAAGTCCATGCCTCTAGTTAGTAGCTAGCTAGGTTTTAGGTCATAAAGCATACTTACTTTACCTTAAAATATGGAAGCATGCTTCTTGGATACTACTCTTTCTAGTTAGTTTTTAGTACTTCTAGTTTGATTTTCTAAGTGTCTAGTTTGCATGGCTCTTGCATGTATTATTACTTGGCTTACTTATCATCCAATGCTTGTCACTTAATCTTTTATGCAAGTTCGATAATTTTTCCATAAACGCGTTTCGTCGCGTAGAGATTTCTATCGTCATCCTTAAACACTTAAATGTGTTGGTTCTCATTTAAATCCACTAAAATCCCTTGTCATGAAATTTATATCATTCCAAGATTCCAATAAGATTATCATTTAACGAATTCCTAAATATTTAGTAGAAGTGAGAATCTTCGTATTCCGACGACTTTTAAATTCTCTTATTTAATCCTTGCAACAACACTACATCCTCGGATTCTTAAATTCCATCACTTATATAATGTGGCTCAAAAATTTTCCATAAATCCGCAAAATCACTATTTATAAAGGTTTTAAAATATTACAAAAATCAGGGTTCTTACACAAGATCTGAGCACAACAGCTACCAGCAGCAATGTATTCAGCCTCAGCTGTTGATGTGGACACTGAATGCTGCTTCTTGCTATGCCAGGAAACTAACCTTCTTCCAAGAAACTGACAGCTTCCTGAAGTACTCTTCCGATCAATCTTACAACCTGCAAAATCAGAGTCTGTGTATCCAATAAGATCAAATCCTGTATCTTTAGGGTACCAAATTCCAAGATTTGGGGTCCCCTTAAGATATCTAAATATTCGCTTAACAACTATTAGATGAGATTCTTTAGGATCAGACTGAAATCTAGCACACAAGCATGTTGCAAACATTATATCTGGTCTACTTGCAGTGAGATAAAGTAATGAGCCTATCATACCTCTGTAGCCTGTGATGTCAACCTTCTTACCAGTTTCATCCTTATCAAGCTTAGTGGCAGTTGGCATAGGAGTCTTTGCTGTAGATGAGTCTTCCATTTGATACTTCTTAAGAAGATCCTTGATGTACTTGGACTGACAAATGAATATACCAGCTTGTTTTTGGTATACTTGCAATCCAAGAAAGAATGACAATTCACCCATCATGCTCATTTCATAACGACTCTGCATTAACTTAGCAAATCTCTTGCATAGATCATCATTAGTAGAAGCAAATATTATGTCATCAACATATACTTGCACCAATATCAAATCATTTTTATGCTTTTTGACAAAGAGAGTTTTGTCTACAACACCTCTTGTAAAATCATTTTCAAGTAAGAATTCAGAGAGAGTGTCATACCATGTCCTCGGAGCTTGTTTGAGTCCATAGAGAGCTTTGAATAGAAAGTACACAAAGTCTGCCAGTTTTGAATCCTCAAAACCTGGAGGTTGTTCCACATACACTTCTTCTTCTAACTCCCCGTTCAGAAAAGCACTCTTCACATCCATTTGATATACCTTGTAATTGGAATGTGCAGCAAATGCCAGAAACATTCTGATGGCCTCAAGTCTTGCTACTGGTGCATAGGTTTCATCATAATCTATACCCTCTTCTTGAGAGTAACCTTTAGCAACCAGTCTGGCTTTGTTTCTCGTTACAATGCCATCTTCGTCCAACTTATTTCTGAATACCCATCGTGTTCCAATAACAGATTTTCCCTTAGGCCTGGGTACCAGCTTCCAAACTTTCTGCCTTTCAAACTGATTGAGTTCTTCTTGCATAGCAATCACCCAATCTGGATCATCTAGAGCATCTTCAACTTTCTTAGGTTCTGTTTCTGAAAGAAACCCAGAATAGTGACATTCATTTTGTGATGTTCTCCTAGTTCTCACTCCTGTGTCCGGATCACCAATGATCAAGTGAAAGGGATGATCTCTATTCCATACCCTTTGTCTTGGCAGATGCGATCTTGATGATTCTCCTTGTTCTAGATGTTGTGGAGTGTGACTAGTTGATCCTTCTCCTGCTCCCCCTGAGTTGTTGACGGGTTGATCTGTTGATTCTGAAGACTGACTAGTGGATCCTGTATGTTGAGGATTTCCACTTAGGTCACCACTTTGTCCAGAATCATTATCATTATGATTATTATTAATGACTGTAACAACTTCAGGTACTTCTTCATTGTCAGAGAGATCTCCTGATAGATTTTCAAATACCAAGGATTCAGAGTTCTCTCCAGTTTGCAGGCCTGGTCTTTTAGTGTCGTCAAATGTTACATTAAAGCTTTCCAACACCTTCTTATCTTCAATCACATATACCCTGAAAGCCTTAGATTCCAGAGAATAGCCCAGAAAAATGCCTTCATCTGCTTTGGCATCAAACTTGCCAAGATGTTCTCCATCTTTAAGTACAAAGCACTTTGCACCAAACACATGAAAGTACTTCAGTGTTGGCTTCTTGTTGGCCATTAACTCATACGGAGTCTTTTCATGATCTTTGTTGATCAGGGTTCGATTCTGAGTGTAGCAAGCTGTATTCACTGCTTCAGCCCAAAAGTAAGTGGGAAGTTTTGATTCACTCAACATGGTCCTTGCTGCTTCAACCAAGGTCCTGTTCTTCCTTTCCACTACTCCATTCTGTTGAGGAGTTCTTGGTGCTGAAAACTGTCTTGATATTCCTTTCTCTGAGCAGAAATCATTTAGAACTGCATTCTTGAATTCAGTTCCATTGTCTGATCTGATTGTCCGCACAGGTAGCTTATCTTCCACTTCTATCTTCTTGATGTGATCAATGATTAGTTATGTTGCTTCATCCTTTGTTTGTATGAACAACACCCACGTGTACTTGGAGTAGTCATCCACCATCACCAATGCATATCTGTTTCTTGAAAGTGACATAACATTAACTGGACCAAATAAATCCATATGAATCAGCTGTAATGGTTCAGTAATGCTTGTCATTCCTTTGCTTCTATGTGATGCTTTCTTCGACTTCCCTTTTTCACATGCTTCACATAGTCCCTCCTGATTGAATTCCATCAGGGGCAACCCTCTCACTAACTCTCTCTTTACCAAAGAGTTCATAGTTTTGAAGTTCAAATGTGAGAGCTTCTTGTGCCATAGCCAACTTTGTTCTGAAGATGCCTTTGAATAGAAACATGTAACTTCTCCTTCACTGGTAGAACTTAAGTCAGCTATAAACAAATTCCCTTTTCTCACTCCCAGTAGAGTAAGCTTCTCATCCTTCCTGTTGGTGATCAAGCACTTGTCCTTTCTGAAATCTACATTGTAGCCTTTATCACAGAATTGACTGATACTTAGAAGATTGTGCTTTAATCCTTCAACAAGAGAGATGTTTTCAATGATGACATTTCCAGCTTTCAATTTACCATATCCCGTAGTGAATCCTTTGCTGTCATCTCCAAAGGTTACAATCGGGCCGGTCTTCTTAACCACCTCTGTAAGCAGGGACTCTTCACCTGTCATGTGTCTAGAACAACCACTATCCAGAATCCACACAACCTTTGAGCTTTTAACCTTACCCTGCAATCACAGATTGATTAAGCGGACTTTGGTACCCAAAATTGTTTGGGTCCTGAAGGTTTAGATGATTTAACAGGAGTAACATTCAATTTAGTCTTACCCTGTTTGATATTCATAGTATATGTGGATTTAACATTATCAGTGCTATTGCTATTATCAGACATCAACTTAAAATAAGCATGCATGATGTTGTACTTACATAGCAAACACTCTTTCTTTCCACAGGGTTCATGATTATCAGGCATGTCAGACATGTTATGCATTTCAGAAGCATTAGCAGTTTCTACTTTAACCTTTTTACATGCATGTGTAAGGTGTCCAGCAGAATTACAAATAGAACATAACTTCCTAGATGCAATGGGAGAAGATGGAACCAATTCCTGATTAACAATCTTTTTCCTCCCATTCCTGTTCTTTTTAACATTACTAACTAAGGAACCTACTTCAGTTTTAGGTAAATCAGGTTTAGGTAATTCATTTTTTACTGATTTCCTAGGCAACTTAGTCTTTACCTCTTTTTCCTTCAATAAATCCTCCTCAAGCAATTCTTGTCTAATGAAAAGGTCATCCTCATGAAAGAGTGGTGGAAACGGCTTAACAAAAACTGGACAATCAACATTCTTAAGAACATGTGGAGTATTCCTTTTGACAACTGAAGATGTCACAGGTAATTCCACAATCTTCTTACCAGCTTTCTTGTTATAGTCAAATCCTATAGCAGTTTTATTCTCTATGGCCTGAGTATCAATGATTTCCCTAGCCACTAGAGCGGAATTCTTAAAAGCATTCAGCTTCAAATCTAGATCTGAAATCTGCTTCCTGAGGATAGTCTCTATCTCATCATTACACTTGACATTGTTCTCTAAGTACGCATTCTTTTGCTTAAGATCTTCTAATGTTACAGCTACAAGCTCTAGTTCTTCATTTTTAGATTCTAGCTTTTTAATCTTAAGAACTAGTTTAGCATTTTCCATTTCTGATGCTAGCATGCTTGTGTGTACATTAAACAATTCTACACTAAGATCTTGCACAGTTTTCTTGTACTCAGAATTAGACATATCAATTGTAGTTAAGATAGGTACCTGAGATGATTGTGGTGATTCCTCTGAAGAGTCAACCATTAGAGCAACATTTACATATTCCTCCTCTTCATCCGAATCAGTATCATCCCAGTGCTTTCCCTCTGCTATGTAAGCTTTCCCTTTCTGCTTTCCAGAGAATGCCTCCAATTGCTGTTTAAGCTTGGAATTCTCCTTCTTCAACTCATCATAAGAATCCTTCTTTCCATAGACATCTTTCATGTCTCTTGCTTGACGAGGCTTCCGGCATTCAGTGGCGAAATGCCCTAACTCATTGAAGTTGTAGCATCTTGATTTGCTTCTATCAATCATGCCAGTCTTGTAGCCTCCCTTAAAGCCTGTACTAGGTGTATAATTGCTCTTTTGGAATCTGTTGGTTGAGCCCTTGAACTTGTACTTAGGGTTTCTTTTGAAACGAATATGACTAAACTTTGCAGCTAAGTACGCCATGGTTTTGTCTTCCATTTGCTCAAGCTCTTCTAGGGTGTATTAATCACTTTCATCAACACCCAGATTCACAGAATCCATTTCTGCTTCTATTATCACCTCCTTTCTAGCTCTAGGGGTTTGAACCTGAATCTCAGAAGTTATTGGTTCATCCACTACAAGTGCTGCTGATCTCACAAGTGCATTGTGCTTGCTGTCCACTGTCCCTGATCCGTAGATTATCACCCTTTGTTCCTGTTCCATCTCATAGGTCTTCAACTTACCATAGATCATCTCTAGTGGCATCTTTGTGAAGTCAATTCTTTCCCTAATGGATGATGACTTGTGTTCTACATGATGGGGCAGCGTCATCATGAACTTCCTGTTCGATTCTCTCAGTGGATAGGTCTTTCCTTTCATTGCCAATTCATTGAGGAGCTTAGTATACTTCTCAAAGACCTGAGTTATACTTTCTCCTGGCAGGGACCTAAACGCTTCATATTGAGAAGTCAGAATGTCCAATCTGTTATCCTGAACGTCTTCAGTTCCTTCCATTATTAAGTTAATGGTATCCCACATATGTTTCCCGCTTGTACAGTTCATCAACTGATAGCTCATTTCCTTGTCTGCGGAGTCCGCCAATATCAACATTAAACGGTGTCCAATCGAATCAGTTCTTTGTCAGAATCTGTAAATTCACTTATATCCTTAGGTTGGGTGCCTGAAGGAATCCTGCTACCATCAGGAGCTGTAGATTCACTAACTGGTTTCATTGGTACAAATGGTCCATTTTCTAATATGCCAATATACAACGGATTAGATGCCTTGATAAATAACAGCATCTTCATCTTCCACAAACCGAAATCATCTCTAGTGAACGGGGGAACTTTAATACCAGCGGTTGTCTTTGGAGCACTCATGGTTTCTGAAAATTTCAAATTGTTTAAAATTCAAGAAATTCCAATTAAATGAAAAATTTTGAAAGTTAAAAAATTTGCTTCGAATTTTCACGCTACGTTTGATTTTGGTCTCATTCACCGGATCTGATTTGTATATCAATCAAGTAGCTCTGATACCAATTGTTAGGTCCAAAGTATCGTAGAAGGGGGGTTGAATACGATACTCACAAATAATTTAATTTCGTTCATGGATTAATCTTTCAGTTCTATAACGAAATCAAACACACCAAACCAAATCAAGTTTCGGGGAATATATCTTTTTATAAATATAAACCTCGAGGGGTGCTACAATTTCTAATCCGTAGATTAACGTCAATGAGTTTAAGGTTACACAAAAACAAAACAATGATCAAGTTCTGAGCACTATTAATTTCTCTGATAATTTTCTCCGGCTCTTCTCTCTCTCAGTAATGTCTCTGTGTTGAAATCCTTAACTGAAGAAGACACATTCTTCACTCTGTATTAACTGCAGACTTAAATTGAAAACCATCGAACTTAGATTGTAGAAACAATCCTGGCCGTTGGATCTTCAAAATCAACCTGACAACAAGAATACTTTTCACCTGCTCCTTAATAAAAAACCATCGAATGAATTAAGTTAATTCACCATTCGATAGTTTTTTAATTAAAACTATCGAATACCAAATTAACTTAACTTGGTTTTCAATGAATCACTTTTTATATCATTCGATAGTTTTCTAAAAAAGAAAAACTATCGAATCACTTTTTCTTGTCTTTTATCCATTAATGATTCCACTGAGCTCCTGGGTGTTTAAGTAATAGACTGTATCAATTTCTTCCGAGACGATAAAACAACTTGATCTTTTCAGTGCTGTCACCTAGTGCAACTGGTCTGGTTCACAGATGAATAACACTTGATCAATTCTTATTTTATGTCTTCAATATAGTGCTGCTGATAAGTCCCTTGTCGTTCTGGTTGCTTCATCACTGGAATCCCGTGGTACTGAACCCTAAATCATTCACATACTTCTGTCGTCTTGAAAGTCTTGTTTCTTTTGCTGTCACTGAGGCTTGAACATTTTCATGAACTTCTTTCCGTGACCTGTTTACGGACTTCAAGAATACATAACGTATTTTGATTTTTTGAGTTTACCTTTTCTTCTTTGATTCTGGATTCCTGTGCTTCTGTTAATATTATTGTCTGTCTTGTCCTTTGTTGAGTTGTAGTTATCTCTTTTACATCTTATGTTACATTATGCTTTACAATCTCCCCCTATTTGATTGGATAGAGTTCGACAAGCAAATACTTCGAGGATAACTCAACTAACTAAGGAAACATAAAACTACTTAAAGTAAGACAGCGTAATAATATTAATGCATTCTGGATCAGATATATATACATTTCCAGATTTCATAAATCAAAAAACAATTAAACTTTATACAATGAAGTTGCTCCTCTAGTCTGAGCTGATAGTTCTCTTGTTCTTTGCTTCAACATTCAGTCCATTCCAATCTCACCTTCTTCAATCATTGGATCGGAGTTAGCAGCTTGATAATCAATCACTGATAGATAGTGCAGTGGTTCTCCAGGTTTAAGGATTGCTCCTTGGATGTGTCTTCCAATATATTCAACCTCGTGACCCACTCCAGCCCATAACCATGCAATGTTAACATCTTTCTTGTTTAGCTTTGGCATGTTTGGCAGTCTGGTATGCACTTCCAATCCTCTTTCCACTCTTTTCCTATAGTAAGGAACATTCTCCATTAGAAATCTTCTAAGAGTGTCTGCTGCTTTGTCCTTCTCCGTTGATGAGAATCCAGTGGATCTAAGATACTTCTCAACTGAGATTAGATAGTTGCTTGGGTAGTCCCTCAGTTTGTCCTCAGCCAAATAGCAGATTCTGAACAAGTCATTCGTCATGAATCTAACCATTGGAGGATCTTCAGTAATCTCTGGACTGACTTTCATCACGATCTCCTTAACATGCTCACGGAGCAGTTCATTTAGCCTTGTAGTTCTTTGGATCTTGATGAGTATAGCCTGCAATTCTGTATATGTCCTCTGTTCTAAAAACTTAGTGGAAATCACAAATGTACCTTTCTCCAGAAAACTGATTAATAAGCTCCAGGCACCATTTGCTTTAACCCCAGCATTCAGACAAATTATAGAGCTTCTCAGTGCTTTAAAGTAAGTCTGATCTTCAAGATTAGCACTTCTGATGTCTTGAATAATAACTTCCACCTCAGCATTGTCGTTGACTTCTAATCCGTCTTCAACTCCGCAAAAGGTTTTATAAGCCATTTCCCATTCAGTACCATCTTTCTTTGCCAGATCTATAATCTTCTTCTTCCTCACTTCATTATACACCTTCATTCTCTTTAGCTTTTCGCTTCTCAGAATTGTTTGCTGTTTCTCTTTCTCAGCTTGCCTGGCATCTATTGCAGCTCTCTGAGCTCTTATTGCTTCCAAGGCAGCTTCTTCTTCAGGTGATAGAGAATTTGCTTCTTCCATATCATCATCCAAGATAGGATGTTCTATTGGCTCTGGATAATATGGCTCATGCTCCTCTTGAATAGGTTGCTCATGCATGACCTCAAATTCCTCTTCACTTTCCTTGTCTTCCTCTACAAGATCCTCAATCCAGTACTGTCTGATTGGAATAGCCTCAACAGTCTCCCAAACTCCCCATTTATCCTTCACCCCTTCTCCAACTTTCTCCCCCTTAGTTGAGGAATCCTCGATAAAAGCATCCTCAGCATAAAAGATATTAGAAGGGTCAGGTTGCTGATAGGAAGAACCAGGTTGTCCAGATTGTTGGTTCTTTAGCATACTCCATATAGACTGTACTCCGTCACCTTGATTCTCCAAGAAATCCATAAGCTGCTTATTAAACTCATTTATAGAAGCTAGCGACATGTCAATGTTCTCCAATCTTGAGTTGGTAGTCTTTTCCATGTGATCCAGCCTCTTGTTTAGCTTAGACTCCACTCGTGAAAGGGTATTCATTGCATCTTTTACCCGCGCTTGACCATCCCGGATAACCAGAACGTCTTATTTCAAAGCTTCATGTCCTTGAGACAGTGCAGTTACTTCATTCATGAATCCATCTTTAAGTTCCCTGACGTCCATCCTCAGCTTGACTAGTTCTTCCATAGCTTCCTTCTTTAAGGAGTCCACTGCCTGCTTCGTACCTGTTATAGTGCCAGATGCACTGCCAATGATCCTGAATGTTCTTCTGGAATCAGCTGCAGCCAAGTCAACTTTCTCTTGAATAGACTTTAAAGAAACATTGTCTTGACTGGAGGAGATCCCTTGGTCAAAGGAAGGTCGCAGTGGAACCTTGAAAAGTGGATTTCCTTCTTTGTCTCGAACTGTCATCTCCTTGAGGGAAGATTGAACTTGTAGCTCTCTTTCTGTTGGTAACAGCAGATCATTAATATTAGGTAGGTTTAGGGTGTCACTCCTCACATTTGGCTCTGGGTGTACACTCAACGTTTCTGTCGGTGTTTGAATCATTTTTCCTTTCTCACTCAGGCCAGGTGTAAGTGTTTTTGTTTCACTCAAATCCTTTGTGCTGATTGTACCTACAGAAGAGATCACCGTAGCCGTCCTTAAGGAGGTCACCGGTGGTGCAATGGGGCTTCGCAAGTCCCCGTCCTTGGATAAACCAAGTTGCTGATCATCCTTAGATGATATATCCTTTGAAGGATCTAGAGTTAGAATCTCTAGGGGGTTAGAAACAGGCTCTTTTAACAGCAGAGATCCTGAATCTTCCCCGTGAGTCTGTAAAGACTTCACCTCAGTTGACTCCTCAATAGTAATTGATTCACTGTCAACGAGTTGCCGATCTGCACCTACGTCAGACCCTTTACCCGCAGGATCCAGATATGTTCCATCCGGGGAGGTAGACAATGACCTTTTAGATTGTGCATTTAGGTCAAAGCCTTCTCTCGACGTCTGTGAAGACCCTTGGTTCTTAGAACCTTCAACCAGTGAACCTGACCGTAATATGGTCGGAACACCAGTTGCTTCCGTCAATTCTTCCTTACTTGATTGAGCTATTGGTTCAGATATTGCTTTCGTTAGCGTAGCCCAATCAGCATCAGAAAAATCAGTAAAGGGCGCTTTGGATGAGAGAAATGAAGTATCAACAGTTGCCTCGGTTTCTGTTCTTCTCCTTTTAGAGGAAGGCAGAGCTGTTGTTGAAGGGTGTATCTCCTTATGTGGTGCTGCTTTGGCACTATCTCCCTCTACACTCATGGATGGTTCTTTAATGGGTATAGTAGGGGAAAGAGGTTCGTTTATGTTTTCATTTGGCTCTTCCAAAGGCTCTTCGACCGTGGTTAGAGGTTGTGGGTTTGCAACCTCCTGGTCAGGAATGGCCACTAAGGGCTCTGGATCAACATCCATTGGTACAGGTGCCATTACAGGTTCAGGTTGTGGAATATTACCTTGATTTACCTGTTCCCCTGGGGGTAGAAGTGGTAGGGGCACCGTTCTTAGATATTCAGTGAGAACAGTGGGTACCCCTGGAAGATAGTTGTTCTTCCTAATGAGAGCGGTTATGGCATTGCTCTTCATTCTCATGCACTCCTGGTTGGCCTCACCTTCAAAGATCTCCCGTTCATCATCTGTTAAGATATCATTGAGAATTAGCTGTAGGAACCTAGGATAGAAACAGAGCACATCTTCATTTATGCCTGTTCTTTCATCCAGTGGTCCCATGCACATAATTACTTGATCAATCACTATCCGTCCTATGTTAATATGCCTGTTGTTTGCAATGGCAAACCCTATCTTTTGAAGGAATAAGGGAATGCCATGCAGATTTGTTAGCTTGGCAGTAAAAACATGTATCAGGGTATGAAAGAAAAAATTTCATGGCTTTGGAAGGTAATGCTTTAGGAACTCTCCCACCAAGAAGTTAGGTTGTTGACTTCTGATAAGAGTGAAGAAAGCATGTATTTCCTCAGTTGTGGGATCAGGAACAAGGTTTTCTGTAGGAAAATGAAGTATTCTGTTAAAGTCATGTTCCGTCACCCTTATTGTTCTGCCCCCTGGCACAACAAAACTGAAGGATCTCACATTATTCTCACTTGTATCCGTGGCGGATGTGTACAACGCAGTCAGTTGATCGATACAAAGGACTACGGGAGTACTTACAGCGTATGCCACTAATGAACGTATATTCAAAAATTCTGCCCATGCACGAATTTGAGGATTCGTAATGGCTTGCAGATTTTGAAACGAGACATGATTAGTTTTGGTAATAATAAATTCCCCGGCCATTGTTTGTTCACACTTTCCAGAAAATTTAAAATTAAAAAAAAACCAAAATTAACCTTAAGTTAATTAATTAATTATTTTCTAATTAATTAACTTCTTCAAAAATTACCCCCTTTTTACCTAAATTACACAAACTCAAACAGAATTATCAAGAACCCTAATATGGTAACCTCAATATCAACAAATCAGAAATCAATTGAAAAACAATTTCTTTCTAAACTTGAACACAGTCAACAGTCCTTAGGATTTAGAAAATTCACTTTCGATAGTTTCTTCTTGAAAGGAATTAAAAACTCAAGATACTCACACTTTCACGGTTAATCAACAAGATACAGTGAAAGAACAGTAACTTTATGAAGTTTTAATCGGTAAAAAGCTTTAGAAAACTATCGATTAAGATGTTCTTGTCGTGTATCTCTCTGTAAGTATTATTCATGGCCTTTTTCTCTCTTAAGATCTGAAAGAAAATGTAGAGAAAATAACCAAGGCAGTGATTTATACTTATTGAATTGTCAGGGGTATTTTTGGTATTTCATTGTTCGATGGTTTTCAAATGTACATTCGATGGTTTTCTAGACGGGTAAAACTGTCAACTGTACTTCGATGGTTTTTGAAAAACTATCGAAGTATTTTGAAAATAAGAATATAAAACGTTTTCAGAAAAACTATCGAATGCTTTTGGCTGTGATAAACAAAAAAACTATCGAACTATATTGAAAAAGTATCGAGAATTTTAAATATTAAATAAACTAAAACTCACTTCGATGCTTTTCCATTTTGGTTTTTTTTTTTTTTTAAATCTATCGAGAATTCTAAATATTGAATTAATTGAATTCCTTCGATATATTTTAAAATTTTCTCAAAAACTATCGAGAAATGTTTTCGATAGATTTTCTTTTCCTTTTCAAAAACTATCGAAAATTAAATTCGATAGATTTATCTATGTACTTGAAAAACTATCGAATTTCCTAAATTCGATATTTTTTGCTTCTGTCTTCATTTTAAAACCTGTTCATTTTTTAAAATTTAGACCTTTTTATTTCCTGTCAAGTTTTAATTTTAATAAATCTTTTAAAATTCACCAAAATCAATTCTTAACAGAAAATTCACAATTTTCTTAGAATAAAATCAATTAAATATCATTGAGTGATATTAACCAATTGAAATCTAATCAATTATGCTGCATTAATCTACAATGTTAAAAACAAAGCAAATTAATTCAAATTAAATAAATGCTTGAATATTTAGTACAAATATTAGCACTTAAATAATTTTTAGAATTAATAACTAATTAAATGCCAGAAGATATATCATCCATAATTATGACATAAAATTAGTATAATAATCCTAACTACGAGAATTGCTCCAGAAAATAAATTCACGAGTCCTAAGGATATAACAATTCTTAAACTCATGTATTCACCAGGACTCTCTGCAGTTACTGACTTCTAATCAAAATCAATTAGAAAGATTTAACATCCCAAGTTCACCAACCAGCTTATTGAAAGTGGATTCATCAAGCGGTTTAGTAAAGATGTCTGCAATTTGATCCTCTGTGGGTACAAAGTGTAACTCCACAGTTCCATTCATGACATGCTCTCGGATAAAATGATACCTGATGTCGATGTGCTTCGTCCTCGAGTGTTGCACTGGGTTGTTTAAGATTGCTATGGCACTTTTGTTGTCGCAAAATATTGGAATCTTTGTCAACAAAAGTCCATAGTCACGGAGTTGGTTTCTCATCCACAAGATGTAACACCCCCAGATCCGGGGTTAGGAATCTAGGTTGTCACGTCACCATCCAATCATATATTACCTGTATTAACTCAATAATCCAATAAAAACACATCATAGACCCCAATCTCTTACTCACACAAGTTATAGCCTTAGAAACGTTACACGGTAACATTAGTTATTACAAACCAAATGTACTAACCAGGATCTCACACTATTAATTGCAACCTCTACATGAAGTCGCATTAATAGCTAACATAACTAAAGCCTATCCAGCTTACTTCTGTGGTATCCATCCTGAGCTGAACTATCTCAAGGGTGAATCTTCTATATCCTTTCCCTCATGATATGGAGCCAACTGACTATGTTCTCCTTGTACTGAAATATAATTTTTAAAAGCAAGAATGAGCGAAAGAATGCTCAGCAAGTTAAGTAGTTACTAATATAAAGTTTGTCCAACAATATAATAGTAGTACAAAGATCTTTCCAATATAAAGTATTCATACTTAATATAAAGTTTAGAATACCACCACAAGAACAATTCTAGTTCATAGATTTTGAAAGACACTATCCGTGACTTAGCACGATCTTTAGAAATCAACAAGTACGCAGTTTTAGATACTGCAAGATGAACAACACTAGTCCACAAGTTTTAAAAGATATCATTTGTCTTTCGTCAAAACACACTACAGTTCAAGATACTGTAGAAAGAGAACAAGATTCAACCACTGTTAACATTATCGGTAACCCAGCACCTAGGCTTTCGTTACAATGTTACAGTACAATTCCAATTGGAAGGATGGGACTATCTGGAGCACACCACGATACACGATGATCAGTCGTTGTATCGAACTCACACTTTTCTACTAGTAGATGGATGATATCCTAACACGATCATCACCCCAGCCGCATACGGTCTTTGTATCTGCTGGACTGCCCCGCAGCCTCCTACGCGAGATAGATGCTGGACTGCCCCGCAACCTCTTACGCTATATAATTTGATGGACTGTCCCACAGCCTCTTACACGTTTCCTCCTAGTCCCGGATGAACAATCAAAGAAAACTGGAGCCGGAACTTAATCCAGGTCTCCCAAGCAATTTGTACTTGTCAACACTATTCATTATTTCTGATCACCTTACTCCCTGATTGTTTGGGGAAGTAAGTCACAAGGGAAGTTGACTTGAGTCAACCGGAGTAATCACTGAGAAGGATTTGCTTCGCAAAATTTTGAATTGGGAGTAGTCGGAGTTTTCTGATATGCTTTGATTTGAAATTCGTTAGGATAGGGCAGTGATCCCAAAATATAAACTCTTTCGAGGAATTGGAAGAGTAAAATCATTGGTCGCTCCTTAAACTGGATTCCCAATTTTTGATGAGTTGGGAAGTATTTAATCGTATTTAAGAGTCTTAATAAACTCAATAAAATATTTGGGAACCCCTATTATTTTTAAATGATTTTTCTGAAGGCCAGAAAATATTTTAAATAATTAATGAAGGCCTTAAATAAATTTTAAATAAGGTTTTATGATTTTTAAATCATTTTAGAATATTATATAAATATTCGAATAATATTTAATAATTAATAAACAATTAAGGGTATTTAATAAATATTGAAATAATATTTATTAAATAATAAACAATTACTTAAACTCTTTTTAAATGAATATTCAAAATAATATTTACTCAATTAAATAAATATTCAAATAATATCTCAAACTTATTTAAATATTTATTAAACTTAAAAATATCCAAATTATATTTATTGGAATAATTTAAATAAATATAAAAGAAATAATCTGTCTCCGGCGAATCTCCCGGTTTTTATGACAGCGTACGTAAGATATCTCCGACTCCCGAATTATGTTTAAAATACGAATATACACTCTCCCCGAGAGTCCTTATACATATACACTTATATAAGGTGTCACAAAATTTCACATCGTAAGCATCAGGTATTATAATTAAAATAGTTCGTATGATTCAACAGTAATTATATCACAACCACAACAGTTTACAAATTATGTTAAATACTTAAGCTTTGGGTTTGGAAAACTTGCACAATACTTGAAACAAAGAATATATATAGATATATTTTTGAATAACCAAGTATTAAATATTTGAACATATGCCCACTCTGTTCAATAGAGTAAGGGTTAGTAAACTTGCCTGATGTTCGAGCTCTTAACTGGATGTCTCTCATCTAGTCCTGGAACATCTACCAAGACAATACATAACCTCAATTAGTCACTTGATTTACAGTTCACTTATCCTAACTAAAACTCAACTTCACCCGACTTTCACTACCTCGGGTTCACTTAACTTACGATCTTCTTTATCGTTTAATAATCCTTTCTAGTCTCGTTCTTTACACCAATACGTTCTCTTGTTAATCCTTAACAACTTTCGAGTTTTAGCCGACTCGATATTATCCTTTTTACTTAGCCAAAACGAATGGTCAAGGTAGTACCTCTAGCTTTGACTTTCCATAAAATTACTATTCCGTAACTCACACTCTAACACTTTTAATAAATCGAAAAATTGATAATTAATTACAAAACCACTTCAAGGAGCTTCTTGAGTGTTTGTAATATTTATCAAAAATATCTCGATTTGGGAAACGTGAGTTTAAATAGGTGAAACGTATTTTACAAGTCGAGTCAACTACGGACTTTTACTATTCGCACGAGTTTCAGTAAAATGGTCATAACTCATCAACCGTTAACCCTATTGACACACCGTTTTCGCGTGCACGGCCTAGAGGAGGTCTAGAATGTAATCCATCCAAAGTTGGGTTCTGGACAGGGGACCAATTTTCCCGAAATTTCAAAACAGGGCAGTAGCTTTCCAGGGTATAGCGTCATCGCGCAACTTTGGTTCCAACATTTTTATAAAATCGAAAAATTCATATTTTTACTAAATGCTTTTTGGGTTGTCTTCCTCACTGTAAAATATAGTTATCACCAGAACTTAATGAATTTATCAATTCTTTAAGGGTTCCTAATTCAGTACACAATCTAAGGCTTGTATCAGTTTTTATTTGTTGACCTCCTTACACTAAAATGACCATATCTCATAAACCATAAATCCTCTCAACATGAGCTTCATATGCATACAAACTACACAATACAATCTTGACATGTATGACCAGTGGGGTTCACAAATCATTCACTAACAATCCGAAATTTCAGTTCAAAACTGTCCTAACTGCAATTGGTCATTACGACGACTATACACATAACTACTTCCGATTTTAATGACTTTAAATCCACACACAACTCAACCAAGCCATCAATCCATCATTATAAACTCAAGTTCAGTCCATAAAATTTATGAGAACATTACCAACATCAACTCATAACAATCAACCATCAAGATTTAAGTATTTATACTCCAAACTCCTTAAACAACATGCTCTTGAACATATCTTGAAACTTAACTCATATCTTAACATAAATCAAAAGATGGATGAGGTTTATACCTTTCTTGGGCTCAAGAACACTTGTAAATAGCTTAAAGAACCTTGGTGTTGCTTGAACTAGGCTTATCATCCTCAAACTCACCAAAAGAAATCAAGAACAAAAGTTAGTATTCCCGGATTTACTATTCTGCCTTAACTTTGACCCAATATTTGAACATGTTACACTACTTGGATTGCCATGAAAATTTGAACGTACCTTGGGTATGGATTGAAGAAGCTCTGGTAAACGTTTGGTGATTTTATCATGAGTAGATATTTAATTATGAATTTTTCATCCATGGCTGTTCTTGTTTGGCAGAATGCAGAGAAATGAGATGGGGGAGAGAAAATGGGTGTTCCACTTTTTGTGTTTTGCTTTTGTGTGTATTATTGTGATGTATTAGTGTGTATATATCAGATGTTATCCAAGTCCATGCCTCTAGTTAGTAGCTAGCTAGGTTTTAGGTCATAAAGCATACTTACTTTACCTTAAAATATGGAAGCATGCTTCTTGGATACTACTCTTTCTAGTTAGTTTTTAGTACTTCTAGTTTGATTTTCTAAGTGTCTAGTTTGCATGGCTCTTGCATGTATTATTACTTGGCTTACTTATCATCCAATGCTTGTCACTTAATCTTTTATGCAAGTTCGATAATTTTTCCATAAACGCGTTTCGTCGCGTAGAGATTTCTATCGTCATCCTTAAACACTTAAATGTGTTGGTTCTCATTTAAATCCACTAAAATCCCTTGTCATGAAATTTATATCATTCCAAGATTCCAATAAGATTATCATTTAACGAATTCCTAAATATTTAGTAGAAGTGAGAATCTTCGTATTCCGACGACTTTTAAATTCTCTTATTTAATCCTTGCAACAACACTACATCCTCGGATTCTTAAATTCCATCACTTATATAATGTGGCTCAAAAATTTTCCATAAATCCGCAAAATCACTATTTATAAAGGTTTTAAAATATTACAAAAATCAGGGTTCTTACAGCCTCCCCTCCTTAAAAGGATTCCGTCCCGGAATCTAAAGAAATAACTGAGGTATCTTTCCGAGATCATAATCTCCAGTTCCCAGGTTGACCCTCCAACCCTCTGGTTCTCTCACAGCACTCTTACTAGTGCTACATTATGTTCTTTCAACGCGTTCTCTCTCTGGTCTCTGATCTCTATCAGTTGTTCAATGTAAGACAATTACGGTCGCATTACTATACGTTCATATTCTATCGCATTCCCAACATCCGTGTTGAATCTTCGTATCAAAGACACGTAAAATACATTATGGACACGTTCGAATTCGGAGGTAACACCGTTGTCTTCTTTATTTCGTTGAACTCGCGCGGTTCCCGATACCTTTTTCTTCGTGATAAGGTCCATAGGTCGGCATCCCTATGTTCGTACAATAACTACCTTTATATGAAAATTCTATCGACGATAAGTAGTCACTCTGACTGCTCCCAGAAATTCGACACACAGACGCGTACTATAACTTTAATTGTCTAGGTGTTCGCTTCCTCGATTTGCTAGCTTGCGGGCCGTAATTAGTGCTCGTGCTTGATCTCGTCGTCAACATTGTTGAAAACTCTTCCAGCATCTGGGATTCAATCTTGGGTCTCTATATGACGTAATCGTTACGACAACTCCACGTGCATCGCTATATCGTTCATATACGCATTAATAACTTTCTGATTGGAGATCTCTCGTTGATAAGTTGACTGGGTTAGTCTATCGATTATAACCCCAAGTAATCGTCATCGTTCGTCTTGATCTTTGGTAATCCTATCACGGACTTCATTGTTATAACCCATATTCTCATTTAGGAATCTTTACAGCTGTAGTAGCCTACTAGGTTTCCGCAGTTCTGCTTCCATTTTCCGCTTGTCAAGCATTCACTTAATGACTGTCAATATAATTCTTCACACTCGGTCCCCAATAATAATTCCTTAACTTCGAATCATTGTTGTACCCTCGGGTGAACACGATTTCTATAATATGGCTCCTTTCAAGATCTCATCTTTAAATTCTTAATGCTGGGGATCCGTACTCGATGAGCATATTCTCACGTTCCTTTCTCATCTCTCATATTCCTTTATTTTTCCTCGTCCTTAAATCATTTTCCTCTTCTAATATTCTTCCCTTAATGCAATTTTGCCATTTCAGTCAATTCTGACTGAATCCTAATTCCAATTAATTCATCTAGTTCTTTTCTTGAAAATAATCACTTGCAGCTCTATCTTATATTATTTGTTCAAAAAAAAAAAACTTAGTGTCTTTAACCTCTCAATACTACTTATAGTGTCGGCCACCATATTGGCCTTTCCTGGGTGGTAATGAATCTCACAATCATGATTCTAGGTCAGTTCCAACCATATTCTCTGCCTCATACTTAGCTTTCTTCGTTTGAAGATATACCTAAGGCTTTTGTGGCCTGAAAAACCATTTCCACTTTTTTTTTCATAAATTAAGTTTCTAAATTTTTCATTATGAACTTTTATCTCAGCTAACTCCAAGTCAGGTGTATGATATATTATCTCATACTTCTTAAGTTGCTTAGACACATCACTATAATTCATAAAGTCTCTTCTACCATCGGGTATTCTAACAACGGGGTTGTTACTATCTTCTGCGTCAATCCTTAAACTCTATTCATCAAGTCCATGAGGGCTCCTAACGCATTTGTTAATCCGGTGACATCATCAAAACTTGTAATGTCTATATCGGGTGTGAAATGCCCACTTTGGCGCATCATCGAGGTTGATCTTAAATTGGTGATGCTCTATCCTCAAATAGGTTCAGCCTTATGCTACCATCCTCCTTTTAAGAAACAAAACTAGTGTACTCTTAGGCGACACAATGGGTCTCGTTTCCTGCGATCGAGCGGCTAACTCTTTTCATTCAACAGGTGTAGATGGATGCGGTCTTAAATACTGACGCAATCTCCCACTACTACATCAATGACAAGTTTCATACCTCGATCAGGTGGTGGTTCCTGTAGATCATAAAATTATGTCCTTATATTTATTTAATACTAGGATATCCTTTATACTTGGTATCTCCCTATTTGTACCCAATCACATGTGTTAACATGGTTTGCATCCTTTCCACAACAGTCTCTTTGCTTGTATTACCGTAGTAACTTCGTATTTGCTCACATCCTAAAAGGGCAACTCTCCCTTACTGGCCAATCTAAATTTATTATTCTTATCTCCTTAGTCGATTTGTGCATCACATTTGATCCATCAGTTCAATTCTCGATCTACATCGAATTCTCTCTCTTGAAATGAATCAAATCTACATATATTGTATGCCTTCAAACCTCAATTTCACGTTGCGGTCAACACGATTTCCCAAAATAATTTTCATTATTCCTGTTGTTAAGGTTCCCTATAATTTCAATATTTGTGGCCTCCTCAATAGCCTTCAACTCTATTTTCTGCATATCCATTATTTTCTCTTCCATTTGCTTTCATTACTATTACGTTCTCTTCACGAACCATTGTAATATAATTAGTCATCTCGAACGCTTCGTCATTCTGAATTCTCCACATATAGAACAAACCTCGACAGTTTTCGTAAACTACGATTTATAATTTGTCATACTCCTCTCTTTATATTTAGCTCTAAAACCTCAACATTATCTCTTCTGTAAATGCTAAGTAAAATACTTGCATGGTACTAAAAATATTTTGAGCAGCAGAAAGTCCATAAAGGAACTTCACAGGAATTCGGGTGATTTAGCAATTAGCTAAACAAAATTTGACAGCTCAACTCATTTAGGACATAACAACTAGCTAGGACAATTAGCTAGGCTTTCATCATGGCGTTAAAATTTCAACTAGTCAGAGCAATTGCTAGTCGTTCAGAATGACATAATCCACTAGTCAGTTTCAAGCTGCTAGTGTAAAATCCCAACAACGTAGCCACTGAAGGAAACTTTGGGCTACTCGGATAACAAGTTGAAGGGAGTAAATAAATGCTCTTGGTATCGGAACAATCGATAACCTCTTATCAAATATTTGTCAGGAGTGCAACGGTCCACCCAAAGGGGTCTCCGTACATATACTTTATCAAATTCTTTAATAGAATTGAATTTAGAACACCAATATCAAATTGATATCCTTTCGATGATTTCGACGTCTGAAGTACAAATCTCATCTTGAATAGAAGAAATAAATTAACAAGGATTCTCCGAACAATAGATCATCCATGCTTTAACGAATAGTTGAATATTTATGAACTCGAGTGAGGAGTCCAAGTATGAAGGAAGGAATCGAATATTGAATAATCATCGAAGAATATTCGTCAAACAATTAAAGATAAATTAATTGAATATTCCTTGAATGAATAGAATTATTAGAAATAACCATTCCTTGAATAAAAGTGGCGTAAAAGTCGAAGGCGGTTAGAATCAACTACATATCAGTTGCCTCTCGAGTACGAATGATGTACCTTGAGACATGAAAACAAGGACGTGTTCTCCAATCCTTGAGTCAACACGAAGGTTGATAACAAATAAAAGTGAAAGAACACCAAGCAATACAAGTATCAAGTTTATCTTTAAAATATGACACAATGGAACCTTTATGAATCAAAAGTAGAAGAAAAGACAAAGGTTCAGAATTTGCATTCATAGGAATTAAAATATGGATTTGGAAGGCTAGACTAATAATAATTTCCTCTTCTGGTCATCTTGGAGCACGAACAAGGCACTCCGACAAGTAATGACAACTTAAATACACATACTCCACCTTAAAGGTAATAAGAGGAGAAGAATGAAAGAAATAAAAGAAATACAAGACTAATTCAGTTGTTGATTACTTCCCAAGTTGAAGTAGGAAGTAACAAGGGTTACCTGACATAACTATTCAAGGTAACACAAGATGTGAACAATTTTAGATTGAGTAATGCACCAGCAAGTAGATACCAAAGCAAGTCAATGATCATCCGTCAGTTCTAACATCACCGGTAAGAGGATTATCTCATCTTTACGCTTTCATAACATATGATACTAACTAAATAGTTCCTCAAAATTATACCAAACTCCCTTAATAGATTGGGGGTTCATAAACATATCCGCCATTTCCTTACAGTCATCCAAGATTAGTGCCTCAAATGGTCGAGTAAATATGTCGACAAAAGATGAAGGTCTACTAGTTGCGTTATGAACATAGTCTCTAACAAGAGTTGTATCGAAAGAATCCAACTCTATACACGCTGACCTCCTTTCCGGTGGGTTCTGAGATCGCCGTATCGCTTGTTGTAATTGTACGCAATCTGCATCAAAGTCATGCCATCTATTCACAATGTTCCCGACCTCTTATTTGAGCTATCTCGTCTTACGGTATGAAGCATACGCATGACGTCGTCTACCGCGCTCGTCTTACGATAACGTTCTCGTAATACACATACGCAAAAGCTTCCTCAAGGGCAACGATAACCCCCAATGGTCTAGTAGAGACTATCTCTTATGGAATCACTGTTCTTGGGGTATTGAAACCTCATAGACAAAACAACGTCTTTAGATAGTCCAGGTCTCTAAGTAACCTTAATCGCGTAAAGAATTTTAAACGCCTTGGTCCCCACACTTGCTGCCCCCTTGTGGCAATTATGAAGGCTACGGGTAACAAGGCCCGCGCCTGTCCAATCATCCAATATTACTGGCAATACCGCCTCTAGCTCAACTATTCTTGAGACTCTGCTTCGCGCTCTATAACAATGTCCTGACAAATCATGTACGTTTCTAGCCTCTTTCCTCATTATTCCGATGCTCTCCAAAGATTCTATCGGTCATAATATAAGACCTCAAGTAAATATTCCACTCTTAGCTTACTCAATGGTACTACATTCGGTAGTCCAATAACGAACTCTATATGAGCTCTCACGTTACTCTCTTACTTAGATATAACTCTTAACACTCCCGTCTCTAAGTACTATAACTTATGCTCTGATACCATTTCTGTAACACCCCCAGATCCGGGGTTAGGAGTCTAGGTTGTCACGTCACCATCCAATCATATATTACATGTATTAACTCAATAATCCAATAAAAACACATCATAGACCCCAATCTCTTACTCACACAAGTTATAGCCTTAGAAACGTTACACGGTAACATTAGTTATTACAAACCAAATGTACTAACCAGGATCTCACACTATTAATTGCAACCTCTACATGAAGTCGCATTAATAGCTAACATAACTAAAGCCTATCCAGCTTACTTCTGTGGTATCCATCCTGAGCTGAACTATCTCAAGGGTGAATCTTCTATATCCTTTCCCTCATGATATGGAGCCAAAGAATGAGCGAAAGAATGCTCAGCAAGTTAAGTAGTTACTAATATAAAGTTTGTCCAACAATATAATAGTAGTACAAAGATCTTTCCAATATAAAGTATTCATACTTAATATAAAGTTTAGAATACCACCACAAGAACAATTCTAGTTCATAGATTTTGAAAGACACTATCCGTGACTTAGCACGATCTTTAGAAATCAACAAGTACGCAGTTCTAGATATTGCAAGATGAACAACACTAGTCCACTTTTAAAAGATATCATTTGTCTTTCGTCAAAACACACTACAGTTCAAGATACTGTAGAAAGAGAACAAGATTCAACCACTGTTAAAATTATCGGTAACCCAACACCTAGGCTTTCGTTACAATGTTACAGTACAATTCCAATTGGAAGGATGGGACTATCTGGAGCACACCACGATACACGATGATCAGTCGTTGTATCGAACTCACACTTTTCTACTAGTAGATGGATGATATCCTAACACGATCATCACCCCAGCCGCATACGGGCTTTGTATCTGCTGGACTGACCCGCAGCCTCCTACGCGAGATAGATGCTGGACTGCCCCGCAGCCTCTTACGCTATATAATTTGATGGACTGTCCCACAGCCTCTTACACGTTTCCTCCTAGTCCCGGATGAACAATCAAAGAAAACTGGAGCCGGAACTTAATCCAGGTCTCCCAAGCAATTTGTACTTGTCAACACTATTCATTATTTCTGATCACCTTACTCCCTGATTGTTTGGGGAAGTAAGTCACAAGGGAAGTTGACTTGAGTCAACCAGAGTAATCACTGAGAAGGATTTGCTTCGCAAAATTTTGAATTGGGAGTAGTCGGAGTTTTCTGATATGCTTTGATTTGAAATTCGTTAGGATAGGGCAGTGATCCCAAAACATAAACTCTTTCGAGGAATTGGAAGAGTAAAATCATTGGTCGCTCCTTAAACTGGATTCCCAATTTTTGATGAGTTAGGAAGTATTTAATCGTATTTAAGAGTCTTAATAAACTCAATAAAATATTTGGGAACCCCTACTATTTTTAAATGATTTTTCTGAAGGCTAGAAAATATTTTAAATAATTAATGAAGGCCTTAAATAAATTTTAAATAAGGTTTTATGATTTTTAAATCATTTTAGAATATTATATAAATATTCGAATAATATTTAATAATTAATAAACAATTAAGGGTATTTAATAAATATTGAAATAATATTTATTAAATAATAAACAATTACTTAAACTCTTTTTAAATGAATATTCAAAATAATATTCACTCAATTAAATAAATATTCAAATAATATCTCAAACATTATTTAAATATTTATTAAACTTAAAAATATCCAAATTATATTTATTGGAATATTTTAAATAAATATAAAAGAAATAATCTGTCTCCGGCGAATCTCCGGGTTTTTATGACAGCGTACGTAAGATATCTCCGACTCCCGAATTATGTTTAAAATACGAATATACACTCACCCCGAGAGTCCTTATACATATACACTTATATAAGGTGTCACAAAATTTCACATCGTAAACATCGTAAGCATCAGGTATTATAATTAAAACAGTTCGTATGATTCAACAGTAATTATATCACAACCACAACAGTTTACAAATTATGTTAAATACTTAAGCTTTGGATTTGGAAAACTTGCACAATACTTGAAACAAAGAATATATATAGATATATTTTTGAATAACCAAGTATTAAATATTTGAACATATGCCCACTCTGTTCAATAGAGTAAGGGTTAGTAAACTTGCCTGATGTTCGAGCTCTTAACTGGATGTCTCTCATCTAGTCCTGGAACATCTACCAAGACAATACATAACCTCAATTAGTCACTTGATTTACAGTTCACTTATCCTAACTAAAACTCAACTTCACCCGACTTTCACTACCTCGGGTTCACTTAACTTACGATCTTCTTTATCGTTTAATAATCCTTTCTAGTCTCGTTCTTTACACCAATACGTTCTCTTGTTAATCCTTAACAACTTTCGAGTTTTAGCCGACTCGATATTATCCTTTTTACTTAGCCAAAACGAATGGTCAAGGTAGTACCTCTAGCTTTGACTTTCCATAAAATTACTATTCCGCAACTCACACTCTAACACTTTTAATAAATCGAAAAATTGATAATTAATTACGAAACCACTTCAAGGAGCTTCTTGAGTGTTTGTAATATTTATCAAAAATATCTCGATTTGGGAAACGTGAGTTTAAATAGGTGAAACGTATTTTACAAGTCGAGTCAACTACGGACTTTTACTATTCGCACGAGTTTCAGTAAAATGGTCATAACTCATCAACCGTTAACCCTATTGACACACCGTTTTCGCGTGCACGGCCTAGAGGAGGTCTAGAATGTAATCCATCCAAAGTTGGGTTCTGGACAGGGGACCAATTTTCCCGAAATTTCAAAACAGGGCAGTAGCTTTCCAGGGTATAGCGTCATCGCGCAACTTTGGTTCCAACATTTTTATAAAATCGAAAAATTCATATTTTTACTAAATTCTTTTTGGGTTGTCTTCCTCACTGTAAACTATAGTTATCACCAGAACTTAATGAATTTATCAATTCTTTAAGGGTTCATAATTCAGTACACAATCTAAGGCTTGTATCAGTTTTTATTTGTTGACCTCCTTACACTAAAATGACCATATCTCATAAACCATAAATCCTCTCAACATGAGCTTCATATGCATACAAACTACACAATACAATCTTGACATGTATGACCAGTGGGGTTCACAAATCATTCACTAACAATCCGAAATTTCAGTTCAAAACTGTCCTAACTGCAATTGGTCATTACGACGACTATACACATAACTACTTCCGATTTTAATGACTTTAAATCCACACACAACTCAACCAAGCCATCAATCCATCATTATAAACTCAAGTTCAGTCCATAAAATTTATGAGAACATTACCAACATCAACTCATAACAATCAACCATCAAGATTTAAGTATTTATACTCCAAACTCCTTAAACAACATGCTCTTGAACATATCTTGAAACTTAACTCATATCTTAACATAAATCAAAAGATGGATGAGGTTTATACCTTTCTTGGGCTCAAGAACACTTGTAAATAGCTTAAAGAACCTTGGTGTTGCTTGAACTAGGCTTATCATCCTCAAACTCACCAAAAGAAATCAAGAACAAAAGTTAGTATTCCCGGATTTACTATTCTGCCTTAACTTTGACCCAATATTTGAACATGTTACACTACTTGGATTGCCATGAAAATTTGAACGTACCTTGGGTATGGATTGAAGAAGCTCTGGTAAACGTTTGGTGATTTTATCATGAGTAGATATTTAATTATGAATTTTTCATCCATGGCTGTTCTTGTTTGGCAGAATGCAGAGAAATGAGATGGGGGAGAGAAAATGGGTGTTCCACTTTTTGTGTTTTGCTTTTGTGTGTATTATTGTGATGTATTAGTGTGTATATATCAGATGTTATCCAAGTCCATGCCTCTAGTTAGTAGCTAGCTAGGTTTTAGGTCATAAAGCATACTTACTTTACCTTAAAATATGGAAGCATGCTTCTTGGATACTACTCTTTCTAGTTAGTTTTTAGTACTTCTAGTTTGATTTTCTAAGTGTCTAGTTTGCATGGCTCTTGCATGTATTATTACTTGGCTTACTTATCATCCAATGCTTGTCACTTAATCTTTTATGCAAGTTCGATAATTTTTCCATAAACGCGTTTCGTCGCGTAGAGATTTCTATCGTCATCCTTAAACACTTAAATGTGTTGGTTCTCATTTAAATCCACTAAAATCCCTTGTCATGAAATTTATATCATTCCAAGATTCCAATAAGATTATCATTTAACGAATTCCTAAATATTTAGTAGAAGTGAGAATCTTCGTATTCCGACGACTTTTAAATTCTCTTATTTAATCCTTGCAACAACACTACATCCTCGGATTCTTAAATTCCATCACTTATATAATGTGGCTCAAAAATTTTCCATAAATCCGCAAAATCACTATTTATAAAGGTTTTAAAATATTACAAAAATCAGGGTTCTTACACAAGATCTGAGCACAACAGCTACCAGCAGCAATGTATTCAGCCTCAGCTGTTGATGTGGACACTGAATGCTGCTTCTTGCTATGCCAGGAAACTAACCTTCTTCCAAGAAACTGACAGCTTCCTGAAGTACTCTTCCGATCAATCTTACAACCTGCAAAATCAGAGTCTGTGTATCCAATAAGATCAAATCCTGTATCTTTAGGGTACCAAATTCCAAGATTTGGGGTCCCCTTAAGATATCTAAATATTCGCTTAACAACTATTAGATGAGATTCTTTAGGATCAGACTGAAATCTAGCACACAAGCATGTTGCAAACATTATATCTGGTCTACTTGCAGTGAGATAAAGTAATGAGCCTATCATACCTCTGTAGCCTGTGATGTCAACCTTCTTACCAGTTTCATCCTTATCAAGCTTAGTGGCAGTTGGCATAGGAGTCTTTGCTGTAGATGAGTCTTCCATTTGATACTTCTTAAGAAGATCCTTGATGTACTTGGACTGACAAATGAATATACCAGCTTGTTTTTGGTATACTTGCAATCCAAGAAAGAATGACAATTCACCCATCATGCTCATTTCATAACGACTCTGCATTAACTTAGCAAATCTCTTGCATAGATCATCATTAGTAGAAGCAAATATTATGTCATCAACATATACTTGCACCAATATCAAATCATTTTTATGCTTTTTGACAAAGAGAGTTTTGTCTACAACACCTCTTGTAAAATCATTTTCAAGTAAGAATTCAGAGAGAGTGTCATACCATGTCCTCGGAGCTTGTTTGAGTCCATAGAGAGCTTTGAATAGAAAGTACACAAAGTCTGCCAGTTTTGAATCCTCAAAACCTGGAGGTTGTTCCACATACACTTCTTCTTCTAACTCCCCGTTCAGAAAAGCACTCTTCACATCCATTTGATATACCTTGTAATTGGAATGTGCAGCAAATGCCAGAAACATTCTGATGGCCTCAAGTCTTGCTACTGGTGCATAGGTTTCATCATAATCTATACCCTCTTCTTGAGAGTAACCTTTAGCAACCAGTCTGGCTTTGTTTCTCGTTACAATGCCATCTTCGTCCAACTTATTTCTGAATACCCATCGTGTTCCAATAACAGATTTTCCCTTAGGCCTGGGTACCAGCTTCCAAACTTTCTGCCTTTCAAACTGATTGAGTTCTTCTTGCATAGCAATCACCCAATCTGGATCATCTAGAGCATCTTCAACTTTCTTAGGTTCTGTTTCTGAAAGAAACCCAGAATAGTGACATTCATTTTGTGATGTTCTCCTAGTTCTCACTCCTGTGTCCGGATCACCAATGATCAAGTGAAAGGGATGATCTCTATTCCATACCCTTTGTCTTGGCAGATGCGATCTTGATGATTCTCCTTGTTCTAGATGTTGTGGAGTGTGACTAGTTGATCCTTCTCCTGCTCCCCCTGAGTTGTTGACGGGTTGATCTGTTGATTCTGAAGACTGACTAGTGGATCCTGTATGTTGAGGATTTCCACTTAGGTCACCACTTTGTCCAGAATCATTATCATTATGATTATTATTAATGACTGTAACAACTTCAGGTACTTCTTCATTGTCAGAGAGATCTCCTGATAGATTTTCAAATACCAAGGATTCAGAGTTCTCTCCAGTTTGCAGGCCTGGTCTTTTAGTGTCGTCAAATGTTACATTAAAGCTTTCCAACACCTTCTTATCTTCAATCACATATACCCTGAAAGCCTTAGATTCCAGAGAATAGCCCAGAAAAATGCCTTCATCTGCTTTGGCATCAAACTTGCCAAGATGTTCTCCATCTTTAAGTACAAAGCACTTTGCACCAAACACATGAAAGTACTTCAGTGTTGGCTTCTTGTTGGCCATTAACTCATACGGAGTCTTTTCATGATCTTTGTTGATCAGGGTTCGATTCTGAGTGTAGCAAGCTGTATTCACTGCTTCAGCCCAAAAGTAAGTGGGAAGTTTTGATTCACTCAACATGGTCCTTGCTGCTTCAACCAAGGTCCTGTTCTTCCTTTCCACTACTCCATTCTGTTGAGGAGTTCTTGGTGCTGAAAACTGTCTTGATATTCCTTTCTCTGAGCAGAAATCATTTAGAACTGCATTCTTGAATTCAGTTCCATTGTCTGATCTGATTGTCCGCACAGGTAGCTTATCTTCCACTTCTATCTTCTTGATGTGATCAATGATTAGTTATGTTGCTTCATCCTTTGTTTGTATGAACAACACCCACGTGTACTTGGAGTAGTCATCCACCATCACCAATGCATATCTGTTTCTTGAAAGTGACATAACATTAACTGGACCAAATAAATCCATATGAATCAGCTGTAATGGTTCAGTAATGCTTGTCATTCCTTTGCTTCTATGTGATGCTTTCTTCGACTTCCCTTTTTCACATGCTTCACATAGTCCCTCCTGATTGAATTCCATCAGGGGCAACCCTCTCACTAACTCTCTCTTTACCAAAGAGTTCATAGTTTTGAAGTTCAAATGTGAGAGCTTCTTGTGCCATAGCCAACTTTGTTCTGAAGATGCCTTTGAATAGAAACATGTAACTTCTCCTTCACTGGTAGAACTTAAGTCAGCTATAAACAAATTCCCTTTTCTCACTCCCAGTAGAGTAAGCTTCTCATCCTTCCTGTTGGTGATCAAGCACTTGTCCTTTCTGAAATCTACATTGTAGCCTTTATCACAGAATTGACTGATACTTAGAAGATTGTGCTTTAATCCTTCAACAAGAGAGATGTTTTCAATGATGACATTTCCAGCTTTCAATTTACCATATCCCGTAGTGAATCCTTTGCTGTCATCTCCAAAGGTTACAATCGGGCCGGTCTTCTTAACCACCTCTGTAAGCAGGGACTCTTCACCTGTCATGTGTCTAGAACAACCACTATCCAGAATCCACACAACCTTTGAGCTTTTAACCTTACCCTGCAATCACAGATTGATTAAGCGGACTTTGGTACCCAAAATTGTTTGGGTCCTGAAGGTTTAGATGATTTAACAGGAGTAACATTCAATTTAGTCTTACCCTGTTTGATATTCATAGTATATGTGGATTTAACATTATCAGTGCTATTGCTATTATCAGACATCAACTTAAAATAAGCATGCATGATGTTGTACTTACATAGCAAACACTCTTTCTTTCCACAGGGTTCATGATTATCAGGCATGTCAGACATGTTATGCATTTCAGAAGCATTAGCAGTTTCTACTTTAACCTTTTTACATGCATGTGTAAGGTGTCCAGCAGAATTACAAATAGAACATAACTTCCTAGATGCAATGGGAGAAGATGGAACCAATTCCTGATTAACAATCTTTTTCCTCCCATTCCTGTTCTTTTTAACATTACTAACTAAGGAACCTACTTCAGTTTTAGGTAAATCAGGTTTAGGTAATTCATTTTTTACTGATTTCCTAGGCAACTTAGTCTTTACCTCTTTTTCCTTCAATAAATCCTCCTCAAGCAATTCTTGTCTAATGAAAAGGTCATCCTCATGAAAGAGTGGTGGAAACGGCTTAACAAAAACTGGACAATCAACATTCTTAAGAACATGTGGAGTATTCCTTTTGACAACTGAAGATGTCACAGGTAATTCCACAATCTTCTTACCAGCTTTCTTGTTATAGTCAAATCCTATAGCAGTTTTATTCTCTATGGCCTGAGTATCAATGATTTCCCTAGCCACTAGAGCGGAATTCTTAAAAGCATTCAGCTTCAAATCTAGATCTGAAATCTGCTTCCTGAGGATAGTCTCTATCTCATCATTACACTTGACATTGTTCTCTAAGTACGCATTCTTTTGCTTAAGATCTTCTAATGTTACAGCTACAAGCTCTAGTTCTTCATTTTTAGATTCTAGCTTTTTAATCTTAAGAACTAGTTTAGCATTTTCCATTTCTGATGCTAGCATGCTTGTGTGTACATTAAACAATTCTACACTAAGATCTTGCACAGTTTTCTTGTACTCAGAATTAGACATATCAATTGTAGTTAAGATAGGTACCTGAGATGATTGTGGTGATTCCTCTGAAGAGTCAACCATTAGAGCAACATTTACATATTCCTCCTCTTCATCCGAATCAGTATCATCCCAGTGCTTTCCCTCTGCTATGTAAGCTTTCCCTTTCTGCTTTCCAGAGAATGCCTCCAATTGCTGTTTAAGCTTGGAATTCTCCTTCTTCAACTCATCATAAGAATCCTTCTTTCCATAGACATCTTTCATGTCTCTTGCTTGACGAGGCTTCCGGCATTCAGTGGCGAAATGCCCTAACTCATTGAAGTTGTAGCATCTTGATTTGCTTCTATCAATCATGCCAGTCTTGTAGCCTCCCTTAAAGCCTGTACTAGGTGTATAATTGCTCTTTTGGAATCTGTTGGTTGAGCCCTTGAACTTGTACTTAGGGTTTCTTTTGAAACGAATATGACTAAACTTTGCAGCTAAGTACGCCATGGTTTTGTCTTCCATTTGCTCAAGCTCTTCTAGGGTGTATTAATCACTTTCATCAACACCCAGATTCACAGAATCCATTTCTGCTTCTATTATCACCTCCTTTCTAGCTCTAGGGGTTTGAACCTGAATCTCAGAAGTTATTGGTTCATCCACTACAAGTGCTGCTGATCTCACAAGTGCATTGTGCTTGCTGTCCACTGTCCCTGATCCGTAGATTATCACCCTTTGTTCCTGTTCCATCTCATAGGTCTTCAACTTACCATAGATCATCTCTAGTGGCATCTTTGTGAAGTCAATTCTTTCCCTAATGGATGATGACTTGTGTTCTACATGATGGGGCAGCGTCATCATGAACTTCCTGTTCGATTCTCTCAGTGGATAGGTCTTTCCTTTCATTGCCAATTCATTGAGGAGCTTAGTATACTTCTCAAAGACCTGAGTTATACTTTCTCCTGGCAGGGACCTAAACGCTTCATATTGAGAAGTCAGAATGTCCAATCTGTTATCCTGAACGTCTTCAGTTCCTTCCATTATTAAGTTAATGGTATCCCACATATGTTTCCCGCTTGTACAGTTCATCAACTGATAGCTCATTTCCTTGTCTGCGGAGTCCGCCAATATCAACATTAAACGGTGTCCAATCGAATCAGTTCTTTGTCAGAATCTGTAAATTCACTTATATCCTTAGGTTGGGTGCCTGAAGGAATCCTGCTACCATCAGGAGCTGTAGATTCACTAACTGGTTTCATTGGTACAAATGGTCCATTTTCTAATATGCCAATATACAACGGATTAGATGCCTTGATAAATAACAGCATCTTCATCTTCCACAAACCGAAATCATCTCTAGTGAACGGGGGAACTTTAATACCAGCGGTTGTCTTTGGAGCACTCATGGTTTCTGAAAATTTCAAATTGTTTAAAATTCAAGAAATTCCAATTAAATGAAAAATTTTGAAAGTTAAAAAATTTGCTTCGAATTTTCACGCTACGTTTGATTTTGGTCTCATTCACCGGATCTGATTTGTATATCAATCAAGTAGCTCTGATACCAATTGTTAGGTCCAAAGTATCGTAGAAGGGGGGTTGAATACGATACTCACAAATAATTTAATTTCGTTCATGGATTAATCTTTCAGTTCTATAACGAAATCAAACACACCAAACCAAATCAAGTTTCGGGGAATATATCTTTTTATAAATATAAACCTCGAGGGGTGCTACAATTTCTAATCCGTAGATTAACGTCAATGAGTTTAAGGTTACACAAAAACAAAACAATGATCAAGTTCTGAGCACTATTAATTTCTCTGATAATTTTCTCCGGCTCTTCTCTCTCTCAGTAATGTCTCTGTGTTGAAATCCTTAACTGAAGAAGACACATTCTTCACTCTGTATTAACTGCAGACTTAAATTGAAAACCATCGAACTTAGATTGTAGAAACAATCCTGGCCGTTGGATCTTCAAAATCAACCTGACAACAAGAATACTTTTCACCTGCTCCTTAATAAAAAACCATCGAATGAATTAAGTTAATTCACCATTCGATAGTTTTTTAATTAAAACTATCGAATACCAAATTAACTTAACTTGGTTTTCAATGAATCACTTTTTATATCATTCGATAGTTTTCTAAAAAAGAAAAACTATCGAATCACTTTTTCTTGTCTTTTATCCATTAATGATTCCACTGAGCTCCTGGGTGTTTAAGTAATAGACTGTATCAATTTCTTCCGAGACGATAAAACAACTTGATCTTTTCAGTGCTGTCACCTAGTGCAACTGGTCTGGTTCACAGATGAATAACACTTGATCAATTCTTATTTTATGTCTTCAATATAGTGCTGCTGATAAGTCCCTTGTCGTTCTGGTTGCTTCATCACTGGAATCCCGTGGTACTGAACCCTAAATCATTCACATACTTCTGTCGTCTTGAAAGTCTTGTTTCTTTTGCTGTCACTGAGGCTTGAACATTTTCATGAACTTCTTTCCGTGACCTGTTTACGGACTTCAAGAATACATAACGTATTTTGATTTTTTGAGTTTACCTTTTCTTCTTTGATTCTGGATTCCTGTGCTTCTGTTAATATTATTGTCTGTCTTGTCCTTTGTTGAGTTGTAGTTATCTCTTTTACATCTTATGTTACATTATGCTTTACAAATACCAGCGGTTGTCTTTGGAGCACTCATGGTTTCTGAAAATTTCAAATTGTTTGAAATTCAAGAAATTCCAATTAAATGAAAAATTTTGAAAGTTAAAAAATTTGCTTCGAATTTTCATGCTACGTTTGATTTTGGTCTCATTAACCGGATCTGATTTGTACGTCAATCAAGTAGCTCTGATACCAATTGTTAGGTCCAAAGTATCGTAGAAGGGGGGGGGGGGGGTTGAATACGATACTCATAAATAATTCAATTTCATTCGCGGATAGTTCATTCAGTTCTATAACGAAATCAAACACACCAAACCAAACCAAGATTCGGGGAATATATCTTTTTATAAATATAAACCTTGAGGGGTGCTACAATTTCTAATCCGTAGATTAGCTTCAATGAGTTATAGGTTAAACACAATCAATACAATGATAAAATTCTGAGCACTATTAATTTCTCTGATCTTCTCCGGCTCAAACTTCTCTCTCAGTAATTGCTTCTGTGTTAAATAACCTGACTGAAGAAGACACACTTCCTCTGATAGTAATTGTAGGCTTTGGATTTGAAAACTATCGAACCTTGATTGAAGAATCAATCTTGGCCGTCCATCTTCAAAATCAACCTGTCAAATAAGAATACTTTTCACCTGCTCCTAAACAAAAAACCATCGAATAATTTAAGTTACTTTACCATTCGATAGTTTTTAAATCAAAACTATCGAATACCAAATTAACTCAAATTGGTTTTCTGAGAATCACTTTTTATATCATTCGATAGTTTTCTAAAATGAAAAACTATCGAATCATTTTCTTGACTTTGATCTTTGAATAATTCCACTAAGCTCCTGGGTGATTAAGTAATAGACTGTATCACTTTCTTCTGAGACGATAAAACGACTTGATCTTTTTAGTGTCGTCAACTAGTGCAACTGGTCTGGTTCACAGATGAATAACACTTGATCAATTTTTCTTCTATGTCTTCAATTCAATGCTGCTGATAAGTCTATTGTCGTTCTGGTTGCTTCAAATAAATCACTGGAATCCTGTGGTACTTAACCCTAAATCATTCACATACTTCTGTCATCTTGAAAGTCTTGTTTCTTTTGCTGTCACTGAGGCTTGAACATTTTCATGAACTTCTTTCCGTGACCTGTTTACGGACTTCAAGAATACATACTGTATTTTGATTTTTTGAGTTTACCTTTTCTTCTTTGATTCTGGATTCCTGTGCTTCTGTTAATATTATTGTATGTCTTGTCCTTTGTTGAGTTGAAGTTATCTCTTTTACATATTATGTTACATTATGCTTTACATTCTTCCTAGTTTAAAAAACTAAGTCTTCCTAGTTCAAACCTAAGTCTTCCTAGTTCATTTTTATTCTAATTTAAATAATTAATTAAATAAATTATGTATTAAATTAATTCTTTACAGAATTAATTTTAATAAATAATTTACTTAATAGTATTAATTATTTATAAGAGAATAAATAGAATTAGTTGACTTCTCAAACAATTCCAGAATCACTTAAAACTTAGATAAAGAATAACCATAATAGTACGTTGACACTCGATGCACTGTCTGGTTCATGAGTGACGAACGACAATGTCTGTTCTTTATCTGTTGGACTTTAAGCAGTGATTCATTTCCTTCTCATTCAAGAACTCTGTAACCAGTATCCTTTGCTGTCACCACTTGAAATCTCCGTCACTTTAATAAATCCACTGAGCTTGAATACTTCACTGAGGCTTGATCAACAAATTGATCTTCTTTTAATGTAGAATCACTTCAAGTCTGTAGATGACCTTAATCTTCATTCTTTGACACATATAATCTTCTGAGATTCCTATGACATTTGATTTTTATTATTTACTTATTACATCTTAATTAAAGTTGAGTAGAATCCTCGGTGTTTACAAATAGGCCTAGACATATGCCTTTCAATCTCCCCCTATTTGTTTGTTAGACAATATCAACCAAATACTCTAGAGGATAACTCAACTAAAACAAGAAAAGATAAGACTTTTAAGAGCCAAGCAAATAATAAAAAGTTCTGGATTAAATATAACAATTTCCAGATTCAAACAATAAAGATAAATACAAGATAGATGTTCATCTAGACTGAACATATGAATACATTTCCCTATCTTGATTTACCTAGCTCTAAACATATAACATTTATAAATGAGCTAAACCTATCATGCCCTAATCTCTAATTTCACCTTCTTCAGCTTCTTGCAAGGTGTATAGCAGATCTTTGTCGAGGACACGATCACTTTCTGAAACCACACCACTTGGCATTACTGGTTGAGTGGTGATCTTCTTCAATCTGTTCTTCATCTGAGCATACCTTAGAACTTTCTCCGTGCAGTAGTCTAAAATTGATAAGTGGATTTTATATCTACTTGAAATGCTTCAAATCGGCTCAAATTGACTGTTTGCACTCAAGTACTTAGTGTTTCTAATGTGATTTGAGCTACACTATGCAGAGTTTAGTAATTGGCAGAGTTGTGGAGTTTCTGTGGTTATGTGGTGGTATTTGAGCATTTTTGTGAAAGCCAAGTGGTGGCGGAACTTGAGAGAGCGACGAAATGTCAAAGAAAAGCGTTTTGAAGAATTCTGGCAGAAAACCAAGCGCCCCCGCGCCTGGATGAAGCGCGCCCGCGCCACTATGAATGTTGAGGAGCGCGCCCGCGCTTGCCAAATGCTGAAGGCAGCCAATTTTTGTTCTAAAAACGAAACCAGCGAAGACCAGTCAACAGAAGAGCCGATATAAGCTATTGGTGGACGATTTCAGAGAGACACAATCATATATCTACCTGCATATACATCCACCGGCAAGGAGAACAAGAAGACGGCTGATTACGAAGATCTAGTTTTCAACTTATCTTTGTATTCTTCTAATTAGGCGATACTTTGGATTCTCGTTTGTTTCTTCATAAACCCTAGTACTTTTATTTAGTATTCCAGACATATATATTATCATGTTTTCATCAGAACCCACGACGATGAACGGTTCGATTATGAACTAATCATTGTCGTGGGACTCTAACGGATTTATTTATGGATTTTAGTAGTTAATTGTTTTAAAGATGTGTGTGTGTGATGGCTAATTGATAACCTAGTTTGGTTGTGCTTATTCTTCTTGGATGCGTAGCTAACATCTAAGTTGTTTGTTAATCTCTATTGATTGCGAAAGTGGATATAGAGGTTTAGAACTTGCCATGCTAGCATAGGTTTATGTATGTTTGTCATGCATGATTCGTAGGTGATTTTAACCATCTTACCTGCCCTATGTAATCTGAATGGATAACTTGCTCGTTAAACCGTTAAGTTTTCAAATCTTATAGACATATATGGTCTAAGCATAATTGGTGTCTGCCCAACTTCTATCTCTTTTGTGGATGTTTGAGTGGTTTGGTATACGTATACTGAAAGGTAGCGTGTACTGATTTCGTGTTATCCGATTAGTTGTCATAACCGTCACATGCATTGATTAAAGACAAAAGACTCTATATGAAGTATTTAATGAAGTTAGGATCCCATGTTTTATTCTCATAAGTAATTCGACAATAATTTTCCTTAGTTAATCATAGTCTTTACATGTTGCTAGTAAATTTAGTTGATAAAAACCCAAATTTGATATTGTCTTAGCATTGAACAATAGCCATACATTGTTGCATAAGTACATAACTATAATAACCTAAACCAGTCTCTGTGGGAACGAACTTGACTTATTCATATATTACTTGTGACCGCGTACGCTTGCGTGATTTTGTGCGAACAGAAATCATATCAGCAACTTCAGACTTATCTTCAGTGGTAAACCCAGAAGTTCTCAGAAGATTCTCCAACTTCACCAGTTGCATTGCAGTCTGTAGCTTCAAAGAATCAGGATCCAGCCTCACAGTCTCTAAAGTTGTACCTCTATAGATTTTAACTTCATAAGGAAAGTGTACAACTTGAGGGCTGGCCTTCATAGCAGAATCTCTCAGCCGGTCATACAGAAGCTCGTTCAAGCAAGAAGATCTCTTTACATTACTCATTAGAATCCACAATTCAGAGAGAGATCTTCTTTGGAGTAGTTCAAGAGAGACGGTGAATGACCCTTCAAGAGCACTTGAGACATAAATGTACAATTCTTGCCTCACTTGATCAAATGCCGACGTAATCCTTAGAATATCTTCCTTCAATGCCTTCATGTACAATGAATTGTCTGGATTAACCGTTCTGATCTTCTCAAGCAACTTCAGAAAAGTAGTATCATTGGTTTTGCTTCTCTAAGGGATATCAAACATCTCCCTTGCCTTATCCCACTTGCTTCCTTGCTTTATCCTTACATCCAATCTCCTTTCTTTGACATGAATACTATGAAGACGTTGTTTGTCTTCATGTTCAACCTTTTGAATTTTCAGCTTCGGAGAAATGATGTCGGAGACCTTGGCATTTTCATTTTCCTTTTTCCTTAGATCTGCCTGTTGCTTCTTCAACTCCTTCTGAAACAAAGGGTCAGGGGTGTATAAATCAGCTTCATATTCCCAATCCTCAAAGTTGGATGCCTCTTCAACCTCCTCCTCACCAAAAGCTTCTTCAGGTATGGTCTTCCCCAGATCACCAGATGTGTCAAATTGGAAGTCATCCTGTTCACCGTGGTAGTAGTAGGCATCATCAAAGACAGTATCCTCCAGTGATTGTTTCCCTTTCCCCTTATCTTTTCCAACTCTAGAAGCTCCTCCAGCTTCTTTTTATCCTTTCTTCTCCTTCTCCCCCTTAGTTGAGGAATCCTCTACAGATTGAGCTTTGGAAGCCCTAGGATTCACCTCAGAAGTTCTTATCTCTCCTTCTTCTCTCCTTTCTCCTCTATCTCCTCCTTCATTAGCATCATCATCCTCATCTTCATCATCTCCCTCAAAGAATGTTCTTTGTTGTGCTGTAGGTTGATGTGAGTTCTTTATCATTTTATACAAGTGCTTCATCCCTTCATTGAGATGCTCCATACCTCCTTCTATCCTCGATATCCTTTCTTCATTAAACCTTTGATTTTCATCAGATGTTTGCAGAATGAAGTCCACCTTGGTAGAAATAGAAGCAATCGCTTTGACACTCTTCGATATCTGAGCATTTGATGTTGTAAGATCAGAGATGTCTGAAGCCACCAGTACTTGAGATTGTTGGATTGAATTCAGCCTCGGGAGAAGATTATTCTTCAATCCTTGCAAGTCATCTTTAACAGTACCCAGCTGATTAGATACAGAGGTGGAAGATTGTGCAACCACTTGTGCTTTCAGAAGATTGTTCTCAGCCTGGGTTTCTTGTAACTTTTTCTGTAGATCAGCTAGCTGGTTCAACAACAAAGCAGTGTTTGTGTCAGTGTGTGCACTCACTTCAATTGCTCTCAGTGGTGTATCACTCAGTAGATGTACCTGCATGAAAAATCACCCTAGCCCCTTCAAGAGAGGTCAGTGGTGGTGCAATGGGAGTTCGCAATTCCCGATCCCTGGTTGAGTCTGTCAAAATATTTGACATCGTATACTGAATTGCTTCAGGGACAAACTCACCGGGTTGCCTTTCACTTTCTCCAGTATAAACTGCGAGTGAAAAATCCCTTAGGGGAGCCAGAGATGTTCCCTCTGGGAGGGGAGAAAATGATTCTATTATTGGTGGCGAAGAATCAGATTTTCCCTCTGATGCCTGTGAAGGCACTTCTACCGTAACTATGGTAGGCACTGTTTCAAATTCAAAATTAAAGTGCTCTCCTTGCATAGTGTCCTGAGTGTCATCTATATGGATATCTTCTCCCATTGTGAGTAATGGGAGAGTGCTTGACTCAATACAGGATGCCATGGCCCTATGGCAAATTTCAATAGATTCATCCTGTTGAGAGGATGTCTCCAAAGACTGTTCAGTGGCCATATCTATGTCCATATCCTGTTGAGAGGATACAGATGGGCTTACAGATGCCTCCCTATAGGTTTTTCTTTTCTTTAAGGGTGGAGACAGAGCTGTGGGAGCACTCATTTCAGCTATATCACTAACACTTCTTGAACTGGTTTGTACATTAGGCTCAGGTTGTGTATCAGGAGTGTTTGACTCTCTGTTTGGATCTATGACCTGGGTCAGAGACTGTGGTTCTACAATCTCTGGTTCACCCCTAACAACCACTTGGGTTCCAAGTAAAGTACCAGAATAAGATCCAGGGTTAGGAATAACTACCTGTAGTGGAACTGGATGTGGTTCAGGAACTTGTTCACCAAAGATAGGAAGATTAATGAATTGACACATCAATGGTGAAACAAGAACAGGGATGTTGAGGAATTTGGATGAGACATCAAGTCTGGTGTAGAATTTGGTGTCTGTGGTTGGAGAGGTTTCAAATCTAGTTTCCCTAAACAGTTCTACCTGCTCAGCAGTGAGAAGATGATTAATGATAAGAGTGAGAAAGCGAGGGTACCAACACTTCACTTTCACATGATTATCAGAATCTCTCCTAGAGTGAGCAAGCCTGTTAAGCTTTAGGTTCCACAGAATCTCAGCAAAGTTTAATCTACGACCAAATACAATAGCATAAGCAATATACTGATTAAGGCTGGGAATGCAATGAAAATTTGTTTTTGTGCAGTTACCAAATACTCTTGCTATTGTATCAAAGAATAGATCCCATTCCCTTACAACAAAGCTCTTAGACAATTTTACCATTTGTAAGGGACCTTGATAATGAATATTCATAAAGAACTGTGATAACTCATCATCAGTGGGTAAAGGATCAAACCCGTCCTTTGGAAAATGTAAAACATCACAAAATAACTCAAAAGTAACTATATATTGCTGGTTTAGAATATTGAAAGTAAAAGATTTTGAATCTCCAGCAATAACAGCACTTGAACACAAAAACCTTAAATGATCAATTTTAAGAAGTGCATTGGCACAAATAGCATGACTGACACAAGTCTCGCTATTTAAAAATTGAATCCAAGGTCTGAAACGTTCCACCTTACATTTAGACGGATCAAAATACCCAACATAATTATTTAAAACGAGTTCAAAATTAGGATCCATTTAAATAAAACAAGAAATTTTAATCAATTTAAAATAAAATTAAAATTTTAGGGATTTTTAGAATTAATTAAAATTAATTAAAATCCACAAAATTAAATTTTACCAAAATTAATCAAATTTAAAATTTTGATCCTAAAATTCGAACTAAAACTTTTGAAATGCAAACTAAATTGGGTAACTGAATCTTAAGAACACACACAGAAAACACACAGTTCAACACCTCAGAAACTACTTTGATCAGAAAAAGACAATAAATCCTTAGCAAACTTAAGAACACTTAAGTCGAAATAAGAAAGAAGAAAAAAAATTAGCAGCAATTCGACTTAATGGATTTGATTTTAAAAGAACAGAATTGGTTTACTAAGTTAATACTTGAGCAACAAAGGTCTTAAGATCAAAGCTTCTGAACAAGAATGATTGAATACGAATGGGGGTTTTGAAAAAAAAAACTGATAAGGCAAAAGTAAAAGAAGAAGTGCGTGTAACTGTATGTATATATATAAGAATATAAAACAATTAAACTGAAAAAGAAAAGAAATATGAACGATTGTTTTTTTTTTAAATTTGAACTGGGAAGACAATCGGGAAGACTTAGGATAGTCTTCCCGATAGTCTTCCTAGTTCAAATTAGGAAGTCTTCGAAAAATTGAATAAAAGAAAAACAGAAATTAAAAAAAATAAATTTAAGTATTCCCGATAGTCTTCCTAGTTCAAAACCTGGGAAGACTTAGGAAAAGACTTAAAATTAAAATAGAAAATACTAAAAATAATATAGAAAAATTCCTTGTCTTCACGGTAGTCTTCCTAGTATAAAACTGGGAAGACTTAGGAAAACTTAGAATTTAAATAAAATATTTACAGAAAAATGCATAATACTAATAAAAATGCATGAAAAAATAATAAAAGACTAGAAAAATTCACATAAAATTCCATAAATCCTAGAAAAATATGCAGAATAATATAGAATTGCATAATATTAATATAAACTTGCAGAATAATTTAAACAACAATATTTAAAATCTGAAAAACACCTAAATAATTCTAAATAAATATATTTTCAATAAAAATACATTTCTCCACTTAAAAAATATGAGAAAAATATTTTTAAAGAAAATAAATTATTCAGAAATATTTAAATTTACAAGCATGTAATATTAAATGAGACTTGGCAATAAATATCATTTAAATGATAAGAGAAAATGAATTTTTGAAAGAACAAACATGACAGAGATATTGTTAATCACTAAGACTATTTAACATACCCAATTTACCAACTAACTTGATAAATGTGGATTCGTCAACAGATTTAGTGAATATATCTGCAGTCTGTTCTTTTGTGGGTACAAAGTGTAACTCCACAGTTCCATTCATGACATGCTCTCTGATAAAATGATACCTGATATCAATGTGCTTCGTTCTCGAGTGCTACACGGGGTTGTTGGAGATTGCTATGGCACTTGTATTATCACACAAAATGAGAATTTTGTCTAATGCAAAGCCATAGTCCTTCAGTTGATTCCTTATCCATAGGATTTGAGCACAACAGCTTCCAGCAACAATATATTCAGCTTCTGTTGTTGAATTGGAAACTGTTTGTTGTTTCTTGCTATACCAGGAAATCAATCTACCTCCTAGGAATTGACAACTCCCAGAGGTACTCTTTCTATCCACAACACTACCTGCATAATCAGAATCTGTATATCCAACATGGTTAAAACCAGAATCTTTAGGGTACCAGATACCTAAATTAGGTGTACCCTTAAGATATCTCAAGATTCTTTTAACAGCAACGAGATGTAAATCTTTAGGGTCTGCTTGGAACCTTGCACACAAGCATGTAGTGAAGGGTTTCGAGCACATAAACGCAACGGAAACCGTAAAAATAAATCAAAATTCGAAACCCATCCGTAGGATCCATGCGAAAACAAAAGATTTAATTCGGAGATTAAGAACAAATACCTTAAGAAGCTTTAACAGTTCATTAATGGAAGATTAATGGATATCCAAAGCTTGTTCAATCACCATGTATCATGCTCTCGCGATCTACACTCTACGTTATCCACACGAACGCTTTTCTTGAAGGATTGATGTGTACTAGCACCCGAAAACTGCTTCTTTCTTTCTCTCTTTTCTTGCTCTCATAAGCGACTAGGGTTTTAATGTAAAAACGTTTTTCATCATTAAAATCAGCCCTCTTTTAGAGTTTATATAGAGAAGAAAATAGTTTTCTAATTATAATCCAATTATAATAAAATACTAATCCGAAATTCCAATTTATTATTTAATTAAGTCGCACTTAATTAATTAATAATTAATTTCAGAACTAGTTTAAGTAATTCCATTTTCTATTTAAATAATTAATCAAGTCATACTTAATTAATATTATAAATAGAATAAATTACTTATTTAAATTTAAATTCATAATTTAAATTATTTCTCCTTCAAGCGTTCTTTGTGTGTGACCCTGTAGGTTATTATTACGTTGGTAAAAATTTTAATAACTAATTAAAATTGTAAACAATGAGCGGCATCTAGTAATACATCATTGACACCCAAGTAATAATAATTAAATCGGTGATTCGATTAAGCCTTTCGTGAATAATGTTCCAGGTAATATAATCCCTTTAACCTTAATATTATAGATTAAACTCGAGGCATGTAATGTGTCATCCTCTTCATAATTTAATCTTAGTTTTCTTGATCGATGAGTAGACTAATAAATCAAATCAACATTTGAGCACGGCCGTGCATTTCTTAGTCTCACTCAAACAAGAGGCCAATAATATCGCTCCTAAAATTAGGAGGGTTAAATCCCATCTAGATCATTCATATTTCTCATACGATTCATAATATATCCAATGTCCACTTTTATCATCACCCAGTCAAAGGTAACTTTTAATGTAATCAAATTATATTAATTCTCGTATAAAAATATAATGATTTCAGGTCTAAGGATCATTACACCATTATCACAGTGAGAATTACTTATGACACTTTTAACATGTGTAATCTCACGGCGGGTCAATCCAGTGCCATATACTCTTACATGCACCTATGTTTTGACTTTTGTATCACCATACCTATGACCAATGAGATGTGGTCATCAGTCAACAAACATACTAGTCTCTGTGCATTATTATTGTCCTTAAATAATAACACTCGACTAGGGATATTTAGGAATAAAGATACTATTCATATAATCTCATTTTTAAGTCACATACTTAAAGATATCGAATACATATCATAATTCCAAGGACATTTATTATGCTAACATTTATAACGCAGTAAATAAAGACATAATAAACTAATAATAATAATCAATAAAACATAATATATAATAATAAAATGTTTTCTTTAAAACATAAAAGTATTGTCTCTAGAGCACTAATACTAACAATCTCCCACTTGCACTAGAGCCAATATCCCATTTATCCAATACATTTGGAACTAGTGTGACTTACATGCTTCTGTTGCGACAAAGCCTTAGTCAGTGGTTCTGCAATATTATCAATAGTATGCACTTTATATATAAGTATATCTCCTTGATCATTAATCTCATTAATAAGGTGATATCGCCTTAGTAAATTCCCAAAACTTCATCTTTGGCTACTTCGCTAGTATCAATATACTAAGCCTCGATTGTAGAATCATTTACGGTTCTTGCTATGAACTATTCTAGCTTACAACACATCTATTTAGACAAAACACAAATCCAGACTAAGACACAAAAACCGTCATGTCTGTCTAGAAACTAAAATCCGTGTAACATTTTACATCCAGCTTCCCATCTCCTCCATATACCAAGAATGAGTCTTTAGTCCTCTTCAGGCACTTAAGAATATTCTTGATTCCAATCAAGTGACCATCACTTGGATTAGACTGGTACCTGCTCGTCATGCATAAAGCATATGAGACATCATGACGAGTACATATCATCACATACATTATGAAACCAATTTCCGAAGCATATAGAACTATACTAATGTGGTCCATATCATCCAATGATTTTAGACCATTTATTTTGAGATAACTATCTCATAGACATGGGAACATTTCCCTTTTAGCCTTTTTGCATCCCTAATTGGTGCAATACAATGTCAATGTATGTACTCTGAATTAAGCTGAATAATCTTCGTGATCTATCTCTATAGATCCTGATCCCTAAGATATAGGACACATCTCCTAAGTCTTTCATCAAGAAACTATTTCTTTACTGAGTCTTAACAGTCTGTTGAGAAAGTATGTCATTCCTTATTTATAATATATCATCTACATATGATACTAGGAATGCCACATGGCTCCCACTAACCTTCTTGAAAACACACGGTTCATCTTCATTTTGAATAGAGCCAAACTATTTGACTGTTTCATCAAAAATGTATATTCCATCTCCTCGAGGCTTACTTTAATCCATAAATGGACCGACTTATCTTATAAACTATTCTAGCAAAACTTGGATCTATAAAACCTTCAGGTAGTGTCATGTACACAACCTTTTCAACGCTCCCATTCCAGAAAGTAGTCTTGACATCCATTTGCCAGATTTCGTAGTCATAGTAAGCAAGCAAAATCCCGATGGACTTGACCATTGCCACTGGTGAGAAAGTTTCATCATAGTTAATACCATGAATTTACTTGAAACCTTTTGCCACCAGTCGTGCCTTATAGGTCTGTACATTACTATCAATGTCAGTTTTCTTCTTGAAAACGCACTTGCACCTTATAGGTTTTACCCCTATAGGTGGATCAACCAAAGTCCATACTTGGTTTTTCATACATGGAATCCATCTTAGATTTCATGGCCTCCTGCCAACGTTTAGCTCTTGGAATTTTCATAGCGTCTTTGTGGGTAAGAGCCTCATTATCATTATTCACAAGCATTACATCACCATCCTGAGTCAAGAGAAATTCATAATATCTCTCAGACTCATGGTGAATCCTACCAGACCTACGAACAACCTGTGTTTCTTGAGCAGTATTGTCATTAACATTTTCTTGCACATTCTGCTCTTGTTCCAACTTCGGTTCAATTTTATCTCGTGGTTCTCGATCCTCATCGAGATCTATATTCCTCCCAGTATTTCTTTTAGAAAGAAATTCTCTCTCAAGAAATACAGCAGTCCGAGCAACAAACACTTTGTTCTCTGGAGGATTAAAGAAGTAAGACTCCTTTTGTTTTAATTTGGTATCCCACAAAATTACATTTATCTGATTTTGGTCCTAGCTTGTCATAGGTTAAACGTTTCACAAACGCTTTTCATCCCCTAATTTTCATAAATGACATGCTATAACTTTTCTCAGTCCACATCTTATATGGTGTCTCCTGAACGATTTTAGTAGGAACACGGTTTAGTGTATATGCATTTGTCTCTAGGGTATAACCCCAAAAACTTATTGGAAGATCCTCTTGACTCATCATCCATCGCACTATGTCCAACAAAGTGTGATTTTAGTTCTTAGAAACCCCTTTCTTTGAACCTTTTCTACTTCAGCTTAATATTCTTTGAACTTTCAAAAGATTCGAATTTGTTCTTCAAAAGATATCCATATTCGTATCTACTAAAATCATCAGTAACCGCTATAAAGTAGTAAAACCTACCTTCTGCCATCGTACGTATATGACCACATACATCACCATGTATAAGTCATAATCGTTCGATGACCCTTTCACCATTTCTAGTAAAAGGGGCCTTTTGTCTTTTTACCCAATAAACCAAGATTCGCATTCTTCGTATGATTCATAATCAAACTTATCCAATCATCCATCAGTATGTAAATTGGAAATGCATTTATTATAATATGGCCTTAATTATAGTGCCAAAGGTAATGTTTGATTTGAGTCATTTTAGAACATATAAATTGTTAACTAATTGTGCAACATCATTAACCTTTTCATTGAAATGTAATAAACAACAATTGTTATATATCCAATTAAAATGAAAAACCTTTCTTGTCCATACAATAAATCAATATAATGTCTCTACTCTTAGAGGCACGTAGTTACAATTATCAAGTTCTAAACTTAGCCTTATAGGCAGAATTAAGTAACGAGTTACTTTAACTAGAGCAACAACTTTTGCTCCAATTCTAACCCGAAACCTGAAGCTTGACCCTCACCGGTCTTCTTCTTAGATCTTCCAAATAAGCATGACAGTTTAACTTCCAGTCTTTCGGTTTTCCACAGAAGCGACAATCGTCTTCTTTAATTAGCAACACTTCCTTTAGGCGACAAAACCTCTTTGGGATTGGAGTTTAATATGGCTATAGAATTAGATCAAATCTTCTTCTTTCCATTCCATTTTCCTTTCCCATTCATATTCCTACATTCACCATCATTATGGGAGTAGTCCATGCATTTATCATGTTGCTTACAGCAGTTCTCAACGTGCTTCACAACTTAGTGGGTGCTATGTCTATATCATTTATTTCGTTGTTCACTAACTAATTGAGAATAGTTATTGTTCAAAGATTTGTATGATCAAATCATTCCGAGTCTCTAGACCAATCTTAAAACCCAAAATAAATAATAATCAAGGTACTCATTATACCCTATCATCTGTAGAATATCTGGTCCAACCGAATCTCACGTTCCCTACTTTTAGGTGTATGGTGTCTTGCTATTGTCAAATCCCTTTTGACGAGCCTTTTCCTCAAACATCTTTTAAGGTGCTCAAATATCTCATAAGCATCCATATGCTCATATTGTTTCTTAAGCTCAACACTCATAGTTGCAAGCATGAGACATGAAACATCAGCAGTCGAATCATCAATTTGCTTCCAATAAGCATTATGTTCGGCACATGTTACATTCTCAGCTAAAAGGTAAGGGAAGAATTTGACTAACATCGTGGTGCCTGAGGACGATCCTCAAGCTCCAATATTAGTCGAGGAAATTTGTTCCTGTCAGCTTGTCCTTCTCAAGGACTGATCGCATAGAGAAGTTGTTTGTGTTATTTGTCATTTGATAGCTACAATATTAAAGTGCATAAAATTAATCTAGGTTGCAAATTTATTAATTATTATGTTTAAGTGATTATGGTATATCATTATATACCTCCCACTATTTTTATCAAATAAATAGCCCTAACTATTAATTCGGAAAGTATTTCTCTTAAATCTTTCTAGTGAGCCAAGATCCATATTTCGTCATGCTTAAGGTCAGCTTTGGCTTTACTCCCAAAACATGATTTATTTAGGTAGACAACTCTTGTCAATTATATCATATATAACTCTTGGAAAGTTTGGTAGAACAACATTTGTTCACATTTATCTAATAAATCATACCAAGCTCCATGCATCTAAGTTCACAATCCTATTGTGGTAACTTAGTTAAGTCTAACCCAATGGTCTAACATTTAAGTATCACATTTACTTCATCGCATCTTACCACGATAGATAGGAGTGCTTCGCTTTGGCGAACCCACTCTTTCTCGATCTAGGTCTTGACGAGTGTTGCCCATTGGAAGGCATCTAATCGACTTAATATTTTAACTTTAGGGATTTTATTATTAAAACGACCATGATCTCATCATCAAGAGATTCCCAATTTTTCCTTGAACTAAGTACTTCAATTCAAAATTCATCAATGGTTTGATTTCCAGTCCAACGGAGGAGTCACACTGGTCTCACTTAAAACCCGCCTTCCTTACAAGCGCTGCTTGTATTTTTGTCAAAATCGCCCCATATCAAAAAATTGAAAATTCATACTTATTTCCGTGTTTCATAAACACAGGAATCTCATGTTCGTTTTGTTCAATTTTAAAATCTTGAATCGTTACAGATTTTATCTTGTTTAGCAAACATGGCATGGGTGACGTATCTAATACATACATGTTTAATCTAATTAAAACATGCATCATTATCTACGCATACATATCATCATCACATGCATCATATATGTAAAGTGCGTAAAGTAAACGTGTTTGGTTATGGCCCAACCTAAGTGAACTTTCCAAGCTAATGGAAAAATCAAGGTCAATCTATGGTGGTATCAAAAAATACAATACAATGTTACAAGTCTTCAAGCTTTAACTTGCCTCCTTGCTTGCCTCCTTGTAATGCTTCTTTGGTTCTCCATCTTGGATGTCTTCATATATATTACATAAATAAAACAACCTATCCTACTGAACTTACAAGTAGAACTCGAGTTACATTCGAGATTTAAACATTACAAGGAATAACGACATGCAAGTCGTATTTAGAAACCAAACCATTAAAACAAAACCACTATCTATAGGTCTTTAGGCCATAACCAATCACCATGCTCATAGAACAATTAAGAACATCTCATATTGCATTAACATATCATACCATATCATATTTCTCATGATCCAATCATAGAAATCAAATAAACTGTAAATCAGAAAATCAAAATCAGAATTCTAAAAACATTAAATCGCTGTTTACAGACGGTAAACGACGTCAAACGCCTTACAAACGAACGAGTGACTATGTCAGTTTTGTTTAGACGCCCGTTTACCTTTCCGAAAAGGTATTTTCGGTGAAATTATGACAGAGTATGCAAATTTCACTAAATTTGCGCATCGTATTCAGAAATCGTATCGAATACGATTTAATATGTATCATATACTTACAACAATATACACAATCATCTCATGAATATCATATATTCAAAAACATATACATACATATATATAAATCAACACAAAAACATGGTAGATCGCAAATATGCATATATATCGAAAACTGTTAAACACACAACCGAATTAAAACGTTTCGCAAGTAGCTCTGATGCCATTGAAGGGTTTCGAGCACATAAACGCAACGGAAAACGTAAAAATAAATCAAAATTCGAAACCCATCCGCAGGATCCATGCGAAAACAAAAGATTTAATTCGGAGATTAAGAACAAATACCTTAAGAAGCTTTAACAGTTCATTAATGGAAGATTAATGGATATCCAAAGCATGTTCAATCACCATGTATCCCGCTCTCGCGATCTACACTCTACGTTATCCACACGAACGCTTTTCTTGAAGGATTGATGTGTACTAGCACGTACTAGCACCCGAAAACTGCTTCTTTCTCTCTCTCTTTTCTTGCTCTCATAAGCGGCTAGGGTTTTAATGTAAAAACGTTTTTCATCAGTAAAATCAGCCCTCTTTTAGAGTTTATATAGAGAGGAAAATAGTTTTCTAATTATAATCCAATTATAATAAAATACTAATCCAAAATTCCAATTTATTATTTAATTAAGTCGCACTTAATTAATTAATAATTAATTTCAGAACTAGTTTAAGTAATTCCATTTTCTATTTAAATAATTAATCAAGTCATACTTAATTAATATTATAAATAGAATAAATTACTTATTTAAATTTAAATTCATAATTTAAATTATTTCTACTTCAAGTGTTCTTTGTTTGTGACCCTGTATGTTATTATTACGTTGGTAACAATTTTAATAACTAATTAAAATTGTAAACAATGAGCGGCATCTAGTAATACATCATTGGCACCCAAGTAATAATAATTAAATCAGTGATTCGATTAAGCCTTTCGTGAATAATGTTCCAGGTAATATAATCCCTTTAACCTTAATATTATAGATTAAACTCGAGGCATGTAATGTGTAATCCTCTTCATAATTTAATCTTAGTTTTCTTGATCGATGAGTAGACTAATAAATCAAATCAACATTTGAGCACGGCCGTGCATTTCTTAGTCTCACTCAAACAAGAGGCCAATAATATTGCTCCTAAAATTAGGAGGGTTAAATCCCATCTAGATCATTCATATTTCTCATACGATTCATAATATACCCAATGTCCACTTTTATCATCACACGGTCAAAGGTAACTTTTAATGTAATCAAAGTATATTAATTCTCGTATAAAAATATAATGATTTCAGGTCTAAGGATCATTACACCATTATCACAGTGAGAATTACTTATGACACTTTTAACATGTGTAATCTCACGACGGGTCAATCCAGTGCCATATACTCTTACATGCACCTATGTTTTGACTTTAGTATCACCATACCTATGACCAATGAGATGTGGTCATCAGTCAACAAACATACTAGTCTCTGTGCATTATTATTGTCCTTAAATAATAACACTCGACTAGGGATATTTAGGAATAAAGATACTATTCATATAATCTCATTTTTAAGTCACATACTTAAAGATATCGAATACGTATCATAATTCCAAGGACATTTATTATGCTAACATTTATAACGCAGTAAATAAAGACATAATAAACTAATAATAATAATCAATAAAACATAATTTATAATAATAAAATGTTTTCTTTAAAACATAAAAGTATTGTCTCTAGAGCACTAATACTAACATGTAGCATACATAATATCTGGTCTACTAGCAGTAAGATAGAGTAAGGAGCCAATCATTGTGACGCCCTCCAAACCCGGGGTACAGATTTGAGGAGTCATCCGACCAACGGAATACTATTTAACACATGCATAATATATATAAAGACACAAATACCCCTTGACCAAGACCGCATCCAGATTATGGCAATGAACACAAGCTACTACAATCTTTTATTAATACAATACCAGTTTTATCAGAGTTATTACATCACAACCAAAGTTCAAATCTAGACATCTAATCTAGAAAAAGCAAAACAACTACCCTGCCAATGACAATGACTCGAGGGGCTCTCCTGGCTGCTGGTGAACTATCGGTCACGCTATGCCGACTCATACTCTCGCTTCACTGGAATAGGGTTAGAAAACAACAAGCAAGAGTGAGCCAAAATTGCTCAGCAAACATCAATGAATCATTTCTATCACAGTTGTAAGGATATGAATTTATGATATCAGAATCAACAATATTTAGCTAACACATGCTTTGTATCAATAACAATTGAAGAAAAGAATTAGAATTTGGCTTATACATTTTATTCAAATCAAAGGTTGTGCTGCTGGCCAGCCACGCATCAACCCCGGACTAGCTCATGACATAGTCCTGTACTGGATCCTAGGCCAATTTGGGCCTTAAGTTATTCTGACCATGAATATGGCCCGACCAATTACTGGTCCATTTTTTTGAAAACACATGCCAAATCTATAATAGGGTATAAACAATAACATGCTCAATAAGATAAACTGAATGTATAGTAATTGCAAAAGAGCTTCAACTGTTCAGTATCAAATGAAGATTGAGAAATAATCATGGAGTAATTTCAATGGTACGGTGTACTCATTCAATAAGGGAATCAATATTGGTAGTCGATAATCAATGACCGTAATCAATAGTCAAGATGGAAGTCAAATAATCAATGGTTGTCAATGATAATCAAAGGATGATAAACAATAACAATAGGTGGTAAACAATAATCAAGTGAATTGGAAATAAGGGTTTCCGATGCAGATCAAATCAAAGAATCAAGAATCTCTAAGGAAATGGAATCAGTTGTCCAAATGCGGTTGAAAGATTGATAATTTGAATTGTTCTGGGGATAACGGTATTCAAGTAATCAAGACAATAATAAATTTTATCACAAGTAAAGGCACAGATACTTGCCTGGTCTAAGCTGCTGTCGGATCGACTCTGCTCACTCTACTTTTCCCTTTCCCTTGCTCCGGGAACTCGATTCTATAATTAAACAACTCATCACAATAAGTCTAACTATTCTCGTTCTACTCTCGACACTTATTCAACCAATAATCACATTTAAACAAGTAACCGGTTACGTATCGGACGTCCGGTATAATTTACGATATTTAAAACTCAGATATTTGCCCTAGTACGGGAATATACAGACTATAAAACACAACACACAATTAATATGAACCATATAGCACTTATAAACATTTTTAAAACATCATACGAAACTTATTTGAATTTTAGATAAGTCACGATTAATTTTTAAATCAAAAATCGGATTTTTAAATCCAATATAAACATTTAATGCAAAATAAATCAATTAATAAAATTAATTGACACTCTTTAAATACTCAAACTATTTTTAAATAATAAAACAGGGGTGAAAATAATTAAACTGAATTTTTAATTAATTAAATCTAATTAATAATTAATTTTTAAGAATTAATCGATTAATTAAATAACCAATTAATTAATAAATTAATTATTAATTAAAAATAATTAAAATAAATTAAGTTTAATCAATTTTCGGGTTTAAAATAATAAATATAATTTATCAGAATTTTTTTGATATTAAAATCTATTTTTAAAATAAAATATGAATTTTTAAAGTTTTTAAACTATTTTCGAATTAAATTTAAAAATAAAATTCAAAAACAGTTTTCTGAAAATGAATTAGGGTTTTGAAGATTGAAACCGGGTCGAAAATCGGGTAAACGGGTCGGGAAGAACAATTCCGGGTCGCCAAGAACAACCCACCGGATTCTGGGTTTTCCAGAATCCGGCCGGTCTCCGGCCGCCGGAATTCTTCGATTCCGTCCAAACATAAATCAAACCAGAGGGCTTTTGTTCGCCTTTTGAAGCCAAATAAAACCCACACATCAAAACATCTGTCTCTAGCCGGAATCGTGCCCAGAATCCGTTCAAAGAATTCTCCGGCGACGACCTCAACCGGAAACCCGATCTACCTATTCCGTACATGAAACTCAAAGATTAATATACCAAAATGAAGCTTATAACTCACACAATAAAAGCCCTTTATCAAAAACAATGTCAGATCAATATCAAGAACGTACGAATTGAAAGAAGAAATCGGGTCAAAACCCGAAATTAAAAAACCCGTAAAAATTCGACTCAAACATGAAATTAAACTATGGATTCTTGCTAATTAGAACCCTAGGAACATGTTAGAAGCAACCAATTGAACGGAGAATCAACAGAATGAAAATCCCCAAATCGAATTAAGAACCTAATTATAATTCGAAACTTGTAAAATCAATATAAAATCGAATACTTACCAGATGATGATGAGGTTGGAAGATTCTGAAACTAGATTTTTGGAGCTTTGATTTGAGTATAAGAACTTCAAATTTGGACTTCCATAACCCTTAGAACGAATTGATTGAAGATCAAGAACACAAAAATAATTTTTTGGGAATTTCGGATTTTATGAATAATTGCTGCAGATTTGCTATGAGTTATGAAGTCTGATTTGTCTTTTTATATTTCTGGAAAAATAATACCCCAAATAACATTTTTGGATCGATATTGATTCGTTAGATCGTTTAAAACCCCTAATTAGGTCAAAAACACGTTTTACGAAAAATAAGGGGTTAAAAAGGTTGATGATCATCCAAGTTGATATATATCATTATATAACTAATGCTCAAGAATACTAGGGCTATAACAACTTCAATATTGATATAGAACGACAAATCTGTCCCCTTAAGCAATTAGGGTTCGGAACGATTTTTCCTTTTTCGGATCAAAAATTGAAATTTATTTGCAGAATCAAATAGGTAGGGTTAAATAGAATCCCATAACCCCTTCGATAACGATTCGAATACGAAAGACGAAGAATTAAAAATGAATGTACGAAATTTCAACGGGGCCCTTGAATTATCAAAACGGCTCAAATTTGAAGAAAATTCCAAATGACGAAATTTTCGAAAGGGGCTTCTGACTCACCATTTAGCACATAATCACACACTACATATCATATAATAATATTCCAATATTCCAAAATAAATATTTTAGATTAAATATATCATTTAATCAAATAATAAAATTCACGGATATTACAATCATACCTCTGTAGCTTGTAATATCTACCTTGATAGAGTTATCACAAACTCCCAGTTTGACTGCTATTGAAGATGGAGTCCTTTCTGATGCTGAATCCTCCATGTGATACTTCTTGAGGAGTTCTTTGAGATACTTGGATTGACAAATAAATATTTCATTTGACCTTTGACTTACTTGCAATCCAAGAAAGAACTTCAGCTCACCCATCATACTCATTTCAAACTTACTCTACATTAGCTTAGCAAATCTCTTACAGAGATCATCATTAGTAGACCCAAATATGATGTCATCCACATAGACTTGGACTAATATCATATCACTTTTGTGTTTCTTTGAAAAAAGGGTTTTGTCTATGATACCTCTAACAAAACCATTTTCTAAAAGAAAACCAGAGAGAGTGTCATACCATTTTCTTGGGGCTTGTTTGAGACCATAGAAAGCCTTGAAGAGAAAGTACACAAAGTCCAGCAGCTCCTGATTTTCAAAGCCAGGGGGCTGTTCCACATAAACTTCTTCATCTAGCTCACCATTCAGGAATGCACTCTTAACATCCATTTGATAGACTTTAAAATTGGAGTAAGCTGCAAATGCTAAGAACATCTTGATGGCCTCAAGTCTAGCCACTGGTGCATAGGTTTCATCATATATCAATGCCTTCAGCTTGTGAATACCCTTGAGCAACCAGTCTTGCCTTGTTCCTTGTAACAATGTCATCCTCATCCAGCTTGTTTCTGTATACCCATCTTGTACCAACTACTTTCTTGTTCTTTGGTCTGGGTACCAGCTTCCAGACTTGCTGTTGTTCAAATTGATTGAGTTCATCTTGCATAGCAATCACCCAATCTGGATCAGTCAGTGCCTCCTCAGTCTTCTTTGGCTCCATTTCAGATAGAAACCCTGAATAATGACATTCATTCTGAGTAGCACTTCTAGTTTTAACTCCAACACCTGGATCACCAATGATCAGCTCAAAGGGATGAGCTCTATTCCATACAGTCTGTCTTGGAAGATTTGATCTTGATGATTCGCCTTGTAAATCATTGTGGTGTTGTGACTGACTAGTAGATCCATCATTTCCTCCGCCTGAGTTGTTGCTTGATTTCCTTGATGATTCTTCTCCAGTGTTGGTGGTATCTCCATTGTTACCAATGTTTCCACCACCACCACCAGGATTATTATCATCATTGTTATTGTCATTACCAGCAACATTCTCAGGTGGGGCTTCATCATCTGAATCTGAGTCTGGAAATTTATCAAACTTCAGTTTCTCAGATGAATCTCCTTTTTGGATATTAGGGAGTTTAGTGTCATCAAATGTTACATTGACACTTTCCTTGACATGGTGACCATCAATCAAATACACCTTGTAAGATCTTCTGGAATAACCAACAAAGATAGCTTCTTGTGCCTTGGCCTCAAACTTGCCACATGTCACATTGTCATCCTTAAGCACAAAGCATTTTGCTCCAAATACATGAAAGTATTTGAGAGTTGGTTTCTTGTTGTTCATGATCGCATAAGGAGTCTTCATTAAGTCCTTGTTGATTAAAGTTCGATTCTGAGTATAACAAGCAGTGTTCACAGCTTCAGCCCAAAAGTACATTGGAAGTCTTGATTCACTTAACATAGTTCTAGCAGCTTCAATCAATGTACGATTCTTCCTTTCCACCACTCTATTCTGTTGAGGAGTTCTAGGGGCAGAATACTATCTTGTTATTCCTTTAGAAGCACAAAAGTCATTTAGGACTGCATTCTTGAATTCAGTTCAATTATCTAACCTTATAGCTCTAACAGGGAATCTCGAATCCAGCTCACTCAACTTTATATGATCAATCACCATCTGTGGGGTCTCATCCTTGGAATGAAGGAATAAAACCCAAGTATATTTGGAATAGTCATCAACAATCACAAGTGCATACTATTTCTTTGACATGGACATCACACTAACTGGACCAAACAAATCCATGTGCAGTAGCTGAAGTGGTTCAGTTATTGATGATTGTCAGTGCCCTTGTGAGAAGCTTTCTTTCACTTTCCTTTCTGACAAGCCTCACACAGTCCTTCCTGTGTAAATTCCATCTGAGGCAAACCTCTAACCAATTCCCTCTTGACTAAAGAGTTCATGGTTTTGAAGTTAAGGTTACACATCTTCTTGTGCCATAGCCAACTTTCATCTGATGAAGCTTTAGCATAAAAACAAGTTACTTCATCTTTGGATCCAGAGTGCAGATCAACTATGAACAAGTCACCTTTCCTTACTCCTTGAAGAGCAGGCTTTCCATTCTTCTTGTGAAGGATCTGACATCTATCTTTCTCAAAGGAAACATCATATCCTCTGTCACAGAAATGACTGATGCTGAGAAGATTGAACTTCAGACCTTCCACAATAGATACATCTTGAATGATAACATTTCCAAACTTCAAACAGCCATATCCTCTGGTAATACCCTTGTTGTTATCTCCAAAGGTAACTCCTGGGCCAGCTTTCTCAACCACATTTTATAGCAGGACTCTATCTCCGGTCATATGCCTTGAACATCCACTGTCAAGAACCCACATAACGCAGTTTACCTGTTCCACACCCTGCAGTATCAAATTGATTAGACCTTCTTCGGAACCCAAACTTCATTGGGTCCGGCATACTTAATGAACTGGCCTTTGTCGGGCAAAACAACATCTTTAACCTTAACTACATAAACCTCTTTCACAAAAGAGCGTTTCCATTTATAGCTAGCCTTAACACATTTCTGAGTAGGCTTATGGATAAATGAATCCACTCTAGTCTACGGAGGACTAGTAGTCTTAGATCTAACATGCTTCTTATTATTAACATGTTGACGTGGAGCAGTCTTATTATCAGATACATGCTTACTATTAAAATAAGCATACATAACATTGAAAGCACAAGACACGCAATTTACCACACCACATGCTTTATGAGAAAGATTAATAGCAGGCATGTTGGTTCTACAGTTGTTTTGATCCAACTTATGGATATCTGATTTAGTCTCTGTTGTTGAAACAACTTTGACTGGTTTATCAGACATACACTTGTTGGACTGTTCAACTTCAAAAGCAAGATCTTCTTCACGTATCTCCTCTGCAATGATGATAGAGTATTCATTCAGAGGTTCTCCTTGGGACTCTCTAAAGAAAGGTTTTTCAATACCCTTAAGCACATCTGGAATACCCCTTTCTTCAGCACTGACTCTATTAGGGGTATTTATGCTTAACTTACCAATAGACTCATTATAGTCATAGCCTATACCAACAGACTGACCAATAGCTTGTTTATTGATGATTTCTTTAGCAGTCTTACAAGAGTTATAGTAAGCATTAGCTTTAGTCTTCAGCTCACTATTTTTATCTTTGAGAATGGTTTCCAGTTGAATATAACATTTAACCCTATTCTCAAGAAATGCTATTTTCTTAGTAAGTTCATCCTGATTAACATGCACAAGTTTTAATTCTTTTATCTCCTTTTCAAGAGCCGTGTTCAAAAGAATTATTCTATCATTTTCAGTACGAGCACAAGAAATAGTACCACTAAGATGATAGATCATTTCAGCATCAGTGAACTTTACCTCTGACATGTATGTAGATGAAGTGTTTGCCTCCTTAGCCATTAAAGCAAGGTTTCCAATTTCACCTGCTTCTTCATCACTGTCAGTATCATCCCAACCCTTTCCTTCAGCAACATAAGCTTTCCCAATCTTGTTCTTCTTGCTAGAATCAAATGAGTTCCTTCTCACTTTCTTTGGCTTTTAACATTCAGTAGCAAAGTGACCCAACTCATTGCAATTGTAGCACCTGATTGTGATCCTTTCCACATTTCCAGTTTTGTAGCCACCCCTTGTGCTACTTGAAGAGGAAGATCCACCTCTCTGAAATCTGGGCCTGAACTTAAGATTGGGATTCCTTCTGAATCTGAACTTCCCAAACTTCCTGACTATCATGGCCAAATCACCATCATCCAGCTGATCAAGTTCTTCCAAAGAGTAGTAGTCACCACCAGATTGATCAATGGATGTTAAACCAAATTCAGCATCAATAACATGCAAGTTAGAACTGGAAGGTTGAACAACCTTCACTTCCAGTTTCTGTGGGACTACTGTTGTCAATGCAGTAGAAGTACCAACTATCTTTCCAGTTCCATATAATTCATTCTGTTGAATCTGCTCCAGCTCATAGGTCTTCAGAACACCATATAGTCTTTCCAGAGAAATCTCTCCAATATCTCTTGCTTCTCTGATTGCAGATATTCTGTGCTCCAAATGAATTGGAAGTGTCAGTAGGAACTTCTTGTTAATCTCCTTGATAGTGTAGTACTTCCCATTGAGATTTAGATCATTGATTAATTTGTTGTATCTTTCAAAAACCTCAGAGATACCTTCACAAGGGTTTGATCTGAAATGCTCATATGAAGAGGTGAGAATTTCCAGCTTATTCTCTCTAACTTCCTCTGTCCCCTCATTGATTATCTCTATTGTGTCCCAAATGTGTTTGGCAGTAGCACAGTTTAGGACATGATTATGCATGATAGGATCTAGACAATCAACCAGTATCAACTATAGACAAGCATCCAGTGTAGAGTCCTCTTTCTCATCAGGAGTGTAGTCCTTGGGATCCTTAGAGTACATCCTAGCAGCCCTAGTAACAATATCATTCTCTATTTGCTCTTCCTCAATAATCATAGGAATTTTAGGACCACTCTTCAGCACTCCTAGATATTTAACATTTGCAACTTGGAGAAACAGGAGCATTTTCTTCTTCCACATAGGATAATGCTCCTTGCTGAACATTGGGATTTTGACTGTACCCACTTTCTGTGTAGTAGACATCTTTTGAGATTTTTGAAAAATTAAAAATTTCAGAGTATAAGAAAAAAATCTCAAAACAATTGGATCTTGATTAGTATATCAATCAAAAGGCTCTGATACCAATTGTTAGGTCCTGATATGTTTGTAGAAGGGGGGTTGAATACAAACGATACCGTTTAATAGAATTTTTCCTTTGAATAATTTAACAATTAAGAACAAATTAATGCGGAATAAAACTGAAACAATATTCAAGTTAAATATAACTTATATTAAACTTGACGAGTGTTACAATTTGATCACTGATTACAAGGTTCTTGATAAACCAAACCTAGAATAAATTCGACATGAATTTATCTATATTTGTAATAAAAAGGATCGAATACTAAAAAGTAGTTCGATATAAAATCTAGGGATTACGATCCGCTAGAAAGTCAAGGTAGAACAAGAGATACAATTCTTATGGATTAAATGTTTAAGAACAATCAAGAATTAATTTCTCCTGCAGAAGTGAAGCTTGACAGTTGAAGAGAATTGAAGACAGTGCTTTTAATTTGATGTTCAATGTTCTGTCTGTTTTCTTTTGTCTTTCGTTGTAATAATACAAATGATGTCTTCTGTCTTGTATTTAAACCAATGCATTTCTTTTTGAAGACCACGTGCACATCCACTTGACGGATTATAAATGCACTAGGAAGACAAGTAGAAAGACACTACTTTTTGCCTTGGAAGACTTTCGGGAAGACAAGAAATGTGAAGGGAAGACAACCGGGAAGACTAGGGTTTGGCCTAGGAAGACAATCGGGAAGACTCATTCCTAGTTTAAAAAACTAAGTCTTCCTAGTTCAAACCTAAGTCTTCCTAGTTCATTTTTATTCTAATTTAAATAATTAACTAAATAAATTATGTATTAAATTAATTCTTTACAGAATTAATTTTAATAAATAATTTACTTAATAGTATTAATTATTTATAAGAGAATAAATAGAATTAGTTGACTTCTCAAACAATTCCAAAATCACTTAAAACTTAGATAAAGAATAAACATAATAGTACGTTGACACTCGATGCACTGTCTGGTTCATGAGTGACGAACGACAATGTCTGTTCTTTTTCTGTTTGACTTTAAGCAGTGATTCATTTCCTTCTCATTCAAGAAATCTGTAACCAGTATCCTTTGCTGTCACCACTTGAAATCTCCGTCACTTTAATAAATCCACTGAGCTTGAATACTTCACTGAGGCTTGATCAACAAATTGATCTTCTTTCAATGTAGAATCACTTCAAGTCTGTAGATGACCTTAATCTTCATTCTTTGACAGATATAATCTTCTGAGATTCCTATGACATTTGATTTTTATTATTTACTTATTATATCTTAATTAAAGTTGAGTAGAATCCTCGGTGTTTACAAATAGGCCTAGATATATGCCTTTCATGGATAATATGAATAAAAGTAAATGTTACAAGTGCGACGCCATTAAAGGGAGGGCGCGCATCTCCAATAAGTTAAAAACAATAATGTTAAAAATACATCGGGCGAAGCTGTTAAAGGAGAGCTCGCACTCCAAAGGTTTTTGCAATTATTGAAAGTTCATATAGTCAGGTAACCGTGGTCTCAGAAGGGAATACATTCTGGGCATTCTCTCCAACACGATTTTCATCGTCTGCAGGATCTTTCCTCGCCTCTTCAGTGGTTTTGACTTCAATCTCAGACTCAATCTTCTTGCGAATCTCTTCTATTGCCTTATCAATAGCTTAGGCATTGTTAGCTTTGAAGTTGATCATATATGCAGAAGTTGAAGGAGCGAAATGCTTTGACCAGTCATAGTCAGGATCAGCTGCAAGGAAGTTTTGGAGATAACCAAGGAAACCAAGGTTATAGGCATCACTCAGCTCCTTATCCACGCCTCCTTTAAGCTCACTTAATTCCTTTTACAGCCTCTCAATTTCCTCCGTCAAAGCCTCGCCCGTGGCTTTAGAATCTGCAGTAATTTTATTAAGCTCGCTTTGAAGTTTTTCAAGCTCGCCTTGCTTTGCCTTGGATTCTTCATCAAGTTTTTTCTGGGTGTCTGATAGCTGAGCTTTGAGCGAAGAAGCCTCGCCTTTCCATTTCTTCAGAGACTTATCTTGATCATGGATAATCTTATTCTTTTAGAAAAAACATTAAGGCCATGGTAGAAAGCCTCGCCAAGCCCCATCTTGAAAGAAAATTCGGCATCATTGATATCTCTCTTCATAAAAAGCTTGGTATCATCATTAGAGAAATGAGTTGCTGCCAAAGAGCCAAAGGTGGCCGACACTAGCTGAAGCGGAGGCTCGCCATCTGTTGCCCCAGCTTTGTTTTTCTTGTTAGGACCCTTTGGAGTACTGTTGTCCACCTCTTTTCTTTTTCCTCCCATGTCGTTCTTGTCCGACCTCGGAGGGGATGAGCTGTAGATGTAGTAGGAATAATCGTGAGAGGGCGAGATGTTGCAGCTGCTGAGGTTGAGGGAGTGGGAACTCGCCTAGCAAATGGGTTCTTGCCAAAAGGAAGTTGTGCCATCTTACCTGCAAAAGATATTAACTCGTTAAACAGTATTGCAAACATAAGGCGAGGTAAAACAGAGAGAAATAAGATAGTAGTGAAATGCACAAGAAGAAGTTACCTTTGCCAGTTAGATTTTTTGTTAATTTTCTTAGAATCTTCTTTGAAGAGTTTCTGATAAATTTTACGGGGGCGATCTGCCCAAATACATTATTATAAAAACCATGTGCCTGCAAGGTTTCCGAGGTGACAAGTCTATCTAAATCTTTCTCATCCGAGGAAAGACTTAGAATTTCTTTAGCTCTCTCCAGAGCCTCGCCTACCAATTCTGATTGTGTGGGTTGGTCTATGTACAAAAAGATACGATAAGTAAAATAGCAAGTGGATTGAAAACGAAAAATTATAGAAGGGCGATGCTTTGGAAGTACTTACATGCTCTCAAGTTAAATTGGGTCCTAATACGAGGGACATCGTACATGTAAAAGTAGTCTTTCTTCCATATTTTCATGTTGCTGGGATTTCCGGAATAGAAGCCTTTCTTGTTGTAACTTGCGAAGAAGGCGAGGTAATAAAAGCCTAAGTCTTTACCACCTTTCCTTAGAGAAAGGAAATAGCTAATCTCTTCCATTGTTGGGCCTTCATATCCTTTATTTCTGTACATCATATACAAACCAATAGCGACCCTGTAGCTGTTGGGCGACAATTGGATAAGGGCGATTTTATAAAAATTGATGATGGAATAGAGAAAGTCGTGCATAGGATACCGAAATCCTAGCTCGGCTAGCTTGTTGGTTATCACCATCCGTGGGATTGGAAGATCATCAACATCGAACCAGTGCATCCTCATAGACATGCGAGGTCTTAACCATTTTCCTTTTAAATTATAATACTCCATTATATACATAATTTCTTCATTACTAATTTCGGAGGCGAGGCCAGCACATGAAACTACGCCTTCAACCTTCTTGTGATTAGCCTTGTCATTCTCGGTAAAGTTTTCTAGAAATTCGAAATCGACCTCGTGATCATAGACATCGGGGCTATATGGTTCATTGACAGGGGAAGGGAATTCAAAAGCATATCGAATGGGCGAGATTGAGAGAACCTCATCCTCGTCTTCCTCGGAGGCGTTAACATCGGCCCATGGATGTCCATCTCATCCTCTTTATTCTCTCCATGATTTTCTTCGTCAGCCTCGCACTCGCTTTCCTCATTGAATGAATTCTTATCGTCTTGAAATAATTTGGCGCACTGAGCCAAATCCTTACCTCGCCCTCTACCTAGCCTTGATGTGCCAGGATTTTCATCGTCTAGAGGAGCAAAGAATTCATAGAGATCTTTTTCATCCTTGCCTGTATTTTTGATATGAAAGGAACTGCCTTGATCGCAGTTTTATTTGGGTTCTGAGAAATGTCCCTCTCAGAAAAAGAACTCTCTGATAGGGCGATGACATCATTTGGATTGAAGAATTTTTTTTGAGAATTCATACTTCTTTTATGTGCTCGCAGCCATCCTGAACTCATTATCATGTCAAGATCGCCTTCTACATGAGTACGAGGAGGTGAAGGTTTAGATGAAAATGAAGCTTCGTCTTCATTTGCTACGGAACTGTGAGAATCTGAAAAGGAGGGCGAGGACAGTGTTATTGTGTGGTCTGAACATAACATAATAAAGGAATTGGATTGAAGAAAAAGAGGAGAGTCATCGCCCTCGAAAAAAGACGCGCCTAGTTCTAAATTGAAAGGAAGATAGAAAACAGGTCAACCTATTCCTAAGCATCGCCTCGGTCCTAGAGGGAAATATATAAAATAAATGCGATATTTACAAAGGAGAAGAATAGAGATGTACCTTTCCATAAGCGTCGTCCGAGTAATGGGAAGCTTCACCTATCAAATCAGTGATCTCGCCCTTCAACTCTGTGAACCTCGCTTGATGATTGCAGAGAAAAACGTGCATCACTTTGAGAGATTTTGTAAAAAGTTGGTAAAATGAGAAAAAAATTGGGGTTTTTATAGGCAGTGTATAATTGCCAGGTGGCAATCTCTGACTGGATTCGTAGGAACAACAATCGAGGCATGACAGCTGGGACAATTGCTTACAATCTATTTGAAAAAATTTCATAAGATAGGCATATCTTTCACGCCCAAAGTAACCTCGCTTACAGCAAAAGATGGAATAAGGCTCGTTGTAATTTCAGAAGTTTATCACGAATGAATTTCTTTCACATATTTGTTTCAAGAAAATGGGGGGTAGTTGTTATGGTCAAAATGACAACCTCGCCTTACATGATGGCATTTCCTTATAAATGGGGTTGCGATGGAAACCTAGTTTATTGGGCTTAGCCCATAGATTTCATAACCTCGCCCATATGTGAGAAAGGCCTCCCTCAGATTTAGCCCAATGATTGTCACCCATCATAATGATGCTAGTCCAGAGTGTGATGACAAGAACCTCGCCCAAGGATGTGGTAGGCAACCTCGCCCAAGTATATTATAGGCGACCTCGCCCAAAGGGCTCGAAGATAACTTCCCCTAGAAGGCTGGAAGATTACTTCGCCCGGAAGGCTGAAAGGTAACCTCGCCCAGAAGAAATAAGCAATTTATATTTTATCAGATTGAACTTTATCCAGGTTGAGAAGCTTCGTCTTGCTGGAAGGATCGAGAAGCCTCGCCCTTTTGAGATTCATAAGAGCCTGTCTTTCCTTATTCTCCATGGAACAAGATAAGCTTTGACTCCGATAAATCTGGGTCAATAACTTATCTGATAAGTTCAGAGAAGATAGTAAGACCATGGCAGCTCATAATGACGTATCAAAGGCGGTGACCCCAGTCTTTTCGCTTTTAAAGAAGGAAACTCAGCCCATGGGTTACTTGCTCTCCAAGAACTACATTTGGCTTGATCCATATAAATAAGGGTACGTAGGCACATTGTATGGCACGATGCAAGCTTGCGAACAAGAGAGAATTCGATATTCAATCTTAATTGCGACCTACTCTCACATACAATCTCAGCCATCCCCAAATCATAAACCCTAATTCCCATTAACCTACGCTACACACCGTCGTCAACTACCACCACAATTCCAGCAACCCTCCCCAAATTGGTTATCATCAAATTCCTTCGTTAATAGTAAAGATGTTAAATATTAGTATTAAGCATGAGCAACAGAGCAAGTATTAGTACCGTATAATCGTTGTTTAGTGACTTGACGAAATTGTAATCCCAGAAACTTGGTGAGTAGTTTGTATTTCTTCTAAGGGCTGCTCGGTGATCGTGGTTAATTATTCTTGCTTTGGATTTTATGCATTGAATTGGACGTTCACTAGTGAAGATTTTAGAATGATTTCTTGCTAAAGGAAAAGAACTGCGGGGAAGTGCAGTAAATAGGAAGGTCGAACTCAGACCTCAAACTAAGAATAGGTTTCCGGTGGAAGAAAATATCCCCCATTTCCAGGGCTGTTCACGAACCGAGTCGAACCGAGTTTTGATATAAACGAGCCGAGCTTTAATTTTTTCTCTAACGAACCGAGCCGAGCCGAGCTTTCTAATCGCACAAAATTCGTGTTCGAGCTCGAGCTCGTTAACTAACGAGCCGAACACGAGCTTTTATCAAACAAAAACGAGCCGAGTCGAGCCGAGCCGAGTCGAGCCGAGCTCATTAGAACTTACAATTTTTATAGATAAAAAAGCCCAATTTTTCTTGGCCCAACGAACTAAAACATTTTTTCTCGAAACCCAACCCAATTTCCCAATCAATTCTCAATAAACCTAAAATACACGTATGTTAGGAATATGTTGTTCTTGATGATAATGATAAAAACACTTAGTAGATTTTGTGTTAAGTCACTTTTGTAACTATCAACGGAATGGTATGCTTTGCAGCTTTCGTTGACAGGTAGCTCATCAACGAAATGAGTAATGTAGAAATTGCACTGTACAATACTTCACTACTTAATAGGAATTTGTTGTAGGAATTAGATAGGTTTTCTAAGTCATGTTGACTAAGTACTAGATAGGCAAAATAGGTTGGCTAATTGTAAATATGATGTGCCTTGTAATTTTGCCTAAGTGAAGACATGTCAACGGAATGAAGATTACACTATCAACGGAATGGAGAATGTACCATCAACGGAATGAAGAATAAAGCCATCAACGAAATACATCTCACTACAATCAACGAATCACTATCACTTTTCTGAACAGTTGACAAAATGATAGTGACAGTTTTCTGACAGATCAAAAGGTTATGTAGAAGTGTACTTTGCATTGGGAGCCATTAAAATGGTCATTGGGAATGAGGAAACATTCCAATTTCCAATTAGGTTCTTGAGTGTGATCATAATAAGCATGAAGACAAAAGACAAGATCTCCAAGGACCATTGGAAAAAAGGAATGAAAAGCAAGCTACTGGCGGTTACCCTTAGTACATTTTAGAGTAGCCAAAAATAGCATTGTAAACTTGGGATATATAACCAAGTGTAGCAGTTCATTTTATTGTAAGAAGTGAGATAAAATAATTTTGTATTAGCTTTCTTTCAAGAGCACTCTCACTCTACATTAAGAACTGAGTAGTTGTGCTACGTTTGTAACACAGATTATTCCCGCAATAAAAACATCTCAGTTGGATACTCAAAACATCCAACTGAAATTTTATATGTGCTTGTGTGTTTTTATTTTCTGTGTTAAGTTATTTAAAAGTATTTTAATTTTAAAAATATCTAGAATTGTATTCAACCCCCCCTTCTACAATTCTGTTAGGTCATTTGGGATTAACAATTGGTATCAGAGCGAGCTTCTAACATACAAGGAGTTTAAAGATCAAGGCCAAAACAGAAATCATGGTGAAGAAGGATGCAGGTGTAAAGATACCAGTTCTAGATAAGGACAATTACTTTCACTGGAAAGTAAAAATGCATCTACATCTCATGTCTATGGATGAGAGATATGTAGACTGCATTGAGAAAGGTCCACACGTTCCCATGAAGTTTGCATCTAGAGTTGGACTGTGTTCGCACAAAATCACGCAAGTGTACGCGGTCAACAAGTAATATATGAAAGTAGAGTTCGTTCCCACAGAGACTACTTTGGTTACTATAGTTATGCACTTATGCAACAATTTATGGCTATCGTTCAATGCTAAGACAAATATCAAGTTTGTGTTTTGATTAACTAAATAAACTAAGCAAGTTACTAAGGCTATAATTAACTAAGGATTGCTGTTGAATTACTTATGAGAATAAAACATGGGATCCTAACTTCATTAAATACTTCATTCAGAGTCTTATGTCTTTAATCAATGCATGTGACGGTTGTGACAACTAATCGGACAACACGAAATCAGTACACGCTACCTTTCAGTATACGTGTACCAAACCACTCAAACATCCACAAAAGAGATAGAAGTTGAGCAGACACCAATTATGCTTAGACCCTATATGTCTCTAATATTTGAAAACATAACGGTTTAACGAGCAAGTTATCCATTCAGATTACATAGGGCAGGTAAGATGGTTAAAATCACCTACGAATCATGCATGACAAACATACATAAACCTATGCTAGCATGGCAAGTTCTAAACCTCTATATCCACTTTCGCAATCAATAGAGATTAACAAACAACTTAGATGTTAGCTACGCATCCAAGAAGAATAAGTACAACCAAACTAGGATATCAATTAGCCATCACACACACATCTTTAAAATAATTAACTACTAAAATCCATAAATAAATCCGTTAGAATCCCACGATGACGATTAGTTCATAATCGAATGGTTCATCATCGTGGGATCTGATGAAAACATGATAGTAAAGATGTTTGGAATACTGAATAAAAGTACTAGAGATAAAGTTTAAGAAAAACAAAACCAACGAGAATCCAAAGTATCGCCTAATTAGAAGAATACAAAGAAAAGTTGAAAACTACATCTTCGTAATCAGCCGTCTTCTTGTTCTCCTCACCGGTGGATGGATATGTATGATTGTATGTCAATGTATATCTCAGAAATCGTCCACCAGTTGATTATATAGGTCTCTGGGTTGACTGGTCTTTTGGCAACTTTCCTTTTCTGACTCAGAATTGCCTTTTACAGCTTTTGAAGAGCGCGGGCGCGCCTAATAGGGCGCGGGCGCGCTTGGTTACTGTCCAGAATCCTCAACTTTGCATTCCTTGACAATTCTTTGTGTGCTCTCATTCCGCAACCACTTGACCTTAACGACTTTGCTCAGAACATCACTGCAAACCACAGGAACTCCACATCTCTGCTGACAACTCAACTCTGCAAATACAAACACCAAACACATCACAATCACCACAAACTTGAGAACAAACGATCAATTTAAGCCAATTTAGGACGATCCAAGTGGATATGAAATCCACTTATCACACCCCCAAACTTAAATCGATGCTTGTCCTCAAGCATAAATAGACTCCACTAACTATAATGCAATGCATGAATGCAACTAATATGATAATGCAAGTGATCCCTTCAGACTAACCAAAACCAATCAACAAGCAAACATCTCAAGGAATGCAATCTTTCAAACAGAGTTCGACCAAATTCCCGTATACTAACCATACAAACACATAAACGTGCGTGTGTGCAATGCTCATCAATATACTCCCAAACTAAATCAAGACTATATCCTACTCTTCACCAAAACAACCACAAGCTTATAAACAGAATGAACTCTAGACACAAGAAATCACTAAAAGACACCTCCATAATCCGCTTGAGTTAGACAGGAATTTATGCTTTATTACGACACACAATACTATACACAACAAACATGCTTATTTGACCGTGCAATGGATGAGACCCCAAAAGGCTTATACAATAATACCCATGTAGCGAGCGTTAGGTTTGTGGATCCCAGACCGTAAAAATCTTAGGTCACTAGGCACAAAGTCCCCTAGAACTTAATTGCTCGAGTATTAAAGAGCTCAACCTGATCAATTCTGCATAAAAACAACTCTTTTTTTTTTCTTCTTTTTTTTTTCTTTTTTTTTCAACAATTTAGGAATGAGTGCGCTTTGCTTTTTCTCATCCCACCATAGACTACTCATCTTTTCCATGAGCCGGCTACTAGCCATTTGACGCCTAGCCTTTATTAACAACTAGCATGAAATCCCTGGTTTCCCCCAAACTTAGACTTAAGTGCTTCTTTGTTTTCAAGAGAATAGACGAACATTCTAAATATAAGCAAGTGGTTAAATTCTAACTTCCAAACAAACATGGTCTGATCAAATCTAAAAGCAAACAATGAGACTTGTGAAATTAATTTGTTTCTGGCATGCAAGTCAATTCCTAGGAACTTAAATCAACCCTCTATTCATCACTACCACACTCCCATCAACATCAACTCATCAACGGAAATAGTCAATTCCTAAAGGATCATGAAATATGCATGCTATGCAAATGCAACTAAATGAACTCACATAATAAATATAAACACTAATGCAAACAGAATGCTCTATATGACATCAACATGCAAAGATATGAATGAACTAACTACATATGCAATATGAATCCTATATGAACACACACTAACATTCCCTAATTACCACCCCCAAACTTACAATATTCAATGTCCTCATTGAAGGTAATAATAAGGAAAGATGCAGAGAATACCTAATCATCAGCAGGACCACCCTCCTCGGGTGGTGTATCCGGTGGTGGATAAACAGAATCCACTCCAAAAGTAGGCCAAGTGATGTCAACTCCAGTAGCTCTGAATGTAGTACCCAAAGGACCTATCAACTTCACTCTGAATCCCAGATGGATCCTAGAGGGAAACAACACAAACTTTTTTTTGTTTTTGTTTTTGTTTTTTGCTTCTATGAACAGTAACCCTGCGCGGGCGCGCTCATCCAGGCGCGGGCGCGCTCTGCTACTGTTAATGATTTTTTTTTACACAACAATACTATAACAATTGCGTGGGTTGCCTCCCACGAAGCGCTTGTTTTACGTCAATAGCTTGATGTGAATCCGTTTTCATCCAGTCGCAAGAACGGTGAATGTCGACTCACGGTTCACCGTATTACCAACGTCATAATTCAGCCACTGACCATTAACCTTGAACGCTTCGTCTGGAAACTTATGGAAAATCTCTATTGCATCATGCGGAAATGCTGATTTAACCGTGATAGGCTCCGACCACCTCGACTTACGCTTTCCTGGAAAAAATCTGAAGCGAGATTTGAAATGCAGAACTCGCTGACCAGGCACAAATAAATGTTTCACCACCCCTCTTTCATGTCAGTCCTTAACCTTCTCCTTATATAGCCTGTTACTCTCGTAAACTTTACCATACCTCAATTGATCCTGTAGTGGTTGGAGTTCAAGTGTAGGAGCTTCTTCCATAGATGGTTTAAGTCGCTCCTGAGAATTGTTCAGCTCTGCTAATCCAAGAGATCCGAATGACATGTCAATTTTTCTTTTCCACGGAGGTGCATTCAACAACTGAAGTTGCTCTGCTCTTTCTTCGTCTTCGATATCAGAATCCCCTATCAAGACTCTCTCCACTGTATCTGACTTCAGCGGTTGTTCAATCTCTGTATTGACGACAGAATCGACCATCTCCAATTTAAAGCACTCTTCTTCCTCAGTTGGAGATTTCATTGCCTTGAACACGTTAAAAGTGACCTTCTGATTTTGAACCCTCATTGTAAGCTCTCCTTTCTGCACATCGATCAAAGTTCGGCCTGTAGCTAAGAACGGTCTTCCCAAGATAGTAGGAATCCTCTTATCCTCCTCAAAGTCCAGAATAACAAAATCAGCAGGAAAAATGAGCTTATCCACTTTAACCAAAACATCCTCCACTATACCCCTTGGATATGTGATCCACCGATCAGCCAACTGCAAAGACATGTTTGTAGGTTTCGGTTCAGGAAGTCCAAGTTGCATGAAGACAGACAACGGCATCAGATTAATACTAGCTCCCAAGTCACACAAGCACTTGTTGAAAGATAGATTGCCGATACTGCATGGTATGGTGAAACTCCCTGGATCCTTCAGTTTAGGAGGTAACTTCTGCTGGAGGATAGCACTACATTCTTCTGTAAGAGCGACGGTCTCCAACTCCTCGAGTTTCAACTTCCGAGATAGAATACCCTTCATAAACTTTGCGTAGCTTGGCATTTGTTCTAGAGCTTCCGCAAAAGGTATGTTGATCTGCAACTTCTTGAAAACTTCCAGAAATTTAGCAAACTGCTTGTCCAACTTCTGCTTTTGAAGACGTTTAGGGAATGGCGGAGGAGGATAGACCTCCTTGCTCTCTGTAGCTTGCTTCAGAACAGATTTCTCAGTAGAATTTTAACTCTTCTCCGGATTGTTCCCCAAATGATCAGCTTTTTCTCCACTTTTTTCACTTTCTGGCAGAATGGGAGGTGCGGGCGCGCTATGAACAGTGCGGGCGCGCCCTAGGTACTGTTCACTTTTCAAATTTTCTTCGTTTTGCGCTGTTTCTGAGTTCTGATCATTCGTAACCCTTCCAGATCGCAAGGTAACTGCTTTTACATGTTCCTTGACCTCCCTTTTGCCTGGATTAGCTTCCGTATCACTAGGAAGAGTTCCTTGTGGTCTATTCAACAACGCATTAGCAATTTGACCGATCTGATTCTCCAGAGTCTTGATGGAAACAGCTTGGCTCTTGCACATTAGCCTCAATTCCTCCAATTCAGATTTTTCATTGGATGATTGCCCAACACTTCCCTGAGATGGTTGTTGAAAACCTGGTGGTTGATATGGTTGCCTTGGAGTATAATGCTGCTGAAAACCAGAAGAGTTAAATGGTTTAGCTTCATATTGCTGACCTTGAAACTGCTGATACGGCTGTTGTGGTTGTTGCATACCACCGTGATTGTTACTCCAGCTGAAGTTAGGATGGTTCCTGTTATTCGGATGATAGGCATTAGGCACTGGCTACTGTGGTCTCTGGAAATTGGTCACAAACTGCGCCGATTCATTGGATATGGCACATTGAGTCGTTTCATGAGCACCTGCACATAGCTCACAAACACTAGCCACGTGCTGAACTCCATAGTTAGACAAGGAATCCACCTTCATAGACAGAGCCTTTAATTGAGCTGCTATTGCCTTAGCTGCATCCACTTCCAGAATTCCTGCTACCTTGCCTTGTGATAGCCTCTGAGTTGGATTCTGGTATTCATTAGCAGCCATCATCTGAATAAGTTCATAAGCCTCATCGTAGCTTTTAGCCCAAAGAGCTCCACCTGATGCCGCATCAAACATTGGTCGAGATTGACCTCCCAGTCCATTGTAGAAACAATTGATCACCATCCAATCAGGCATTCCATGATGAGGACACTTCCTAAGCATCTCCTTGTAGCGCTCCCAAGCTTCACATAAAGTTTCCCCTGAATGTTGTGCAAACTGAGTAAGAATTTAGTGAGAAACTTCTGAGCAAGATCCTCCCAAGTAGTAATAGAACCTACTGGTCAAGAGTGCAACCAGCCTTTAGCCTTATCCCTCAGAGAAAATGGGAAAAGTCTCAGCTTCACAGCATCTTCTGACACTCCGTTGGTCTTGAATGTGTCACAAATCTCGATGAAATCCCTAATATGCATATTAGGATCTTCCGTCGAAGCACCCCCAAACTGAACTGAATTCTGCACCATCTGAATCGTGCCAGGCTTGATTTCAAAAGTATTAGCTGCAATAGCCGGCCTGACAATGCTAGATTGAATGTCATTGATTTTCGGCTGAGAATAGTCCTTCAATGCCTTAGTTTCTGCTACTGGTTCTCCCATAACTAGACTCAATTCAAGTTCTTCTTTCCGAGATTGAGAACGTGTTCGCTTACACGCTCACTAAAGTACCTGAAACTCACCAAACAAAGTAAAATTGATGAAAGAATAATCCGAGTCAGTGACCGTTAACTACCACTGATGACAAGCACATAAACTATATATATAACACCGAGTCCCCGGCAACGGCGCCAAAAACTTGTTCGCACAAAATCACGCAAGCGTACACGGTCAACAAGTAATATATGAAAGTAGAGTTCGTTCCCACAGAGACTGCTTTGGTTACTATAGTTATGCACTTATGCAACAATGTATGGCTATCGTTCAATGCTAAGACAAATATCAAGTTTGTGTTTTGATTAACTAAATAAACTAAGCAAGTTACTAAGGCTATAATTAACTAAGGATTGCTGTTGAATTACTTATGAGAATAAAACATGGGATCCTAACTTCATTAAATACTTCATTCAGAGTCTTATGTCTTTAATCAATGCATGTGACGGTTTTGACAACTAATCGGACAACACAAAATCAGTACATGCTACCTTTCAGTATACATATACCAAACCACTCAAACATCCACAAAAGAGATAGAAGTTGAGCAGACACCAATTATGCTTAGACCCTATACGTCTATAAGATTTGAAAACATAACGGTTTAACGAGCAAGTTATCCATTCAGATTACATAGGGCAGGTAAGATGGTTAAAATCACCTACGAATCATGCATGACAAACATACATAAACCTATGCTAGCATGGCAAGTTCTAAACCTTTATATCCACTTTCGCAATCAATAGAGATTAACAAAGAACTTAGATGTTAGCTACGCATCCAAGAAGAATAAGCACAACCAAACTAGGATATCAATTAGCCATCACACACACATCTTTAAAACAATTAACTACTAAAATCCATAAATAAATCCGTTAGAATCCCACGACGACGATTAGTTCATAATCGAACTGTTCATCATCGTGGGATCTGATGAAAACATGACAGTAAAGATGTTTGGAATACTAAATAAAAGTACTAGAGATAAAGTTTAAGAAAAACAAAACCAACGAGAATCCAAAGTATCGCCTAATTAGAAGAATACAAAGAAAAGTTGAAAACTACATCTTCGTAATCAGCCGTCTTCTTGTTCTCCTCACCGGTAGATGAATATGTATGATTGTATGTCAATATATATCTCAGAAATCGTCCACCAGTTGATTATATAGGTCTCTGGGTTGACTGGTCTTTTGGCAACTTTCCTTTTCTGACTCAGAATTGCCTTTTAAAGCTTTTGAAGAGCGCGGGCGCGCCTAATAGGGCGCGGGCGCGCCTGGTTACTGTCCAGAATCCTCAACTTTGCATTCCTTGACAATTCTTTGTGTGCTCTCATTCCGCAACCACTTGACCTTAACGACTTTGCTCAGAACATCACTGCAAACCACATGAACTCCACATCTCTGCTGACAACTCAACTCTGCAAATACAAACACCAAACACATCACAATCACCACAAACTTGAGAACAAACGATCAATTTAAGCCAATTTAGGACGATCCAAGTGGATATGAAATCCACTTATCAGACTTCCAGATGATGCTGAAGATGTGGAAATTCCAAAGCCTGTTTCAGAATGGACTGTTGAAGATGTTGCAGAAGTCCATAAAGATAAAAGAACCATGAACATTCTGTTTAATGGTTTGGAGCAAGAGATGTTTGACAATGTTATAAACTGTACAACTGCTAAAGAAGTATGGGACACTGTTAGAACACTCTATGAAGGAACTGAGCAAGTAAGGGAGAACAAAATGCAACTCCTCATACAACAATATGAACACTTTCATTTTAAAGCTGGTGAAACCCTAAATGATACATTTAGTAGGTTTCAAAAGCTTTTGAATGGATTAAAGTTGTATGGGAGGGTCTACCAAACCAATGATTCAAACCTCAAATTTCTTAGAGCTCTTCCAAAAGAGTAGAAGCCTATGACTGTTTCTCTGAGAAACACTCAAGAGTACAAAGACTATACTCTTGAAAGGCTTTATGGAACCTTAAAGACATATGAGCTGGAAATGGAGCAAGATGAAGAAATTGAGAAGGTACAAAAGAAAGGTGGATCTATTGCATTGATTGCATCTGTGAACCAACTGGAAGATGACAATGGAAGAAGCTGAAAAAGTCACAACTAGTCGAGCTAGTTGTAGGAGTGATGTTAGCAAGGGTAAAGGCAAGATGACAGAAGAAGAAGAAGAACCAGCCAACTTGGATGACTTAGATGAGATTGATGAGCACATTGCTTTTCTTTCAAGAAAATTTTCTAAGTTCAAATTCAAGAGAAACTCAGAAGCAAGGCCACCAAGGAGACTCTTTAAACCTAGCAAAAATAATTGGGTTGAAAAGTCTAAGTCTAAATGTTTCAACTGTGGAATGATTGGTCACTTTGCTGGAGATTGCAGAAAGCCCAAAGCTGAGAAGGGCAACAGGAAAATTGAGCCTGTTGATTATAAAAAGAAATACTTTGAACTTCTCAAGCAAAAAGAAAAGGCTTTCATGTCTCATGAGTATGATTGGGCTGGTAATGGTGAAGATTCAGATGATGATGTTGAGTATGTCAACTTGGCTCTAATGGCTAACAATCATGAGCAGGAAGCGAGTTCCTCTAGAAACCAGGTAACAATTACTAATCTTTCTGAGCTTTCTAAAGAGGAATGCGATAGTACAGTTAATGAAATGTCTACTGTACTGTAGAATTTGCGTGTTACTCTTAAATCACTTACCAAAGAGAACTCAAGAATTAAATAGACCAATTTGATCTTAAGTGATAGAAATGCCATGTTAGAAGCACAGCTCATTGAGTTTGAGAAAATGAGGTGTGTTAGTAGGGATGCTAAGCTGGAACTTGAGAAAGTGTTAAAAAGGGAAGAGATTCTTAAAACACAACTAGAAATAGAACAGGGATTGATTGCAAAATGGAAAGATTCCAGGAATGTTGCTAGCAACATCATTAATGTTCAAGGTATGGAATCTTTATGTGAGCAATCATGGAAAAAGAACAAAGAGAAGCTATGGTATGCTGTTGAAACCTTAGAATCAGAATCAGAGTCAACAAACAACAATGATCATTTGTTGAAGGTTGATACGTCAACGGAATGCAAGCTTTCGTTGACAGATGAACCATCAACCGATCATGCTGTTTCATTGACAAAGAAAAAGAAAGAAGAACTCACTAGACTTAATAACAAGTATTGTCCTGTCACCAAGAACTTTGTTCAAGGTGAGTCTAGTAAATCAAAGGAAGTTGAGAAGCCTGTTGAGAGAGCTAATGTAGGTCACTTGTCTAACAAGCAATTAAAAGACAAGTTAGAGAAAATTCAAGTTGAGGTTAAGGGCAATAAAAAGAATAACAGAAATGGCAAAGTAGGGATTAATAAACATAACAATTACACACCTGATAAGTATGCTCCTAGAAAAACATGTGTTAATTGTGGTAATGTTAGTCATTTATCTGCTAATTGCAAATCTGTTAAGAAGCCTACTAATGTGAAAATGCCTAAGCCTGCAATGAATGCCTCTATGCCTGCAATGCTTGTTATGCCTAATATGTTTGCTCCATATGCACAATTTCAAAATCCATATGCTAACATGCCATTTATGCCTAACCCATACATGAATATGTTTAATGTGCCACAAATGCCATGGAATGTGAATAACATGTTTTTTCCTCCAAATATGCATGCTATGAATGAAAATGTGAGCAACCCTTGGAAATCAACACCAAAGGTAAAGGTTGATTTAACTCAATCTGAGCCCAAGGTGAAAAATGATGTGAAGAGTAAATCAAAGGCTAACAAAACAGGACCCAAGGAAACTTGGGTACCAAAATCAACTTGATTTGGTTTTATTGTGTGCAGGGAGACAAAAGGAATATTTGGTACTTGGATAGTGGTTGTTCAAGACACATGACTGGTGATTCTACCCTGCTCACAGAGTTCCAGGAAAGAGCTGGCCCTTGTATTGCTTTTGGAGATGACATCAAAGGCTATACTAATGGATATGGCTTGATTTCAAGAGAAAATGTCATCATTGATGAGGTTGCATTGGTGGATGGTCTAAAGCACAATTTGCTTAGTATCAGCCAACTTTGTGACAAAGGATTTTTAATTACTTTTTCAAGAGAAGCCTGTGTTGTTTCTAAAGGTGGAGACAACAATGTGGTAATGACTGGATTCAGAAGAGGGAATGTGTACATTGCTGACTTTAGTAGCACAAGTCCAAACACCATCACTTGTCTTTTCAGCAAGGCAAGCAAGGATGAAAGTTGGCTATGGCACAAGAAATTGTCTCATTTGAATTTCAAGGTTATGAATGACTTGGTGAGGAAAAATCTTGCTAGAGGAATTCCACAGGTGGAATTCTCCAAGGATGGTTTGTGTGATGCCTGTCAAAAAGGGAAACAAAAGAAGGCATCATTCAAAAGCAAGACAGAGTCATCAATTGTCCAACAGCTTGAGTTGCTTCATATGGATCTATTTGGCCCTGTCAATGTCATGTCCATTTCAAAGAAGAAATACTGTCTTGTGATTGTTGATAATTTTTCTAGATTTACATGGACTTTCTTTTTGCACTCAAAAGATGAGGCAAGTGAAATCATTATCAATCACATCAAGATAGTAAACAATCATCCTGATTTCAAAGTAAGAAGGATTATGAGTGACAATGGGACAGAGTTCAAGAATTCAACTATGAAGATGTTCTATGAGGAAAATGGTATTTTGCATGAATTTTCAGCTGCAAGGACACCACAGCAAAATGGTGTAGTTGAAAGGAAAAACAGAACACTCATTGAAGCTGCAATGACAATGCTAGATGAATCAAAGTTACCAACTTATTTTTGGGCTGAGGCAGTCAACACAGCTTGCTTCACTCAAAATATTTCTTTGATTAATCAAGCCAATGGAACGACCCCTTATCAACTACTCAAAAGAAAGAAGCCCTATTGGATTTTCTTCATGTCTTTGGATGCAAGTGCTTTGTTCTGAGAAATCAAGCTGAGCATTTGGGGAAATTTGAAGCAAAGGCGGATGAAGCACTATTTGTGGGATATGCAACAGGGAAAGCTTACAGAGTCTATAATCTCAGAACCAACATTGTTATTGAATTTGTACATGTTGTTTTTGATGATCTCAAAATTCAAGGTCTCTGTGATGAAGGTTTCCATGAAAGTCTTTCTTTTGAGAATGAGGAAGGAGATCAAGTGAATCATGTTAAGGCTAATGAGAAACAGCCTAAAATTGTTGTGTCTAGCACAGATGAAAGCAGTAGTGAAGATGAAATTGCTGCATTAAGATTGAAAAGAATAGCTGCTAGCAGTCAAATTAGTCATTCTGTTGACAGTCATAATAGAGGATTCGTTGACAGTCAAAATGAGTATTTCGTTGACAGTAAAAATGGGCATTCCATTGGCAGTCATTAAAATTCTTCTAGGAATGATCACTTAGGGACAACAAACTCAAGGGGAGTTTCTCAAGGACAAACATCTAATCAAGGCAATCATGATCATGAAGCTACATCTTCTAGAGCTAATCTACCTCCCTCAAGGAAATGGACTAAAGATCATCCCTTTGAACTCATCATAGGCGATGTTTCTTCAAAAGTCCAAACTAGAAGAGCAACTCAAGAGGAATGTCTATATAGTAGCTTTCTGTCTCAAGATGAGCCAAAGAAAGTTGAGGATGCACTTCTAGATCCAGATTGGGTTTTAGCTATGCAAGAGGAGCTAAACCAATTTGAGAGAAACAAAGTTTGGAAGCTGGTGCCCAGGCCTAAAAATAGGAGTGTTATAGGCACAAAATGGGTGTTCAGAAACAAGATGGATAAAAATGGCATAGTCACAAGGAACAAAGCTAGATTGGTTGCTAAAGGCTACTCACAGGAAGAGGGAATTGATTTTGATGAAACCTTTACTCCTGTTGCAAGACTAGAAGCAATAAGAATTTTCCTAGCCTATGCAGCCCATGCCAATTTTAAGGTCTATCAAATGGATGTGAAGAGTGCTTTTCTAAATGGGGAATTGGAAGAGGAGGTATATGTGAGTCAACCTCCTGGTTTTGAAAATGATGATTTACCAGAATATGTGTACTTTCTCCTCAAAGCACTCTATGGTTTGAAACAAGCACCTAGAGCCTGGTATGACACACTTTCACAGTTCCTCCTTGAGAATCACTTCACTAGAGGTATTGTAGATAAAACTCTTTTTCATAGGATTGTAAATGGCTCTACTATACTTGTTCAAATTTATGTAGATGACATAATATTTGGGTCTACAGATGAAAAACTTTGTCAAAAGTTTGCCAAGCTTATGCAAAGTAAATATGAAATGAGAATGATGGGAGAATTAACTTATTTCCTTGGTCTCCAAGTGAAACAAGTTAATGAAGGCATTTTCATTAGTCAAACAAAGTACATTCATGATTTGTTAAAGAAATTTAACTTAATGGAATGCTCTCCTGCCAAAACTCCCATGCCTACTGCTATTAAACTTGAATTGAATACTAAGGAAAAATCTGTGGACATTTCAAGTTACAGAGGCATGGTAGGCTCACTTTTATATTTAACAGCTAGTAGACCTGATATTATGTTTGCTACATGTCTATGTGCTAGATTTCAAGATGATCTTAGGGAATCCCATTTAGTTGCTATTAAAAGAATTTTCAGATATCTCAAAGGAACACCAAACCTTGGCATTTGGTATCCTAGAGAATCTGGCTTTGAACTAATTGGTTATTCAGATGCAGATTATGCAGGATGTAAAATTGACAGGAAAAGCACAACTGGCCCCTGTCAATTCCTAGGAAATAATCTTGTATCATGGTTTAGCAAGAAACAAAACTCAGTTTCTACCTCCACAGCCGAGGCTGAGTACATTGCAGCTGGAAGTTGTTGTGCACAGATTTTATGGATGAAAAATCAACTACTTGATTATGGATTAAGAGTTGAGAAAATTCCTATTTTCTGTGACAACACACTACAAGAAAAACTGAATCAGACGACTCAACCAGGACCGTTGTCTATTACCCCTGAAAACCGATGACTATTGAGATACCGTCAGATGGACCTCAGACAAAGGTTAAAAAATGTTGTGCAAAATAACTGAAACGACAGTCACCGATTCACAAAGTGTTGTATAATAGCCAGAAACAACAACAGTTTCTTACCATACAGCCCGTTGTATAAGTTGATTATCACAACATTCTGGTAAATCTAAAGTGTTGTATAACAGCTAGAAACAACAACAGTTTGCTTCTTAATAAAGCCTTGTTTATATTTCTTTTGCACAATGGTTTAAGTTTTATCTACAACGGTTTTCTCCTCAGTATCTGCATTTACTCAACGGTTTTTATCTCTAAGTGTGTAGTAACAAGGCTTTTGAACAACACTTCACATGTATTTAACCATTGTGCTTTGTTTTGTTAGACAACAGTTTTATTTTAAGAATGCGTTGTAAGAGATTAATTTTACAACGTTTTTGTTTGGTCAATATTTTGTATTTAGTCTAAATAGACAACTGGTTTCTTTTATGAGTATGTTGTACGAAAAACATTTGCACAACGGTCTAAATAGACAGTGACCATTGTTTGATACAGATAATAACAATAGTTCTTATAGATACCACACTAAGCTAAAAACATAAGAGATAATGGTTTTATAACCAAATAAAAAAATTGTAGACATTGTAATTACAAGCCAACAAAAATACCAAACTAAATACTTCACATATTACCAACTAATATTCACCATTACAACCACTATTCACCAAATTCACAAACTAATGCTCCAATCGAATGATTATTTTTGTTGTGGTGAAATCATCATCTATTGTACCTGACGTGAAGTCGAAAGTTAAATAGATGATGATTTTACCACCGCAAAAGTAATGTGCGAGGATTCCATCCTTGGTTGGCCAAGAGCATCTATAAATCAGCAAAGCTTAGGATTTAGGCCAAGCAGCGAAGTAGGTGCATTTGTCTGCTCATTTGAAATGGAAGGTCCAAAATGCAAGCTGTAGAGCACAAGACTTCAAAGCTTATAAGGGATGTGCATTTATTGTTCTGGAATGAAAAATAAATACAGTAAATGGCATATCAAAAGTTCAAAACATACGCTTATTGATGCAAGCTTACATGACGGTATTTTCAAAACGGCTTTTCCTATGTACGCTTACCAATAATAGAAATAACCTTCTGCTTGAGTTTCTCAATAGTCTTCAAGAAGCAAACATCCAAATTAATATCAGAGTAAGTGAACAGAAAACTAGAAGTGCGCATAATGCAACAGGATAAGAATATGCATACCAAACGTGAGACTTCAGCCCACTTTTGAGAAGCAACAACAGCATGTTTTAGTTGAATGTATCGTTTATGTTCATAAGTTAAGGAGTAGTCCGAATTTTCCGTGGCTTCTACCACCCAAATATGATTTATTCTGTCTTTTTCTTTCTTGATGATGTTACAGAAACCAACCTGCAAATTAGATTGAGTAAGCAGTTTAAACATAATTTAAATAAAAACAAGTGTGAAATGAAAACAAATGTGATTTCAGGGCTGGTGAGAGTAGTCAGAGAAAGAAAGACAATAACAATGATGACTTCTTGCTGGTAATGCATAATGCTCACCTGACTTCCGGAAAGAGTGTCTCAGAATATTATCAGGCTCACTATCTAGAGTCATCAAGGGGTATTCCACAAATTAACAAGCTGCAACAACGCCCTCCCAAGTGGCGAGAATGGTCTGACAGACAGTATGTTCATGAATCCACACTTGTAAAATATATTGAATGCATCACGAAAGTTCTTAAGATTATTTTGGGTTGGAGCTGAGACCCTGCACCCGCCAGTGCAGAGACCCAAGTTCTCCACATTTTGTGCGAACAACGAATCTTAAAAGTTAATGCTTTAAAATCATCAAGAAAAATAAGTACCAGATCAGTAACTGAACAAGTGCAATGATGTTAATGTTATACACAATTTGAATTTCCGGTGGATGTTAGATGATGGACTCCTACCAAAACAAGTGAAAATGGGATAGTGGCTACTGGGGTCCAAACCAGTTATATAAAACAGCAGCAGAAGAAAAGCAATTGTGAAATAATGTCAGTCAAGTTAACAAGTCAATACTGAAAGAAAGGCAACAGTAACAAGTAAAAAAGGACAAAGACGTGTGCGAAAGAAGTCAAGAAGAAGCATCTCAGAGAAGAAAAGTGACACGCTCTTTCAAATAACACTGCAAGTAAGAATAAGAAATGAGTGTTATTAAGATAGATTACGAAATTCAGTCTTTGCGCCATAAATTGAAACACACCAGAAATCAAATCAATAACTTCCCAGAGCCCAAGTACGAGGAGGACAACTGCATATGCTGAAGTTAACTATCATGTCAAAAAAAAATGATATAGTTCATAACATACTACATGACTCTGGTAAGACCAAGTACGAGGAGGACAACTGCATATGCTGAAGTTCCAGCTATTTGCTGGTTGATCAGGGGGACTCAGGTGGAGGACTGGCTACAGTGTTGGCCGATGATTGTTTTGGTTCCTGGACTGGGGTAGGATCAGTAGGCCTATTTGGAAGAACTTGATCAACTTCTTCTGACGGAATATCAAACTGCATGTTCCAAGTTAAATGTTCATAGAGTGACAACAGATTATAAGATTAATGACTATAATAGAATAGATACACATTGTGGAATGTGGTAAATATTATAATCTTTGAAATAATTACATTGCTATAAACAACGAGCGTTACCCAGCAAATTATGTGAGTGAAGGACACATCCTTAAATATTATGTAACCATACAATCTGCTTAAAAAGTTGAGTACAGACAGTCAAAACTTGATAAGCTACAGAGCAAGACAAAAATTAGCAAGGATGACTTACATTCTTCCCATGTATCTCCATCAGCGCCACATCCTTTTTTACAAAATACTCTCCCTAAAATCACCACAGAGAAGTACATAATCAGATCATAGCAACCAAATAACAGTTATACTCAAAATTGTAGCTGAAATGCAGCATAAAAGTCTGATCACTAGTCACAAAAGTCCGAGAATATGTAAGACTGGTATGAAGATTGTTGGAGAAATAAAATTTCAGTGTGCAACATTGCACAGAGTTATGTGGACCATTAGGGTACACAGTAACTCATTTTTGATAAATACATACAAACATGCTACAGAGAAAAAGAAGGTAAAATGCTATAGCAGTAATAATAAAATTAAAAATGCACAATAGTTTATAAGTTGATTGCATATATGTGACATACTTACATTAACATATTATATATGTCATAAAAAATCAAGCAGAACACAAATTCTCTTTCGCCAAAAGAAGTAGTTAGAAAAGATTTGAAAACCTGAGAGCTTTATTTTTGAAGTACTACTAATTAGTTTCATCCACCAATGTGTGGGAGATCAATTCGCCATTCTTGGCATGAGACAACAACCTAGCATACCCCGTACATCCCACTCTTAAAGCAGGGTCAGTACAGTTATGAGACTAAGGAAGCAACATTGAGTTAAATACCGAAGGCAAAAAATCTATGATATTTGTCTGAATTTAATAGATATATTGAAACAGGTGCAAGATTGTCGACAACAATTTATAGAATAGATACAAAGAGAGACCTAATAACAGATTCATCTTACCATTCACACATTTTTTTCTCTTCTGCCGGATTTTCCAGCAGAAAGCTAGAATTTTGAACACCTATCTCAGAAACTCAAATCCTACTTCTGTTCAGCGTTCAATAACTTCGACAGCATCCAGCTTCTATTGGAGTTAATTTCGCTAATTTAAATTGCTTCAAAGTCTGTAGAAAACAAAGAGTAGATACAAAGTAACAATTAGCATAGTAACAAAAAACAAAGCTCCAAATTGAACAATTAGCTCTAAATCAAAACCCTAAATTACCTGAAACCCAAAACAGAGCCCCAAATTGAACATTTAGCTCTAAATCGAAACCCTAAATTACTTGGAACCCTAAACAAAGCCCCAAATCTTCTCTGTTGACTGGCGTATGTTTTGTGAGAGAGTGACAAACTCGACTTAAGTTTCAAGTTCAAGATTTTGATTTGAATTTTGAACTCCATTTAGGGTTTGTGAGAAAATGTCTAGTGTATCGATCTGTGAGTCGTTTGTGTGTTTGGTGTAATGTGTATTTTGTGTTTTGATTGTTTGTGTAAGCCTGCAAGGGGGGAACTGAAATTTTAAGTTGGGGAAGTGAAATGAAAGGGGGAAATGAAATTTGACAAGGAAGGGGGAAAATGAATTTGACGAGGGAAGTAAAATTTGGATGTAAAAGTTCTATAAAATTCAAAATGTTTTATATTATTTTTATAGATTTGTAAAATATATGTTACCTTATTTGTTATTTATTTTTATTTCTATGGGTGATATATTATAATAAAAAGATACAAATTTATTTTATATAATTTTTTGACCAATATTAAGTAAAATTACAATTCCCTGAAACGGATTCATGTATGATTTATAATTTTTTAAAAATTTTTGAATATCCAACCATATCGATGTTATTACCTACTTATTTTAGTAGAATCATCAATCTAGTACGAAACAAAATAATAGTCAAGCACTAGTTGACTCTTAAAATCTAAAATCAAATAAAATAATTTTTTTTCTAAAATTTCTAGAATATCACTAAAATATATAGATCTTTACATCCATATGGTTGGATAGTCATAAAATTATTTTTAAAAAATCGAAACAACAATTCGGACGATACACTAGTTTACAAAATATCACAAACATACGTAGATCTTGACATCCATAAGGTTGGATCATCGACAATTTTTATATTAACATTTTCCTAGCAAGCTAATATTTTCTTGTAAACAAATATCAAGGATCGTAAATCATACAATATATGATGTCCACATCTACAACGTGTATAACAAAATATCTGAAGTATGATCGTATTCTATCTATCAATGATATTATTATTATCATTAACCTTTATTTAAGTGTTTTTAAATATTTAACAATTTTTTATACTAAATATCCAAATAAGAGATTTATACAATAACATTGTATGAAGTGTGTAACACTTATGTATGTATTAAAGGCAACAAATAAAGTATTTTTTTAAAAAATCAACGTTTTTGATATAGACAACGGTTTAGCTAAACAAAACGTTGTAACGTAAATAATCACACAAGGATTTTATAAAACCAAACCATTGTCTATATCATACAACAGTTTAACAACATAAACAATTGTTACAGAGATTATTCAACAACGAACGGATCAAAACGAAAACCCTTGTGTATATTATACAACGTTTTTTGGACAAAAACCATTGTTAAGTCTTACAACTTACAACACTTTGTCAAACAAAAACCATTGTCTTATGCTTTTATAAAAATCGAATAAACAAAACATACGTGAGTTCCGACTCGCATATATAAAATTAATATAAGACAACTTAATGACGACTTTATAATTAAATTATGTCATACTGATATGTAAAATGAGTTATTTGAATATGACAACATTGTTGTTAATAGTATTGGTATGTCACTTATTCGCTAATAGTATAGTTATTATGTAATGTTCGTTTAACTTCGGAATAAGTAATGTTATAATTATTAACATTTTCCTAGCTAGCTAATATTTCCTTGTAAACAAATATCAAGGATCGTAAATCATACAATATATGATGTCCACATCTACAACGTGTATAACAAAATATCTAAAGTATGATCATATTCTATCTATCAATGATATTATTATTATCATTAACCTTTATTTAAGTGTTTTTATATATTTAACAATTTTTTATACTACATATCCAAATAAGAGATTTATACAATAACATTGTATGAAGTGTGTAACACTTATGTATGTATTAAGGGCAACAAATAAAGTATTTTTTTAAAAAATCAATGCTTTTGATATAGACAACGGTTTAGCTAAACAAAACGTTGTAACGTAAATAATCACGCAAGTATTTTATAAAACCAAACCATTGTCTATACCATACAACGGTTTAACAACATAAACAATTGTTACAGAGATTATTCAACAACGAACGGATCAAAACGAAAACCCTTGTGTATATTATACAACGTTTTTTGGACAAAAACCATTGTTAAGTCTTACAACTTACAACACTTTGTCAAACAAAAACCATTGTCTTATGCTTTTATAAAAATCGAATAAACAAAACATACGTGAGTTCCGACTCGCATATATGAAATTAATATAAGACAACTTAATGATGACTTTATAATTAAATTATGTCATACTGATATGTAAAATGAGTTATTTGAATGTGACAACATTGTTGTTAATAGTATTGGTATGTCACTTATTCGCTAATAGTATAGTTATTATGTAATGTTCGTTTAACTTCGGAATAAGTAATGTTATAATTATTAACATTTTCCTAGCTAGCTAATATTTCCTTGTAAACAAATATCAAGGATCGTAAATCATACAATATATGATGTCCACATCTACAACGTGTATAACAAAATATCTAAAGTATGATCGTATTCTATCTATCAATGATATTATTATTATCATTAACCTTTATTTAAGTGTTTTTATATATTTAACAATTTTTTATACTACATATCCAAATAAGAGATTTATACAATAACATTGTATGAAGTGTGTAACACTTATGTATGTATTAAGGGCAACAAATAAAGTATTTTTTTAAAAAATCAATGCTTTTGATATAGACAACGGTTTAGCTAAACAAAACGTTGTAACGTAAATAATCACGCAAGGATTTTATAAAACCAAACCATTGTCTATACCATACAACGGTTTAACAACATAAACAATTGTTACAGAGATTATTCAACAACGAACGGATCAAAACGAAAACCCTTGTGTATATTATACAACGTTTTTTGGACAAAAACCATTGTTAAGTCTTACAACTTACAACACTTTGTCAAACAAAAACCATTGTCTTATACTTTTATTAGATCGAATAAACAAAACATACGTGAGTCCCGACTCGCATATATAAAATTAATATAAGACAACTTAATGACGACTTTATAATTAAATTATGTCATACTGATATGTAAAATGAGTTATTTGAATATGACAACATTGTTGTTAATAGTATTGGTGTGTCACTTATTCTCTAATAGTATAGTTATTATGTAATGTTCGTTTAACTTCGGAATTAGTAATGTTATAATTATTAACATTTTCCTAGCTAGCTAATATTTCCTTGTAAACAAATATCAAGGATCGTAAATCATACAATATATGATGTCCACATCTACAACGTGTATAACAAAATATCTAAAGTATGATCGTATTCTATCAATGATATTATTATTATAATTAGCCTTTATTTAAGTGTTTTTATATATTTAACAATTTTTTATACTAAATATCCAAATAAGAGATTTATACAATAACATTGTATGAAGTGTGTAACACTTATGTATGTATTAAGGGCAACAAATAAAGTATTTTTTTAAAAAATCAATGCTTTTGATATAGACAACGGTTTAGCTAAACAAAACGTTGTAACGTAAATAATCACGCAAGGATTTTATAAAACCAAACCATTGTCTATATCATACAACGGTTTAACAACATAAACAATTGTTACAGAGATTATTCAACAACGAACGGATCAAAACGAAAACCCTTGTGTATATTATACAAATACACAACGGGTTTTTGGAACGAAACCATTGTTAAGTCTTACAACTTACAACACTTTGTTAAACAAAAACCATTGTTTTATACTTTTATAAATTGAATAAATAAAACAAAGTTAGTCAACATCCTAATATATAAAAATTATTATCCAATAATTTACTCACAATTTTATAATAAAATTATATCAATTTTACACAACGGTTTTTTTGCAACATTGTCTTACGTTTATTCACACAATACGACTAAGACAACCGTTGTCTCAATCCAACAACGGTTAAATTAAAACATTGTCTTAATATTATTTAGACAAGAGTTAAAAAAACTGTTGTCTAAACCCATTCATTTGCGTCGTCTATATCCACTATTTTTCACTTTCTTAGACAACGGTTCGTAAACCGTTATAATGTAGTGGATTAGACAATACTTTTTCGAGCCAAAAAATAACATGTCGTCTGTTAATTTTAGGCAACACTTTTTCGGTCGTCCGTTGTCTGAAAGGTGTCGTCTGATTCAGTTTTTCTTGTAGTGACACTAGTGCTATTGCAATTACTGAGAATCCAGTGCAGCATTCAAGGACCAAGCACATTGACATCAAGTACCATTTCATTAGAGAACATGTTATGAATGGTAATGTGGAGTTACATTTTGTTCCAAGTGAACAACAACTTGCAGACATCTTTACCAAGCCACTTAATGAATCAACATTCTCAAGATTAGTAAGTGAGCTAGGTATGCTAAATTTCTCTTAATTATTTTTGAGATTTTTGCAAGTTAAATCACAGCCAAAAATTTGCTATGATTTTCTGTGAATTAATTTTCTCAGGAAAAAGTGAAATTTTGTCTAAGTCAAAATTACTATGTCAACGAATGTCTTATTCTGTTGCCAGTCTTAGCATTTTTCTGGGTATTTCATTGACAGCTCTTTTATGTCAACGAAATAGACCGAATCTTAAACGCTCAATTCTGATTCGTTGATATAGCACTGTTAATCTAACCGTTGAAATTTACACGCCTTTTTACCACGATCTATACATACACCCCTGTTAGTATAAATCATGGTCATGTTTTAATTATAATGGTAAAATTTTAAGCCAATCGAGTGATTTACAATTATTATTGGACTTAATTTTTGAGAAATTTTGGGGGAGTATTTAAGCATTTTTGCTTTATTTAATTCACTTTTTATCTTACTCTCCAAATTTCCAAAGGCTTTCTCACTTCTTCTCTCTCAAAGCAAAACACAGTTCGAACTCTACTTTACTCAACAATGGCGCCCATAGTTAAACTTATGTCTACTGGAGGGTTCATTTATGAGAAGAACAACTCCATACCATTTATTGTCAAGGAAAGCCCGAACAAAATCTTTCATAAGATGATGGATTTCTTGGTGAACTGCAAGCTCAGTTATGCTATGTTTCACTCCACTCCGCTTTACAATGAAATCATAGAGGAGATTTGGACCTCCTGTGAGTACAGTGGGACTAACTGCACTTTGCAATTCATAATTCAAGGTAAAAAGTATGTTGTTAATTCAGATGCTTTGCAAGCATGCCTTCATATTTCTGAGAATAATTGCTTAGCTTTACCCACAAATGCTGAAATTGTTAACATGCTTAATTCTATAAATTAATCTTTGCCAACTGTGAATTTAGGTAAAATTATTAGGAGAGGTTTGGTAAGGGAATGGAGCTATTTAGTAGATGCTTTCATTAAAGTGTTTTCTGGAAAAATCAGTAATTTGGATGCTTTAACTAACTCCATTCTAATTTTGCTTACCATGCTTCTCACTGATAAGTACTATAACTTTAACACCCAATTAATGTATGAACTTGGTGCTAAATTGGGTGATAAGAATTCTAGGAAAAAGAACATTTATTATGCTAGATTTCTAATGATGTTGGCCAACCATGTTAGTCCAACACCATTAGTTATCTCTAACCCCAATTCCAAGTTTGACTATTTTGTTCAAGAGGATAGGGTGCTAACAGACATCTTGAGGCTCAATCACAATGGTGATGTCCCAATGGTGAACTTGCCAGTCATTGAAGTAACACTTTCTCAACCTGTAAATTTAAATGTTACTTCAATTTCTGCTTCTACTACTACTGTTGTTGCAATGGAGTCCGTAGCTGTGACCCAACAGGCTCCTGTCCCTGCAACTAGACCTAAATCTACAAAGTCTAAATCTACCAAGCCAACCTCAAGTGCTTCTCAAAAAGCACCTATTGTAAAATCCACTACACAACCTAAGGGGAGTGATGCTGGTGTGGTGAGTGGTGAGGGAAGGGGTGAAAATCAAAGAAACCCCAAGGATAAGGTGGGAGAGGTGAGTGTTGCCCAGACTAGCCCCATTGTGTCTTCCCAACAAGGCACAATGAGTAACATGGATATTAGCTCTAGTCTAACTACATCCTCTCAAAAGGGTGTAGTTATTGAAACAAGCTCTCCTCCAAGAGCACACACCAAAAGGGTAAGGGACACACCTAGCCCCCAAACATCTATCTCCCAATACCAAAGACGGGTAAAACAAAAATCCCAGGTCACACAGGGTGCACACACACTGGAAGCAACAATTCCAGTTTCTCAAATTCAGTTTGATGTAGCCCCAATTATTACTCTGGGGTTACAGTCTCACTCCCTCAATATTAAATATTGAGACACCTCCACAAAACTCTCCTACACAATCCTTAGATGTGGATATGATCCATTCATCTATTCCTGATTCTCCAACTCTATTCTTGGAGAAGCCCCACTCTGAAATTGGTGGTCATCACTTGTTAAGTGATTTGTTGGGCCAACAATCATCTTTTTCTGAAACTACAAGAGGATCTGTGGAACCATCTTTAAAATCAATCACCACAGATTCTACTGTAATTTCAATTTCTCAAACTCCTTTATTGACTTCATCAACGAAACTATCTCTTTCGTTGACAAGTGTTTCTCCATCAATGGTATCCATTCCGTTGACAGTTCAAACTACCATTCCGTTGATAGCTCATTCTGCACCATTTATTGAAAATCAAGTTGTTCACACAACTAGTGGAGATGACCTAGTGGTAGTTGAAACACTTTTAGGATTGAAAGGGAGTGATTTTGAGAGGCTGGCTTGCAGCCAGGCAAAAGGAGAGAATGAGAGTGAGAGGCTGGCTATTTCTTCCAGCCAGGAAAAAGGAGAGATTGAGAGTTCCACCTTAGTAGGTGAAGGTGAGGGTGTGAGAGGTGTGAGCCATGGGGAGCCCATGATGCAAGAAAATAGTGGAGAGAGAGAAGGGACTACAGCAGCTCAAAGGGAGGAAACAACCATTGCAAGTGAGTTAATGGAGGTTAATGAGGGAGAAAGAGAATTGTCTTTCCAAGAGCATTATCAACAAACTCTGGATAGCATTTCTCTGGATCCTGAAACCTTTACTCACCCTGTGCCAGCATATCAAATCATGGCTCAACAGGGCAATGTGGAGGCAGAGAGAACACTAAATCTAATTCATACAACTGCATCCATGATGAGGGCTAAGGATGCACTTTCCAATCTGTCTCCAGGAACTGGTGGAAGTGATCAGTTTGCTGATTTTTCAAGTGATGATGATAGTCTTGATGCTGATTTGCAAGAGGTGGCTACCACTACACAGACTGGGACATCTGTGATGCCTCCTAAGCCAAGATGGCTTTATCAAGATTCACTTGGATATCAAGGTTTGGATACTGCAATTACAAGGAAGTATAATGAAGCTTACTTGGCTCATGAGTCTGCACCTCAAAATGAGAAGAAATTCTACAAGGCAATTTTGGATTCTCTAGAAATCCAGAGGCTCCAAATTCTACAGACAAGGATTGAGGCCAGGGAAATCAAGGACACAATTGCAAGCTTCAGGGACTCCAATGATAGGAGGTTTGATGAAAGACTTCCACTTCTCACTATGACCAAAATGGACAAATTCTTCAGAAGGGATTATGAGGTGGCAACCAATTTGAAAACCCTTACTGATAGGGTGGACAAAGTGGAAGCCACATTAACTCATATGCAACAGGCACAGGAGAAGCAGACTCAGCTTTTGACTCAGTTAGTGGCAGCTCAAGGTCTCCCTCTCATCACTCTTGATGATAATAAAAAGAGGGGGAAATCAAAGGAGCTCAATATTTAAGTCACAAAAGTTATAGTCCCGACCATTTCTTTACCACAGGAGACACTAGCTATGGGGGAGTCTATCAAGGATAAATTGGATGGAATTGACCTAATTCAACGTGCATCTCTGAGACTACAAATTGCAGAACAGATAAAAGAGAAATGGTCTTATATAGATGCACGGGTTAAGAAGATAGCTGAAAGTGCAAGAAATAAACATCCATCAACGAATCAAGCTACTTCTACATCAACGAATGCCATGGTCTTAGTGTCAATGGAATTGGAGCCACAGGTTAAACTCTCATATGATCTAAAGCCTCTTCTACATGGAGTGATTCCTGGTCCAAGGAAAGAAAATGGACAAACTTCATGTATTAGAGATGTGGACCCAACTACCTTTCAGAGATGCTTATCTCCAAAATCCCCAGCTAAACCAAAGGGCAAGAATATTGCTAGGACTTTCTATCCTCCTCCATTTCCAGATGAGCTCAAGGTTCTGAGTGAACTTATTATAAAATGCAAGGAAAGCAATGTGCCTGAGATCAGGAATCAAAGAGCAATAGTCTACAGGAATGGGCAAGAGATCTGTGTTTGGGCTGGTCACCCAAATTTTGCTGAAGCTAAAGCTGAGGAATCAGCTAGGGCGGACATGCAAGCTCTCACAGTTGCCCAAGATCTAGATGAAGAGGAAAGACAGCAAGAAGAAAGAGCTAGAGCTGAAGCTGAGCAAGGAAAAAGAAAAAGTATAAGGCAACCTAAAACAAGAGCTAAAAGAAACTTGGCTTTTGATAAGGATGATTCTCAAAGCACTGTAACAGATGCACCTGTAACAGCTGTGCCTTCAACTTTTTCAGATCAAGGTTTTGGAGCAAAATTAGCTTGTGACCCTGAACATCTAGTCAATTTTCATGATCAACCAATTGAGTCAAAGGAGGAGCCATTTGAGTTTGATGAAGCTAATTTTCCCAAATTTCTGGTTGAGATGGATTCAAAGAAGAAATCAAAGCAGAGGGCTACTAAGGCTAAACCAGTTTTTGTGAGAAGGCCACAAGTTGAGAAACCACCTACAAACCAAGAAGACTTTATCTACATTGCGGATATAAGGGAGGAGTCTGACTTAAACCTATATCTTGATGACTTGGTGGAAGTGAGAGGAATAGGAGCTACTCATAAACTACCAGAGAGATTAATGTTTGTCTACAAGGGTGGAAGGGAACAGATTTGGCCTCTACACAGAATTCTAGGAGAGGATTATCAGACATTGTTAGTGGTGTTCAAGTGCTTAAAGAAAGATTTTGGGTTCACCAAAACTGCTAAGTCTGAGGTTGTCTCCAAGATTTGTCAAGTAAAAGCTAGCTGGAACACGCCTGATGCACTTCCCAGAATTTTAAAGGTCCCTCAAACAGGAAAGAAAATTCATCTCCAACCCTTTTGGATGATGGAATTCAGAGACAAGGACAACTGTAGGAGATTCTTCAGAATAGAGGACCAATTGGAAAAGGCATCTAATGAAACTCTAAGATTCATGCAATCCAAGTTGGGTAAACAAGATGAAGAAGAGAAGATTTTCTACAGGAGGCTCCAAGCTCAAATTGAGGAGAACAATGCTAAGAAGGGGAAGAAAACAAGGCCACAGAGACAAAGATGGTAAATCTGCTCAGGCTAGAGGAGCAACTATGTGCACTTGTGTTATAAGAATTTCTACTTTGTTTTCAATAAATTTTAAAGTATCATGAAGCTCAATACAATTTCTACTTTTGTAATTTGTAATTTGTTTAAGTGTTTTTGTTATCATCAAGGCTCTTGATTTATGGCTGTTATTCTATCAGTCATAAATTGGGGGAGACTATTAGGAATATGTTGTTCTTTATGATAATTATAAAAACACTTAGTAGATTTTGTGTTGAGTCACTTTTGTAACTGTCAACAGAATGGTATGCTTTGCAGCTTTCGTTGACAGGTAGCTCATCAACGAAATGAGTAATGTAGCAATTGCATTGTACAATACTTCACTACTTAATAGGCATTTGTTGTAGGTATTAGATAGGTTTTCTAAGTCATGTTGACTAAGTACTAGATAGGCAAAATAGGTTGGCTAATTGTAAATATGATGTGCCTTGTAATTTTGCGTAAGTGAAGACATGTCAACGGAATGAAGATTACACTATCAACAGAATGAATAATGTAGCATCAACGGAATGAAGAATAAAGCCATCAACGAAATACATCTCACTACTATCAACGAATCACTATCACTTTTCTGAACAGTTGACAAAATGATAGTGACAGTTTTCTGACAGATCAAAAGGTGATGTAGAAGTGTACTTTGCATTGGGAGCCATTAAAATGGTCACTGGGAATGAGGAAACATTCCAATTTCCAATTAGGTTCTTGAGTGTGATCATAATAAGCATGAAGACAAAAGACAAGATCTCCAAGGACCATTGGACAAAAGGAATGAAAAGCAAGCTACTGGCGGTTATCCTTAGTAAATTTTAGAGTAGCCAAAAATAGCATTGTACACTTGGGATATATAACCAAGTGTAGCAGTTCATTTTATTGTAAGAAGTGAGATAGAATAATTTTGTATTAGCTTTCTTTCAAGAGCACTCTCACTCTACATTAAGAACTGAGTAGCTGTGCTACGTTTGTAACACAGATTATTCCCGCAATAAAAACATCTCAGTTGGATCCTCAAAACATCCAACTGAATTTTTATATTTGCTTGCGTGTTTTTATTTTCTGTGTTAACTTATTTAAATGTATTTTAAGTTTAAAAATATCTAGAATTGTATTCAACCCCCCCCCCCCCCCCTCTGTTGCCCAGTAAATAACAATTGTAGAAGGGGGTTGAATACAATTGTATAAGATTCTCGACTTTATATAACACAAATATGAAAGATCAATAACAATAACAATAACAGCTTTATTAACTTTGATATAAAACTGTTACAAACTCTCTTAAGAAATTCTGATGTTCTTAAGAGCTGCTAGCTTACAAAAACTCTCTCAAGAAATTCTGTTCTTAAGAGCTTCTCTTCGATTATGTTCTCTCTTGAATGAATAATTCTCTCTCTCTGATGAGTACATAAATCGAAACCAAAACTGTGTTTATATAGTGCACACAGCTTCTCTATCAATAACAAGATAAGTCCTAATCATAATAAAGATAGAAACATATCTTTAATCGATAGCTGCATTCTACAAACCAGGAACAAACTTCCATGTTTATCTAGACTCCAAATATAACTCGAAGTAGGAATCCTGATCAGCTTCAAGTCCTGATGATCAAACCTGATCATAGTCTGAGTAGGAATCCTGATGATCAATAAGATACTGACGCTTGATCAAATACTGATGACCATGCAATACTGATGACGTCAGCAATCCTGATCAGTTGAGTCTAGCTTCTGACGATCATTGAATTCTGATCTAACAATCTCCCCCAATCTCATACTTTGTGAAATAAAGTATAGATTCCAAATATTCAATGATGTCAAAAACATGTATCAAAATGTACGAGTATCTTCAGAAACAACTTATCTGTTTAAGCTTTTTGATAGAACAGATTCATCTTCAAGAAGTTGGATAATAAACTTTCTTCTTTTTCTTCAAGAATTTGAATCAGTCTTTCCTTAAGATTTCTGAGTTCTTCATCTTCCTCATTAATCTGGTAGATAGCTGCTCTGAGATTCTGTATGGAGTTTCTCTGTAGATTGTGCTCTTCAAGCAAAAGATAAGCAATTTCCTTCCCATCAGGATTGAGAGAAAGATGAGTCATGCCAAAATTTACTTCTTTAACAGCAGTACCCCTTTGCATTTCCACATCCTGACCTCTTTGATTTAAGTACATGGGAGTATAATTACCATTGAAATTACTGTTTCCATCCAGTCTTCTTCTTATAGTTGACAAAATCATGTCACTCCATTCTTTGTACACTTGGTTCTTCCATCTTAACAGATAGTGAACATATTTCAGTTCCTGTGTAGTTTTCATCAGCAGATCTTGAATAGATAGAATCTTCACACTACCATCTTTCATGAAGTACAGAAGCTTTTCTTTCTTTTCAAAACCATCATGACAATCTATAACTATATCAACAGCTAATAAATTGTTCAGGTTTTCAGAAGTTAGAGTACCTCCAATTTCTGTCAAGGAGTAAGGATCAACATATGACATATTCAGATATTCACCATCTCTGTGTCCAATACCTCCTCTTGAATTACTTGACAATTGCTTCAGATTTGAAAACATCTTTAACCAGAGTGTTTTTGATCTAGCCATATCAGACAAATCAACAACACTTGAAGCGCTTGTAATAATTTCACCAGACTGAAAATTGATAGGTGTATCACAACTTAATGTGCTAATATGTTTCCACTTCTTGTCCTTTTCCTTTTCAAAGGCATAGCTTCTTTCCAGCGAAGATTCTTGTCTGCTTGAGTTCCTCCACACTCTTCTGTTTGAGAGTTTAAGCCTTTGTACATAGAGATTGAAATCTCTATTTGTTGATCTTGTAATTTCTCTTCTTCTGGCTTCTTCTTCTTCATCTACTTCTTTGTTGTGACAATCAACAACAGTAGATAAGATTATCAAATCAACCTCTTGCAGAATTTCAGATTCGTCAGGATCTTGAATATTGTCAGGATTAGAATCTTCAATTTGATTTGTATTGCTGAGAGTTGATTTTCTTGATTTTCTTCTCAATTCAGGTTCTTCTTCAACAATTCCATCATCACCAAAAGTAGATCTGTCAGGAACTACTAGAGTTTGAATAGGTTCAGGAATTTCTTCAATTCTTAACCCTCTAGACCTTGTCTGTCTAGGTACTGTTTGAGTTGAAGAACCTCTTCTACTTCTTCTAGCACCTCTCCTACCTCTGCTTCCTCTACCTCTAGCAGGAGCAGTATAGCTTTCCATTGTCTCTCTTTGTAGTCTCAAGAATTCTTCATGTGAGAGATCTGGATATTCTTCACTTGCTGTAGAGAGTGCTTTTCTTGCATATAATTGTTGAACTCTTTTATCAGTGTGATATAGAGTAACAATTCTGCCGTCTTTTGTAGAAAACTTCTGGAATAAATTTGATGCATCTTCAGGATTATCAATAATCACATCTTCATCACCTTCAGGAATTGTAGCAAGAATGTGTCCATGACCAGGTGTCAGGATTTGATCTTCCGTCAGGATCTGAGATTGCACCAATGTTCTTACTGTCTTAACTCCAGAATCAGAAACATGAGTTGACCGCGTAGTTTGGCTTTGAGAAGTTTGAATTGTAGACTTCAAAACCGCAGCATCAGAGGTTTCTCCTTGTATCACTTTGTCACCACCATCATCTCCAGTATCATCATCATTATTTCTTAATACTAGATCAGGTGTACATTTTGTCTGAATAACCTTCTCCCCCTTTTTGACATCAGGATTTGTCAATAATTGCAAAATTAAGGAAAGAGAGGCTTGAATTTCAGTTACCTTAGTATCCAGAGAATCAATTCTTTGATTGATTGAGGTTTGTTCTGAAACAACAGATTTCACTTGGGATTCCACTACCCTTAGTTGGAAAGTAGTAGGCACCTTTGTAAAATTATTAAAGATATCAGTCCTCACTTTTTCAGTTGAACCCTTGATAGAATCAATCTCACTTTTTAGGCTTTTGGATAACAGAGTTGTAGCCTTCAGATGATTCTTCAAGTCTTGATTCTCTATAGACTTCACTGCATTATAGGCATGTTCAATAGCAGAAGAAAAACTGATAGATTCATCAGAATTGTGCCATGAATTGTTCCATTCATTCTGTCTAAATGCCTCTGCAGGATCAAAGGAAGGAGTAGAAAAATCTTGTCTCTGATCTTTCCCAGTGGAAGCATTGCTAGCCATATATGTACTTGATGAACCAAAATTAGTTCCAAGACTAATCTTGAGTGCTGTAGCAAGCTGTTCCTTCTCTTTTCTATTCTCATTATCATCATCACTATCATCATCAGAATTATCATCATCAGAACCATGAGATTTATCAGGATCAGGAATTGCAATACCTTTCAGTTTATCCTGAGATTCTGAGATAGGATGATCCATTGGTTTTGAACGAAGTGGCTGTATCAAAATAGGTTCATTATCAGGAGCACCACTAGCGTCAGGATGAACATTGTCAGGATTTGATATGCTTGCATCAGTATTTGCTACCAATGGTTCTTGTGGAGCTTGAGGTTCAGAAGCTGCTTCAACACTTTGAGCTAAAGGTTCTTGTGTGCTTCCCTCATTGACAATGTTTTCGACCAATCTTTCAACAGAAGCTGTAGCTTTGCCTGCATCTTCACTTTGAGAAGATGGTTCTTGTGTAGCTGGAATGTTGATGTCTTCATTCTCCCTTTGAGAAAATGGTTCTTGTGTGACCATTCCACTAGCTAAGCCGTCACCCAAACTTTGATTGAGTGGTTCTTGTGTGGCAGGATCAACAGTAGCTGCTGAATTACTCTGAAATTCAGGTTCTTGTGGGCTTGATCCTTTCAGCTTCTTCTGTCTCTGATAGACTAACTCTTCTACATTCCTCTTTTTCTTTGATGTAGGTGTGAGACCAGCCAAGGAAGCAGTTGTAGAAACCTTCTCCCAAGAATGTCCTTGAATCTGAGATGGAGAGGCTGGAGAGTCTGATATAGAGACAACTTTTGTTGTTGCATCAGGAATACTAACATCAGGATTTGATGTCTGAATATCAGTATCCTTGTTCACATTCATCACAGAGGATATAGGTAAGTCATCCTCTGAATCACTTTCATCAATCAACCTTAACTTCCTTTTCACAGGAACATCCTTAACAACCTTATCAGCTTTCTTGACCAGGACCCCTTGTACACCCCCTTGTATCTTCTTTTTAGTAAGTGGTGTAGAGGAAAAATCCTTTGAACCTGATTGCCTTCCAGACACATCAGTTCTAGCTGATTTCTTTGATTTTACAACTAAAGTCTTTTGAGAGACAGTAGAGGTGGTTGTTAACTGTTTAGACTGTTTAGGTTGCATGCTTGTGTCAGGAACAAGGTGGGTTGGTCCTTGTACCATAGCATTAGAAAGTAGTCCATAACCTAACCTCATCAGGAATAAAAGCATTTCCGCACAAAATATTTTGCCATATCAGGATTAAAAAATATTCAATAAGATTAAAATAAAATTTTATTTCAGAAAACAAAATTTATTTTAACAATCCTGAATAGCGTTTTGGTTTAAGAAAAATAACCAAATTAATGGTCATAGAATTAAAACACACTTACCAGCAAACGAGGCAAAAATATTTATGGAAAACCGAACCGTCTCATCGAGATTGTAGAAATGACCTGCACCCTTAATACACATTCTCTATAAAAGAGAACTGTTAAGCATAATCATCATATATCTATTAAAACACAAACCCTCTCCAGAGAAAAACTTACGAAAACCTTTCACCTTCTTTGTTTTTCAATGGCTGCCAACAATCAAAACAACATACCTGATGAAGAACTTGATAGAATTTGGCAACAAATGGATGAGGCTCTTGCTGAGATGGAGCCACAACCAGTTCCTGACCCTCGGGAACATGAAGCGTTTATAAACGCAATGTTTGATGTGGTTTGGCACAACTTCCTGCAAGCCAATCCGAACTGGAATCCGCTTGATAACCTCATCTATGAAGAGGATGAGGATGATGAAGAGGATGAGGATGAAGATGATGTAGAGCTCGTCCGAGAGCTTGAGAAACGTAAGAAGAGAATCCGTGATGCTTGTATGTCATGCAAGTTGGAGGCACGGAGGCGTCCCGGTGGTCACGGTGACGATCCACCTTCAAGTAAATCAGCTCCTCTTCTTGTCTCTTAAGGATGGAACAAGAGACCTTCCAGTTCTGATGAACTGTGAAGCTGCTCAGGAGCATTCATGCTAATTTGCAGGGCACGTGTTCATGCTTATCTGTAAAGCACGAGTTCCTGAGTAGAAAATAGACTAGGAAAACAAATATGTAATTTCCATATTTCATGTGTAATGTATCTTCAAGTATTAATGAAATTTGTCTATTTTCTCAATTGTTTGCTTCCTGTACTTGTCTGCAAAATTTGTTAGTAACACTCAAAGTGATATAGAGATGATAAATAATAAACTCTGTTAATAATGAAATTGAAATTGATAATTAAGACTGAAAACTTAATCAAAGACTAAGTAATAATCTAATTGTCCAGAGTTTACCAGGAGTGTTGATGACAAATTAGCATAGAACCTCTGGTTTTCATACCAGCTTCAAACATCTGAGCATCAGGATTTGACCAGTGGACTTCCTGTCAGGATTGAGTCCTATCAGGATTTGATCAAAGATACATACCTTTCTGAATAACCATCAGGATTTGACAGTTATCAGGATTTCCTCTCTGTAGCTTTTCCTCAGAAATTCTCAAAATTCATCATTCCAAGTTCATTCACCAACTTATTGAAAGTAGCTTCAGGTAGTGGCTTGGTGAATATATCAGCTAGTTGTTGATCAGTAGGAACAAAGTGAAGTTCAATTGTTCCTTCCAGAACCTGTTCTCTTATAAAGTGATATCTAATACTTATGTGTTTAGTAAGAGAATGCTGAACTGGATTTCCTGTCATTGCAATAGCACTTTGGTTATCACAATAAATAGGGATTTTTGAGTATGACAGGCCATAATCTAACAACTGATTTCTCATCCACATTATCTGAGCACAACAACTTCCTGCAGCAATGTACTCAACTTCTGCAGTTGAAGTGGAAATAGATTTCTGCTTTTTACTGAACCATGAAACTAGTCTTCCACCCAAAAACTGACAACTTCCTGAAGTACTTTTCCTGTCTATTTTGCATCCTGCAAAATCAGCATCTGAATAACCACACAACCCAAAATCTGATTCCCTTGCATACCAAAGGCCAAGTGAAGGTGTGCCTTTGAGATATCTGAAAATTCTTTTGACTGCAATCAGATGTGGTTCTCTAGGTTTTGCTTGAAATCTTGCACATAGACAGGTTGCAAACATGATATCTGGTCTACTGGCAGTGAGATACAATAAAGAGCCAATCATTCCTCTGTAGTGAGTTACATCTACCTCTTCACCTTGATCAGGATCAAGTTTGGTAGCTGTAGCTATGGGAGTTGAAGCAGGAGTACTGTCTTGCATGTTAAACCTTGTCAGTAAATTCCTTGTGTATTTAGACTGATTAATAAAAATCCCTTCATCAGTCTGTTTAACTTGAAGACCTAGAAAGTAACTCATTTCTCCCATCATGCTCATTTGATATCTTGACTGCATAAGCTTGGAAAACTTTTCACACAGCTTATTGTTTGTTGACCCAAAAATGATATCATCAACATAAATCTGAACTAACAGCAACTCCTTACCATGATTCAAATAAAATAGAGTTTTATCAATTGCACCTCTTTTGAATCCACTTTCCAGTAAGAATTGAGCTAAGGTTTCATACCATGCTCTTGGAGCTTGCTTTAGTCCATAAAGTGCCTTATCCAGTCTGTAGACATGATCTGGATATTTAGGATCAATGAAACCAGGAGGTTGTTCAACATAAACTTCTTCCTCCAGTTCACCATTTAAGAAAGCACTTTTAACATCCATCTGGAAAACCTTGAATTTCTTATGTGCTGCATAAGCAAGAAATATCCTGATGGCTTCTAGTCTTGCAACAGGAGCAAAAGTTTCATCATAGTCAATTCCTTCTTGTTGGGAATACCCCTTTGCAACTAGTCTAGCTTTGTTTCTGATAATGACTCCATCAGAATCAGTCTTGTTCTTGAAAATCCACTTTGTACCAACTATTGATCTATTCTTTGGTCTTGGTACCAGTTTCCAGACTTCATTCCTTTCAAATTCATTCAGTTCTTCTTGCATTGCAGTAACCCAATCAGCATCTTTAAGTGCATCTTCAACTTTCTTAGGCTCCTCCTTGGATAGAAAGTTATTATATAAACATTCATTCTGAGTTGCACTTCTTGTTTGAACACCTGCATCAGGATCTCCAATTATCAAATCAGGAGTATGATCTTTTGTCCATTTCCTTGCTGGTGTCAAATTGTTTCTTGAAGTAGATGCTCCCCCTGGATTGGTGTTATCTTGATTGAAAGAATTTGATTGATTTGAAGCTCTCCCTGAATTATTGCTATGCCTTCCTGATGTGTTATCAGGATCTTCACTTGAATCAGTATCTGAAGAATTCTGTCCTGATGATTGAGTTGTCTCTGAACTTGTAGTTGAATGCCGTTGCTCCCCCTCAACATTAGCACTACTAGTTGTATCACTGTTGTTTGTATCATCAGTATTAGCACCATCAGTATCTGGTGTGTCATCAGGATTTGGTGACCCGTCAGTACTGGATGAATGGACAGCTTCTGATTCACTTTCTTCAGGTTCCTTGGAAGCTTCATTTTCAAATAGTAATCTATCATGTGAGTCTTCAATGATTCCAGTTATCTTCTTGTCATCAAAAGATACATGTATTGACTCCATGACAGTTCTTGTCCTCAAATTAAAAACTCTGAAGGCTCTTGATGTAGGATAACCTATGAATATTCCTTCATCAGCCTTTGTTTCAAATTTCCCTAGCTGTTCAGGATGAGTTCTGAGAACAAAACATTTACAGCCAAACACATGCAAATGCTTCAGACTTGGCTTCTTCTCTTTGAGAGACTGATAAGGAGTGACACCATGCCTGTTTATCAATGTAAGATTTTGTGTATAGCATGCTGTGTTGACTGCTTCTGCCCAGAAATATGTAGGTAATTTAGCTTCTTCCAACATAGTTCTGCCAGCTTCAATAAGAGTTCTATTCTTCCTTTCTACTACTCCATTTTGCTGAGGTGTGCCAGGAGCAGAGAATTGTTGAATGATTCCTTTGTATTTGCAGAACTCTTCCATCTTTGAATTCTTAAATTCAGTACCATTATCACTTCTCAGAATCTTGACTTTGTACTTTGTGGTTGTCTCAATCATCCTCACATGATCCAACAGAACTTCAGGAGTTTCATCTTTTCTATGCAGAAAATACACCCAGGTGAATCTAGAATATTCATCAACAATTACAAGAGTGTACCTTTTCTTACTGATGGACATGATGTTGACTGGACCAAACAGATCAAGATGTAGCATGTGATATGGTTCTTCAATAGAGGATTCTGATTTACTCTGGAATGATGTCCTTCTTTGTTTTGCTTTTTGGCATGCATCACAGAGTCCATCAGGTGTATATAAGACATTAGGTAATCCTCTTACTAACTCTTTCTTAACCAACTCATTAATGTTGCTGAAGTTGAGATGAGAAAGCTTCTTGTGCCAATTCCAACTTTCATCTACTGAAGCTTTACTGATGAAACATGTAGGGGAGCCATCAGTATCTGAGAGAATGTTGGCTTCATATATGTTACCATGCCTGTAGCCAGTTAGTGCTACCTTCCCTGTTGCTTTACTGACTACTTCACAATGTGTGGAGTAGAAATTGACATGATAACCTCTGTCAGTGATTTGACTAATACTCAACAAGTTGTGTTTTAGTCCCTTCACTAGAGCTACTTTTTCAATGATGACATTTCCAATGATTATATTGCCATATCCCAAGGTTTGTCCAATGTTGCCATCTCCATAAGACACAGTTGGGCCAGCTTTTTCCTCATATTCTGATAACAGGGCTTTGTTTCCAGTCATGTGCACAGAACATCCACTATCCATGACTAACGCATTTTTCCTTTTACCCTGCATCAGAATAGAAACACACTAGTTAGAACACTTAGGAACCCATACATGTTGGGTTCCTTTCTCATGCAATTTATTAATTTTAACAGCAGAAGACTTTTTGACTTTAGCAGTCCTGACAGGATTTACTCCATCAGGATTTGCTTTGTCAGTATCAGTATTAACAAAAGCATGCTTCTTCATGACATTTTCAGTTCTATCAGACTTTGTACTACTTTCAAACTTAGGCAATGGATCATAAAAGTTATAGTACAAATCATGATACTCTTTACATGTATAAATAGAATGCCATAGACTACCACAATGAAAACAGGACTTCTGCGGTTTATAGAGTACTGATCTATTCCTAACATCAGACTTAGGAATATCAGTAATCTTCTTCTTACTCTTCTTACAATCAATAGCAAGATGATTAGAGTTACCACAGTTAAAACAACACTTTCTAGGTGCATTTGGGATATTCTTATAACCATTCTCTTTATTGATCCCAACTTTACCATTCCTGTTTCTCTTAACAGTAGCTTCCTTTTTCTTATCTGTAACCTCACAGATTTTATCTTTAAGCTGTTTCTGAGACAATAGACCTACATTCTTAGTGACTTTGTTCATGACAGGTTTAGACTTAACGATTTTAATTCCTTGAGTAGAAGAAGATCCCTTTTCAAAAGTAGAATTGGAATCCTTACCAAAAACAAAATTAACAGGAGTAATCTTAGATTTGGTTGAGTCTATAACATGTCTATAGGTCTTTGGACTGACTGTCTCATCAATGACAATTTTCTCTGCTAATTTCTTATCTTCATCTGACTTATATCCTAGACACTCTTTCCAATTCTTAGAGGTATTAATCTCATGAAATTTCCTACCATAGTCTGTCCAGGTTCTGATTTTCTCATTAGCATATTCAAGTTCTTTTTCAAGGGAAGTACATTTAGATGTCATCTCTAAGTGCATGTGCTTAACATTATCACATTCTTTTTGTACTTCTTGCATACGAGAAAATTCAGCTTCTAGTATCTCATTCCTCTTTCTAAGGTCAGACATCTCAGATAAGATTCTAGTATTCTCAGCAGTTTGACTTCTAAAGCTAATATGTAATGACTTTAGAAAACGTCTTAAATCAGAAGCATTATCAGTATCAAAATCAAAGATAGTATTTAGTACCTTATCATCAGGAGCAGCAGTTACATCAGCATTGGCCATTAACGCATAGTTGACTACCTCAGTATCAGATTCTGAGGAAGAGTCCATCCAATCCTTGCTTGATGTGATGAGTGCCTTTGTCTTGTTGCATTCAGAAGCAAAGTGACCCATACCATTATACTTGTAGCATCTAACCTTTGACTTGTCAAATTTGCTACCCTTGCTGTCCTTCTTGATATACTTGTCTTTGTCTGCTTTGAAGGTCTTTTTCTGAAAGTTGCCCTGTCTTCTATTCTTCCTGAACTTCATCCTTCTGAAGTTTCTGACAATCATAGCAACCATCTCTTCCATGTCTGAATCAGAAGATTCATCACCAGTATTGGCATCAGGATTGCCATCAGTATCTGATGAAGAGTCGTCAGGATCTGACTCAGCTACTCTTGCTTTCCTTCTAGAGACCTCCATAGCTTTCTCTTTTGATTTTGCTTCTACATTCAAAGCAATTGACTTTGCCTTGCTGCTTTTCTTGTTCTTTCTCTGTTGAACTTCAAGATCATGAGTTCTTAGCATCCCATAGATCTCATCAAGAGACACAATGTTCAGATCATACTGGTGTCTAATTATTGAGGTCTGAGTATCCCATTCTTCAGGTAAAGCTCTAAGAAATTTGGTGTTTGAATCTTCAGTTTCATATACTTTGTCAACTAAGGATAAGCTGTTCAATAGTGTCAGGAATCTATCATATAGCTCAGTCAGGCTCTCTTCAGGTCTTGCATCGAATTGTTCATATTCTTGAATCAATAGCGCCCTTCTGTTTTTCTTGACAGATGCAGATCCCTGGCACTGAGTTTCCAAAGTATCCCAGATTTCTTTTGAAGACTTGCATGCAATCACTCTGTTTGACATAACAGCATCAAGACCATTGTGCAAGATATTCTTTATCTTTGGTTCCCTGAGTACATGAGCTTTTTCTTCTGGAGTCCATTCAGATTTAGCTTTGACCACATAATGTTCTGGTACAGTATCTGTTCGTTCTACGAACTTTGTTGGTATATATGGTCCATCACGAATCCTGTCCAGATTGTCAGGATCCATAGCCTCCAGGTACATCAGCATCTTTACCCTCCATGTGGGATATTCTGATATCTTCAAGATGGGAATCTTCATACTTTCATACTTGGTTATCGACATCTTTAGATCGTATCTGATTCAGAATTAAATCAGTTTGCTCTGATACCAATTGTTGCCCAGTAAATAACAATTGTAGAAGGGGGTTGAATACAATTGTATAAGATTCTCGACTTTATATAACACAAATATGAAAGATCAATAACAATAACAATAACAGCTTTATTAACTTTGATATAAAACTGTTACAAACTCTCTTAAGAAATTCTGATGTTCTTAAGAGTTGCTAGCTTACAAAAACTCTCTCAAGAAATTCTGTTCTTAAGAGCTTCTCTTCGATTATGTTCTCTCTTGAATGAATAATTCTCTCTCTCTGATGAGTACATAAATCGAAACCAAAACTGTGTTTATATAGTGCACACAGCTTCTCTATCAATAACAAGATAAGTCCTAATCATAATAAAGATAGAAACATATCTTTAATCGATAGCTGCATTCTACAAACCAGGAACAAACTTCCATGTTTATCTAGACTCCAAATATAACTCGAAGTAGGAATCCTGATCAGCTTCAAGTCCTGATGATCAAACCTGATCATAGTCTGAGTAGGAATCCTGATGATCAATAAGATACTGACGCTTGATCAAATACTGATGACCATGCAATACTGATGACGTCAGCAATCCTGATCAGTTGAGTCTAGCTTCTGACGATCATTGAATTCTGATCTAACACCCTCCTACAATTCTGTTAGGTCATTTGGGATTAACAACGTACTATAAATTACAAATTTAATTTAAAATGTTAGAAAATACAACAAATAATATAAAAATATGCCGAATATATCTTAATTTTTTTGAACTTTATCGAGCCGAACGAGCTCGAGTCGAGCTCACTAATAGCTCGGCTCGAGCTCGTTTTCTTAACGAACAATTTTTTGTGCTCGAGTTCTTAACGAGCCGAGCTCGAGCTTGTTCACGAACTCCCATGTTCGTGAACAGCCCTACCCATTTCCATATAAACTAGGAAATATATATAAATATAAAATGGGTCAATGGCCCCTATGCATTACGGCGAAAGGGAAGGATTTTTTTATTGCTCGGTTGGTTTCTTCTCAACTCATTTTGAAGAAAATACATGTATTATCTAATTTGAACATAAAAATATTATAAAGCTCGGTTGGTTTCTTCTCAACTCATTTTGAAGAAAATACATATATTACCTAATTTGAACATTAAAATATTATAACTTTTTATAAAATAATTAAAAACAATTAAAAGTGCACATGCAAAATGGGTAAAATATGCTAGTAATTTATACACAAACAAAGATTAATCATAGTGCTGTACTACACACTCCGCCTTTCATTTAAAATCGAAATCAATTTTAAAATAGTGGAAATATTATAAATTATAAGGATAATAGATAAACAAGATTAGGATAAGTAAAAAAGCTAAAGTGGTTTTTTAATAGTTACAAGATTGCAAGTAGACGTTAAAACTTTTTAAAAATCTAAATAAAAATTATTCAACATAAAAATTGAGAAAAAAATTATTCTTAGTATAGTACAAATAAGTTGGCAGACATGATGTTGTCAATGCTAATGCAAATGTGGTCAAGGAAAGTGCTGAAAGAGTCGATCGTTTGGTGAGGAAGGTTTCTTTGGGTCCTGAAGCCTCGGCAGATCTGCAAGAAGCAATTCAGAACTTATCTGATAGGCCACTTCAGGGGTATGAATTAATGGGCGTGGATGAAGTTTTTGTTGCTATGGCTCTGTTTCAAGAATTTGCTGCTATGAATGGCCCAAGCATGTTTTAGCTTATTAAGTTTTTTTTCTAGTTCAACCTTTTATGTTCTCAGTATGTTATCGTGCAGGTGTATCGTGCAGGTATATCCTAATGTTTTTCTAGCATTTTGGAACCTCACTATAATAGATTCCCTTTATTTTGTATTAATATATTAAACTAGGTAATAATACCGCGCTCCGCGCGATTTAAGAATATTATTAAGAAATCTATGTTTTGTAATATTTTTAATTTTTATTATTACTTAAACTCCTTAGTAACTTTGTTTGAACTTTGAAGCCACAAAAAATTATCACATTTTATTGTCGACAAACACATGTTCAGAAAATTCAAATTTTTGTTTGCTTCTTGGGCTTGATTTACAATATGGCATCATGTTATATTGAATAGATTTATGCATTGCTCTTTCATCACGAAGCCTTAAATTTTTAAATGAAAGTAAAGGACATGTTCCAACTGCAATCATTTCATGGAGTTCTAAATTTGACCACAAACCAGACCAACTTCAACTTATCTAAATTCAATTATATAAGTAACCATAAATTGTAATAGGTAATCCCAACCACAAATCAAAGTACATGCATAAGACAACTTGTATAAGAACTCATATAAGATTCAATTAGTTGTTAATCACTTAAAGAGGAACATAACACAAAAGTTTATAAGCTATTTTGTCCAATTGACTGGCTTAGGTTACGCCCGGTGATAAACACTAACTGCAAACCAATTTCTTGTCAATAAATCCATTCATTTTTTGATGCATATGCATTTGTAGATGAATGGAATTCCCCTTCATAAGCTGTATGTAAGCGATATGAATTTCATCAAAATATTCACAATGCTTCAGGGTGGTGAATGTTCTACGGAGTCTGTTATGATCAATAAAGCACGAATCAGGTTGTCTAATCTATAAAGCATAAAAAATTGAAATTTTTGAAATTACATTTGTAGGCCTGCTTACACAATAGCTTTAGAGCTTCACATGTATCTAAAGGTTGAGTAAAAATTTAAACCAAAATGTTTTATATAAGGAAGAAAAAATTAGTTCGGTATCAATTCATAAATCTTGCATAAGGAAAATGATAACATAGGTAACTTTGAATAATAACATAACACGACTGATGGATGGGCATGCCAGAAGATCAAAACCAGTCGATGTAGTAGTCGTGTTTGCATTCGATCTGCACTTTGTTATCATACACTGAAATAACAAAATACTGGAAGAACATAACAATTACATCAAACTCGTGATTGGGATGCAGTTTACAATAAATTCCAAAGTTATTTAAGATAATTTTATGAAGATCATCACAGTTCTCACTACGCCATAAATGGCCGGATGCAACACACACCTACTGTTACCTTAGACACGATTTCTGTTGCATCAGGCCTAAGGTAACGCACTTTTACCATTTCATCCGCGAATGTTGCCTTTGACATCAAATGCAACGCTTTCCTTCTCAATGGTAACACAGGGCAAAGTATTACATTAGGCTCATAGAGTAACACTAAATCAAACAAATGCAACACAAGAACTGTGTTACCTCAGCCTAACCAGGTGCCATGTGTATGCCACGTCACTTGTGGGGCCCACAGGATTGCCACATCACTTGTGGGGCCCACATGATTGCCACGTCACCTGGTGCCACGTCACTTCTGGGTCCCACATGTGGGGCCCACAAAAAATGACACGTCACATGTGGGGCCCACATGTAGGTCACACTAGGTTTGCCACATCACACCGGGTCCCACATGTGTGCCACGTCACTGGTGGGCCCCACATTTTGTTGCAACATTGATTCTTTAACTAATGAAACACTAAATATTGTTATGATATAGCTAATGTAACACTAACTCTATCTACTAGGGCAACACAAAATGAAATTTTGTAACATTAATAACAATAACAATTGCAACACTTTTATTGAAAATTTTGATATACCTGATTGATACATATATCAATCCCTTTACAAAATAAACTAAACCAATTCAATACTGAACTCCATCGGTCATCCAACACATAACCACATTAGAATCTAACTCCTCCCATCATTCACCATTCGACCAAAATTTAATCTTATTACACAATTACACCACTCCAACATAATATCATCTAAGCAACATACTACAGAACACCAAGCAACATACTATAAAGTACCAAGCAACATACTACAAAAGATAACCAAAGTATGAAAACCCAACTCTAAAATTATTAAACTACCCCCTATCCATGCTACTACTGATTGTAAAAAAAGAAGTAACTAAGTGGAAGTCATGATAATCAATGGGGTTGCATTTTGATCGTCCTCGCTTCAAACAGTGGCACAATAGTCTCCAATGTCCAGATTCAAACCGGGTTTAGCTTCTTCTAACTTTTTCTGCAACATCGACATGTAAAAATAAAAAATACTCACTGCACAATTTTGTTTTAATAATATTTTAAATCACAATAATCAGATTGAAAATATGTTTTAGAATACCTGATCTGCCTCCAGGATGTGCCAATTGTCTATAATGCGTTAAATATAAAACAAGGAGATATTCTGCAATATTAGAGTTACTGATTAGAAGTATAATATAAGTAATAATATAAGTACAAATTTGTTAATGATAAAAGTGAAAAAGACTTCATCAGCAAGAAGAAACTGTATTTCAGCGAATTTGCAACATCAATTTCCAAATATGTGAACAGTGAAGTGACACTGTAATTTTTGCAAAGGAAGTGGAACGGAAGAATCAGATGATACAATACCTGGTCTTGGTCTTTTTGTTTCCTGGTTACAGCAAGTTTGCTAAAAATTTGGATTATTACGTATCAAAAAATTTAACAATACATTCCTGGAATTCAACATTTAACAAGTAAATGAAGTTTCAAAAATATTGTTTGGAAGATAATCAAATGAGGTGATTATTAAAAAACAAATATAGTAATTACCAAACACTACTTGCCTGATCTATATTTCTGTCTGAAGCAAGTTTTATTATAATTTCCAACTTCTCCATCTTTACGTAAATTGGATCATTATACTTGCAAAAAAACACCTGGCCAGTTACAAGTTTTTATAAGAGATCCACCATAGTTAAGATAACTTGTTTGGATAAGCAATCCATTGTATTATTTGAAAAGAATAATAGACAGTAAATGACTATCTGTATAAACTTCTATTAGGTTCATCACAAAACCCACTAAATCAAAACTTGACCCCTTGCTGCATGCAAACAGATTCAAATCTACGATACTTTATTTATTTAACATCACTAACAAAATATATCCGCTGTGACATTACATATTGATATTTTACCCTCAATACAACTGAAGTCTGAAACTACTAATTTATCATTTTTATTTAGCACTAATCATTAAAAATCAGTATAATATTAGCTAAGCATTTTTTCATTATTATTATTATTATTACTACTACTACTACTATTATTGTTATTAGTATTATTATTATTATTATTATTAGCTTAATTTGTAACAGGCATTACAATGTTACTAACTGTATCCATTCAGAAATATTTACAACCATAAGAAATGTTTTGCAGTAAGAAAGTACCATCTTGTTTTCATATGTTTAATATGGCAATCCATTGGTCTAATGACTTCTAATCTACTAAGCACATAAAACTTTTGAGCAAGTATAAGTGAAGCAACTTCACATCTACATTCACAATTTAAATATAACATTTTCTGATGGTAGCCAGTAATTTTAATTCATATGCATGTTACAAACCTGTCCAATTAGAATTTTGCTTGTAGCAACATCAACGACACAAACACCAAATATCCGACACTCTTGGTCTGAGAGAGATTGGCAGAATTCAGCGACTGCCATTAGGTAAGAAGCATCAGGATTTGCCGACTGCAATTCTCCCTCGGTTAATGTTCCTTTAGTGACTACTGCACATATCTCTCTTTTAACAACCTAAAAGACCAATATATTATGTTTTTTAGTTAAATGTAAGAAGCACATTCTAGAGGCAAAGAAAAAAGATTTGATAGCTTTGTCAATGGACCATATATTTCATTGTACCTTATCTTTGGAACCTTGCTCTTTGCGCCGAAGCTCAAGCTGTGCAGGTGTTTCAGTCTGCTCCACAACAAGAACCCAGTAACCCTGCAAATATTTGGAAATTCAGACATATATGTTTTTTGCAGAAGTATGCTGCAAACTCAACTAAAAGGATTTCAAGAAAGGTGTATGTTTATTTTTACAACCTTTTGAGCCAGTTTTTCAATATACATCGATAAATTCTTCTCTGGAAATCCGCAATGAGGTTGAGTTCCCTAAAAAATTAAACCGTATGTTTATTGAAGTACTTGTAACAAGAATATAAGTAGAAAGGTAGGCAGAATGTCTTCAGAAAATAATTTTTGCATTCAAACTTCTCCTTCAAAGGAAGCTAGTTCAGAGAGTACAATCAGCTTACTTTCATTCATATCAAATATAAATAAAACCCCATTCTTATTAATACCTTCATATATTGTAAATCAAGTTCAGTAACTTTACATAAGAAAAACAAAGAATATTACCTATACGAATGGCAGGGCTCCAGGAGAGGGACAACGATATAATGTTCCAGCCATGGGGCACTTGAGTGGAGGATGTGACTACTTTGGCGCTGCAGGGGGTGGTGCAGGCAAAGCTTTTGGACTGGAAGAAGCAGGACCTGCCTTTGCAGGCGACAATTGGGGAGGAGCCATAGCTTGGGGAGGCGGGGATTGCATCATAACATAAGGCGCTGCGGGGGGTTGTGGTAAAGCTTCCTTTTTCCTTATAAGGACTTCACAGTTCACAATTGGGGAGGAGCCATGCTAATTGTTGTGTGCAAGTACTTACCATGTGGTCTAACGTGTATGCTCGTATACATATAGGTGATAGAATTGAAAACTTTAAAGAATTTCAGGTATCACTTTAAAGAATTTCAGAAATTTCAGGTATCACTTTTAAAGAATTTCAGAAATTTCAAAATGAGAATGCATATTAACAATTATGTCAATACTTAATCTTATAATTACAATCACAAAACAATAAGATCCTGAAGAACACAAAACAGTATACAGTGTTTTTTCATAAAGAATTTTACAATCGGACAATTTATTTTTTACATAAACAAAAAACATACAAATCTGAGACACAAGCACTACCAATAAAAAATGCCTTTTTCCCCCTACAGAACAATATCACCAAAATCGAAAATATTACATTTTAAGGTGCACTGACAAAAAAAATTCTGAAACTTTCAAACTCTATTCGCATTTCTGAAAAACACTAATTTCACTAAAACAAACAAATTAGGAGCCCTAATTAAAACCCCCAATCGAAACCCTAATTCAAAATTAATATAGGAAAGTGATGTGAGAGTGAGTATTTACCAGTTAATCGGGTTGAGTGAGTGAAGCTCTAATTAACCACCTGCAAAATCAAAAACAAGTTAGAGAAGAAAAAAGGAATAGATAAAAGAGATGTGAGAGTGAAATTTGAAACCCTAATTGAAAGCTGAGATGTGAGATGTGAGATGTGAGAGTTGTTTCCTTCGAAAGCTGGTGGAGTGAGATAGAGAGTTGGGCTGTGAGAGATGAGAATGGAATGAAAGAGAGGCCGCCTATAATTCAGTTTGTGAGAGTGTTAGAGTATTTTTTTTTCGTTTAAGGGGGAAAGTTGCTTCCAATAATTCAGTTTTGGGGGGAAAATTGCCGCCAATGAATTTTCAGTCGTGTGTAAAATATTTTTTATAATTTAAAATTAAATAAATATCATGTGTAATTATATAATATAATTTAAAAAATTAATATATTATAAATGATTTATAATGTAAAAATTAATTCAAAATTTGAATGTTATTACATCATTTTTTATACTTTTAAAAAAATTATTCAGTGAATCTGACACGTGCCCCGTTCTTGAAAGCAGTGGTGTTCCGACGTTTCTGGAAATATGCGGTATAACCGGACTTTTATATTTTTTGATTATTTTTTCCCAACACTAGAATGAGTATTGATTAACATCTGTACGGTTGGATCGTCGAAGAAATCAATTGAAAAAATTATTCAGTGAATCTGACACGTGTCTCGTTCTTGAAAGCAGTGGTGTTCCGACGTTTTGGGAGAGATGCGGCATAACCGAACTTTTATATTTTTTGATTATTTTTTCCCAACACTAGAATGAGTATTGATTAACATCCGTACGGTTGGATCGTCGAAGAAATCAATTGAAAAAATTATTCAGTGAATCTGACACATGTCCCGTTCTTGAAAGTAGTGGTGTTCCGACGTTTCTTGAAAGATGCGGCATAACTGGACTTTTATATATTTTTTATTATTTTTTCCGAACACTAGAATGAGTATCGACTAACATCCGTACGGTTGGATCGTCGAAGAAATCAATTGAAAAAATAATTCAGTGAATCTGACACATGTCCCGTTCTTGAAAGCAATACTCTTCCAACGTTTCTGGAAAGATGCGGCATAACCAGACTTTTATATTTTTTGATTATTTTTTCCCAACACTAGAATGAGTATCTTTTAACATCCGTACGGTTGGATCGTCGAAGAAATCAATTGAAAAAATAATTCAGTGAATCTGACACATGTCCCGTTCTTGAAAGCAATACTCTTCCAATGTTTCTAGAAAGATGCGGCATAACCAGACTTTTATATTTTTTGATTATTTTTTCCCAACACTAAAATGAGTATCTTTTAACATCCGTACGGTTGGATCGTCGAAGAAATCAATTAAAAATTTATTCGGGTTTAGGGTTTGGGTTTAGGGTTTAGGGTTTAGGGCCCCACCTTTTTTAATATTATTTTTTGATTAAAAATTAATTAAAAATTAATTATTAATTAATTAATTTTTAAATAAAAAATAGAAAATTTAGTGGGTCTCACTTTTTTCTATGGGCCCCGCCTTTTTTACTATAATTTTTTAATTAAAAATTAATTAAAAATTAATTATTAATTAATTTTTAAATAAAAAATAGAAAAATTAGTGGGTCCCACTTGTGGGACCCACTTTTTTCTGTGGGCCCCACTTTTTTTAATATTATTTTTTGATTAAAAATTAATTAAAAATTAATTTTTAAATAAAAAATAGAAAAATTAGTGGTTCCCACTTGTGGGTCCCACTTTTTTTTGTGGGTCCCATCTTTTTTAATATTATTTTTTGATTAAAATTTAATTAAAAATTAATTAAAAATTAATTTTTAAATAAAACATAGAAAAATTAGTGGGACCCACATATGGGGCCCACTTTTTTCTGTGGGCCCCACCTGTTTTAATATTATTTTTTGATTAAAAATTAATTAAAAATTAATTATCAATTAATTTTTAAATAAAAAATAGAAAAATTAGTGGGTCCCACTTATGGGTCCCACTTTTTTCTACGGGCCCCACCTTTTTTAATATTATTTTTTGATTAAAAATTAATTAAAAATTAATTATTAATTAATTATTAATTAATTTTTAAATAAAAAATAGAAAAATTAGTGGGTCCCACTTATGGGTCCCACTTTTTTCTATGGGCCCCACCTTTTTTAATATTATGTTTTGATTAAAAATTAATTATTAATTAATTATTAATTAATTTTTAAATAAAAATTAGAATAATTAGTGGGGCCCACTTGTGGGGCCCACTTTTTTCTGTGGGACCCACTTTTTTTAATATTATTTTAAATTAAAAATAATTATTAATTAATTAATAATTACTTTTTAATTAAAAATTAGAATAATTAGTGGGGCCCACTTGTGGGGCCCACTTTTTTCGGTGGGACCCACATTTTTTGTAATATTATTTTTAATTAAAAATTAATTATTAATTAATTATTAATTAAATTTTAATTAAAAATTAGAATAATTAGTGGGGCCCACTTGTGGGGCCCACTTTTTTCCGTGGGACCTACTTTTTTTAATATTATTTTTAATTAAAAATTAAAAATTAATTAAATTTTAATTAAAAATTAGAATAATTCGTGGGGCCCACTTGTGGGGCCCACTTTTTTCCGTGGGACCTACTTTTTTTAATATTATTTTTAATTAAAAATTAATTATTATTTAATTATTAATTACTTTTTAATTAAATTTTAATTAAAAATTAGAATAATTAATGGGGCCCACTTGTGGGGCCCACTTTTTTCTGTGGGACCCACTTTTTTTAATAATATTTTTAATTATTAATTATTATTTAATTATTAATTAATTTTTCATTAATTTTTAATTAAAAATTAGAATAATTAGTGGGGCCCACTTGTGGGGCCCACTTTTTTCTGTGGGACCCACTTTTTTTAATATTATTTTTAATTAAAAATTTTTTTAATTAATTTTTAATTAAAAATTAGAATAATTTATGGGGCCCACTTGTGGGGCCCACTTTTTTCGGTGGGACCCACTTTTTTTGTAATATTATTTTTAATTAAAAATTAATTAAAAATTAATTATTAATTAAATTTTAATTAAAAATTAGAATAATTAGTGGGGCCCACTTGTGGGGCCACTTTTTTCTGTGGGACCCACTTTTTTAAATATTTTTTTTAATTATTAATTAATTATTAATTAATTATTAATTACTTTTTAATTAATTTTTAATTAAAAATTAGAATAATTAGTGGGGCCCACTTGTGGGGCCCACTTTTTTCGGTGGGACCCACTTTTTTTAAATATTATTTTTAATTAAAAATTAATTAAAAATTAATTATTAATTAATTATTAATTAAATTTTAATTAAAAATTAGAATAATTAGTGGGGCCCACTTGTGGGGCCCACTTTTTTCCGTGGGACCTACTTTTTTTAATATTATTTTTAATTAAAAATTAATTATTAATTACTTTTTAATTAATTTTTAATTAAAAATTAGAATAATTAGTGGGGCCCACTTGTGGGGCCCACTTTTTTCTGTGGGACCCACTTTTTTTAATTTTATTTTTAATTAAAAATTATTTAAAAATTAATTATTAATTAATATCAAATGCAACAGAAGATTGATAGAGTAACACAATGAGTCTTCTGCAACAGAGTGTGTTCTATGACAACATGACATTTATGTGTAATGTAACACTATCTCTAGAGTATTGCAGTAGTTCAAAAATAGTGTATCAATTGTAACACAAAGTAGGTGTTGCAATTGAAAAGTATTACATCCGGCCATCTATGGCGTAGTGTCTCCACATCAAGCAATATATATATATATATATATATATATATATATATATATATATATATATATATATATATATATATATATATATATATATATATAACAGTTGATTAAAAAGGATCTACAATTGCAGATCATTCCAGAACCTCAAACTTAATTTTATAAATTAACAACATTTGTAATGAGTATTTAAAATATCATGAGGAAACAACATAGTATAGTGTATTGGTTATTAAAGAAATGAATGGAGAACAAAGAGGAATGAATTTGCTTGAACCAGTATTTTACGCAAGTACAAAGTGTATCAAGTATTCACCAACACAAAGTAAACTGACAAACAGGACTACAAAATTTATTAAAACCATACATTCTCTTAAGACATCCCACCATTAGTACCACCAGAATCTGTACAGAGCTGATAGTGGATGAAGGTTTTCAGGAGAGTGGATCAGAGCGACCAATGGTGGAAGTAACTGAAAATGCAGTTCAAATGGATTAATGGGCACAATTTGTTAAATATAATCGAACTACCGGTTAAGTGTAGAGAAAATTATCCAATTATTCACAGAAGGTACTGGAAGACCCTAAACCACTGAGGCGTTGGCAAATCCAAATAGATATTCAGATTGTGTACATGTCTTCCAGGAGTGCATGATGTTTGGTACTATCTCCTTAATGCATACATCAAGTTTTGATTAGCCTGCACAATTTCATTTAGCTGTTACATGTTGTGCGTCAATTTTTAACACTTTTTTATTAACGTATTGTGTGTGAGTCTATCACACACTATTACACTAAAGAGTACAATATACGCAAAACAACATCACATGCTCCTGCACTACATGCATCGCTGGCCAGAACCCACAAGGCACCTCCTTGAAAATCACAACGAATTTCAAAGGACGAAAGTATTCACGAAGAACAATAACTTAGTATAATGTAAATCCATGAAATTAGTTTTTCCAGGAACTAAATCCAAATATATCACAAAGAAGAAACAAACATATAAAAAAAATCTTATTTTGTGTCTTAATTTTTTCTTTCAGACAAAAACACAAAGTTGTTTATTATTAGAGTCTGACCTGCAATGGTACAGGTAAAAACCTCAAATGTACTGGCCGACTCTTATGAAAAAAATGGTACAGTTCTTCTTTCTTACATTGTGAAAATGCGTCGTTTCTCAATCTTGCTTTTCTTAAAGCCTGCAATATAAAAACAGGTGGCTGAGTTGAGACCAAGTCTGCAATCAGATTTTGACACCCAAATAGCTGGGAATACAAACTTGAGTAAAAGAAATTTAGTTACCAATGTCACAAGCTATGCTGCAATCGCCAAAATTAAAAGGATCTATGAGTGGGTTCTTAGAGCATCATGGTGAGAATGAGAATCAAGTGACCTCAATGGGGAGGAAGCAAAGACGCACGTATAAATATAGGTATGGAGAAAAGCAACAAAAGCTTCCAGCCTCTACAAATTCTCAACCGAAGTAGAAAAATCAAAAGACCCTAACCTTTTAATTACTGCATTAGTTATTAAACTGAAAGATCAACCCTTTTATTTTCGGCCTAAACCTTTGATTTTCCCATTGATGATTATAAATCCTAAATTAAGAAATAGTAAAAGCACAGAAAATCAGAGATGAGAGGATCCAAGATTGCGAAAGAGCCACGTCAGCCTCCCGAGATTCCACTTTACATAGATATATAGATTAATCACACAAAACAAATATTGTATAAATTAAATATACATACATATACAATAAAATAATTTCCTATATTTTTTTATAACATTTTATTTGATGTCTTTTTAAGTCAACACTTATTATAAATTAAGAATATACTATTGTTATCTTAAAAACAGCAGAAAGTTCGATAAAGCTGTAACTACAAAAAACTATGAGATAACTAATTAGTTAATTATTTATGTTAGAAATTTTTAATGATAATCATATTTTGAAAAATAAAACAAAAAGAGAAAAAAGGTTATATTTACACCGTTCACAAACAGAGTCATAGTAACAAAGGAGATACAAGCCTAGATTAATTCATGTTAATTGATATAAGATTGATCAACTTATAACTTGTTATGTTAATGGCAAAATAATGAGATGAGCTTCTTGATAGAACTCATTAATCTAGTACGTGGCATAAGTATGGGTACATAAATAGGAGTGAGACTAAATACTTACCGCATGTAATCAAATCAAGACTTGTTTAATAAATCAGGTTAGTGTCTTAATTCCGTAGGAGACTAATTATTAAAACTTAATCGGATGACCATGACACCACTACCGTAATGGAGGGGGTGAATAGATAGGATGCGCTAGGGGCACAAAGATGTGGTTTAGACTAGTTTTGTGTCTCGAATTTGCATGTACACAGTGCACCCTAGGTGGAGATTAGTGGATTACACGAAAGAACTCTGATTGGAAGGATATGTGGATTCAAAAGAGCCCATATGTTTAAATCATCAAAATCGCATATTTAGTTGTTAATCCTACTCTCTCACCAATATTGCGACCACACAAACTACTGAGAATAATAAATATTGTTGCATTGACCCTCTATCCATTAGTGCAATTCATGTGGGAACGATAACCCTCTTATCAAGGATACTACTTTGACCGCGTGCACTTTCTTGTAACGGCGATTGATCACGGGTAATGGACCCGTCAACAGGCCGTAAAGTGAACACTGTAAAAAAACTAATTAATTAATTAGCTTCCATAACCAATAAGACATGCACAATAGACCACGTGACCAATCATATAAAAAGGATCCGCTCATTGCCATCCTCTTTTTGTAAAGAAATAGGAAAGCCTCTTCCTCTTATTGGCTTTTTAATTGTGAAAAATGTGGTGTTCTTAAAAGCAAGGAATCGACATTAGTTGACGAAGGCACTTTCTAGCGATTAATTAGATAATCGGAATGATTAATGGAGTATTTATCGGAAATAATTTAATTTAATAAATAAACACTAGCCTTGATGACCTTTTAATGACAGACCCGGTTCGGGAGGTACTTTTAATAACCTGATCCGACGCCCGTCAAACCCAGTCTATCAAAATACACACATAGTCCAACATAATTATACATATAAGTCTTATCGATTACAACCCTGTCAACTTACATAATTACACAATCTAACTTTCTCCATATAAAGTACTAATACATCTTGAGATATTTATTTAAGTACATAAAAAGAACAACGCCTTTCCGTCTCCACTAACACACGTTTGTTACCCAAACTTTTAGTTTTCTTTTCCTATCTTGTCATTATTTTCATCCCAACCAGAAATGGTTAGAATTTAAATCAAAAAATGAGTAAAGAAAAGCTACGTAAGCATACCTGGAACGTGATAAAAATAACAATTAAAAGAACAAATTGTAAATTTAACTAGAAAGAAAACAAACCAATATTTCTTAAATCAACATATCACAATCATGAAAAACACACTTTAATTATCAAACAACATGATCGAGCAATCTTACGACCTTCTTGGTACATGTTTCTTAACCTGTGAGCCCAACATACCTATCAAAGCGAAATATGACGGTATGATACTTACTTATCCATATTTCAGGATAACCTCGTACCGAGATACGAGTTTACCAACACAGTCACAAAATCCATACCTTAGCTAGTGAATCAAATTAGCTAATATAAATTCAACAGAAACAAAACACATTAGCTAATGAACAATATTAGCTAATCAGGAATCAATAACCGGTATTAACAAATCAACAAACCAAATAACAAACTATTCAAGCAAATTGATAGAAAATGAAGAGAGATAAATTGAATGAAAGGCATACTCATATACCTATTAATTCATTCGGTATATCTTACATTCGTTTCTAAAGTCATCTAGCTTAACTTTAAGGTTCCTGAAATTGAGTTCCATCCTTGAGCCTGGAAGGCCACCTAAAACTAACAAGGCTGCTATTCTGAATGATGTTGTTCGGATGTTGACGCAGCTAAGGAGTGAAGCTAATACACTCAAGGAATCGAATGAGGAGGTGCAGGAGAAGATTGGAGATTTAAAGGTGTTAATTCTATATTAACTCAACTTTGAAAGTTGATCACCTTTTTTCTTTAGGAATATAATCTAAAGTGGATCTAATTTTTTTCTGAAGCACAAAATCTGTTTGCTTTTTCTTTTAATTATTATATTAGGGGTATAGAAGAACATGGATTCATGAAACCTGACATGAAACATGTTATTAATAACATAATGTGTTCAAAACATTGCTTCCATCAAATATACAAACTTAAAGTTAGGCAACAAGCACTTCTCGTCTCAAGTGGTTGATAGAGATCCTTGTTCTTGTGATCGAGTCGTGCTAATGGATGTAGTTTTTTAAGGGCCATCCTTAATAGCCCTTGTTTCTCTTGATGTTCAAATTCGTAATGGGAAAATGACTATAAGAGTGAAGACATGCTACCATTTGAGATGGAGCTTTTTGGGTAGATCACTAGATCTGGAGATTTCACTTTCTAATTTTCCTCAAGGTCCATGAAAGTTTTATTATTTTCCATCTCCTCTTCAGGCTGGGAAGCATAAGCTCCGTGATGAGAAGCAGAAGATAAAGGCAGACAAAGAGAAGCTGGAGCAGCAAGTCTAAGCCTAACCAGCCTTTTTACCCCATCCTTCTACATTGCAAGCTGCATATTCTACACAAGGACAAGCTGCAGACATAACGCAGGATCCTTTCCTCTGTCCACCGGTTGCCTAAGTTGGAGAGCTCCTTTATACATCTCTCTTCCTAACACTACACCATATTTGGCCTATTGCAAGCCTAAAAAAGTGTATCATTAGACCCCATATGTGTTACAATAGAGTTTTATGTAACACTTTAGCTAAAACTCGGTGTTGCATTTGCGGTCGTTGCCTACAAGCCCATATAGTAACGCTTTGATGGACTTATTGCAACATTTTTCAATTATTACAATAGCCTTTTATTGCAACACTTTGGCTATTTTAGTAACACATTTAGCGTGTTACAATAGAATTATGCAACACATTTTTGCAACATTTATTGGCTTAGAATGTTACAAAATTGATTTCTTTGCAACATTATGATGCAACATTTTGATGGCTATTGCAATGTTTTTGGTTTTTTTAGCAACATTTATTTGAAATATTTTTATCCCTATTGTAATATTTTACATCTTATTGGCAACACATATTTGCAACACTTTTTTTAGTCCAGATTGCAATGCATTGTTTGAAATTTTAATGTACCATGCACAAAGGCATATCAAACCAAAATTGACATTTAAAATTTCTCAAATGGCAAATCCAACATAACACATGACAATAAAGCCCAAACAAAGTCGGCTTATACCAAGATATCATCCTACATCTAATACTTAAGTCTAAAGTCGAAACAAATGTCAACATACACCATAATTCTATATTAAACTTGGTCTTTCATGTCAAAATATGAACCTACTACCAAAAGTACGCACATAGAAAATACAAATATTGATCATAAATCATCACGTTCGACGTCCCCATGATTGTCAGCCTCGCAATAGATGGGAGGCAAAATACCAAAATACGAAACTGGAAGTGGGAGACCATGGAAGGCAAATTGATTGAAGCCCGATGAATTGCAGCATCTTTTGCCTCTCACCATTCAGGAGTAGCAATATTTGCAGCCTCCCCACAATTAAACCCTGTGTAGCATAAGTTTGTCAATACTTGTGCAAATCCACCCTGACCAACACACCCTATAATCTGGTACTTCTTGCCACCTACAGCTCACAAGTTCAGAAAAAATTATATCACAAGTCTAAGATCACACCCTCTCTTTTGGTTAGAGAACTTACAAACGGTAATGATCACTTCATTTATGCTAATATTTAAACTAGAAATGGACAAGCACACACGAAGATATTTTTGCATATCAGATAACAATAATAGAGTTCTTATGGCAATATTATCTCAAGTACCCAAATAAATAAAAGAGTCCAACTAGAGATGACACATTCTACAGGAAAACAAAAAACATTTACTAATAGTTCTTGAACAGTTAAAAGTAAATTTTAACAAACATTCCACATATCCATGGAAGACCGTCCAAAGTAAGAGCAAAACAAAATTTGCACATCATATTTACCTATATCAATAATAACCTTATTCCTAACTGACTTTGCCAGAGTAGATAATGCAACTTTCCCTGGATATGCTTTAGCGTTCGAATAGTACCCCTGAAATGTTATATATTGCAGAAAATGTAGCAAACTTAGCATTATTTATCATAAGAGGAATCAGTGAAAGGTAATTAATATCCCTTACCTTATATTTTGAGAGTTTGGCCTTCATCTTATGCAATAAATTTGTGTTAGGTCCTAATAAGTTTGTAGAAGGGGGGTTGAATACAAACTATACCGTTTTATCGAATTTGTCCTTTGAATAATTTAACAATTAAGAACAAATTAATGCGGAATATAAATGAAACAAGATTCAAGTTAAATATAAACTATATTAAACTTGAAGGGTGTTGCAAATACAGTACGGATTACAAAGTATTTATCTCAAACTAATTAATACAAATTTAGAATAAATTCGACATGAACTTTTCTAATATTTGTAATAAAAAGATCAAATGCTAAAAGCAATGTTCGAGATAAATTCTAGGGATATAAATCCGCTAGATAAGCAAAGCAATACAAGTAATCAACTTCTACTGGTTTGCATTTAACAATACAAACTAGAATTAATTGCTTGAGAAGAAATGAGATCAAATGGCTTTCTTCTTCTTGAGAGAAAATGTCTGTGTGTTATGATAATTCAGTCTGTGCACTTTCTGTCAAGCTACGGTTGATATAACCTTTCAGTAGACCTGTATGACCTTTTAATTAAATCAATATGACCTAATTAAACAATCAACACACTTGTATGACCTGTTAAAATCTGCTCGGTAGAACCAATGAGCAGTATGACCTGCTGAATGAGTCGGTATGACCTGAGGAATGAGTCGGTATGACCTTGTTATTACTCGGTATGACCTGAGTAAATGACTCGGTAGAACCTGTTATTACTCGGTATGACCTGATAAATGACTCGGTATGACCTTGTTATTACTCGGTATGACCTGCTGTTAAACAAAACTAGGTCATACCGAGAATTAGTTCAGGTCATACAATATTAAGTTAATTTCCTTTAATCAAATTAGTTAATTTAAATTCTAAATTAAATTAATTCTTTTCTAGAATTAATTTAATAAATAATTTAAACAACTAAATTAATTAATTTAATAAATTAATTAATTCTGAAAGAATTAATTTATTAATTAAATTGATTAATAATTTAATTAATTAAAAGAAGATAACTTAAAATCATTGCATTCCTCTATCTTCTGAAAACCACTGAATATAGATGATTTAATTCCACTAACTGATGTCGTCATTCGATGCACTGTCTGGTTCATGAATAACTGACTTCAATGATAATTCTTCATCTTTAAAACATTTAAAGTTGTGGCTTCTTTTCTTTAGCTCTGATTAAACTTTGTATCCTGTACATCCACTATCACCAACTAGAAATCTCTGTTACTGTAGTAAATCCACTTCCTTGAATACTTCACTGAGCCTTGAACAATAAATTGAACTTCTTTCAATGTAGAATAACTTCAAGTCTGTAGATGACTTTAATTCTCCGTTCTCTTGACAGATATAATCTTCTGAGATTCCTGTGACATCTAATCTAATATTTACTTATTACATTCTTGTTTAAGTTGAGTAAAATCCTCGAATTACAAATAGGCTATTGCATATGCCTTTCAATCTCCCCCTATTTGTTTGTTAGAGAATAACAACCAAATACCTAGAGGATCACTCAACTAAAACCAAGAAAAAGATAGGACTCTTAAGCCTAAGTAAATACTAGAAAGTTCTGGATCAAATATGACATTTCCAGATTTCACTAGTAAAGATAAATGAAAGACAGGTGTTCCTCTAGACTGAACATATGATAACATTGAACCTGTCTTGATTTACCTAAGCTCTATACATATAACATTTACAAAATAGAGCTAATTTTCCTTTACTCCCTTGAAACTCCCTCTTTTTCCTTTTATATCTTTTTCAGCTCCCTCTTCCTAGCTTCTATATCTTTTTCAGCTCCCTCTTCCTAGCTTCTCCAAATTTCTCTATAAACTTCTCCCCCTTAGTTGAGGAATTCTCTACAGATTTTACTTTATGAGTTTCTGAAGCCAGTAGGAGTTGAGATAGTTGATGGAGTTGATCTTGGGTAGTAAATTTGTCTTCAAAATTTCCTTGAGTAGTCCCAGCTGATTTTTCCTTTTATATCTTTTTCAGCTCCCTCTTCCTAGCTTCTCTATAAACTTCTCCCCCTTAGTTGAGGAATTCTCTACAGATATAACATTTTGAGTCTCTGAAGCCAGTAGGAGTTTAGATTGTTGATGGAGTTGATCTTGGGTAGTAAATTTGTCTTCAAAATTTCCTTGAGTAGTCCCAGCTGATTTTTGACATAGGTGGAAGAAGAAGACCGTTCAACCACTTGTGCTTACAAAAGTTCTTTATCAGCCTGGGTTTTGAATAGATGTTCCTGTAGATCAGCTATATGAGCTAACTACATTGCAGTGTATGTGTCTGTGTGTGCACTCACTTGAATTTCTCTTGTAAGTGTATCACTCATCTCACGTGCATGTGTTTCACTCAGCGTTTGACTCGCATCACTCAAAATTAGATGTCTGTTTGCTCCTTTTTGATCAGTACCTGCATTGAAACTCACCCTAGCCTCTTCAAGAGAGGTCAGTGGTGGTGCAATGGGAGTTCGCAAATCCCGATCCTCAATCATGTCTATCAAATCACTTGGATTTGAAATCTGAATTGCTTCAGTGATAGACTGACCAAGTTGCCTTCCACTTTCTCCAGATAAATCTGCGAGTGGAAAATCCCTTTGGGAGCCAGAGATGTTCCCTCTGGGAGGGGAGAAAATAATTCTATTTTATTTGGCAAAGAATCAAATTTTCCCTCGGATGCCTATGAAGGCACTTCTACCGTAACAATGGTAGGCACTATAACCAGTTGTAGGTGCTCTGCTTTCACTGTGTCCTGAGTTTCATCTAATGGAATTGTCTTCTCCCATTGTGAGTAATGAGAGTGTCCTTGACTCAGTACAAAGTGCCATGGCCCTATGGCAAATTTCAATAGATTCATCCTGTTGAGAGAATGTCTCTAGAAACAGTTCATTGGCCATTTCAAAGTCCATATCCTATTGAGAGGATACAGATGGGCTGACAGATACCTCAGTATATGTTGAATTTCTTTAGAGGAGGCAGAGTTGTGGGATCACTCACTGTTTCAATCAAAATACTTCTTTGTTTAACAGTTGATTTCTGTTCAGGCTGAGAGGTCAAGAAGGTTGTAGACTCATTGTTTGGCTCTAAGACCTGGGATAGAGATTGTTGATCTACAATCCCTTGGTCAGCCCTAACAACCACTTGGGTTCAGCAACAGTAAAAGAAGTGGATTGAGAGATAGAAAGTAATACCTGAATTGGATTTGGCACTGAAGTCCCAACTAAGCAAGAGCTATATCAAAAATAATATATACAATATATTTACAAAAGCAACTAAGACAATTAGAAAATAAAAGATAATAAATAATAATAAAAATAAAAATAAAAATGAAATAATATATATACAGAAAAAAAAACTATTAGAAGAAAACTAAAGAAAGAAAATAAAATAAAATAAAATGCAGAAAAAATATTTACAGGACTAGAAAAATTCACAGAAAATTCCAAAAATTCTAGAAAAATATGCATAAAAATATAGAAGTGCATAGAATTAATTAAACTTGCAGAAAAATTTAAACAACATTATATACAATCTGAAACTCATCTAAATAATTCTAAATAATTACATTTTCAATAAAAATACATTTCTCCACTTAAAAAATATGAGAAAAATATTTTTATAGAAAATATATTATTCAGAAATATTTAAATTAACAAGCATGTAATTTCAAACAAGAATTGGCAGTAATATCACTTAAAAACAACAAGAGAAAAATGATTTTTAGAAAAGAACAAACATGACAGAGATATTATCAATCACTAAGACTGTTCAACATACCCAACTTACTAATTAACTAAGTAAATGTGGATTCGTCAAGAGATTTAGTGAAAATATCTGCAGTCTGTTCTTCTGTGCGTACAAAGTGTAACTCCACAGTTCCATTCATGACATGCTCTCGGATAAAATGATACCTGATATCAATGTGCTTCATTCTCGAGTGCTGAACAGGGTTGTTGGAGATTGCTATGGCACTTGTATTATCACATAAAATAGGTATTTTGTCTAATACAAAGCCATAGTCCTTCAATTGATTCCTTATCCATAGGATCTGAGCACAACAGCTTCCAGCAGCAATATATTCAGCTTCTGCTGTTGAATTGGAAACTGTTTGCTGTTTCTTGCTATATGATAAGTGGATTTCATATCCACTTGGATCGTCCTAAATTGGCTTAAATTTGATCGTTAGTTCTCAAGTGTGTGGTGTTTGTGATGTATTTTGTGTTAGTATTTGCAGAGTTGATTTGTTAGCAGAGTAGTGGAGTTCTTGTGGATTGCAGTGGTGTTTTGAGCATTTTCTGTGGAGGCCAAGTGGTTGCGGAGCGAGAGAGGGCAAGGAAAAGTCAAGGAATGCAAAGTTGAAGATTCTGAACAGTAACCAGGCGCGCCCGCGCTCTCCAAATGCTGTAGAAGGCAATTCTGAGTCAGAAAAGGAAAGTTGCCAGAAGACCAGTCAGCCCAGAGACCTATATAATCAACTGGTGGATGATTTCTGAGAGATACATTGACATACAACTATACATATTCATCCACCGGTGAGGAGAACAAGAAGACGGCTGATTACGAAGATCTACTTTTCATCTTTTCTTTGTATTCTTCTAATTAGGCGATACTTTGGATTCTCGTTGGTTTTGTTTTTCTTAAACCTTATCTCTAGTACTTTATTCAGTATTCTAGACTTCTTATTATCATGTTTTCATCAGAACCCACGATGATGAACGGTTCGATTATGAACTAATCGTTGTCGTGGGATTCTAATGGATTTATTTATGGATTTTAGTAGTTAATTGTTTTAAAGATGTGTGGGTGATGGCTAATTGATATCCTAGTTTGGTTGTGCTTATTCTTCTTGGATGCGTAGCTAACATCTAAGTTGTTTGTTAATCTCTATTGATTGCGAAAGTGGATATAGAGGTTTAGAACTTGCCATGCTAGCATAGGTTTATGTATGTTTGTCATGCATGATTCGTAGGTAATTTTAACCATCTTACCTGCCCTATGTAATCTGAATGGATAACTTGCTCGTTAAACCGTTATGTTTTCAAATCTTATAGACATATAGGGTCTAAGCATAATTGGTGTCTGCCCAACTTATATCTCTTTTGTGGATGTTTGAGTGGTTTGGTATACGTATACTGAAAGGTAGCGTGTACTGATTTCGTGTTATCCGATTAGTTATCACAATCGTCACATGCATTGATTAAAGACAAAAGACTCTAGATGAAGTATTTAATGAAGTTAGGATCCCATGTTTTATTCTCATAAGTAATTCAACAACAATCTTTAGTTTAATATAGTCTTGGTAATTTGTTTAGTTAATTTAGTTAATCAAAACACAACTTTGATAATTGTCTTAGCATTGAACGATAGCCATACATTGTTGCATAAGTGCATAACTATAGTAACCAAAGCAGTCTCTGTGGGAACGAACTCTACTTTCATATAGTCTTGGTAATTTGTTTAGTTAATTTAGTTAATCAAAACACAACTTTGATAATTGTCTTAGCATTGAACGATAGCCATACATTGTTGCATAAGTGCATAACTATAGTAACCAAAGCAGTCTCTGTGGGAATGAACTCTACTTTCATATATTACTTGTTGACCGCGTACGCTTGCGTGATTTTGTGCGAACAAGTTTTTGGCGCTGCTGCCGGGGACTCGGTGTTATTGTTATAGTTTATGTGCTTGTCATCAGTGGTCATTAAAGTTCACTGACTGGGATTATTCTCATCAATTTTACTTTGTTTGGTGTGTTTAAGATACTTTAGTGAGCGTGTATGCGAACACGTTCTCAATCTCGGAAAGAAGAACTTGAATTAACTCTAGTTATGGGAGAACCAACAGCAACAGAAATGAAAGCTTTGAAGGACTATTCTCAGCCGAAGATCAATGACATTCAATCTAGCATTGTCAGGCCGGCTATTGCAGCTAATACTTTCGAAATCAAGCCTGGCACGATTCAGATGGTGCAGAACTCAGTTCAGTTTGGGGGTGCTCCGAAGGAAGACCCTAATATGCATATTAGGGATTTCATTGAGATTTGCGACACTTTCAAGTTCAACGGAGTGTTAGACGATGTTGTGAAGCTGAGACTTTTCCCATTTTCTCTGAGGGATAAGGCTAAAGGCTGGTTGCACTCTATACTAGCAGGTTCTATTACTACTTGGGAGGATCTTGCTCAGAAGTTTCTCACTAAATTCTTCCCGATGGCTAAAACAGCAGCAATCAGGAATGCTCTTACTCAGTTTGCACAGCATTCTGGAGAAACTTTATGTGAAGCTTGGGAGCGTTACAAGGAGATGCTTAGGAAGTGTCCTCATCATGGAATGCCTGACTGGATGGTGATCAATTGTTTCTACAATGGAGTGGGAGGTCAATCTCGACCAATGCTTGATGCGGCATCAGGTGGAGCTCTTTGGGCCAAAAGCTATGATGAAGCTTATGAACTTATTGAGATGATGGCTGCTAATGAATACCAGAATCCAACTCAGAGGTTATCACAAGGCAAGGTAGCGGGAATTCTAGAAGTGGATGCAGCTACGGCAATAGCAGCTCAGCTAAAGGCTTTGTCTATGAAGGTGGATTCTCTGTCCAACTATGGAGTTCAGCAGGTGGCTAGTGTGTGTGAGCTATGTGCAGGTGCACATGATACGAATCAGTGTGCCATATCTAGTGAATCGGCGTAGTTCGTGAGCAATTTCCAGAGATCATAACAGCCAGTTCCTAATGCCTATCATCCCAACAACAGGAACCATCCGAATTTCAGCTGGAGTAACAATCAAGGTGGTCAGCAGCAACAACCACAACGAGCGTATCAGCAGTATCAAGGTCAGCAGTATGGAGCTAAACCATTTAACTCTTCTGGTTTTCAGCAGCAGTATGCTCCAAGGCAACCGTATCAACCACCAGGGTTTCAACAACCATCTCAAGGCAATGCTGGTAAGTCGTCTAATGAAAAATCTGAATTGGAGGAATTGAGGTTAATGTGCAAGAGCCAAGCTGTTTCAATCAAGACTCTGGAGAATCAAATCGGTCAGATTGCCAATGCCTTGTTGAATAGACCACATGGAACTCTCCCTAAAGATACGGAAGCTAATCCTGGCAAAAGAGAGGTCAAAGAACATGTTAAAGCAGTTATCTTGCGATCTGGAAAGGTTACAGGGGACCAGAACTCAGAAAAAGAGCAAAATGGAAAAATTTCTGGATTCCCAACAGAAGGTGGGTGCGCCCGCGCCCTAGGGAGCGCACCCGCGCCTGAGGTTCTGCCAGAAAGTGAAGAAAAAGTGGAAAAATCAAGTTTGGGGGGAAATGAAGCGGAAAAGCGTGACAATTCGACTGAGAAATCTGTTCTGAAGCAGAATACAGAGATCAAGGAGGTCTATCCTCCTCCGCCATTCCCTAAACGACTTCAGAAGCAGAAGTTGGATAAACAGTTTACTAAGTTTCTGGAGGTTTTCAAGAAGTTGCATATCAATATACCTTTTATGGAAGCTCTAGAACAAATGCCGAGCTACGCAAAGTTCATGAAGGGTATTCTATCTCGGAAGTTGAAACTCGAGGAGTTGGAGACCGTCGCTCTAACAGAAGAGTGCAGTGCTATTCTTCAGCAGAAGTTACCTCCTAAACTGAAGGATCCAGGGAGTTTCACCATACCATGCAATATCGGAAATCTATCTTTCAACAAGTGCTTGTGTAAGATCCGGGAAAATTACGTGTTAATATTTGATGTGAAATGAAATTTTAATTTCATATTAAGAGTTATTAAATGATTTATCTGTTTAAACGTGCTAAGTTATTCGTTAAATGATTGAATATGTGATATTGTGGTGCTATGTGAAATGTGTGGGGAATTTGAAATTATTTTGAAAAGGGTGTCATACTATTTTATTTTATTTTAATTATCGAAAAGAAAATTTGGATCGTTCCCAAATTTTTCGGGACATTGGTATATCGTTCGTACCAATATTTCATTCGTTAAAGTGGGAAGTATTCGAAAATATTCGTAATAGAGGTATTTTGGTTCGTATATTTTGTATTAAACGATACTTGTAGTTATCCGTACTTTATGGATGATTATCGTCTCGTAAAACGTGTATTCTGCTTTATTAAAGATTTAAAGCGTTTATTTTGTTAAATTGTATTTAAAGCGATCTATCGGATCAGTATCGATCCAAAAATGTCGTTTGGGGTATTATTTTCCGTTTAATATAAAAAGGCAAATCGTACTTTGTTTTGCATATAATAAAGCTTAATTACAGTTAAAAATCTAAAAACCCCTGAAACGTGTTCTTCGTGTTCTTGAAAATCAAACTCAATTTTGAAGGCGTTATCGGAATCCGATTTCGATGTTCTTGTAACCAAAATGAATCTCTCATCATCTTCTATCCAAATCCATCATCATCATCTGTGTGGGTAAGATCCTTAAATTTTTCTTTATATTAATTATTTTATTTATTTCAAATTTTAGGTTTAAATTGGGGAAATCTTTGTTGTTGAGTGTTCTTGATAATTGATGATATGAATGGATTGTGTGTGTTGTGCTGAGTGTTTTGATGATTTTTATTTGATTTTTAGAGCCTTGAATCGAGTAAATCGGAAGTTTTAAAGTTCGCCGGAGTTCTTGAACTTTTTGGCCGGATTTTAGTTCCAGGAAGTGGTTCTTGATTTTGTTAACACCAGTGTATAGATCGTTTAATTTGGAGTCTATTCATGTAAGAATATATGAGGTTGGTGTTCAGTTTGGGGTTGCCGGAAAATCGGCCTCGCCGAGTTTTCCGAGATTGACCGGATTTGTGTTGCTATTCCAGTCGTTTTCTGTGTGGGTTAGCCTCGTAGATGGATTGTGGTGATGTTGTAGTTTGTTTAAACGTCGAAACCCGTAGATTTGAAGTCGCCGGAATCGGTTGGGGACACCGGAACACCGGCCGGAATCTGGGTTTCCGCCTGCTGTTCTTGGCGACCCACTGTGTTCTTGGCGACCCGTATTACTCCCATACCCGACCCGGTTTTGATTCTTCAAACCCTAATGTCATTTCAGAAATATGTTTCTGGATTTTTATTTTAAAAATAATTCAAAAATAGTTTTATAATTCTAAAAATCATATCTTTGATTTAAAAATACATTTTATTATTCCGAAAATTTTATAAATTCATAAATATTTATTTAAATTCGAAAATTGATTAAATTTAATTATTTTAATTATTTTTGATTAATAATTAATTAATTTAATTAATTGATTAATTCTTTTAATCAGTTAATTCTTAATAATTAATTATTAATTAGATTTAATTAATTAAAATTAAGTTTAATTATTTTCTAGCTTGGTTCATTTATTTAAAAATAGTTTGAGCATTTAAAGAGTGTCAATTAATTTTATTAATTGATTTAATTGCATTTAAAATACTTATATTGGATTTAAAAATCCGATTTTTGATTTAAAAATTGTTTGTGGCTTATTTAAATTCAAATAAGCTTCGTGTGATGTTTTAAAAATGGTTATAAGTGCTATATGGTTTGTATGAGTTGTGTAATGTGTTTTATAGTCCGTATATGCCCGTACTAGGACTAGTGTCTAAGTTTTAAATATCGTAAATTAGACCGGGCGTCCGATACGTAACCGGTTACTTGTTTAAATGTGTTATGTGAATGATGTGAATTATCTGTTGTTGAGTCATGCATGCGAATAAATTGTGTTGAGACTTGTTTGAGTATTTGGTCGTGTCTAATATCATCACGAGGGGTAGTTGGGATAGAAATTTGTCGGTTATGTTAGAAAGTGAGATTTACGAGGCCATTGACTTAGATGTTGACTTTTATAGTATGGGGAGTTTCGTCAAGCGAGTTACGAGGATTACTTGTATAGTTAGTTGTGATCATTCTATCAATTGAAATGTGGTTGTCTGTGCAACAGAGGCTATTGGACGAGACGAGTCAGATTATCGAAGTTAAGTTACAATCGTTTATGGAATGTGAAATCATACGTTGAAGACTAAGTACCGTCTCATGTTTGACTATCGAGGCTGGCACATGGATTCGAAATGGTAGAAGCAGACTAGTGGTATTCGCAAGAGCGTTAAAGCAAAGAAGGACGGGAGTAGAGAATCGTGCGATAAGACAGGATAAGGAGGGAATCGTATTGTTTCAGCGTTACGAAATAGCTAAGGACCAGAGGCAAGTGTTTATACCCTTGATTATTAATTAAGGGATATTATCTTGAATTATTAGTATGCATGTTGAATGATTATTACTGAATTTTCAAATGTTGATTTCTTTGCATTGAATTGCAAGTATGTTATTTAATCTCGTAAATTGACGAGTACTCTTTTATACCTTTTTAGTTTAGATTCATATTTTCATATTGATTGGAAAGATATACTTATTATATTGAAAAGTTTGAAGAGATAATTATGGGCCGTATACTAAGGCTTTCTTTTAAAAGACATGATTTTAAAGCATTAGGTTGGAATATTGCCAACCCTAGATGAGTGGGAACTTGTGAACCCTATGTTGAAAATGTTATTTTAAATTCCGAAGTTGTGGTACTTGTTCTACAAGTATTCCATTTTTCCATCCTGCACCCTTGCAAGTATTATTATCATTTCTTGTTAATGCGATCATCTGATCCATTCCCTGATTCGAATTCATTCATGTTGTGCATGATTTAGTTTACTTCCTTCAAATAGAAGGCTTATCTATTATAAGTATATGTTCGAAGGACTTGAACTATTTCTATCAGAAGTTAATAAACCCTTGTTTTCTTCATTTATAAACTTCACCCTGAATTTTTCTTAAACTTGAACTTGACTTTCTTGTCACTTACCAGATTGTTGAATCTTAACTAATTCTTCCATAATGTGATGATTTGAACTGTTGAGGCCATCTAGAGCCTGTTCTTTGAACCCTATTCCATATTGAGTTATTGCAAATTCTGTTGATATCATAATGCCCGTTTCATATCAGATTCAATCTTGTTGAGCATGTCATTGTTTATTCTTCATTATATCCCAGTTGTTACATCGAACTCGTCGATGCTTATTATATTGTCACTTTTCATGTGCACCTCCCCATATTGTGTAGATCTCGTCGATACTAGATTATATTGTTATTCCTTAATGGATTCTTCATAATTGAACTATTTCCTGGAACGTGAGTTTTCCAGTAATTGTTGTATTAGGTTGTCGATTCTTCCGACACCTGATTGTCGAAGTAAGGTTGTCAATTGTTCTGACACCTGACGTATATAATATAGGATTGGAATGTTTTTTAAATGGGACCAGTAATTGGTCGGGCCATATTTATGGTCGAAATAAATTAAGGCCCAGATTGGCCTAGGATCCAGTAGAGGACTTTGCTATAAGCAAGTCCGGGGTTGATGCGTGGCTGGCCAGCAGCACAACCTTTGATTTGATAAATGTTAAAAATCAAATTCTAATATTAATTCTTATTTCTGGGATGAGTTACATCCATATGTTTTGTACTTGTGAGTTATGACCTGATATTCAGGTTTATTCGTTGCGTAAAATTGTTGGTTGTTGATTAATAAATGGTGGTTTCAATCTTGCTGAAATCACTTACTCTTAATTCATTTGGATTCCAAATAGTCGAAATCCATTTCCTTGATTCCATTGGCAGTCGTGAGATATCTATCTTGATGAGTTTTATTCATACCGCATATCTAGTCGGTACCATGTTGAAGTCTTGAAGTGCGTTCCCTATTCCTTGACCGAGCGTGTTGGCTCATTCTTACCCCTTGATTATTCTAACCTTCCAGAGTTGTTGGTTTCAGAAAATGTTATGAATAGACCTGTTATCTTCAAAACTAGTATTTTTGTACAAACTATGGTCTTGAAGACGTATGAGTTATATTTATTTCATATTTTCTACTTACTATTGTAGTTATTGTTGATTCGGTCGCCGTAACGACCAATATAAATCTTTTTGTGTTTTAAACTATTCAATTGCGAGAAGAAGAATGAGAAATTGTGGTAAATTACCAAACTTGATTTGAAAATATTAGAGATTACAAATGTTTAAGCCAAAGGCTTGTTTATTTGAAAATCCAAAGTTTATTTTGGAAACCTTTCATATTATATTTAATAATGCGCTTGCTGAGCAATTCATTCGCTCATACTTGTTTTATTTGTATATATTTTAGCCTGCCAAAAAGAAGGTGTATTGGCGAGAGTTGTCCGCGTAGCTGATCAGAGATGGGGAAAGATATTAGCGTAAAGACGTTTTGATCCAGAGCATTGGAGTTAGTGATAGGTTTGTATATAGATGTTTTATATTGAATAAGATATTGTATAAGAGTAGTGGCCTGGTATACTTCTTATCGAAGTTATACTAGTGTTTTAGATTGTATGTAAAGAGAATGGTTGTAAAGAGGAAAAATTTTATGTAATGGAAATTTTGGATTCTTGTTTCTAGCACTATAACCTTTAAAGATTCTTGGTAGAGTTGGGGTCACAGATATTATTATTATTGTGTTGATTTTATGTTAAACAGGTTGTTTGGATTAAGAGTGCAGTGTGACGACCAAATCCTTTGACCCCGGATTTGGGGGCGTTACAGCTTGTGTGACTTGAGAGCTAGTATTAATCTGATCTCGTTGTCTGTCTTCATACAACTTGGACTTCCTGAGCCTAAACCTACAAACATGTCCTTACAGCTGGCTGATCGGTCAATCACATATCCAAGGGGCATAGTGGAGGATGTTTTGGTTAGAGTGGATAAGCTTATCTTTCCTGCTGATTTTGTTATTCTGGATTTTGAGGAAGACAAGAAGATTCTTATTATCTTGGGAAGACCGTTCTTAGCTACAGGTCGTACTTTGATTGATGTGCAGAAAGGAGAACTTACAATGAGGGTGCATGACCAGAATGTCACCTTCAGTGTGTTCAATGCAATGAAGTTCCCTACAGAGGAAGAAGAATGTTTTTCAGTGGACTTGGTTGAGTCTGCGGTGTATACGGAGATTGAGCAATTGCTTAGGTCAGATACCTTGGAGAAGGTACTGATAGGGGATTCTGATACTGAAGACAAAGAAATAGAAGAACAACTACAATATTTGAATGCTTCTCCGTGGAAAAGAAAGATTGATATGCCATTTGATTCTCTTGGCATAGCTGAGCTTAAAAAATCTCAGGAGCGACTCAAGCCATCGATTGAAGAAGCTCCTACTCTTGAACTTAAACCACTACCGGAGCACTTGAGGTATGCTTTCTTAGGTGATGCATCTACTTTACCTGTGATTATTGCATCTAACTTGTCAGGTAGTGAAGAAGAAAAACTTTTGAGAATTCTGAGAGAGTTCAAGTCAGCCATTGGTTGGACCATAGCGGATATCAAGGGAATCAGCCCTTCGTATTGCATGCATAAGATTCCGCTTGAACCAGGAAGTAAGCCAACTGTGGATCCTCAAAGGCGGCTTGATCCTATCATGAAAGAGGTGATGAAGAAAGAAATTCTGAAGTGGTTGGACGCAGGAATTATCTATCCTATTTCAGACAGTTCTTGGGTGAGTCCAGTGCAATGTGTGCCTAAGAAAGGAGGCATGACAGTGGTTGCTAATGAGAAGAATGAGCTCATCCCTACTCGAACAGTTATAGGGTGGAGAATTTGCATGGACTACCGAAAGCTGAATAAAGCCACCAGAAAAGATCACTTCCCTCTTCCGTTCATTGATCAGATGCTAGATAGGTTGGCTGGTCATGAGTTCTATTGCCTTCTGGATGGTTATTCAGGTTACAATCAGATTTGTATTGCTCCAGAGGATCAGGAGAAGACCACATTCACATGTCATTTTGGCACTTTTGCGTTCCGTCGCGTTTCTTTCGGACTCTGTGGTGCACCAACAACTTTTCAGAGGTGTATGATGGCCATTTTCTCAGATATGATTGGCATTAATGTGGAGGTGTTCATGGACGACTTCTCAGTTTTTGGAACTTCTTATGACCAGTGCCTACAGAATCTTGGCATGGTGCTAAAAAGGTGTGTTGAGACCAATTTGGTGCTCAACTGGGAGAAATGTCACTTCATGGTGCAAGAAGGAATCATTCTTGGGCATAAGGTTTCTAGCAAGGGGCTTGAAGTGGATAAGGCCAAAGTGGAGACAATTGAAAATATTCCTCCATCAATCTCAGTTAAGGGAATTCGCAGTTTTCTTGGTCATGCGGGTTTCTATCGGCGATTCATTCAAGACTTCTCCAAAATCTCTAAACCCTTATGTAGTTTGTTGGAAAAGGATGTTCCTTTCAAGTTTGATGAAGATTGCTTAGCTGCTTTCGAGCTCTTGAAGAAGAAGTTGACTACTACACCTATTATCACTGCGCCTGACTGGGACGAACCTTTTGAGTTGATGTGTGATGCTAGTGACTATGCCGTGGGAGCTGTTCTTGGGCAAAGGAAGAACAAGGTGTTTCATGTGATTTACTATGCTAGCAAAACTCTCAACGATGCTCAGCTGAACTACACTACTACAGAAAAGGAACTTTTAGCCATTATCTACAGTTTCGAGAAATTCAGGTCATATTTGCTTGGAACTAAGGTAGTAGTCTATACTGATCATGCAACAATTCGTTATCTGATTTCTAAGAAAGATTCAAAGCCGCGGTTGATTCGTTGGGTTCTTTTGATCCAAGAGTTTGATTTGGAGATTAAAGACAGAAAGGGTACAGAAAACCAGGTGGCTGACCATTTGTCACGATTGGAAGACCTCGGTAAGAATGCAGGTGATAAAACTCTTATCAATGATTTTTTTCCTGATGAGCAACTTTTTGGGGTGTAAGAGGAAGAACCGTGGTTTGCAGATATTTTAAACTATCTTGTTAGTAATGTCATCCCTGCTGAATTCTCTTATGCTCAAAGTAAGAAGTTTCTACATGATGTGAAGTGGTATCGTTGGGACGAGCCATTCTTATTCAGGCAAGGAGCTGATCAGATGATAAGAAGATGCATTCCTTATAGTGAAACCGAGGGTGTGTTGCGTGATTACCATTCCACCACTTATGGAGGTCATTATGGTGGAGAGAAGACAGCTACTCGAGTACTTCAGGCAGGTTTCTACTGGCCAACTCTGTTTAAAGACGCTCATCAGTTTGTGTTGAGGTGTGATCGATGCCAAAGGGTTGGTAATATCTCGAGGAGGAATGAGATGCCTCTTAATATGCTGCTTGAAGTGGAGATTTTCGATGTGTGGGGAATCGATTTCATGGGACCGTTTGTTTCGTCCTGCAATAATCAGTACATACTGTTAGCTGTGGATTATGTGTCTAAATGGGTCGAGTTAAAGGCTTTACCGACCAATGATGCTAAAGTGGTGCTGAGTTTTCTACATAAGCAAATCTTCACGAGTTTCGGAACTCCAAGGGTAATCATCAGTGATGAGGGTACGCATTTTTGTAATCGCAAGTTCACAGCCTTGATGGCCAGGTATAATATCAATCATCGTGTTTCTACTGCCTATCACCCTCAGACAAATGGCCAAGCTGAAGTTTCTAATAGGGAGATCAAGCGTATTCTTGAAAACGTTGTAAATCCTTCAAGGAAGGATTGGTCGTTGAAGCTTGGTGAAGCTGTTTGGGCTTACAGGACAGCCTACAAGACTCCGTTGGGTACGTCACCATTTCAGATGGTGTATGGTAAGGCTTGTCATTTGCCTGCCGAGCTAGAGCACAAGGCATATTGGGCGTTGAAGAAGTTGAATTTTGATTTGTCAGCTGCTGGTGAAAGAAGAATGCTTCAAATTAATGAGTTGGATGAGTTCCCTCTACAGGTTTATGAAAATCACAAGTTATAAAAGCGGAAGGTAAAGAGATGGCATGATAAGAAGTTGGTGCAAAGGTCCTTTGTTCCTGGCCAACTAGTTTTGCTTTTTAACTCTCGTCTCAAGCTTTTTCCTGGTAAACTCAAGTCAAGGTGGTCGGGGCCGTTCACGGTCAAAACAGTGTTTCCACATGGTGCAGTGGAAGTTTTTGATAAGTCACCGGATGAAGCATTTAAGGTCAATGGTCAGAGGTTGAAACCGTATTTTGGTGAACGGGTGATTCTTGAGGCGGAAACCGCGGTTTTTGTTTCAGCTGTTTAAGGAATCAGGAATCACGTCAAGCTATTGACGTAAAACGAGCGCTTCGTGGGAGGCAACCCATGCTATGTTGTAAGTATTTTTCATTTAAAAAAAAAAAAAAATCAAAATCAAAATCAAAAAAATCAAAAAAATCAGAAAATCTGGCAGAAGGACCGCCCGCCCGCGCCCTAGCCACGCGCGCCCGCGCCCAATCCCTGTCCAGGAAAAAAATAAAACGGGAAAAAAGAAAATAATCTTCCCCAATTCAATTTTTATTTAGCTTTTTCCCTATTTAAACAGTTCCTACCCTCCCCAACCCCTAATATCAAAACCCTAGCCCTAAACTCCTCTTTCTCATTCTCTCTCTCACACCTATACATACACACATCTACACATCTCTTTTCAATTCAATGGCTCCACCAAAGAGATGTCGTTTTGCGGGTAGTAGTAGCACTCGTCGTTCTTCTTCTGAGGAGGAGTCGAGTATTGGTATTGGAGGAGAGAAATTCACATCTCCAGAGGCTCAGGTTGAGTTTTCTCGTTTGTTGTCGAAGGCTGTGGCTAAAGATAGGGGATTTTTGCCTCAACCTACTGATGGGCACTTGTTTTCCATGATTACGAATAGGGATTGGGAATCATTTTATGAAGCACCGGAGCCGGTCCCGTTGTCTATTGTGCGGGAGTTCTATGCTAATGCTAAAGCTGACCAGAACGGTTATAGTATGGTTCGGGGATTTACTGTTGATTATACGGCTAGGGCAATTCATCGGGTTTTGAATTTGCCTAGGAGGAAGAGGGGTGAGGAAGACTGGTCTTTGAAGACTCGGGAAGATCTTGACCTCGAGTACATTCTTGGGGAGATGTGTGTTCCAGGCACGACTTGGAAGTACAAGGCTAGCACCACCGAGCCAATTACTTTTCCGGCTTCTGCTATGAACAGTTGTGTGCTGCAGTTGGTGTTCGTTGGTCTGAAGAGGAGCAGGTTCAGTTACCAAGCGCTCCTATAGATCATTCGGCGATTGATAGGATGGTGGATTGGGATGGTGGTGCCCCAGATTACTATGGTTTCGGCTATACTCATCTTGAGGATGATGAGGAAGCAGAGGCTCCACCTCGTGAGCCTGCAGCTAGGAGGGAACGTGCATCCAGGATTCAGCGTGAAGTGGATAGGTCTGGTTTAGGGGATGTGCAGTATAGGCGTTTGACGTGGCGCATTGATGCGATTCATGACAGTCAGAGCCGTTTTGCTCAGGATTTGACTCAGGCTTTGAGTACTGCATTCAGAGCTACTGGAGTTGACATCACTTGGCCTACTTTTGGAGTGGATTCTGTTTATCCACCACCGGATACACCACCCGAGGAGGGTGGTCCTGCTGATGATTAGGTATTCTCTGCATCTTTCCTTGTTATTACCTTCAATGAGGACATTGAATATTGTAAGTTTGGGGGTGGTAATTAGGGAAGGTTAGTGTGTGTGTCATATAGGATTCATACTGCATTTGTAGTTAGTTCATTCATATCTTTGCATGTTTTTGTCATATAGAGCATTCTGTTTGCATTAGTGTTTGTGTCTATCATGTGAGTTCATTTAGTTGCATTTGCATTAGCATGCATATTTCATGATCCTTTAGGAATTGACTATTTCTGTTGATGAGTTGATGTTGATAGGAAGACGGCTGATTACGAAGATCTACTTTTCATCTTTTCTTTGTATTCTTCTAATTAGGCGATACTTTGGATTCTCGTTGGTTTTGTTTTTCTTAAACCTTATCTCTAGTACTTTATTCAGTATTCTAGACTTCTTATTATCATGTTTTCATCAGAACCCGCGATGATGAACGGTTCGATTATGAACTAATCGTTGTGGTGGGATTCTAACGGATTTATTTATGGATTTTAGTAGTTAATTGTTTTAAAGATGTGTGTGTGATGGCTAATTGATATCCTAGTTTGGTTGTGCTTATTCTTCTTGGATGCGTAGCTAACATCTAAGTTGTTTGTTAATCTCTATTGATTGCGAAAGTGGATATAGAGGTTTAGAACTTGCCATGCTAGCATAGGTTTATGTATGTTTGTCATGCATGATTCGTAGGTAATTTTAACCATCTTACCTGCCCTATGTAATCTGAATGGATAACTTGCTCGTTAAACCGTTATGTTTTCAAATCTTATAGACATATAGGGTCTAAGCATAATTGGTGTCTACCCAACTTCTATCTCTTTTGTGGATGTTTGAGTGGTTTGGTATACGTATACTGAAAGGTAGCGTGTACTGATTTCGTGTTATCCGATTAGTTATCACAATCGTTACATGCATTGATTAAAGACAAAAGACTCTAGATGAAGTATTTAATGAAGTTAGGATCCCATGTTTTATTCTCATAAGTAATTCAACAACAATCTTTAGTTTAATATAGTCTTGGTAATTTGTTTAGTTAATTTAGTTAATCAAAACACAACTTTGATAATTGTCTTAGCATTGAACGATAGCCATACATTGTTGCATAAGTGCATAACTATAGTAACCAAAGCAGTCTCTGTGGGAACGAACTCTACTTTCATATATTACTTGTTGACCGCGTACGCTTGCGTGATTTTGTGCGAACACTATACCAGGAAATCAATCTACCTCCTAGGAATTGACAACTCCCAGAGGTACTCTTTCTATCAACAACACTACCTGCATAATCAGAATCTGTATATCCAACAAGATTAAAACCAGAATCTTTAGGGTACCAGATACCTAGATTAGGTGTACCCTTAAGATATCTCAAGATTCTTGTCACAACAACGAGATGTAAATCTCTAGGGTCTGCTTGGAACCTTGCACACAAGCATGTAGCATACATAATATCAGGTCTACTTGCAGTAAGATAGGGTAAGGAGCCAATCATACCTCTGTAGCTTGTAACATCTACCTTGATAGAGTTATCACAAGCTCCCAGTTTGACTGCTGTTGAAGATGGAGTCCTTGCTGATGCTGAATCCTCCATGTGATACTTCTTGAGGAGTTCTTTGAGATACTTGGATTGACAAATAAATATACCATTTGACCTTTGACTTACTTGTAATCCAAGAAAGAACTTCAGCTCACCCATCACACTCATTTCAAACTTACTCTGCATTAGCTTAGCAAATCTCTTACAGAGATCATCATTAGTAGACCCAAATATGATGTCATCCACATAGACTTGGACTAATATCATATCACTTTTGTGTTTCTTTGAAAAAAGAGTTTTGTCTATGATACCTCTAACAAAACCATTTTCTAAAAGAAAACCAGAGAGAGTGTCATACCATTTTCTTGGGGCTTGTTTGAGACCATAGATAGCCTTGAAGAGAAAGTACACAAAGTCCAGCAGCTCCTGATTTTCAAAGCTAGGGGCTGTTCCACATACACTTCTTCATCAAGCTCACCATTCAGGAATGCACTCTTAACATCCATTTGATAGACTTTAAAATTGGAGTAAGCGGCAAATGCTAAGAACATCCTGATGGCCTCAAGTCTAGCCACTGGTGCATAGGTTTCATCATAATCAATGCCTTCAGCTTGTGAATACCCTTGTGCAACCAGTCTTGCCTTGTTCCTTGTAACAATGCCATCCTCATCTAGCTTGTTTCTGTATACCCATCTAGTACCAACTACTTTCTTGTTCTTTGGTCTGGGTACCAGTTTCCAGACTTGCTGTTGTTCAAACTGATTGAGTTCATCTTGCATAGCAATCACCCAATCTGGATCAGTCAGTGCTTCCTCAGTTTTCTTTGGCTCCATTTCAGATAGAAATGCTGAATAATGACATTCATTTTGAGTTGCACTTCTAGTTTTAACTCCAACATCTGGATCACCAATGATCAGCTCAAAAGGATGAGCTCTATTCCATACAGTCTGTCTTGGAAGATTTGATCTTGATGATTCGCCTTGAAATTCACTTTGATGTTGTGAGTGACTAGATGATCCTTCATTTGCTCATCCTGAGTTGTTGCTTGATTGCCTTGATGATTCTTCTCCAATGTTGGTGGTATCTCCATTGTTACCACCATGATCATTATCATCATTGTTGTTATCATTACCAGCAATAACTTCAGGTGGGGCTACATCATCTGATTCTGAGTCTGGAAAGTTATCAAACTTCAGCTTTTCAGATGTGTCTTCTTTTTGGATACTAGGGAGCTTAGTGTCATCAAAAGTAACATTAACACTTTCCTTTACTGTGTGACTGCCAACCAAGTAGACTCTGTAAGATCTTCTGGAATAACCAACAAAAATAGCTTCTTGTGCCTTGGCCTCAAACTTTCCACGTTTAAAATTGTCATCTATAAGCACAAAGAATTTTGCTCCAAATACATGAAAGTACTTGACAGTTGGTTTCTTGTTGTTCATGATCTCATAAGGAGTCTTCATTAAGTCCTTGTTGATTAAAGTTCGATTCTGAGTATAACAAGTTGTATTCTCTACTTCAGCCCAAAAGTACATTGGAAGTTTAGACTCACTTAACATAGTCCTAGCAGCTTCAATCAATGTATGATTCTTTCTTTCCACTACTCCATTTTGTTGAGGAGTTCTAGGGGCAGAATACTGTCTTGTTATTCCTTTATCAGCACAAAAGTCATTTAGGACTGCATTCTTGAATTCAGTACCATTATCTGACCTTATGGCTCTAACAGGGAATCTAGAATCCAGCTCAATCAACTTTATCTGGTCAATCACCAGGTGTGGGGTCTCATCCTTGGAATATAGGAATAAAACCCATGTATATTTTGAAAAGTGATCAACAATCACAAGTGCATATTGTTTCTTTGACATGGACATCACATTAACTGGACCAAACAAATCCATGTGCAGTAGCTGAAGTGGTTCAGTTATTGATGATGTGTCAGTGCCCTTGTGAGACGCTTTCTTTGACTTTCCTTTCTGACATGCCTCACACAGTCCTTCCTGTGAAAATCCATCTGAGGCAAACCTCTAACCAATTCCCTCTTGACTAAAGAGTTCATGGTTTTGAAGTTAAGGTGAGACATCTTCTTGTGCCATAGCCAACTTTCATCTGATGAAGCTTTAGCATAAAAACAATTAACTTCATCTTTGGATCCAGAGTGCAGATCAGCTATGAACAAGTCACCTTTCCTTACTCCTTGAAGAGCAGGCTTTCCATTCTTCTTGTGAAGGATCTGACACTTCTCTCTTTCAAAGGAAACATCATATCCTTTGTCACAGAAATGACTGATGCTAAGAAGATTGAACCTCAGACCTTCCACAAATGATACATCTTCAATGATAACATTTCCATATTTCAAACAGCCATATCCTTTCGTAATACCCTTGCTGTTATCTCCAAAGGTAACTACTGGGCCAGCTTTCTCAACCAAATCTGATAGCAGGGCTCTATCTCCGGTCATATGCCTTGAACAGCCACTGTCAAGAATCCACATAACACGGTTTACCTGTTTAACTCCCTGCAATACCAAATTGATTAGTCCTTCCTCGGAACCCAAACTTGATTGGGTCCGGCATACTTAAAGAACTGGCCTTTGTCAGGCAAAACAACATTTTTAACTAAAACTACTTCAACCTCTTTCACAAAAGAGTGTTTCCATTTATAGCCAGCTTTAACACATTTCTGAGTAGGCTTAGGGATAAATGAATCCACTCTAGTCTTAGGAGGACTAGTAGTCTTAGTTCTAACATGATTCTTATTATTAACATGTTGACGAGGAGCAGTCTTATCATTAGATACAATATTCTTACTATTAAAATAAGCATACATAACATTGAAAGCACAAGACATGCAATTAATCACACCACATGCTTTATGAGAAGAATTAACAGCAGGCATGTTAGTACTACAGTTGTTTTGATCCAACTTATGGATATCTGATTTAGTCTTTTTAGTTGTAACAACTTTGACTGGAATATCATATATACACTTGTTGGACTGTTCAACTTCATAAGCAAGATCTTCTTCACATATCTCCTCTGCAATGATGATAGAGTATTCATTCAGAGTATCTGCTTGGGACTCTCTAAAGAAAGGTTTATCAATACCCTTAAGCACATCAGGAATACCCCTTTCTTCAGGACTGACTCTATTAGGGGTATTTATGCTTAATTTCCCAATAGACTCATTATAGTCATATCCTATTCCTACAGTCTGACCAATGCTTTGTTTATTGATAATTTCTTTAGCAGTCTTACAAGAGTTGAAGTAAGCATTAGCTTTAGTCTTCAACTCACTATTCTTTTCCTTGAGAATGGTTTCCAGTTGAATATAACATTTAACCCTATTCTCAAGAAATGCTATTTTCTCAGTAAGTTCATCCTGATTAACATGCACAAGTTTTAATTCTGTTATCTCCTTTTCAAGAGCTGTATTCAAAAGAATTATTCTATCATTTTCAGTGCGTGCACAAGAAATAGTACCACTAAGATGATAAATCATTTCAGCATCAGTGAACTTTACCTCTGACATGTATGAAGATAAAGTGCTTGCCTCTTTAGCCACTAAAGCAAGGTTCCCAATCTCACCTGCTTCTTCATCACTGTCAGTGCACTACAAGAAAAGGGTCAATAAACATCAGTTTCTGGCTGATGTCTATGTTATTTGCCAACCGATGTCTTAGTCTGTGATGTCTTTCTTAGACATCGGCCAGAAACCGATGTCTGTACTTACATAGACATCGATGTCTATCTTAAAGAGTGATTTCTATTTGTTTCTTAGACATCAGATTTTATAAATAAAAAGTGATTTCTATTTGTTTCTTAAACATCAATTTTACCACATTAATATTGATGTATATTTATGTCTTAGACATCACTATTTGTCAAAAATTTCGATATATTTGTTACCATTAGACATTAGTTTCTGAGCCTATATTAAATAAACCGTTGTCTTTTCAAGCGTAAAAAAAAATTTAAAATATGGACCATTCACAATATATTACACCATTCAAAAAATAAATCCAACCACCAACACATCAATCCGCAAAACTAACCACAAATCCATCATCATCATTCTGCAAAATTCTTACATATCTATATAACCTATCTGATTTAGCAGAACTCTGGAATTTCCTCTCGTTGTACAAATCCCTCATTGATCTTGTACATGTTATTGAATTGGTGCAGCAGCTATCATTGCAAACAAGAAACTGATAATCAGGCAGCGTTCAAGTCGGGATATATATGCATTCAGTGTGATATCGCGTAGTCGCTAATGGTGTTGGCCTCAAACAATGGAGCATTTCGTATTATAGCCCAAAACCAGGTCCTGTGAAACCACCCTACTGCTGTTTACACTTTGCACTGCATAGAATATGTCCAGTTGCACCTGTGACTATGTTGTCTGACCACCTGCTGCTATTCAGCAATCCAAGAAACCAGAATCAGACTACTCCAGTAAGCCCTCGGTTTGAAAAGAGTCATTGGGTGTCATTGACGAAAGTTTAAGGGATAACACCAATGATCCTTCCATGCATTGCCACAAGGTAAATCATATCAAGTACCTGGGCAAAAAAAAAATCTTGAAAATGTCAAATATATCATTAGAACTTACAATCTTGAGCCAATATTACTAAGTATCTGCTGACTACAGTTAGATTTATATGATTGTCTTCATATAATAATATTTTAAAGGGAAGGGGCTGGAAACATCGCAAGCTCCGGTAAAGAAGTTGAGAGTAGGTGGATTAGTTGGATAAATAGACAACCTGGAGAGGAGTTTGTTTTTAGGATATAACTATGTAAAACAAAATTACAGAATCAAAATGTTCGAATTAAATAAGGCTTTGCTGTGCAACTGTTATACAATACAAATCAAATTCTTTAAACTAGAAGCATCATTTATTTCCAAACTATAATTAGTGGAATCTGAATCAACACTAAAACCTACCTTGAATAACACCTTATTGTTTTTAAAAATTAGACGGAGAGTTGGAAGTATATATCTAATTTGAACTTGTGCATGATAAGAATACTCGCAAGTAATAAGTCATCTATGTTGTTATGTACTATAAAGTAACAAGCCAGCATATAATTCTAGTCTTCAAAATATTAAAGAACCTGAATTCGCTATTTGATGGTATTAGATAGTATACGTTGAGTACAAAATTGCAGCATGATGAAGTTTATAGGCGGCCTTAGCTTAGTCATATCTGTTTTGACTTCTTCGGAGCGCTTTCTTTTGCGAAAGAACCTTCTTGCTCTGCAGCCTTTTCTACTCATCAATGGCAACTCTTCAGATAAAGATAGAACAAATTATAATTAAATAGCCTCTCTCCATAATGTAATGATCATAATATCATATAACATGTAGCTGGGACACGACCATTTTCACCTCTTACATTTTAGCAATTTTCTTCAATTGCACTGCTGAAGGTTTTGGTGGGACATAGGAAGCAACATCTATTATTGCCTGATTTATCATATTGCGATACAGTTAAGAATGGTAGTAGAACAGTTATGTACTTGAAAAGTACAAAATTATTCACAAAACAGAGGCATGGCATCTTTAATATTGAAAAAAAATTGAAAACCAACCACTTATACTGTTATCCAGATCAAACACAAAGATTATCCAGATCCAACACAAAGACTACTCTAAATGCTGAAGATATATAGAACTCTAAACGCAATAGTTCAACTTTAAATCCACTTTACTATATATTCAAAAAAAAATCTTTGTCATCACCTTTTGAAGTAAACTTTCATTTTCTTCTTGTAGGATGTCGAGCTGCAACAGATTCACTTCTCATTAACAGTAAGTTCTACAAAAATATTATCATCTTGAAAGATTTCCTTACCTCATTTCGTAAAACAGAAGCAGGACGTCGGTTACAAGATTCTCTACTGTTCGTGCCACATGTATCCACAAAAAACCTGCTTATCAATAAATAGAACCTTGAAAAATTCAAGGCTTAAAATTTTTACAAAACAAACAGTCTGGAAAATTATACCACAATTCTATTTCAGGTGCCTTTAAACAAACAGTCTCACCTAACTAGCATTAGTTCCTTATAAATCAAAGATAAAAAAACAGCCACAACTACAACCAAGTAACAGAGCACCTGTAAAAAAAACAAAATCAAAATAATTAGTAAATAAATCGAAGTAAATGAAAAGCCCCAATTTAAGAGATTAGGGTTTCGATTTAAAAACCCCCCAATTAAGAAATTAGAGTTTTGATTTTAAAAATTCCCAAATTTAAGAAATTAGGGTTTTGATTTTAAAAAACCCCCAAATTAGAGCTTACCGATTTGCAATTAGTGGTGTCGGAGTGAGTGGTGGTGGTGTCAGGGTGAGTGGTGGTGGACGGAGAGTGGACGGAGGTGAGTAGAGTGGTGGACGGTGGTGAGTGCTAGTGGACGGAGGTGAGTACAGTGGTGGACGGAGGCGAGTGGTGACGGAGGTGGTGGAGTGGTGGGGGGAGAGAGAGAGAGAGAGAGAGGTAGTTTTAATTTTAGGTAATTTAGTTTTAGTCGGGGGCGGGGGAAACTGATAAGGGGGGGAAGGGAAAAATTGATAACGGGGGGAAAATAATTGGTAAAGAGGGGGAATTTTTACTAAGGGGGCAAACAAACTGAAGCAGCGCGAGTTCAATTTTTTTAGTCGAACTTTAGACATCAGTTTTAAAATAAGCGATGTTTTCAAACAATAAAGACATCAGTTTAATCCGGGGTGATGTTATTACATCATTTAACATCAGTGGAATAAGTGACTGATGTCTAATGTGTGATGTCTATTGAACATTTTCTTGTAGTGGTGTCATCCCAACTCTTTCCTTCAGCAACATAGGCTTTCCCAATCTTGTTCTTCTTGCTAGAATCAAATGTGTTCCTTGTCACTTGCTTTGGCTTTCTGCATTCAGTAGCAAAGTGACCCAACTCATTGCAATTGTAGCATTTGATTGTGCTCCTTTCCACAGTTCCAGTTTTGTAGCCACCCCTTGTGCCACTTGAAGAGGAAGATCCACCTCTCTGAAATTTGGGCCTGAACTTAAGATTGGGATTCCTTTTGAATCTGAACTTCCCAAACTTCCTGACTATCAAAGCCAAATCACCATCCTCCAGCTGATCAAGTTCCTCTAAAGAATAGAAGTCACCACGAGATTGATCAATGGATGTTAATCCATATTCAGCATCAATAACATTCATGTTAGAACTGGAAGGTTGAACAGCCTTCACTTCCAGTTTATGTGGGACTTCAGCAGCCAATGCATTAGAAGTACTAACTATCTTCCCAGTTCCATACAGCTCCCTTTGTTGAATCTGCTCCAGCTCATAGGTCTTCAGAACACCATACAGTCTGTTAGATATAATTGCTAATGTTTGTTTATCAGTGTTTAAGCAACAGGTACTGACAAGAGTTTATCAGAAGCCGATCAGAGTTTAGTTAAACTCTGATAGGGTGAAGAGTTTAAAGGAAGCCGGTCAGAGTTTATTTAAAGTCTGACAAGGTGATAGTTGAATTAGCTGTCGGTGCAGAATTGAAGATTCTAGAAGCAATACATTCTGAAGATGGAAAGAAGCAGAATATATTGATACAGCTAAGGAAACAGGATAGAAGATAAGAAGCAATCCTTAATTGATATGAATTGTATAGCTAACTTGTAGGAATATCAATTAGAGAAGGATTGTATGTAGCTGTGTACTATATAAACACAGATAGGTTATCCCTAGAAGGGATGCGATCATTGAGATATTTTTTGTGTAACCTAGAAGCTCTTTATGATTCATTAACATCATAAAGAGAGAAGCTGTTAATAAGATTACAGTTTAATTGATTCATAAACAGTGTTATTAATTATTGTTATTCTCATACATACTTGATTATATTGTGTATTCGGCCTAACAATTGGTATCAGAGCCAAGGCTGTTTAATATATACAGTTTTACGATTAAAACACAGTAATAATCATGTCTGAAGAAAATCAAAATCAAGTTCCTCCTGCGGCTGAACAGGTTAAGCCAAATTCTGTGAGTCGATATGAAACTATCAGGGTTCCAATTCTCAGGCCAATAGAGTATCCAATATGGAAGGTGAAGATGACCATGTTTCTGGAGGCTACAGATCCAGAATATCTTGACAGAATCAATAATGGTCCTCATAAGCCAACTAAATTATCTCCTGCTGTTGGTGATAAAGAACAGACACTGATTCCAAAGGAAAAGAAAGATTATACTCCTGAAGACATCTCATCAATTGCAAAGGATGCAAAGGTTAGACATCTACTCCACAGTGCTTTAGATAATGTTATGTCTAACAGAGTAATTGGCTGCAAAACGGCAAAGGAAATCTGGGATGCTTTGGAAGTAAGGTGTCAAGGAACCACTGCTATAAAGAAGAACAGGAAGACAATACTCACACAGGAGTATGAGCACTTTGATTCAAGATCTAATGAAACCTTGACTGAGACTTATGACAGGTTTTGTAAATTACTGAATGATCTGTCTCTGGTTGACAAAGAATATAATCTTGAAGAGTCAAATCTCAAGTTTCTCTTATCTCTACCTGAAAAATGGGATCTGAAGACGACCTCAATCAGAGATAATTATGATCTTGAAGATACAGATCTTGATGAGATTTATGGCTTGTTAAAGACTCACGAACTTGAGATAGATCAAAGAAACAGAAGATCAAGCAAGAAGACAAAATCTGTTGCTCTCAAAGTTGAGGAGAAGCCCATTGAAAAGAAGGAATCATCAAAGAAGAAAGCCAAGGGAAAGGCTTTAGTCATTAAATCTGAAAGTGAGTCATCAAACTCTGATGATGACTCAAACTCTGATGAAGCTTCTGACTCTGAGGATGATGAAGAACAGTTGATGCAAATGGCGGCATTGATGGTGAAGACCTTCAAGAAGATGGGATTCAAGAACTTCAAGAAAGGTAAAAGATTCTCAAGGAGAGATTCAAATTCTGAGAAGAAGAATTTCAGAAAGTCTGATGGAAGGGATACCAAGTCTGGTAAGAAGGACAAATCTGAGATCCAGTGCTACAAGTGCAAAGAGATGGGTCACTATGCTCCAGAGTGCAAGAAAGGAAAAACTGGAAAAGCACTCGTCTCTAAAGGCAAAGACTGGGCAGATACTTCAGATTCTGATGATGGAGAAAATTATGCTCTTATGGCAACTGTCAAAGATGAGACTGAATCATCAGAAAATAAGGTACCCCTAACTACTTATGCGTATGATACTGATAATATTTCTGAATTAAGAATTTATCTTAAGAACATACATGTTAGTTATAGGGATCAGACTTTAGAGAATGAAAGGATTAAATCTGAGAATCTTAGTCTTAAAGAAAGAAACAAGTTTCTTGAAAGAGAACTTGAGAATATGAAGCAGACTCAAAAAGAAAGAGATGATGCTGTTTATGTGGAACAGGAGTTGCTTAAAAGGTATAGGCAACTAGAATCTGATTTAGAGAAGGAAAGAAAAATAATTAAAACTTGGACTAATTCTGGCAGAGATACACATCAAGTTTTTCAAACAGATGCTGTAGGTTTAGGATACAGTGAGGAAGATGAACTTAGGTTTCAAGATAAAATTAAGTTTAGAGCTTTCACAAGTTCATATTCAACTCCTGTAACATTTGTTCCTGAATCTGGAAAGTTAAAATCTGCAGTTGTGAAAGAAACTGTTATGGAGCCAGTTGAAACTTGTGTTGAACAAGTAGATACTGAATCTAAAACAGAGAAGCCTGTTGAGTTAGAAGCTGTTAAAGAACCAATAAGAGTCTGTGAGAAACAGGTTAATGTTGGTTTAATGACAGGAAAACAGTTTAAACATAAGCTCAAAGAGGTTAAGTCTGCCATGAAACCTAAAGGGTCCAAGAGAAATAGGAATGGAAAAATAGGCATAAACAATAGAAATAATTATTTGCCTAATGCTGGTGCTTTAAGGAAAACATGTTACAGTTGTGGTAGTTCTAATCATCTTGCTAGATTTTGCACTAAGAACAAGCATATTAATTCTTTACCTTCTACTTCAGAAGTAAAGAATGATTATGTTAGAGTAAAACCACAGACTTTATGCAAACATTGTGGGAGCACTTGGCATTCTATTTACACATGTAAGAGTTATCATGCAATTTATCATAATTACTATGAGCTAAAACCCAACTTGAAATGGGTTAGAGCAAACTCTGCTAGTGTAAAATCTGACAATGTTAGTTTAAACTCTGAGAAAGTTGATTCCGCTGCAAAAGCTAACACTGTTAAGAAAGGCAAAGGGTCCAAGCAAGTCTGGATCCTTAAAATTAACACTTAGTGTTTGTTTGTGATTGCAGGGTATAATAAAAAGCACACTTATCTTGGACAGTGGATGCTCAGGACATATGACTGGAAATAAAGCCCTGCTATCAGACTTTGTGGAGAAGGATGGCCCAAAAGTTTCCTATGGAGATGGCAACGTAGGACATACTCTGGGATATGGCAACATTAATCTTGGAGGTGTCATCATCACAAATGTAGCTCTAGTCTCAGGACTCAAGCACAATCTGTTATCTGTGAGTCAAATCTGTGACAGAGGAAACCATGTAGATTTTCATAGTGAATACTGTGAAGTTATCAGTAAATCTACTGGAAAAGTTGTTCTAGTTGGACACAGGCGCAACAATATTTATGAAGCAAGTTTGGTAACAAACTCTGATGGAAAAACAGTGTGTCTGACTGCAAGAATGTCAAATGAAGAGAGTTGGAATTGGCATAAAAAGCTCTCTCATCTCAATTTGAACAACATTAATGAGCTGATAAGAAAGGATCTTGTAAGAGGACTCCCAAAATCAACACTCAGTCTAAATGGCCTATGTGATTCCTGTCAAAAGGCCAAACAAAGGAAGTCATCTTTCAAAAGCAAGTCTGAATCTTCAGTGGTGGAACCTTATCATCTTCTACATGTTGATCTCTTTGGACCAGTGAATATAATGTCAATGGGCAGAAAGAAATATGCTCTAGTAATTGTTGATGAATATACTAGATATACATGGGTGCATTTCTTGTCAAAGAAGGATGAAACTGCTCAAATTCTAATGGATCATGTAAATCTACTGGACAAAGGATCACAGCACAAAGTCAAAATAATAAGGAGTGATAATGGAACTGAATTCAGAAATTCATTCATGGAAGCTTTCTGCAAGGAAAGAGGGGTGAAACAAGAATTTTCTGCACCTGGCACTCCACAGCAAAATGGTGTAGTTGAAAGAAAGAACAGAACTTTAATTGAAGCAGCCAGAACTATGCTTGAAGAAGCAAAATTACCAACATACTTCTGGGCAGAAGCTGTTCAAACTGCTTGTTTTACTCAAAATGCTACACTGATCAACAAGCAAGGGAAAACACCATATGAGATGGTGAAAAATAAGAAGCCAAATTTGAAATATTTTCATATATTTGGATGCAAATGCTTTGTGTTGAAGACTCATCCTGAACAGTTGACAAAGTTCGAGTTAAAAGCTGATGAAGGAATTTTTGTTGGCTATCCACTGTCAACAAAAGCATTCAGAGTTTACAATCTAAGAACTAAAGTGATCATGGAATCCATACATGTGTCATTTGATGACAAGAAAATAATTGGACTTGAAGACAAGGATGGATATGATCAACTACGTTTTGAAAACGAAGATCTATTCTCTGATGATATAAACTCTGATGAAGCAGGGTTGACAAACTCTGACGAAGCATACTCTGAACCTCTACTGGTAAATACTGGAGAAACTAATAATTCTCAAATTGAACAAAATAGAGAACCAGTTGAGGGGGAGCGTGAAGAAGCTCAACATGACACAGCAAGTGAGTCAGTTGAGGAAACTGATTCAAACTCTGACAATTCAAACTCTGAGTCATCAAATTCAGGGGGAGCCTCAGAGAATGTAGAAAGTCAACATATGAATCAGGAGAGCATGGATCAAGGGGGAGGATCCAACAATGATGCAAGAAACCACTTACCATCAGCAAGAAAGTGGACACAGGCACACACACCTGATCTCATAATTGGAGATCCTGATGCTGGTGTAAGAACCAGAAGTGCAACAAATAATGAGTGTCTGTATCATGCTTTCTTGTCTCAAACTGAACCAAAGAAAGTGGAGGAAGCTCTTCAAGATGCTAATTGGATTACAGCAATGCAAGAAGAGTTAAATGAATTTGAAAGAAATGAAGTCTGGACACTTGTACCTAGACCAAAGAACAGATCAATTGTAGGTACAAAGTGGGTTTTTAGAAACAAGACTGACAGTGATGGTGTGATTACAAGGAATAAGGCTAGACTTGTGGCAAAAGGTTATTCACAACAGGAAGGAATTGACTATGATGAAACCTTTGCTCCAGTTGCAAGACTGGAGGCCATAAGGATTTTTCTGGCCTATGCTGCACACAAGAAGTTTAAAGTCTTTCAGATGGATGTGAAAAGTGCTTTTCTCAATGGGAAGCTTGAAGAAGAGGTATTTGTTGAACAACCACCAGGATTTGTAGATCCCAAGCATCCAGATTATGTCTACAGGCTTGACAAGGCATTATATGGACTAAAGCAAGCACCAAGAGCATGGTATGAAACTCTTGCTCAATTTCTTTTAGAAAGTGGGTTCACAAGAGGTACAATTGATAAAACCTTGTTTTATTTCAATTCTGGTGATGATTTGCTGTTAGTTCAAATTTATGTAGATGATATTATTTTTGGATCTACTAATGACAAACTTTGTAAGAAGTTTGCAAAGCTTATGCAATCCAGGTATCAAATGAGCATGATGGGAGAGCTTAGTTATTTTCTAGGCTTACAGGTCAAGCAAACAGATGATGGGATTTTTATCAATCAAGCAAAGTATACCAGAAATCTTCTAAAGAAATTTGGTATGCTTGATAGTTCATCTGCAACAACTCCCATGGCTACAGCAACGAAGCTTGACAAAGACACAGGAGCCTCAGTAGATATGACTAACTACAGAGGAATGATAGGGTCTTTACTGTATCTTACAGCAAGTAGACCTGATATCATGTATGCAACATGTCTTTGTGCAAGATTTCAAGCAGATCCTAGAGAGCCTCATCTAACAGCTGTAAAAAGGATTTTCAAATATCTCAAAGGCACCATAACCTTGGGTTTGTGGTATCCTAGAGAATCAGAGTTTAAGTTGATTGGTTACTCTGATGCAGATTTTGCAGGCTGTAAGATAGACAGAAAAAGTACAAGTGGAAGCTGTCAATTTTTAGGTGACAGATTGGTTTCTTGGTACAGTAAGAAACAGAAATCAATTTCTACATCCACAGCTGAAGCAGAGTATATAGCAGCTGGTAGCTGTTGTGCACAGATTTTATGGATGAAGAATCAATTGCTGGATTATGGATTAAGGTACTCTAGAATACCTATTTTCTGTGATAACCAAAGTGCTATTGCTATGACAGGAAATCCAGTACAGCATTCCATGACCAAGCACATCAGCATAAGATATCATTTTATCAGAGAACATGTGGAAGAAGGGAATATTGAGCTTCATTTTGTGTCTACAGACCAACAACTTGCAGATATCTTCACCAAACCTTTGAGTGAAGCTACTTTTACAAGATTGGTAAATGAACTTGGAATGATCTCTGGTTCTGACTAGAGATACGGGTCAGACTCAAAATTTATACATGTTTAATTCTTGTTGCTCATGATTCCTTGCATGTGTTAACTGTTATGTGAACCAGCATGTTAAACTCTGATGATAAACTCTGTGAAGTGTTAGTCATACTCTGAAAGCATACTCTGAAGATAAACTCTGTTGGTCATACTCTGATAATTACAGTTTAAATGCTATACTCTGATTGTAATTTTGTCTGAAACATATGGACCAATGAAGAAATTTGTATGAAGCATAATTCTCAGTAAGTAACTGTGAATCCTTAAGAGTTGTATAGACTCTGATCTCAAAAATGTGCAGTAAGCTAACACAGCATGATACTGTCTCAATATTTATAGCATCTCTTAGTTTATTGATCCTATACACTGAGTCTGTATTAGCTGTTTGCATTTTCTCTCATAAGTTAATTATATTTACTGATAAAAAGTCTAAACTCTGATTATTAATTTCAAATAATTCACCCTCAAATTCAAAAGATGCCAAACAGAGCACAAATTCCTTTGAGATCATGTTGTGCCTAGGACGATCCAGGAACTTATTGTATGAAATAAGGGCTAAAATCTTTGATTTTTGGTGACTAGTGCCAACCACTGATTACTGGAAAAATAAAAAAAAAAAAAAAAAAAAAAAAAAAAAAAAAAAAAAAAAAAAAAAAAAAAAAAAAAAATTAATTAATAAAGGGGGTGAAAAATAAAAGACATATCCAAATGAAAGGATATCAGTAATACAGAGTTTAGATATAAAATCAGATTTTATGTTATACATGAGAGTTTAGGCAACCAGTTTTTACTACTTTAGATTGTGGATTTTATGCACTTTGAGATGGTCTAAATACTGATTTCGGTAAACTCTGCTACTACACACACATATTTTCACAACTGTACAGATTGAGAAAAGAGTTTAATTGACAAAGAAGGACAAATGGTAAACACTGATGTTTTGTGTGAAATACGCCGAGGTTACTTTATTTTAATCTCTGATGGTTAAAATAATTTCCTTGTTTCAGACAGTTTATGATTTTGGGCTTAGTCATTTGTTTTTCGAAAAAGTGTGATTGAACAGAGAAAAGATAGAACTTGTTTGATAGTGATTGACCAATGTTATTGAGTATGTTTATTAAGTCCTGTTTGTGATTTGTATTGCTGCTGAGTATGTTAGTTAATTGGTTAAAGTTTTTTTTTGTCTTTCCAATTACTAGGTAAAATTGATAATACTGAAAGTAAAGCAATAAAATGAGTCTTTTTCATTAATTGATTCAAACTCTGTTACATTCAGTCAATTACATACTCATGCTTAGCTAATCTTTCTGGTACATACTAATCACTATGGTTACAAAAGAGAAAATCTATTTAACCAGGACAAGTACTTGAATGCTATCCAACATCGAAGCAGAAGAGCTAGAGCCAGAAGCTATTGTGCTCTACTACTTCTGATGATAGCTACCCAGTTGCTCATCTGGTCATTATACCATTTGGGATAGCTTGAAATCCTCCTAATGATGAATCATCATCATCATCTTCTCGGGATCTCTTTCTGCTTTGCAGCTTGCAGGATTCTAAGAAGAGGTTTTCTTTTGAACCCGACAAGAAACTCAGTTGAAAAAGCATGAAGCAGATCTCCATGGCATCTTCATCTGCGAGGATTGGTGCATCATATGGCCCTGGACGGAAGATGTATACATGAGGGTTGGAGAAAGGCCCTTCGGCTATTTCATCATCTACGATAAGGCCTTCATCATTCAAGAATGAGAGAACAAGAAACTCATCGATAAGATAGTTTTCTTGTTGCTGCCAGTTCATGTTCAAAAACTCTTCCACATCCAGGAATTCGAAAGTTCCAGCCATTTTGGTGTATAGTAAGTTTAAGATATGAAGCCTGTTGTTACATTGCTTTGGTATTTAAAGCATTCAAACAGGGTATCTGAAAGGTTTTTCTTGGAGATTGAAAGGTTTTCGAAGCGCTTGGGATACTAAGGTGCGGAGTTTCGAGACAGTCATTATTATTTTGACTGTTGAGTTCTTTGTACTTTATTATTTAAATTGATAATTTTATTATTATTGATTTTTTTTTAACGAATATTTTGAGTGTTATATGTGATGACAGGTGTCTCCACGTTTGCACGTGTGTATAGGAAGTTGTTAGATACAGCTGTCAGCGTATTCACGTTTGACATCTGTCCCACTAACATACTTCTAATCTTTACAGTTATTATTTAATACACTACATACACACGATTCAATCTTTTACGCATTTCATCTTCTCCTAACATTTTACTCACACACAAACACTCAAACACTTTCAAAGCCCTGTACTTTTTGTTTTCAAATCTTACAAATGGCAACTACAGCGTTTATTGCTTCTGAATTAGAATTTGTCCCAAATAACTACTCCGCTCCTGTAGCAAATGAGAACGCACCGGAGGCGTTTCATTTGATTCAGAGTTTCTTGTCAAACTCTGATATTGGCACTGCTCTCACCGCACCGTCGAAGCTGTCTGCAACACAAATCAAATCTTTTTGGCAGACAGGTGTTTATGATAATGGAGGAGAGTCTGGATCTCCATCTATCATTTTTCAATATGAGGACAATGACTATGCTGTTACTCCTACTACTGTTCGTGATGCTTTGGGTCTTGAAGATTTCAATTCGTTCACAGTTGCTGTTGGAGATTCTGAGTTAGTTAGAATGATGCGAGAAATAGGTTACTCTGGACCACTGACTAAGATTGGTCAATTGAAGCGACCGCTCTTGAGAAAGGAATGGAGTTTCTTTTTCGACTGCATTACAAGAGCGTTCGGGAAAAAGTGCACAAACTGGGATGCAATTCCCACTGATAGTTTACAGATCGGGTATTCTCTTCTCTATGGCAGTCAATTTGATGTTGCTAGATTAGTTTTAACTAATATTGGTGAGAAAATGCTAGAGAATAGAAATGTTGTTTACTTCTCTAGGTTTTGTCAATTGATATTCAATCATTGCTGCCCTGATGTTGAGATTTTAGATGAGGATGTAATTCTTTCGTTTAAATTACACAAACGTATATTCTCTGATCTTATCAACAAGGACAACAAGAAAGGAGAAGTTGGTCCTTTAATGTTACCTGCTTCTGTGCAACAATTTCTTGACAACTTACAACAGCAAAATGTCTCAACTGCTGAAGCTGGACCTTCTGTATTTCAACCACAGAGGTCAAAGAGATCTAAAGTTCGAGCAGTTAAGTCTAACTTGCAACAACCTGAAGCTGAGGTATCAAATGTTGATGCTGTGCCTCAGAGAAAAAGAATGAAGAAAAAGAGAGCCCAACGACCAAAGACTGTTGCTGCTGATTCTGTTGCAGACTCAGATACTGAAGCTGATGAAGAAAATCTTCATCAGAGAAAGAGAAGATTAGTTGCTAATCAACTTTTTGGTGATATTATTGCCAATATGAACAAAGTTACTGAGGAAAATGAAGCTCCTGAAGCTTTTGTTCAGGAGGAAGCTGCAAATCCAGAAGCTGTCAATCAAGACAGGCTAAATACTGATGATATTGAAATGGATTTTGATAGAGAAGCTCCTACATCAAATGCTAATGATGTAGTTGAGGAAGCTGCTGCTCATTCTGACAGCAGAATTTTTGATCTTGAAGAAAATGTAAGAGAAGCTGATCAAGCTACTACAGAATTGGTAGAAACTATTGCTTCCCACACAGAAATCATTTCTCTTGATTTTGAGAACGGTGAGGAAGTTGATCAGATTAGAATTGATCATCCTACAGAAGCTGTTGCTGAATCTGCTGATGCAACAGAGAATGTTCCTGTAGCAGCAGAGTTTGTTTCAAACTCTGAAGATGCTCTTGTTCTTGAAGCTCTACAACAATCAGTTGTTGACATTGTTCAGCGAGAAGCAGAGGTACTTGCTAAAGCAAACTCTGATATTCCTGAAACTGTTGCAGAGAAAGTCAATGATGAAGTCACTGCTGAACATGTTCCTGAAGAGATTGCAAGAGAGGATGACAATGTTAATGCTAGTCCTGCTCATTCACCTATACACATATCTGACGTTCAAGCCAACTCTGATGAAGAAAGAGAGTTCAATAGGGCTACTGAAGAACATTTTCAAGAGATGTACTTTAACAACTGGACAGCAGCAGATTGTATTTTCACTTCACAAAGGGCTGCTGATTTAACATTTCAAAGCGACTGTTGTTCAAATCAAATCATTAAACAATCGTTTTGATTCTTCTGATAAGATGATTGAAGGGTTAAGGAATGATATAGCTACAAGAGAGCTTACACAGCAGAAGGACAAATCTCTATACATCTCTTTGTGTAAAGAGCAAAAGACTTTCAATTCTAGATTGTCGAAAGTTGAGGAGAATCAGACTGCTATGTCTGCTCAACTAACTTCAATTTCTAATGCTCTGGAGTTGCTGACATCAGTACTACTTTCTGATGATGTCAAAAAGGGGGAGAGTGTACCAAGTGACAAATGCAAAGACACTCAAGCTCTGAGACGGAGGGATGATGGTAATGATGGTGGAAGCAAGGGAGGTGAATCTGAAAAGAGTTTAGGCTTAAGACCAAGATCAAGATCAAACTCTGAGAGAAGATCAAACTCTGGTAAGGAAAAAGTAATTTCTGCCAGTGGTTCAAGGCTCAAAAGTTTGATAAACACTGATAAGCCTAGCACTGATGAAGAAGTTGCTGCTAAATTATTTATAGCAGAACACGGAAAAGATGTTACAATTGAAGATATCCAAGCTGAAGAGCAAATGCTTGCTGAAGAACACAGGAAGAATCTTGAAGCTGGGATATACAAAAAGAAAGAAATCAAGGCTCCTAGAAAGAAAGAAACTGGAATTATTATTAAAGAAAATACTCAACAGAGTATACAATACACCAGGAGGCCTATGATTAGAAACTCTGATAAGGGTAAAGGCAAAATGATTGAAAAGTCTAACCTGAAGGAGAAAGAATATTCAACCTCTGACATTGCTCAAGTTGAAACAAGATTACCAAAATCAACCTCTGACGCTGCTCAAGTTGATGATACTATTGAAGTTAAGCCAGCCTCTGACAAGGCTCAAGCTGTGCAAACTCAGCTAGCTCCACAACTCCAAGGTATTTTTAGAAGACCTGTACTATCTGAAGCTCTGACACTTCAACCTGTGGATTTTTCTCAAACCAGGACTGTACTTGGAAAAGAAACTTTTGATAAAGCTGGTTTAGGTTCACATAGGGAGAAGAGAATAAACAACAGATCTGGAGATCAATCATCATTGGCAGTATCTGGCACTATTACTCAAGAGAATCTTGATATGCTAGACTCTGTTCAATTGATATTTCACAAGGGTTTGAAGAAAGATTTTCTGTTGTATTTTATGAATGATGGAAGAGTTTACAGAGTTGCAGAGTCTGATATAGATCTCAAATCTTATCAAGAATTGGAGTATGTTCTGTACTTGTTAAAAGTCAAAAACAGAAACACTCACAATGCTGCTACATTTATCAGACAAAAGATGCAAAGATCTAAGGTGATGCTTGGAGGAGGAATTTCAAAGGTATACATTCCTAAGTATAGAGATGCTTATGGAAATGTTATAGAAATGAAGAGAAACAGTACAAGACTAAGGACTGATCTGGGAGTTAAAGTCTTAGAATTCAATCTAGAATCTGATAAAGCACATTTTATTAAGCTAGGGAATGAGATGAGGAAGAATTCCATCTATTCTCTGAGAGCTGCTATTTATCAGACTGGTGAATCTGATCCAGAACTCAAGGAACTGAAAGAAATCATGGTTGAAGAGCTGGAAAAGGCTGAAAGAAGACTTCTAATTGATTATCTCAGGACAGTGCCTGATATTCAAGAAATCAAATAAAGTCTGACTGTAAGTTTTTAATATTTTCTATTCTAAGTTAAATTTAAACTCTGTTTTTAAATTAAACTCTGTTATATGTTAAACACTGCATTTGTTAAAAGGTTTTGACATCATCAATTATATGTTTAACTTGTACATTTTATTATGAACAAGTTGGGGGAGATTGTTAGATATAATTGCTAATGTTTGTTTATCAGTGTTTAAGCAACAGGTACTGACAAGAGTTTATCAGAAGCCGATCAGAGTTTAGTTAAACTCTGATAGGGTGAAGAGTTTAAAGGAAGCCGGTCAGAGTTTATTTAAAGTCTGACAAGGTGATAGTTGAATTAGCTGTCGGTGCAGAATTGAAGATTCTAGAAGCAATACATTCTGAAGATGGAAAGAAGCAGAATATATTGATACAGCTAAGGAAACAGGATAGAAGATAAGAAGCAATCCTTAATTGATATGAATTGTATAGCTAACTTGTAGGAATATCAATTAGAGAAGGATTGTATGTAGCTGTGTACTATATAAACACAGATAGGTTATCCCTAGAAGGGATGCGATCATTGAGATATTTTTTGTGTAACCTAGAAGCTCTTTATGATTCATTAACATCATAAAGAGAGAAGCTGTTAATAAGATTACAGTTTAATTGATTCATAAACAGTGTTATTAATTATTGTTATTCTCATACATACTTGATTATATTGTGTATTCGGCCTAACACAGTCTTTCCAAAGCAATCTCTCTCAGATCTCTTGCTTCTCTAATGGCAGATATTCTGTGCTCCAAATGAGGTGGAAGTGTAAGTATGAACTTCTTGTTAATTTCCTTGATAGTGTAGTGCTTCCCATTGAGATTCAGATCATTGATTAATTTGTTGTATCTCTCAAAAACCTCAGAGATACCTTCACCAGGGTTTGATCTGAAATGCTCATATTGAGAGGTGAGAATTTCCAGCTTATTCTCTCTAACTTCCTCTGTCCCCTCATTGATTATCTCTATAGTGTCCCAAATGTGTTTGGCAGTATCACAGTTTAGGACATGATTATGCATGATAGGATCAAGACAATCAACAAGGATCAACTATAGACAGGCATCCAAGGTAGCATCCTCTTTTTCATCAGGAGTGTAATCCTTGGGATCCTTAGGGTACACCCTAGCAGCCCTAGTAACAACCTCATTCTCTATTAGTTCTCCCTCAATAATCATAGGGACTTTGGGACCATTCTTCAGCACATCAATGTATTTAACATTAGCAACTTTAAGAAATAGGAGCATTTTCTTCTTCCACAAAGGATAATGCTCCTTGCTGAACATTGGGATTTTGACTATACCCACTTTCTGTGTAGTAGACATCTTTTGAGATTTTTAGGAATAATAAAAATTTCAGAGTTTAAGAAAAAATCTCAAAACAATTGGATCTTTGATTTGTATACCAATCAAAAGGCTCTGATGCCAATTGTTAGGTCCTGATAAGTTTGTAGAAGGGGGGTTGAATAGAAACTATACCGTTTTATCGAATTTGTCCTTTGAATAATTTAACAATTAAGAACAAATTAATGCGGAATATAAATGAAACAAGATTCAAGTTAAATATAAACTATATTAAACTTGAAGGGTGTTGCAAATACAGTACGGATTACAAAGTATTTATCTCAAACTAATTAATACAAATTTAGAATAAATTCGACATGAACTTTTCTAATATTTGTAATAAAAAGATCAAATGCTAAAAGAAATGTTCGAGATAAATTCTAGGGATATAAATCCGCTAGATAATCAAAGCAATACAATTAATCAACTTCTACTGGTTTGGATTTAACAATACAAACTAGAATTAATTGCTTGAGAAGAAATGAGATCAAATGGCTTTCTTCTTCTTGAGAGAAAATGTCTGTGTGTTATGATAATTCAGTCTGTGCACTTTCTGTCAAGCTACGATTGATATAACCTTTCAGTAGACCTGTATGACCTTTTAATTAAATCAATATGACCTAATTAAACAATCAACACACTTGTATGACCTGTTAAAATCTGCTCGATAGAACCAATGAGCAGTATGACCTGCTGAATGAGTCGGTATGACCTGAGGAATGAATCGGTATGACCTTGTTATTACTCGGTATGACCTGAGTAAATGACTCGGTAGAACCTGTTATTACTCGGTGTGACCTGATAAATGACTCGGTATGACCTTGTTATTACTTGGTATGACCTGCTGTTAAACAACACTAGGTCATACCGAGAATTAGTTCAGGTCATACAGTATTAAGTTAATTTCCTTTAATCAAATTAGTTAATTTAAATTCTAAATTAAATTAATTATTTTCTAGAATTAATTTAATAAATAGTTTAAACAACTAAATTAATTAATTTGATAAATTAATTAATTCTGAAAGAATTAATTTATTAATTAAATTGATTAATAATTTAATTAATTAAAAGAAGATAACTTAAAATCATTTCATTCCTCTATCTTCTGAAAACCACTGAATATAGATGATTTAATTCCACTGACTGATGTCGTCATTCGATGCACTGTCTGGTTCATGAATAACTGACTTCAATGATAATTCTTCATCTTTAAAACATTTAAAGTTGTGGCTTCTTTTCTTTAGCTCTGAATAAACTTTGTATCCTGTACATCCACTGTCACCAACTAGAAATCTTTGTCACTGTAGTAAATCCACTTCCTTGAATACTTCACTGAGGCTTGAACAATAAATTGAACTTCTTTCAATATAGAATAACTTCAAGTCTGTAGATGACTTTAATTCTCCGTTCTCTTGACAGATATAATCTTCTGAGATTCCTGTGACATCTGACTAATATTTACTTATTACATTCTAGTTTAAGTTGAGTAGAATCCTTGAATTACAAATAGGCTATTGCATATGCCTTTCAATTTGTGATGGTACTAGTTGACCATGGATTGACAAAACTTTCTCCGCTCTTCAACATAACAGTGGAATCTATCTATTAGATGAACATTCGTAATGAGTTATTATATTTCACTAAAAATACACAGCTTAGTAGTTAATGTTTTGAGACGGCAAACAGAAATTGTTCAACTTCTTATTTACAATTTACAAATAATATAAACAAACGTGTGCAACTTGTATTACCAGTGACTCCCCACTTCTCATACATATAAACATCTAAATTACACATGTTATATAGAAAAAGCTAAAGAACTCCAAATTTACAAAACCTCATACAATGCTCATTACAATTGAATATGATCTTCAAGTTACAGTTTTTAATTAGTAAGCATCCACGAGGAAAAGATTATTGAATATAAATTAAAAACCAGCAAAGTGCATACTTCTTATCCTATCTTTTAAATATACAGCAAAAAATGTTATTGTCTGCAAAATGTACTTTTATTATAACTTGTTAAGTAAATAATTCCCTTTATGTTTAGTCATTAACTCGTGCACCAGGATCATCCTAAGTAGTGCATTATTAAAACACTAAGCCAAATAGAGGGTGCAGTTTACATTATACGCTTATGAACATTACAAACATGCTTATGGACATTAGAAACATGGCATAGTAGAAATGTAACTTCTCATGTTCTGTTTCATTAAGAATTAGGTATAATTTATACTTTTTAAAATCCAGCCCTGTAATTATCAATGTAAAAATTAAAAGGTTGGAAGGTAAGCTCTATCACATGTGCTAATTATTCCATCACATGCCACAATGTAAAACACAAATAAATAACCAATGTATCTAATTTGCTTATTGAGATGCTTATTGAGTTCTTACGAGAGAGTGAATCAACAAAAATGTTCTCATGTGATGATGCACTTATTTTGTTTAAAAGAGACAGATAAGTTGTTCATAAGTGTACCAAAAGCTTTGATGATATATTGGGTCATCTATGGCGTATATTGGGTCTTTTGGCTGAGCCGTGAAGGCTTCATACTGAGATAGTGCCAAACATGTTGAGATCCATGGATTCACAAATAATGAGTTGAAGATATCCATCTAGAGCCATTTTCTCCTTCTCAGGATCAGTTTCTGTGAACTTATGCTTGATACTGCTTAGTTTCTGTGAACTTATGCTTGATCTTTTACTGTTTGTATTTCAACAACCTGCTCTGATACCACTTGTTAGATATGAATATCACCAAGAAACTAGACAGAGAGGGGGGGGGGGGTGAATTGATAGTTTGAATGTTTTTTGTTTTCTTGAAACTAAAAAGCTGTGTTAGATTGTGTTGTATGAAAATGCGGAATATAATAGACAGAACACACACGATCACTTTAATCTACTTTGTATTAAGTAAATCAAATACTACAACTTCCAAAATTTCACAAGTGAAATTCTGGCTTCTAAACAAGAACAGTGTTTTCTTGTTTTCTTACAGAGAAAAGAGTGCTTGAATATTTCTGTGTATATCTCTCTTACAGCTCACAATAGGGTGTTCACAATATATATAAATGTCCTATACAAACTGGTGCAGACACCTATTTACACAGTTACCCCTAACTGTAACTCCAACTTGTCCTGCCATAAGAAGTTAATTGTGTCAAGAAGGACCACTTGCTTTCTGTAGCCTTTCTCGTTTCTGTAGCTGTTTGTCTCTAATCTTTCTCTCCAAGTTTTGCTGTAGATTTGCCATATGTCTTTGGACCACCTCACCGTAACAGATGCTTCAATATTTGTCTCCTTTGAATCTTGACTCTGTACCTTAATTTATCTTGTTATAAACGGCTAAGTATTGACATCGTGAACTCCAACATATTCCAGATTCTTTGACTTGTCGACATAGAACATTCTTGACTTTGCTATAGTGTTAGGGTTGACCGATTTGGAATGATGATAACAAAATGCTCAAGACAAGAATTTGATTTTGACACCGAAGCTGATTATCAGAAAGCTAGTTCACAGAAGTTGATAAATCAGGAAGCTAACTAGAAGGCACTTTATCTATCCAAGGTCTAAAAGCCACATCAAATGATTGGAGAATATTCTGTCATCAAGTTAGGAAGCATTTCAGAAGCAAGCCAATGGACGTCTAATCAAGCACCAAGTGTTTCAGTGGTAAGTCTGCCTAATCAACTCAGTAATGGTGAATTAATAAAGATGACAAAGTGTTTTATCTAAAGATGAAGCTAAGAGTATCCTTTCTACGGATCAAGCTATGAAATCTCATTTCATCTACGGATACAAGTTGAAAACATCATATGTCATCAACGGATAGAAGCTGAGGACATCTTATCTCATCAACGGATAGAAGCTAGGAACAACTTATCTCATCTACGGATAGAAGCTGGGGACATCATATCTACGAATAAAAGCTGAAGGAAGTTGATCATCAGAAACAACTAAGGATGTTATATTTTATTTATGGATGCGGTTAAGGAGGTCATGGTCTATCTATGGATGCAGTCAAAAATGTCATGTCTCATCTATGGATACAGTTATGGAATATTACTTCTATGGATATTCTGAGATTACCTTTCTACGGCTAATTGACGTAAAATGGTAGTCTACAGATATGGAATTAATACGCCTACTGATGTTCATCTCATTCAACATGAAAACAAATCTATGTAACAGAATCTTTTGGAGGTTTCTTTATTTTAACAGGTTGAATGGAAGACAGTCTCAGAGATCATCATTACACACCCGTGACTAAAAGATACTGGATGACGATGCAAAAGATGTATGGAATAGGGAGTCAAAATTGTAAATATGCGAAGACTCAAATTCCTACAAATGAAATGTGAAGTCATCTTTTGTCTCTTATGTCTCGATGGATAAATAAGAGTTAAGGCAGCTACCTAGAAGTTTAACTTCTAACTGGACACAAAGGAAAAGCTTCACAAGCATGAAGACCTATTTGAATACTACAAGTTTACTTATCTCAGCTGATAGTGACTTGACAGTCGGGTTATCGAGGAGAGGTCTCTTTCATGTAGATGTCACATGGGCTTGGAATCTAGGTCAATTGCATGGACTTAGTAATTTTTGAAGAGAGTAGCACACTCAATCAGAAAGCACCATTTGGGAGTATAAAAGTTTATCTTTGATGCCAGCCAAGGCATTTTCCCGAATAGGATAGTTTCTGATACGAGCATGTGAACAAGCAGAACAAAAAATGTAATATTTTATTATGTTGTAGGTTTTGTTTGTAACACACAGTCGATGTATATAAGACTGTGTAGAGTAGCATATAAATGCATGAGTAGAGAGCAAAAAGCTGAAAGAAAAACACTTAGGCTCTCTTCCATCATCTGTGTAAGCAGCTGGAGTTTGTTGAAAAACAAAACCAGAGAATTCTTCAATATACACCTCAGGTGGGCTTTTTCCGAGAAACCCACCTGAAAAGTTTAAAAAGTTTGCTTGTCTCCTGCATGTCTTTTTAACTCGAAGAATTCATATTTGTTCAAGGCTTGTTTCAATTCCTAGTTAATTTACCAACTCATTTACTCATGCTGTAAAAGGTTTGAAAAAAATAGAAAGAATTTTTTTTGTAAAATTAACTAGATTGTATTAAACCCCCCCCCCCCTCCCCCCCTTCTACAATGTAGGTTGCATTTTTCTGGGAATAACAATTGGTATCAAAACAAGCTTCTAACACACAAGAAGTTTAAAGATCAACAACAACTGCAACCATGGAAAGAGGTGACATTAAAGAAGCTGGGAATGAGTTGTCGAACAAAGACTCAATGTTGGAGTTTGCAAACTCTTTACCCAGAAAATGGAAGCATATCTCTGGATCTACTCCTGAACCCAAAGATCTAAATCTTAGCAGTCTGTTAAGTACTCTTGAGTGCTCAAATATTGAGGCTATGCAGGATGCAAAGATTATCAGTGAAGAAGGAGAAACAGAAACAAGAGACGTGGTCATCTCCAACCAAGATTTGGAAGAAGAGCAGAGAACAGAAGCAGCAAGCTCAACATTCAAATTGAAGATTTGTGAATGTATCAAGACCACAAAAGACAAGGGCAAGGAAGGAACATCATTGGAAGAAGAAGTCCTTTTTGAGCGAAGGGTTTCAACTGAAGAGGGTTGCTCTACATCAACAGAGGAATCTATCAACCTTGCACCCACAGCCTATGACAATCAAGAAGCAAGTTCAACCAGAAATCAGGTATTTTCTGTGAAGCCAACTAAGCATGTTAAAGAAGTATGTTGCAGCACTGCAATGAATTTAATTGATGAATTACATGTTGTGCGTATTTCCTTTAACAATCTCATTGAAGAAAATGTCAGACTCAAAGCAACTAATGTTATTCTTAGTGAGATAAATGCTATGTTGGAAACTCAAGTCTCTAAGTTTAAGGAAACACTTGTTGAAAGCATGAATGCTAAACAGGAACTTGAGGCTGTCTTAAAAAGAGAAGTGCTTTTGAAAGAGAAGCTGAGAAAGGAACAAGAGGTTATTGCAAGATGGAATAATTCCAGTTACATTGTGTCCAACATTATCAAATCTCAAGGAATGGACACATTTTGTAAAGAGACCTGGAAGTGCAATAACAAGAAGCTAGAGGATGTGGAGACTGCTCCCAAGATGGTAAAGCCATTTAGGGTGGGACCAAGCTTCAAGAATCAGGTTCAATCACTAAGAAGCAAAACCATCAAGGAAGAAGAGTCAGATGAAGATGGAGAAGAATGCTTGGATGAAACAACAATGATTGACTGTAGTAGCAGCTACCCATCAGAAGAAAGTGCTACCAGAAGGCCCTGCATTCGATGTGGTAGAGTTAATCACTTGTATACTTCTTGCAGATTTGTTCATACAAGATCTACTCAACTGCCTATGACTGATATGCCTGTCATGCATCACATTTTTGCTAACAATGCTCGAGATTCAACAAGATATGCGAACATGCCATTTGTTCCCCATCCATATTGGTATGAATTCAATATGCCTCAAATGTCATGGAGCATGCCTGACTTGAATGATTTGTATGCTCAAACATTTCCTTGCTGAACATCAAATTTTGATATTACTGAGCAACATGTGAATGCTAGTTTCTCAATGTCGGAACCAAGGGATGAGAAGGGGTCGAATCCTTTGAAGCTCAAAGCTCAGAAAGAGAAGATGATAGTCATAAAAGCTAAAAAGCCAAAGCATAAGGAAACTTGGGTACCTAAGACAACTTGATGTGGTTTTGAAAGTGTGCATGAGGAAGATACAGAGCTTTAGCTTCCTACTAAAGTTTTTGTCCTGCTCACTAATTGCTCATAGGATCATAGCCCCTCTACTGATAAGTATAGATGATATTTGTAGTCATGATTAAGTAAGGAAGCATGACTTTGGCAAACAATATCATCAGTTAGGGTTGAAGCACTAGTTGATGGAAATAAGCATTACTAGCTATGTATCTATCAAGCATGTCACAAAGGAAACTTTGTAGTTGTAGCTGTTCGCACAAAATCACGCAAGCGTACGCGGTCACAAGTAATATATGAATAAGTCAAGTTCGTTCCCACAGAGACCGGTTTAGGTTATTATAGTTATGTACTTATGCAACAATGTATGGCTATTGTTCAATGCTAAGACAATATCAAATTTGGGTTTTTATCAACTAAATTAACTAGAAACTTATAAAGACTATGATTAACTAAGGAAAATTATTGTCGAATTACTTATGAGAATAAAACATGGGAACCTAACTTCATTAAATACTTCATCTAGAGCCTTTTGTCTTTAATCAATGCATGTGACGGTTGTGACAACTAATCAGATAACAAGAAATCAGTATACGCTACCTTTCAGTATACGTATACCAAACCACTCAAACATCCACAAAAGAGATAGAAGTTGAGTAGACACCAATTATGCTTAGACCCTATATGTCTATAAGATTTGAAAACATAACGGTTTAACGAGCAAATTATCCATTCAGATTACATAGGACATGTAAGATGGTTAAAATCACCTACGAATCATGCATGACAAACATACATAAACCTATGCTAGCATGGCAAGTTCTAAACCTCTATATCCACTTTTGCAATCAATAGAGATTAACAAACAACTTAGATGTTAGCTACGCATCCAAGAAGAATAAGCACAACCAAACTAGGTTATCAATTAGCCATCACACACACATCTTTAAAACAATTAACTACTAAAATCCATAAATAAATCCGTTAGAATCCCACGACAACGATTAGTTCATAATCGAACCGTTCATCATCGTGGGTTCTGATGAAAACATGATAATAAATATGTCGGGAATACTAAATAAAAGTACTAGGGTTTATGAAGAAACAAACGAGAATCCAAAGTATCGCCTAATTAGAAGAATACAAAGATAAGTTGAAAACTAGATCTTCGTAATCAGCCGTCTTCTTGTTCTCCTTGCCGGTGGATGTATATGTAGGTAGATCTATGATTGTATGTCTCTGAAATCGTCCACCAATTGTTTATATAGAGGCTCTTTTTGTAACGCCTTAGAATTTTTGACGTGTAAATTATTACCAGTATGTGAATACGATTAATTTTATTTTTATATATGTGCGTGATAATTGTTTAATAGGCTCTTTGTGCTAATTAAAGTAGCCTTAAATTTATTTTGTTAATAAAAGTGGTCTAAAATTATTTTACATTTATTGCTAATAATAACAATTGAGATTTTATTCTTGAAATTTTAGTTAGCAATGATGATCTTGGTATAATGTGATTTATGTGTAAGCTCATATTTTAGTCATACTTATTTGAGATAAAAATAATTATTTGATATAGTCCTATAATTTTGAAATTTCTTTATGTGCCATAATTGTTACGTGCTTAAAATATGAATTACATGTGTGGAGAATAATTAGTTAATTGTGAATATGGTTTCTAAATTTTATTTAAGTGCTCTAAGAATTTATTTGGGTCATATAATATTTATATTAAATTTAGAGAATGCTTTAATTATTTAATTAATAGCATAAAATATTTCTTAACATTATTTTATTTCTACTTTAGTTTTAAACTCATGATTTAAATTTTATAATCACTTAATTATTTTAATTATTTATTTTGAGGGATGCTACACCTTCTAGATTATTTATTTTCAGTGGGTAATTTATTTATTTACCTAGCGAGTAATAAAATTTTATTTTAAATTTTTTTTTTTTAAGATAAAAAGGCATTTTATTTGATTATTTCTATGTAAATGCAATTTTAATTATCTAATCTACAAAAGTTATTTGTAGAATAATATTTCTACTTGATCTAGAATTGGGATTATGAATTTACATAATAGCCCTTGATTTTTATAATGTTAGTATTTTATTTAATTGGGCATTTTTGTCATTTAATAATTTAATTCCCTAAATAACCAAAAAGTAGTTACTTTTATTTTATTTCCCCTATAAAACCCCCACCCCCCACGCCTCACCCCCACTCCCGTTTTTTTTTTTATTTCTATTTTCCTCTCTTCTCTCCCGTGGCTCTCTTCTCCCAACCCCTCTCCTTGTTCTTCATCTTTTTACAAGATTAAACCCACCAAAACTTGTGATTCTCTTATCCAAATTTCAAGTGTGAGTAACCAAAACACTCCTCTCTCAAATCTCTAAAACCCTCTTGTGTCAATATCAAGTTTTGATTCAATTTTGAATTTGGGAATTTTTGGATTTTCATTCCTCTTTGTGTAAAACTTACATGCAATGGTTGATTATTGGTAATAGGGATGATTCTCGGTGAGATCCATCATTTTGGGCTCATCCGAGAAGAACCCGACCATCAAAAATGATCTTAGTAAGTTGATTGTCTTGTATGTATACATGTAAGGCTTGATTGTGTGTATTTTGGCTATTTTGAGTAGTAAAAGTAATTGCATGTCTTTGCTTTTGTGAAATTTGGTGATTTTAGTAAAAGTTTGATAATGGGTTTTAATTCTTTTTAGCATGTGATTGATATTTGAAGTTGGATAATTGGTAATTTTGGTTATGTTTGATTGCATGTTGATTTTATAGTAAGATTCAAATATGGGTAGTTTTTAATTTTGTAATTGATGTTGTGATTTGATCTTGATGTATGTTGTGAATTGATTATGGCTTAAAAATGGGAGTTAAGGTGGAAGGAGAAGTGAGGATGAGAAAGGAGAGAGGGGAGCCGAGAGAGGGAGGGAGGCCGAGAGAGGTGAGGGAGAGAGATTGAGGGAGCCGAGAGGAAGAGATGGTGAGAGAGATCGAGGGAGTAAGGAAACGAGAGTTGGATTCTTAAAATATGATTTCGTGTGTGTGATTTAAAATATGATTTTGAGTGAGTAGATGGGTGATCTTTCAAAGTGTGTTTGTGTGTGTGAGTTCTTTTTAAAACTATGTTCTTGAGGAGATTTTCACAAAGGGAGTGTTTCATTTTTGTAAAATATATTTCGTCTAAGCGTGTCTTGTTTTAAAAATTTTATTTTTACGTGTGAGTGCTTCTTTCAAAAATATATGGTGTGTGTGAGTATGTCTTTTTCTAAAATGGTGTGTTCTTGTGTGAGAAAGGTGAGTATGAGAGATGGAAGGATATGAGTGTGGGTTGTTCAAGTGCGTGTGTTTAGGTGTGTTTAGTTTTGGTTTAGGCCAAGAGGCCGAGAGAGAGTGAAGGGATAGAGAGAGAGGCCGAGAGGCCGAGAAGAGAGAAATAAAGAGGGGGAGAAGGAAGTAGAGCGGAGAAGATTGGTTGAGTTGGTGGCGTCGTATAGTAGTTTGTTAATTGACGATCTTATGTGGTATACATGGTCAATTATGTGTTAGTTGCTTAATTGTATTTTAATTGGTATAAGACGTCGCTATGATGTAATTTGAATAATTACATATGTGTTGAACCAATATGGTTGTCTTTAATTAGAATTAGCATTGTTATAGTAACTTGAATATAGACTTGGTTAGTCAACTATAAATTGGTCGTAAGTTGATATGTATTGGTTAACTAAACATGTTGTGAGTATAAGTGGCTTTATGTGATCAAGTGTTATTTATGGTCAAAAGGAACTAGATAGAAATGTTAGAAGTCTTTATCTTGAGGCCTTTCATCAATATGTTGAGGAAAGTCATGTGACGTCATATGGTACGTGTTAAATGATTAAAGGTCGGTTATGTCGTAAAGGTTGAATGTGTTGAAAGTCTATATGGTCATTTTGACTAGAATTGTTGATGTCATTAACCAAATATGTGTTAAGTGACTACATGTCTAAGTGTTAATTAAAGTTGCGAAGACACTATGTGCTTCTTGATTGTATATATATATATAAGTACATGTGATTGTAAGACGATGGGGTAGAAGTACTTAGAGTTACGTAAACAAAGCTGAGGTACTAAGTGATAAAGACTAAGACAATATTATACCTTTATATAGGTACAAGTAGGAGGCCAGGAAAGGAGCCCGTGTATGTAAAGTCAGAGTTGTGTACAAGTTATTGAGTTAGTATCGGCTTTTGAGGCAAGTGTCTATTCCCTCCACTTATTTTTCAAGTGGTAGTTTTCTTAAATTATGATGTGAATGTTACCTTTGAATTCTATTGCAAGTATACGTTAAACTCTTACTTGTCCTTTATTTATTATTATGCAATCGATTTCCATACCATGTTATTGTGTTCTTTTTCACCTTACTCTATATAAAAACCTACCATTGTTCTTTTACCTTTGCTTTATTCATATAAGCCTCTTTCCTTGACTTATACTTTGTTGACCTCTGTTAACTTTTGAATACCCGGAGCATACTTATTCCTTTGTTCACTTACTTACCATGCCTTTCAATTGTTCATTCTTTAAGCCCCTGCAATAAAATCTTGAAATAGCCTATGCCCTGAAATGAATATCGAAAATGTTAAAAGCCTCTTGTTCATTTAATCCTTTTGAATTACTCATGAATGGAACAAACTTTGGCCGTGGCGGCGGTCCTGGTTACTTATGTATGTATTTTAAGGCCAATGTGTGCCTATGGATCCTGAATGTTAGGACCTTGTGAAAACATGGTCTGGAGCTTTATGTGGCTGATCACCCGTATAACTCGTACCGTCTTATCGGAAGTTCCAATTCAATTGCTTAATCTTATTCTTTGAATAGAAATGTATATCTTGAAACTTGTTACCATTTGAATATCATTTGATTACCAATTGATTACCATTCGATTATTAATGAATTTATAGTTGATGGATTTATCAAATGAAAACTGCTTACATTGATTTCACTTGCTGGGCAATTTTTGGCTCACTCTTGTTTTTATTATTCCCTAACCTTTCAGTTAGGAATGGAGTATGCCGTTTTCGAGTAACCGCTAAGAGGACAGTGAGAAGGCCTGATACGAGAATTTAGGCTCCATGTTTCCAGACAGATAGAATTCATGTTAGTTCTCACCAACGGTTAGATGGTGGCTTATGGTTTGTAATAAAACTGAATTAGATGTTGTAATAAACTTTGATATTTTAGATTCTTGTTTCATACCATAACCTGTGATCGATCCTTTGTTGAGGGGTCGTCTGTATAATTATGTTTTATTCAGAGCGATAGTGGCACCAAATCCTGACCCCGGATTTGGGGCGTCACAGGTTGGTATCAGAGATACAGGTTATAAGTCACTGAAACAAGAATAGGTAGAAGAGTCTAAGATAGGAAAAACAATGAGAAAACTCACATAGAGTTTTAGTTAGGATCTATGAATATAGTTTTGACCAATAGGATAGGTTCGCTCTAGGACTTAAGCTTCCTAGGTAAGATAGGATTTGTAGATGTAGGTTACCTTTAGGATGAGTATTAGTAGAATTAAGATAACCCTTTTACCATTTAAGTATCTTCTTGGTTTATTATTGTGTGGTTATAGGTAATGGCTGTTTCAAGAGATTAACCTTCATCTGAGATTCCTTTTCCTAAGCCAGAGTCGTCAATATCAGTATCAGTGCATGCACCCTACAAAGTGGAGATTTCCATTACCCCTTGGGTAAATTTATTTTCTTATAGTATAGCTACATGTCAAGGCAGAGTTATTTCTTACGTGTAGAATGAAAGGGATTGGAGATGGATGGAATATTGAACGAATTATGGATTGGGGCGTCACAGGTTGGTATCAGAGATACAGGTTATAAGTCACTGAAACAAGAATAGGTAGAAGAGTCTAAGATAGGAAAAACAATGAGAAAACTCACATAGAGTTTTAGTTAGGATCTATGAATATAGTTTTGACCAATAGGATAGGTTCGCTCTAGGACTTAAGCTTCCTAGGTAAGATAGGATTTGTAGATGTAGGTTACCTTTAGGATGAGTATTAGTAGAATTAAGATAACCCTTTTACCATTTAAGTATCTTCTTGGTTTATTATTGTGTGGTTATAGGTAATGGCTGTTTCAAGAGATTAACCTTCATCTGAGATTCCTTTTCCTAAGCCAGAGTCGTCAATATCAGTATCAGTGCATGCACCCTACAAAGTGGAGATTTCCATTACCCCTTGGGTAAATTTATTTTCTTATAGTATAGCTACATGTCAAGGGAGAGTTATTTCTTACGTGTAGAATGAAAGGGATTGGAGATGGATGGAATATTGAACGAATTATGGATTGGGGCGTCACAGGTTGGTATCAGAGATACAGGTTATAAGTCACTGAAACAAGAATAGGTAGAAGAGTCTAAGATAGGAAAAACAATGAGAAAACTCACATAGAGTTTTAGTTAGGATCTATGAATATAGTTTTGACCAATAGGATAGGTTCGCTCTAGGACTTAAGCTTCCTAGGTAAGATAGGATTTGTAGATGTAGGTTACCTTTAGGATGAGTATTAGTAGAATTAAGATAACCCTTTTACCATTTAAGTATCTTCTTGGTTTATTATTGTGTGGTTATAGGTAATGGCTGTTTCAAGAGATTAACCTTCATCTGAGATTCCTTTTCCTAAGCCAGAGTCGTCAATATCAGTATCAGTGCATGCACCCTACAAAGTGGAGATTTCCATTACCCCTTGGGTAAATTTATTTTCTTATAGTATAGCTACATGTCAAGGCAGAGTTATTTCTTACGTGTAGAATGAAAGGGATTGGAGATGGATGGAATATTGAACGAATTATGGATTATGTGTGGATGATTGAGTAAGTATTTGAGATATTGTTATAACAGGGCATAGTCCATTTTACGAATAGGTCATGCCGAATTTTTTGTAGAAATATTAACTTAAGTTACGCACTTCCATGTTATATCGTATTCCGACATATCGAGAGAATATACGCTGGAACCATCTGAAGATCGGGTCACGGACGAGGAAACTAATTTGAAGCTGGAAGTGTCAATCGGAGCGTCAGAGCTACCAGTTCAGAAGGCATCACCTGTAAATCTTTATGTACTTTCCGAATTTCATCTGCGACTTCGGCTACATCGCGAATGCTATAGGAAACATCGCGCAGAGTTCCGAACCAAGTATAGTTAGAGTCGATTGAGAGTAGAAGCTCTAAGATAACATCTAGAAAGACTTAGATAGATTCCTTGCGATATGATAACGATTTTATCCCCGTGATAGGGACATTCATCCAGAGGAGCGGCTAAAGTGTAAATTCCTTCTTTATACAAGATTGCACAAGTTGATTTACTAGCGGGACATACCTATAAGCTCAGACTAGAAATTTACTTCCCTAAGAACTACCTACATGAGACAAGGCGTGATTACCTCCATTCGTTCGATGTAAGGATAAGTCTGTTCACAACTAGTCATTGATTTTATTCAATTTACCTTTTTCAAAGATTCAATTTTTCACTTCTATTATTTTATTCTTTATGAAATACCTCTATTGTTCAGGGGCTACTTGATCCAATATTATATAAACTTTTGAAACTCTTAAACCTTTCATATATTCCAATTAAATTTTTTTTTGATCCTCCTTGTTGTAACTAAGATGAACAACCCTATATATATAGGGGATTCAGGGACTTTCTATCTGTGTGATAGGAGTCCGGTGGGACGCCACTGGTTGTGTGTTTGTCATGGAAGTACTAAAGGTTGGCCACCTTCTGTACTGTGTTGTTTAAAATGACAAATGGAACCTGATAAAGTTCGATGATCATCTTGATCTCTTAGTTAAATTCTTTTTACCATAAATTCTTACTAAACATGCTTGTTATATTTCCATATTTGTTGACAGCTTCGTATCTATTGGTTCATTTTGTCAGAAACTCTTACGACTCTTAGAGGTATCAAAGATTGGAAGTCGTAAAGGCGAAAATGACGGTATTCTGAGTATTAAGCTGTGCCTACATTGACTGGAAATTTGTTTTGATCGAGTTTAGGAAATTGTTTTAAAAGGAGGACTGAACGTTGAGTCAGATTGCTCATTAGACTTACAACACGATTACAAGATTTATTATTACCGAGAATTTGGTACGGATAAGGAGAAGGTAACAAGGATATACCAATACTAATCATGATGAAGTATGAAATAAAGTGATATTGGAGAGGCATTGGTTATTGTTTATAGAGGACTGTTATTCTACTTGTCGGGCAAGTATATATAGAAGCACCTGTTTATTCTATACTTCACTTTGAATATGGTAGTTAGATCATTACAAGGTTTTGAACGTCTTGAGACCACTTATTGGATGTAAACTTTTGAACTGAAGCAGGATAAGTTGAGCATAGCGTAATATGAAGCAAAGTTTATATAGCTAGCCAGGTTTGTGTTTGAATATGTGAATATCGATGAGAAGAGAGTTAAGAAACTCCAACATGAAGTAAGGTCATGGATTAGGCGTAAAGTTATTGATTACAAACAGAAGAAGCTAGAAAAGGGAAGGCGGAGACACGAGAAGAAGACCAATAATTAAGGAATTTTCAGAACCGTTTCAATATAAGGCCTGAGTATCAGTCAAATAGGAATGCTGGATATAGAAGAATAGAAACTGGAAGTGATGGTCAAGGGAACCGTCCATAAGAGTTGGATCAACAAAGACCTATGAGACCTCCGATATCAGAATGTAGAACTTGTGGAAATAAACAACTGGGATTTTGTAATAAGATCAATATAGTATGTGACAAGTGTAATCAGAGAGGACATTACGCCAATGAGAGCTATAAACCGAAGGCTAGAGTTACGTGTAACAAGCGTGGAGAGGTGTGACGTTTTTTAAGAGATTGCAATCGTTAAGCCCAGTAAGCAATATGTTAAGGATGAATGGACCACCATTTACTAAGCAACCAAGGACAAGAACCCTTAATATGACCATGAGCGATATAGTGAAAATAAGGATGTAGTTACAGATACGTTTCAAATGGATTACGGAAATGCCAAAGTGTTAATTTATTTTGGAGCTACCAAGTCATTTACCTCTATAAAATTCGATCATAAACCGCGTTGTACGATTCAACTATTAGGTAAAGCTTTGACTATAAGAATATCTAATCAGGAGCGTATATCCATTCATCTAGCTTTTCCTCACTGTGAGATTGATATGACAGATCACCATTTTCTTAGGATTACTTGATTCCCGTCAAGTTAGGGAGATTCGATGTAAATTCTAAGAATGGATTGGTTAACAGAGTATGGGAAAATGGAATTGCGAGCCACTGATAAAGTAGAAGTTGTGCTCCTAGGTCAGAAACAAACAAAGAAATTCTAACTTGTCATGTAGGGAAGGAGATTATTGCGCCAATGTTGTCAAGTATATCTAGCACATGTGGTTAACACCAGTAAAGAGACACCTAAGGGGAATAGATTCCAGTGGTTGATAAATTTTCGGAGATATTTCTCGACGATCTTTCTGGTTAACTCCCAAAATGGAAATAGAGTTTTTTGTAGACTTAGCACCCGGATTAAAACGAATTTCAAAGGCACCATATAGAATGGCACCAGTAGAAATGTAAAGGTTAGCAATTCAATTGCAAGATCTTAGGAAAAAGAGGATTTAAGTTGATTTTGTGTGTGTAAATTTAAAATGTACTTTTGTGTGTTTTCAAAATACGATTTTAAAAGTGTGTGTGAAATCTTTCATGAAGGTGTTGAGGTGTGGGTGTTGTTTAAAGAAAGTAGTAAGTTTTTATAAAGAAAGAGTTTTCTTAAAGGTATACTTTTAGGTAGAAATCTAAAAATGTGATTTTGGTGTGAGTTGTTCAAAAACATGATTTTCTAAAGGTGTGAGTGTGTTATTCAAAAATAAGATTTTATGAGTATGATTTAAAATATGATTTAAAAATGTGTGTGTGCGTATTCTTTTAAACGTGTTCTTTTCACAAATGTGACTTTGTGTGAGTGTGTGTGTCATTCAAAAACATAATCTTGTAAAAGTGTGAGTGTGTTATTTCAAAATATGATTTCGTATAAGTAAGTGTTTCACCTGTTAGAGAGTTAAAACCGAACATCAGAGATTTAGTGGACTATTACAACCATTAGAAATTCCTGAATTTAAGAATGAACATCTCATGATGCCATTTGAGTTATGATCGACGGATTTACCAAGTTGGTACCTTTCTTTCCCATCAACGAGAAACTTTCATTAGATAAATTGGTTTATCGACTATAAAGATAGTAGTGAGGCATGTGATTCGAGTAATAATCAAATTTGACCAAGACCCGCAATTTTATTCAAGATTTTGGAGAAAGTTGTTGGCACGTTCAGAAAGCAAGTTGAACATGTGTACCATGTATCATCCTCAAACGCATGGTCAAAGTAAATAGACTATTCAGACAATCGAAGACATATTTAGAGTTTGTATGATGAATTTTGAAGACAATTGAGATGATCGTTTGTCATTAGTGGAATTATTTTACCGCAATAGCTATCACGCGAATATTGAAATGCCAGCTTATGAAGCCTGGTACGGAGAAAGATGTAGATTTTCAATAGGTTGAAAAGAAGTTGATAAATGCACGAGATTGGAACCAGAGTTAATGTATCAGAAGAAAGAACTATTGAGCTCATCCAGAAAGGGATTAATAGCTACTCGGAATCGACGACTATAATATGAGGATTAAACCAGGGAAGGTATAGATTATAGAGTAACAGAGTCAGTCCTATTAAAAGTGTCACCATCGGAAAAGACTAACGAGATTTTGTAAGAAAGGAAAGCTTAGTACAAAATTAGTTAGACCCTTTTAAGATATTGAAGTGCGTGGGTAAGATTGCGTATGAGCTAGCCTTATGCAACACATCCATAGTGTATTTCACGTGTCTATGCTTAAGACGTAGTATTTCAATTCTAACCATGTAATAGAATACGAGTCGATAGAGATTCAAACTTATTTGTACTATGTTGAGCAAACAGTAGAAATTTTAGATCGGAAAGAGAAAGTGCTTAGAGATAAAATAGTTTTACTAGTAAGAGTGTTGTGGAGAAACCCCAGGGTTGAAAAATCAACTTGGGAGTTCGAAACTAAAATGTTAGAAAAGTACTCTCAGCTGTTTACGTAATAGATTCTGAGGACAGAATCCTTTTAAGGGGGTAAGGTTGTAACGCCTTAGAATTTTTGACGTGTAAATTATTACCAGTATGTGAATACGATTAATTTTATTTTTATATATGTGCGTGATAATTGTTTAATAGGCTCTTTGTGCTAATTAAAGTAGCCTTAAATTTATTTTGTTAATAAGAGTGGTTTAAAATTATTTTACATTTATTGCTAATAATAACAATTGAGATTTTATTCTTGAAATTTTAGTTAGCAATGATGATCTTGGTATAATGTGATTTATGTGTAAGCTCATATTTTAGTCATACTTATTTGAGATAAAAATAATTATTTGATATAGTCCTATAATTTTAAAATTTCTTTATGTGCCATAATTGTTACGTGCTTAAAATATGAATTACATGTGTGGAGAATAATTAGTTAATTGTGAATATGGTTTCTAAATTTTATTTAACTGCTCTAAGAATTTATTTGGGTCATATAATATTTATATTAAATTTAGAGAATGCTTTAATTATTTAATTAATAGCATAAAATATTTCTTAACATTATTTTATTTCTACTTTAGTTTTAAACTCATGATTTAAATTTTATAATCACTTAATTATTTTAATTATTTATTTTGAGGGATGCTACACCTTCTAGATTATTTATTTTCAGTGGGTAATTTATTTATTTACCTAGGGAGTAATCAAATTTTATTTAATTTTTTTTTTTTAAGATAAAAAGGTATTTTATTTGATTATTTCTATGTAAATGCAATTTTAATTATCTAATCTACAAAAGTTATTTGTAGAATAATATTTCTACTTGATCTAGAATTGGGATTATGAATTTACATAATAGCCCTTGATTTTTATCATGTTAGTATTTTATTTAATTGGGCATTTTTGTCATTTAATAATTTAATTCCCTAAATAACCAAAAAGTAGTTACTTTTATTTTATTTCCCCTATAAAACCCCCACCCCCCACGCCTCACCCCCACTCCCGTTTTTTTTTTATTTTTATTTTCCTCTCTTCTCTTCCGTGGCTCTCTTCTCCCAACCCCTCTCCTTGTTCTTCATCTTTTTACAAGATTAAACCCACCAAAACTTGTGATTCTCTTATCCAAATTTCAAGTGTGAGTAACCAAAACACTCCTCTCTCAAATCTCTACAACCCTCTTGTGTCAATATCAAGTTTTGATTCAATTTTGAATTTGGGAATTTTCGGATTTTCATTCCTCTTTGTGTAAAACTTACATGCAATGGTTGATTATTGGTAATAGGGATGATTCTCGGTGAGATCCATCATTTTGGGCTCATCCAAGAAGAACCCGACCATCAACAATGATCTTAGTAAGTTGATTGTCTTGTATGTATACATGTAAGGCTTGATTGTGTGTATTTTGGCTATTTTGAGTAGTAAAAGTAATTGCATGTCTTTGCTTTTGTGAAATTTGGTGATTTTAGTAAAAGTTTGATAATGGGTTTTAATTCTTTTTAGCATGTGATTGATTTTTGAAGTTGGATAATTGGTAATTTTGGTTATGTTTGATTGCATGTTGATTTTATAGTAAGATTCAAATATGGGTAGTTTTTAATTTTGTAATTGATGTTGTGATTTGATCTTGATGTATGTTGTGAATTGATTATGGCTTAAAGATGGGAGTTAAGGTGGAAGGAGAAGTGAGGATGAGAAAGGAGAGAGGGGAGCCGAGAGAGGGAGGGAGGCCGAGAGAGGTGAGGGAGAGAGATTGAGGGAGCCGAGAGGAAGAGATGGTGAGAGAGATCGAGGGAGTAAGGAAACGAGAGTTGGATTCTTAAAATATGATTTCGTGTGTGTGATTTAAAATATGATTTTGAGTGAGTAGATGGGTGATCTTTCAAAGTGTGTTTGTGTGTGTGAGTTCTTTTTAAAACTATGTTCTTGAGGAGATTTTCACAAAGGGAGTGTTTCATTTTTGTAAAATATATTTCGTCTAAGCGTGTCTTGTTTTAAAAATTTTATTTTTACGTGTGAGTGCTTCTTTCAAAAATATATGGTGTGTGTGAGTATGTCTTTTTCTAAAATGGTGTGTTCTTGTGTGAGAAAGGTGAGTATGAGAGATGGAAGGATATGAGTGTGGGTTGTTCAAGTGCGTGTGTTTAGGTGTGTTTAGTTTTGGTTTAGGCCAAGAGGCCGAGAGAGAGTGAAGGGATAGAGAGAGAGGCCGAGAGGCCGAGAAGAGAGAAATAAAGAGGGGGAGAAGGAAGTAGAGCGGAGAAGATTGGTTGAGTTGGTGGCGTCGTATAGTAGTTTGTTAATTGATGATCTTATGTGGTATACATGGTCAATTATGTGTTAGTTGCTTAATTGTATTTTAATTGGTATAAGACGTCGCTATGATGTAATTTGAATAATTACATATGTGTTGAACCAATATGGTTGTCTTTAATTAGAATTAGCATTGTTATAGTAACTTGAATCTAGACTTGGTTAGTCAACTATAAATTGGTCGTAAGTTGATATGTATTGGTTAACTAAACATGTTGTGAGTATAAGTGGCTTTATGTGATCAAGTGTTATTTATGGTCAAAAGGAACTAGATAGAAATGTTAGAAGTCTTTATCTTGAGGCCTTTCATCAATATGTTGAGGAAAGTCATGTGACGTCATATGGTACGTGTTAAATGATTAAAGGTCGGTTATGTCGTAAAGGTTGAATGTGTTAAAAGTCTATATGGTCATTTTGACTAGAATTGTTGATGTCATTAAGCAAATATGTGTTAAGTGACTACATGTCTAAGTGTTAATTAAAGTTGCGAAGACACTATGTGCTTCTTGATTGTATATATATATATAAGTACATGTGATTGTAAGACGATGGGGTAGAAGTACTTAGAGTTACGTAAACAAAGCTGAGGTACTAAGTGATAAAGACTAAGACAATATTATACCTTTATATAGGTACAAGTAGGAGGCCAGGAAAGGAGACCGTGTATGTAAAGTCAGAGTTGTGTACAAGTTATTGAGTTAGTATCGGCTTTTGAGGCAAGTGTCTATTCCCTCCACTTATTTTTCAAGTGGTAGTTTTCTTAAATTATGATGTGAATGTTACCTTTGAATTCTATTGCAAGTATACGTTAAACTCTTACTTGTCCTTTATTTATTATTATGCAATCGATTTCCATACCATGTTATTGTGTTCTTTTTCACCTTACTCTATATAAAAACCTACCATTGTTCCTTTACCTTTGCTTTGTTCATATAAGCCTCTTTCCTTGACTTATACTTTGTTGACCTCTGTTAACTTTTGAATACCCGGAGCATACTTATTCCTTTGTTCACTTACTTACCATGCCTTTCAATTGTTCATTCTTTAAGCCCCTGCAATAAAATCTTGAAATAGACTATGCCCTGAAATGAATATCGAAAATGTTAAAAGCCTCTTGTTCATTTAATCCTTTTGAATTACTCATGAATGGAACAAACTTTGGCCGTGGCGGCGGTCCTGGTTACTTATGTATGTATTTTAAGGCCAATGTGTGCCTATGGATCCTGAATGTTAGGACCTTGTGAAAACATGGTCTGGAGCTTTATGTGGCTGATCACCCGTATAGCTCGTACCGTCTTATCGGAAGTTCCAATTCAATTGCTTAATCTTATTCTTTGAATAGAAATGTATATCTTGAAACTTGTTACCATTTGAATATCATTTGATTACCAATTGATTACCATTCGATTATTAATGAATTTATAGTTGATGGATTTATCAAATGAAAACTGCTTACATTGATTTCACTTGCTGGGCAATTTTTGGCTCACTCTTGTTTTTATTATTCCCTAACCTTTCAGTTAGGAATGGAGTATGCCGTTTTCGAGTAACCGCTAAGAGGACAGTGAGAAGGCCTGATACGAGAATTTAGGCTCCATGTTGCCAGACAGATAGAATTCATGTTAGTTCTCACCAACGGTTAGATGGTGGCTTATGGTTTGTAATAAAACTGAATTAGATGTTGTAATAAACTTTGATATTTTAGATTCTTGTTTCATACCATAACCTGTGATCGATCCTTTGTTGAGGGGTCGTATGTATAATTATGTTTTATTCAGAGCGATAGTGGCACCAAATCCTGACCCCGGATTTGGGGCATCACACTTTTGTTGACTGGTCTTCGCTGGTTTCCTTTTCAGAACAGAATTTGACTTCTTCAGCAATCTACCAGGCGCGGGCGCGCTTACAAGGGCGCGGGCGCGCTTCAACTGATTTCATCTAGGCGCGGGCGCGCTTCCTAGGGCGTGGGCGCGCTTGAGCCTCTGTCCAGAATTCTTCAAAACTCATTTCTTGACTTTTTCTTGCGACTTCTTATACTTGCTTGGCCTCCACTTCTTAAGTTCACATAACCACCAGACTTGGAGACTTTATTCACCTAACTGCTTCTAATCTCACCTCTGCACACAATACTTAACAAACACGTTAAAAACACCAAATACTTGAGTTAAAACAATCGATTTAAGCTGATTATAAGCATTCCAAGTAGATATAGAATCCACTTATCACACCCCCAAACTTAAACCGATGCTTGTCCTCAAGCATAAACAGACTCTATATATAATGCAATGCAACTAGAATGCTAATGCAGACGATCCCCTCAGACTAACCAAAACCAATCAACAAACCAACATCTCAAGAATGCAATCTTCCAAACAGAGCTCGACCAAATCCCCGTATACTAACAATACAAACACAGAAACGTGCATGTGTGCGATGCTCATCAATATACTCCCAAACTAAATCAAGCCATATCCTATTCTTCACCAAAACAACCACAAGCTTATAAATAGAATGAACTCTAGACACAAGAAACCACTAAAAGACACCTCAACCTCCACTTGAGTTAGACAGGAAATCATGCTTTATTACGACACACATGCTTATTTGACTGTGGAAAGGATGAGACCCCAAAAAGCTTATACAATAATACCCATGTAGCGAGCGTTAGGTTAGTGGATCCCAGACCGGAAAAGTCTTAGGTCACTAGGCACAAAGTCCCCTAGAACTTAATTGCTCGAGTATTAAAGAGCTCACCCTGATCAATTCTTCATATACACAACTCTTTTTCTTTTTCTTTTTCTTTTTTTTTCTTTTTTTTTTATTTCGGAATGAGTGCGCTTTGCTTTTTCTCATCCCACCCTAGACTACTCATTTTTTACAATGAGCGGCTACTAGCCATTTGACGCCTAGCCTTATTAACAACTAGCATGAAATCCCTGTTTTCCCCCAAACTTAGACTTAAGTGCTTCTTTGTTTTCAAGAGAATAGATGAACATTCTATATATAAGCAAGTGATTAAATTCTAACATCCAAACAAGTATGGTCTGATCAAATCCAAAAGCAACCAATGAGACTTATGAAATTAATTTCTTTCTGGCATGCAAGTCAATTCCTAGGAACTTAAATCAACCCTATATTCATCATTACCACACTCCAATCAACATCGACTCACCAACGGAAACAGTCAAGTCATACGGGATCATGAAATATGCTATGCAAATGCAACTAAATGGACTCACATGATAGATATAAACACTAATGCAAACAGAATGCTCTATATGACATAAACATGCAAAGATATGAATGAATTAACTACATATGCAATATGAATCCTATATGAACACACACTAACACTACTATTCCTTAATTATCACCCCCAAACTTACAATATTCAATGTCCTCATTGAAGGTAATAACAAGGAAGGATGCAGAGAATACCTAATCATCAGCAGGGCCACCCTCCTCGGGTGGTGTATCCGGTGGTGGATAAACAGAATCCGCTCCAAAGTCAGGCCAAACAACATCAACTCCAGTGGCTCTGAATGCAGTACCCAAAGCCTGAGTCAAATCCTGAGCAAAGCGACGATGGATGTCGTGCATGACGTCTATGTGCCGAGTCAGACGCCTATACTGAACATCTCTGAAACCAGACCTATCCACCTCACGCTGAATCCCAGATGGACGTCCCCTCCGTGCTGCAGGCTCACGAGGTGGAGCTGTTCACACAATATCACGCAAGTATACGCGGTCACAAGTAATGTAAGAATAAGTAGAGTTCGTTCCCACAGAGACTGCTTTGGTTATTATAGTTTTGCATCTATGCAACAATGTATGGCTATTGTTCAATGCTAAGACAAGTATCAAATTTGTGTTTTGATTAACTAAATTAACTAATCACTTAACAAGATTATAATTAACTAAAGAGATTGCTGTCGAATTACTTATGAGAATAAAACATGGGATCCTAACTTCATTAAATACTTCATCTAGAGCCTTTTGTCTTTAATCAATGCATGTGACGGTTGTGACAACTAATCGGATAACACGAAATCAGTATACGCTACCTTTCAGTATACGTATACCAAACCACTCAAACACCCACAAAAGAGATAGAAGTTGAGCAGACACCAATTATGCTTAGACCCTATATGTCTATAAGATTTGAAAACATAACGGTTTAATGAGCAAGTTATCCATTCAGATTACATAGGGTAGGTAAGATGGTTAAAATCACCTACGAATCATGCATGACAAACATACATAAACCTATGCTAGCATGGCAAGTTCTAAACCTCTATATCCACTTTCGCAATCAATAGAGATTAACAAACAACTTAGATGTTAGCTACGTATCCAAGAAGAATAAGCACAACCAAACTAGGTTATCAAAAAATCATCACACACACATCTTTAAAACAATTAACTACTAAAATCCATAAATAAATCCGTTAGAATCCCACGACAACGATTAGTTCATAATCGAACCGTTCATCATCGTGGGTTCTGATGAAAACATGATAATAAATATGTCTGGAATACTGAATAAAAGTACTAGGGTTTAAGTTTAAGAAACACTAAACCAACGAGAATCGAAAGTATCGCCTAATTAGAAGAATACAAAGAAAAGTTGAAAACTTGATCTTCGTAATCAGCTGTCTTCTTGTTCTCCTCACCGGTGGATGGATATGTAGAATAGTATATGGTTGTATATCTCAGAAATCGTCCACCAAGTGCTTAAATAGGCCTTTCTGCTGACTTGTTGCTGCAGGTTTCCTTTTCAGAATCGAAGTTGCCTTTATTCAGCAAGTTTCAGGGGAGGGCGCGCCTAGTAGAGCGCGGGCACGCTTGGTTGGAATTCCTCTAGGGCGCGCTTGGTTGGGCGCGGGCGCGCCTGACCTTCTGTCAGTTTTCTTCCTTTTGCATTTCCTTGGCAATTCTCAACATTCTCAAGTTCAGCAACCACTTGGCCTTCACCACTATGCTCAAATATCTCCACACAACCACAAGAACTCCACAACTATGCTGACAAAGTAACTCTGCACACACTAACACAAAACACATTAAAAACACCACGTGCTTGAGTACAAACAATCAATTTAAGCCGAATTAGGGCGTTCCAAGTAGATATGAAATCCACTTATCACACCCCCAAACTTAAACCGATGCTTGTCCTCAAGCATAAACAGACTCTATATATATATAATACAATGCATGAATGTAACTAATATGATAATGCGAACGATCCCCTCAAACTAACCATAACCAATCAAGAAGCCAACATCTCAAGGAATGCAATCTTTCAAACAGAGTTCGACCAAATTCCCTTATACTAACCATACAAACACAGAAACGTGCGTGTGTGCAATGCTCATCAATATACTCCAAAACTAAACCAAGACCAATCTTATTCTTCACCAAAACAACCACAAGCTTATAAACAGAATGAACTCTAGACACAAGAAACCTCTTAAAGACACCTCATAATCCACTTGAGTTAGACAGGAATTCATGCTTTATTACGACACACATGCTTATTTGACCGGGCAATGGTTGAGACCCCAAAAGGCTTATACAATAATACCCATGTACGAGCGTTAGGTTAGTGGATCCCTGATCGGAAAAGTCTTAGGTCACTAGGCACAAAGTCCCCTAGAACTTAATTTCTCGAGTATTAAAGAGCTCAACCTGATCAATTCTGCATAACACAACTTTTTTTTTTTCAACAATTTCGGAATGAGTGCGCTTTGCTTTTTTCTCATCCCACCCTAGACTACTCATTTTTTCAATGAGCGGCTACTAGCCATTTGACGCCTAGCCTTTATTAACAACTAGCATGAAATCCCTGTTTTCCCCCAAACTTAGACTTTAGTGCTTCTTTGTTTTCAAGAGAATAGACGAACATTCTAAATATAAGCAAGAGGTTAAATTCTAACATCCAAACAAACATGGTCTGATCAAATCTAAAAGCAAACAATGAGACTTGTGAAATTAATTTGTTTCTGGCATGCAAGTCAATTCATAGGAACTTAATCAACCCTCTATCTATCACTACCACACTCCCATCAACATCGACTCACCAACCAAGAAATAGCCAAATTCTAAGGGATCATGAAATATGTTATGCAAATGCAACTAAATGGACTCACATAATATATAAAAACACTAATGCAAACAGAATACTCTATATGACATAAACATGCAAAGATATGAATGAATTAACTAAAAATGCAATATGAAGCCTATATGAACACACACACTAACATTCCTCAATTATCACCCCCAAACTTACAATATTCAATGTCCTCATTGAAGGTAATAACAAGGAAAGATGCAGAGAATACCTAAACATCAGCAGGACCACCCTCCTCGGGTGGTGTATCCGGTGGCGGATAAACAGAATCAGCTCCAAAGCTAGGCCAAGCGATATCAACATCAGTGGCTCTGAACGCAGTACTCAAAGCCTGAGTCAAATCCTGAGCAAAACGGCTATGACTGTCATGGATCGCATCAATGCGCCGAGTCAGCTGCCTATACTGAGTATCGCCAAGACCAGACCTATCCACCTCACGCTGAATCCTAGATGCACGTCCCCTCCGCGCTACAGGCTCACGAGGTGGAGTCTCTGCTCCCTCAGCATCAAAATCAGTATACCCCAAACCATAGTAGTCCGGGGCACCACCGTCCCATTCCTCCATCCTCGAAATCGTCGAATGATCAATAGGAGCGCTAGGTAACTGAACCTGCTCCTCCTCGGACCAACGAACACCGACAGCTGAACACAACTTGGTAACAATAGAGGCATGAGGAATCGCCCCCGTTGTACCACCCTTCAAGAACTTCAAAATACTCCTATGAAGGAGTTCTCCAAGATCAATGTACTCTTCATTCAGAATTCCCCAAAGAATAATAGCCCTTTCCACCGTAACCTCATGTGAATGCGAAGAAGGCAAAATATTAGCACATAAAAACATGTTTCAAGCCCTCGCATACCTGTTCATTGCAGAAGCCGGGAGAGTAATCGGCTTAGTGGTGCCCGCCTTATACTTCCAAGTAGTACCAGGAACACAAATCTCCTCAAGAATATACTCAAGATCAAGATCATCCCGAGTCTTCAAAGACCAATCCTCTTCACCCCTCTTCCTCCTAGGCAAATTCAAAACCCGATGAATTGCCTTCGCGGTGTAATCCACAGTAAACCCCCGCACCACACTATAACTGTTCTTATCGGCTTTAGCATTAGCATAAAACTCCCACACAATAGACAACGGGACCGGCTCCGGTGCTTCATAAAAGGATTCCCAACCCCTCTTCGTAATCATGCTAAACAAATTCCCATCAGTAGGTTGAGGCAAAAATCCCCTTTCTTTAGCCACGGCATTGGATAACAACCGTGTAAACTCCAATTGAGCCTCCGGAGAAGAAAACTTCTCACCCCCAACACCAATACTCGACTCCTCCTCAGAAGAAGAACGACGAGTGCTATTACTACCCGCATAACGATCTCTCTTTGGTGGAGCCATTGAATTGAAAAGAGATGTATAGAAGTGTATGTATAGGTTAGAGAGAGAAAATGAGAGAGATGAGTTTAGGGGCTAGTGTAACGCCCCCAAATCCGGGGTCAAAGGATTTGGTCGTCACACTGCACTCTTAATCCAAACAACCTGTTCAATATAAAATCAACACAATAATAATAATATCTGTGACCCCAACTCTACCAAGAATCTTTAAAGGTTATAGTGCTAGAAACGAGAATCCAAAATTTCATTACAACAATCTTTCTTCTTTACAACCATTCTCTTTACACAAATTCTAATACACCGGTATAACTTCGATAAGAAGTATACCAGGCAACTAACTTTACACAATATATTATTCAATAGAAAACATCTATATACAAAACCTCTCACTAGCTCCAAAGCTCTGGATCAAAACGTCTTTACGCTAACATCTTTCCCCATCTCTGATCAGCTACGCGGACAACTCTCGCCAATACACCTTCTTTCTGGCAGGCTAAAATATATATAAATAAAACAAGTATGAGCGAATGAATTGCTCAGCAAGCGCATTATTAAATATAATACGAAAGGTTTCCAAAATAAACTTTGGATTTTCAAATAAACAAGCCTTTGGCTTAAACATTTGTAATCTCTAATATTTTCAAATCAAGTTTGGTAATTTACCACAATTTCTCATTCTTCTTCTCTCATTTGAATAGTTTAAAACACAAAAAGATTTATATTGGTCGCTACGGCGACCGAATCAACAATATCTACAATAGTAAGTAGAACATATGAAATAAATATAACTCATACGTCTTCAAGACCATAGTTTGTATAAAAATACTAGTTTTGAAGATAACAAATCTATTCACAACATTTTCTGAAACCAACAACTCTGGAAGGTTAGAATAATCAAGGGGTAAGAATGAGCCAACACGCTCGGTCAAGGAATAAAGAACGCACTTCAAGACTTCAACATGGTACCGACTAGATATGCGGTATGAATAAAACTCATCAAGATAGATATCTCACGACTGCCAATGGAATCAAGGAAGTGGATTTCGACTATTTGGAATCCAAATGTATTAAAGAGTAAGTAATTTCAGCAAGATTGAAACCACTATTATTAATCAACGAACCAACAACTTCACGCAACGAATAAACCTGAGAATCAGGTCATAACTCACAAGAACGAAACATATGGATGTAACTCATCTTAGAAATAAGAACTTATTCTAGAATTGGACTTTCAGATTTTATCAAATCAAAGGTTGTGCTGCTGGCCAGCCACGCAACAACCCCGGACTAGCTCATGCATAGTCCTCTACGGATCCAAGGCCAATCTGGGCCTAAATTACATCGACCATAAATGGCCCGACCAATAATTGGTCCATTTTTAAAAACATTCCAATTCTATTTTATAAACGTCAGGTGTCAGAACAATTGACAACCTTACTTCGACAATCAGGTGTCGGAAGAATCGACAACCTAATACAACAATTGCTGGAAAACTCACGTTCCAGGAGACAGTTCAATTATAAAGAATCAATAAAGGGATAGCAATTTAATCTAGTATCGACGAGATCGACACAACAATGGGCATGGCAAGTAACAACATCATAAATATCGACGAGATCGATGCAACAACTGGGATAACAATGAAGAATAAACAATGACATGCTCAACAAGGTTAAGTCTGATATGAAACAGACAATATGATATCAACAGAAAGTGTAACAAGTCAATATAGAGTAGGGTTCAAAAAATAAACAATAACATGCTTAACAAGATTGAATCTGATATGAAACAGACAATATGATATCAACAGAAAAGGGTAACAAGTCAATATAGGGTAGGGTTCAAAGAACAGGCTCTAGATGGCCTCAATAGTTCAAATCATCACATTATGGAAGAATTAATTAAGGTTTACCAATCTGGTAAATGACAAGAGAGTCAAGTTCAAGTTTAAGAAGAATTCAAGGTGAAGTTTATAAATGAAGAAAATAACGGTTTATCAACTTCTGACAGAAATAGTTCAAGTCCTTCGAACATGTACTTAAAATAGATAAGCCTTGTACTTGAAGGAAGTAAACTAAATCATGCACAGCATATATGAATTCGAATCAGGGAATGGATCAGATGATCGCATTAACAAGAAAGGATAACAAGGTTTGCATAGGTGCAAGGTGAAAAACGGAATACCTGAAGGGCAAGCAACACCACTTCAGAATTTCAGAATAAGTTTTCCCTCATAGGGTTCACAAGTTTCCATTCATCTAGGGTTGGCAATAATCCAACCTAATGTTTTAAAATCATGTCTTTTAAAAGAAAGCCTTAGTATACGACCCATAATTATCTCTTCAAACTTTTCAATATAATAAGTATATCTTTCCAATCAATATGAAAATATGAATCTAAACTCAAAAGGTATAAAAGAGTACTCGTCAATTTACGAGATTAAATAACATACTTGCAATTCAATGCAAAGAAATCAACATTTGAAAATTCAGTAATAAGCATTAATTCAACATGCATACTAATAATTCAAGATAATATCCCTTAATTAATAAGCAAGGGTATAAACACTTGCCTCTGGTCCTTAGCTATTTCGTAATGCTGAAACAATATGATTTCCTCCTTATTCTGTCTTGTCGCACGATTCTCTACTTCCGTCCTTCTTTGCTTTAACGCTCTTGCGAATACCACTAGTCTGCTTTTACCATTTCGAATCCACGTGCCAGCCTCGATAGTCAAACATGAGACGGTACTTAGTCTTCAACGTATGATTTCACATTCCATAAACGATTGTAACTTAACTTCGAGAATCTGACTCGTCTCGTCCAATAGCCTCTGTTGCACAGACAACCAAATTTCAATTGATAGAATGATCACAACTAACTATACAAGTAATCCTCGTAACTCGCTTGACGAAACTCCCCATACTATAAAAGTCAACATCTAAGTCAACGGCCTCGTAAATCTCACTTTATAACATAACCGACAAATTTCTATTCCAACTACCCCTCGTGATGATATTAGACACGACCCAATACTCAAACAAGTCTCAACACAATTTATTCGCATGCATGACTCAACAACAGATAATTCACATCATTCACATAACACATTTAAACAAGTAACCGGTTACGTATCGGACGCCCGGTCTAATTTACGATATTTAAAACTCAGACACTAGCCCTAGTACGGGCATATACGGACTATAAAACACATTACACAACTCATACAAACCATATAGCACTTATAACTGTTTTTAAAACATCACACAAAGCTTATTTGAATTTAAATAAGCCACAAACAATTTTTAAATCAAAAATCGGATTTTTAAATCCAATATAAGTATTTTAAATGCAAATAAATCAATTAATAAAATTAATTGACATTGTTTAAATGCTCAAACTATTTTTAAATAAATAAACCAAGCTAGAAAATAATTAAACTTAATTTTTAATTAATTAAATCTAATTAATAATTAATTATTAAGAATTAACTGATTAAAAGAATTAATCAATTAATTAAATTAATTAATTATTAATCAAAAATAATTAAAATAATTAAATTTAATCAATGTTCGAATTTAAATAAATATTTATGAATTTATAAAATTTTCGGAATAATAAAATGTATTTTTAAATCAAAGATATGATTTTTAGAATTATAAAACTATTTTTGAATTATTTTTAAAATAAAATTCCAGAAACACTTTTCTGAAATGAAACTAGGGTTTTTAAAATCAAAACCGGGTCGGGTAGGGTTTCGAAACGGGTCGCCAAGAACACCACCAGAATCCGGTGGCGGTTCCGGCGAACCCGCCATCTCCGGCAACCATAATCACACCAAAACACACCGTTCTCATAGGGGAAACATACGGAATTAACAAGGACATCACAAAAACGCTGTTAGCACAACAAGATAACACGGAATCCTCCCGGAAATCGGGACAGGACTTTCGCCGGCGGTGGTACCGCCGCTTTCCGGCCAACCGCGAACCTCAACCAAACTCAAAACAAATCATACGGTTCGACTCTAAACTTACAGATCTATTTGATGGTATAAACGTAATCAAGAAACAGTTCCTACAAATCAAAATCCGGCAAAAGCTCAAGAACTCCGGCGAACCTTTAAAAATTCGAATAGCTCGATTCTGGACTCAAAAAATCAAACAAAAATCATCAACACACTCATCACATCACATACAACTTATTCATATCATAAATTATCAAGAACACTCAACAACAAAGATTTCCCCAATTTAAACCTAAAATTCGAAATAAATAAAATAATTAAAATTAAGAAAACCTCAAAAATCATACCCACATAGATTTTGATGGTGGATTTGGATAGAGGATGATGAGAGATTCATTTTGGTTACAAGAACATCGAAATCGGATTCCGATAACGCCTTCAAAATTGAGTTTGATTCTCAAGAACACGAAGAACACGTTTCAGGGGTTTTTAGATTTTTAACTGTAATTAAGCTTTATTATACGCAAAACAAAGTACGATTTGCCTTTTTATATTAAACAGAAAATAATACCCCAAACGACATTTTTGGATCGATACTGATCCGATAGATCGCTTTAAATACAATTTAACAGAATATATGCTTTAAACCTTTAATAAAGCAGAATACACGTTTCACGAGACGATAAGCATCCATAAAGTACGGATAACTACAAGTATCGTTTAATTCAAAATATACGAACCAAAATACCTTTATTGCGAATATTTTCGAATACTTCCTACTTTAACGAATGAAATATTGGTACGAACGATATACCAATCTCCCGAATAATTTGGGAACGATCCAAATTTTCTCTTTGATAATTTAAAATAGAATAAATTAGTATGACATCCTTTTCAAAATAGTTTCAAATTCCCCACACATTTCACATAGCACCACAATATCACATATTCAATCATTTAACGAATAACTTAGCACGTTTAAACAGATAAATCATTCAATAACTCTTAATATGAAATAAAAATTTCATTTCACATCATATAATAACACGTAATTTTCCCGGATCTTACATCCTTTCCCCCTTAACAGGATTCTGTCCTCAGAATCAGCTTACGCAAACACAGGTGGATATTTTCCAACATCTCATTTTTCAAATTCCTAGGTTGACTCTTCAACCTTAGGATTTCTCCTCATACTCATACTAATTTGACTCCTCTATTACTTATCACTCTCTCATACTGACTCAATATCTCAATTGGTTACTCAACATAGAACAATTTAACTAAATCTCTATAGGTTCATATTCTATGAAACACACTATGAATACACCACTCATGGAGTGGTAGGCAAACTTATACGCAACTTTCCCAACACACAGTAGATCGACGTAAGGTAGCAATTCAAAATTGTCATAATAACTGTTGTCGTAAGAAAATCTAATCAACGGTAAATGATCCTTCCAATTACCTTAAAAATTTAGTACACAACCATAGTCTGTCTGAATTATTTAATTAAGTCGCGAATCTCTGTCAAATACATTTGAACCCGTCATTCCATGTCGTACTATTACCTCATTCAAATAGCTAGAGATGAACCAATTCATCTAATAAATATCTCTCGTTGATCGGTCAATAATAACTCAAATAACATCATGATTAGCTCTAAGCCTTAGCAACTCTACTACAAAGTCTATCTTAATATGTTTCCACTTCCATTCAGGAATCTCTTTAGTTGTAATCGTCTACTATACCTCTGTTACTCTGTCTTCATCTTCTAGCATCCCAAGCACTTAAATACTCACCAACATTAATATCTTTTTAAACCTCTTATATATCCTTACATTTCCTTCTTATCCCTTATTCTTTCTCGTTCCCTCCTGTAACTGAATTTCATTTCTTTCTCCATAACTCTTTCCTTTATGTAGCCCTTTCTCTTTAATCAATTCTGGTTGAACCCTTAATTCCGTCATTTCTTCTTATTAATCTCTTGTTATCATAACCTTAAAGCTCCATCCTTTCTAATCCTTGTACCGAAGATATTTACATCTCAATTCTCTCTTTTACTACTCATACTATCAACCACCCATATTCTTGGGTCAACTCTATCCATTTCCAATATATCTAACAACTGCTTTCAACGATCACACCCCTTCCTTGCCAAACAAATTCAGTTTAAAACAACTACTCATTATCTTGCCCATTGTCTTTAAATCTTTATTAACACCTCTTCATCTTCTTTCCCTATCTACAATTGTGGGAATATTCCTTATCAACTTAGTGACTTAGTCCCATATCTTTAAAAATTGTTCTACTTAGTTCCAATAACTTAATTGCTCTCCATCTGATTCCTAAATAATTCAGAGATACATTCACAGTAACACTTAGGACACCTTTTCCATGGTTCCATCTCAATTCCCAAACAGCTTGATCAACTCAACGTTATTTTGATTCGCATCCTATACATCCACATTGACTGGTAAGATCTACCTTAACTATCGTGAGCAAAAGACTTGCAACCTTATCATACAATCCTGAAATACTCAAAGATCAACTCATTCTCCATTATTAGCCTATCATCAAATTTTAAAAGTTCTTCTCCTTGAGACAAAAATCTATTATGTTCATCTTCCACAACATGGGATATCATCAGCACAACTACACATTTTTCCCCAATTTCCAATCAACTCTTGAATTATCTAACTTCACCTTTCCATATCGTAACGTTAATCGATAGAAAGAGAACAACTGGCTCCGTTATATGTTACTAGTATTCTAATCGCATCGTAATCCGCTTTCGCTCGTGGTAATTCAATCGCAAATTCTTCGTTCATTATGGTAGGGTAAATTTCAGTTCACCCTAATGGCATACCTCCCAGATTATTTGGTATAACAAAAATTCATGATATTTTGAAGTGAAAGATTCTATAACGTAGCAAATGTCCCACAATTGGGGTTACCAAATCTGCATATTCCAAAGCAGACATTATTGGAAGTGAAAGAATTACTGAGAGACCAATTTGATCACATGAACTCAATGTTGTGTGTCTCTATTAAGACAGTACTAAAGGTAATTAGCCTTCTTGTATTTCACAACACACAAGTGACGGCGTCCCGTCAGACTTCTATCACATAGACAGATAGTCCTTGTGTCCCCTATAAATAGGGTTGTTTACCTCAGTTGGAGTAGAGAAATATGAAAGAAATTTAGAGTCGGAATGACAACCAGGGCCTTTCGCTAAGAAATCTCAAATACACACCATGGATTGAAATTGAATAGATTCCAAAGGTGTTATTTCAGAAAAGAAGAACAACCAGAAAGGAAGTATCAACAAATAGTGTTACATCACTAATAGAGTTATCCACTCCGGAAGAATGAAGGAGTTGGAATTTAAATAACATATTTTCAACAGGCTTCACAAATTTGAAATAGATGTCACAACAACCTCTGATGCAATTGCAATCATGATTGATCAAAAGTATTAAGTACAAGGTCAAAAGGTGGAATATATTCACCAACACAGTTTCGCTTAAAGAAATGTCAAATATTTCCTTAGGATGGGAAGGTATTACCAAGGTCTTCACATATGCCTCCTCCGTCGACTCCTTCGATAGCTCGTTATTCGATTTCAGCCCTTCTTTTCCACGTTATTCGATTTCAGCCCTTCTTTTCCATGTCGCAAGGTTATCAATATCGTACGTCGTCGTCGACTCGTAATAGTCCTCGAAGATTCCGCCTCAGACGTCTACAAACGCAAGAAGTTCTATCCATTTCAGCATAACTATCTCAATCAAATACCTCCATCTCAACTCACTCAGCGGTACTATATCCAATAGTCCAACACGAACTCTAAATGAGCTCTGACGTTCCTTATATAACTATATACACTCCCACACACTCTCGTTTCTAGTTTTACTATAACCCTTGCTCTGATACCAACTGTAACGCCCCCAAATCCGGGGTCAAAGGATTTGGTCGTCACACTGCACTCTTAATCCAAACAACCTGTTCAATATAAAATCAACACAATAATAATAATATCTGTGACCCCAACTCTACCAAGAATCTTTAAAGGTTATAGTGCTAGAAACAAGAATCCAAAATTTCATTACAACAATCTTTCTTCTTTACAACCATTCTCTTTACACAAATTCTAATACACCGGTATAACTTCGATAAGAAGTATACCAGGCAACTAACTTTACACAATATATTATTCAATAGAAAACATCTATATACAAAACCTCTCACTAGCTCCAATGCTCTGGATCAAAACGTCTTTACGCTAACATCTTTCCCCATCTCTGATCAGCTACGCGGACAACTCTCGCCAATACACCTTCTTTCCGGTAGGCTAAAATATATATAAATAAAACAAGTATGAGCGAATGAATTGCTCAGCAAGCGCATTATTAAATATAATACGAAAGGTTTCCAAAATAAACTTTGGATTTTCAAATAAACAAGCCTTTGGCTTAAACATTTGTAATCTCTAATATTTTCAAATCAAGTTTGGTAATTTACCATAATTTCTCATTCTTCTTCTCTCATTTGAATAGTTTAAAACACAAAAAGATTTATATTGGTCGCTACGGCGACCGAATCAACAATATCTACAATAGTAAGTAGAACATATGAAATAAATATAACTCATACGTCTTCAAGACCATAGTTTGTATAAAAATACTAGTTTTGAAGATAACAAATCTATTCACAACATTTTCTGAAACCAACAACTCTGGAAGGTTAGAATAATCAAGGGGTAAGAATGAGCCAACACGCTCGGTCAAGGAATAAAGAACGCACTTCAAGACTTCAACATGGTACCGACTGGATATGCGGTATGAATAAAACTCATCAAGATAGATATCTCACGACTGCCAATGGAATCAAGGAAGTGGATTTCGACTATTTGGAATCCAAATGTATTAAAGAGTAAGTAATTTCAGCAAGATTGAAACCACTATTATTAATCAACGAACCAACAACTTCACGCAACAAATAAACCTGAGAATCAGGTCATAACTCACAAGAACGAAACATATGGATGTAACTCATCTTAGAAATAAGAACTTATTCTAGAATTGGACTTTCACATTTTATCAAATCAAAGGTTGTGCTGCTGGCCAGCCACGCAACAACCCCGGACTAGCTCATGCATAGTCCTCTACGGATCCAAGGCCAATCTGGGCCTAAATTACATCGACCATAAATGGCCCGACCAATAATTGGTCCATTTTTAAAAACATTCCAATTCTATTTTATAAACGTCAGGTGTCAGAACAATTGACAACCTTACTTCGACAATCAGGTGTAGGAAGAATCGACAACCTAATACAACAATTGCTGGAAAACTCACGTTCCAGGAGACAGTTCAATTATGAAGAATCAATAAAGGGATAGCAATTTAATCTAGTATCGACGAGATCGACACAACAATGGGCATGGCAAGTAACAACATCATAAATATCGACGAGATCGATGCAACAACTGGGATAACAATGAAGAATAAACAATGACATGCTCAACAAGGTTAAGTCTGATATGAAACAAACAATATGATATCAACAGAAAGTGTAACAAGTCAATATAGAGTAGGGTTCAAAAAATAAACAATAACATGCTTAACAAGATTGAATCTGATATGAAACAGACAATATGATATCAACAGAAAAGGGTAACAAGTCAATATAGGGTAGGGTTCAAAGAACAGGCTCTAGATGGCCTCAATAGTTCAAATCATCACATTATGGAAGAATTAATTAAGGTTTACCAATCTGGTAAATGACAAGAGATTCAAGTTCAAGTTTAAGAAGAATTCAAGGTGAAGTTTATAAATGAAGAAAATAAGGGTTTATCAACTTCTGACAGAAATAGTTCAAGTCCTTCGAACATGTACTTATAATAGATAAGCCTTGTACTTGAAGGAAGTAAACTAAATCATGCACAGCATATATGAATTCGAATCAGGGAATGGATCAGATGATCGCATTAACAAGAAAGGATAACAAGGTTTGCATAGGTGCAAGGTGAAAAACGGAATACCTGAAGGGCAAGCAACACCACTTCAGAATTTCAGAATAAGTTTTCCCTCATAGGGTTCACAAGTTTCCACTCATCTAGGGTTGGCAATAATCCAACCTAATGTTTTAAAATCATGTCTTTTAAAAGAAAGCCTTAGTATACGGCCCATAATTATCTCTTCAAACTTTTCAATATAATAAGTATATCTTTCCAATCAATATGAAAATATGAATCTAAACTCAAAAGGTATAAAAGAGTACTCGTCAATTTACGAGATTAAATAACATACTTGCAATTCAATGCAAAGAAATCAACATTTGAAAATTCAGTAATAAGCATTCAACATGCATACTAATAATTCAAGATAATATCCCTTAATTAATAAGCAAGGGTATAAACACTTGCCTCTGGTCCTTAGCTATTTCGTAATGCTGAAACAATAGGATTTCCTCCTTATTCTGTCTTGTCGCACGATTCTCTACTTCCGTCCTTCTTTGCTTTAACGCTCTTGCGAATACCACTAGTTTGCTTTTACCATTTCGAATCCACGTGCCAGCCTCGATAGTCAAACATGAGACGGTACTTAGTCTTCAACGTCGAATTTCACATTCCATAAACGATTGTAACTTAACTTCGATAATCTGACTCGTCTCGTCCAATAGCCTCTGTTGCACAGACAACCACATTTCAATTGATAGAATGATCACAACTAACTATACAAGTAATCCTCGTAACTCGCTTGACGAAACTCCCCATACTATAAAAGTCAACATCTAAGTCAACGGCATCGTAAATCTCACTTTCTAACATAACCGACAAATTTCTATTCAAACTACCCCTCGTGATGATATTAGACACGACCCAATACTCAAACAAGTCTCAACACAATTTATTCGCATGCATGACTCAACAACAGATAATTCACATCATTCACATAACACATTTAAACAAGTAACCGGTTACGTATCGGACGCCCGGTCTAATTTACGATATTTAAAACTCAGACACTAGCCCTAGTACGGGAATATACGGACTATAAAACACATTACACAACTCATACAAACCATATAGCACTTATAACTGTTTTTAAAAAATCACACAAAGCTTATTTGAATTTAAATAAGCCACAAACAATTTTTAAATCAAAAATCGGATTTTTAAATCCAATATAAGTATTTTAAATGCAAATAAATCAATTAATAAAATTAATTGACACTCTTTAAATGCTCAAATTATTTTTAAATAAATAAACCAAGCTAGAAAATAATTAAACTTAATTTTTAATTAATTAAATCTAATTAATAATTAATTATTAAGAATTAACTGATTAAAAGAATTAATCAATTAATTAAATAAATTAATTATTAATCAAAAATAATTAAAATAATTAAATTTAATCAATGTTCGAATTTAAATAAATATTTATGAATTTATAAAATTTTCGGAATAATAAAATGTATTTTTAAATCAAAGATATGATTTTTAGAATTATAAAACTATTTTTCAATTATTTTTAAAATAAAATTCCAGAAACACTTTTCTGAAATGAAATTAGGGTTTTTAAAATCAAAACCGGGTCGGGTAGGGTTTCGAAACGGGTCGCCAAGAACACAAACGGGTCGCCAAGAACACCACCAGAATCCGGTGGCGGTTCCGGCGAACCGGCCGTCTCCGGCAACCATAATCACACCAAAACACACCGTTCTCATAGGGGAAACATACGGAATTAACATGGACATCACAAAAACGCTGTTAGCACAACAAGATAACACGGAATCCTCCCGGAAATCGGGACAGGACTTTCGCCGGCGGTGGTACCGCCGCTTTCCGGCCAACCGCGAACCTCAACCAAACTCAAAACTAATCATACGGTTCGACTCTAAACTTACAGATCTATTTGATGGTATAAACGTAATCAAGAAACAGTTCCTAGAAATCAAAATCCGACAAAAGCTCAAGAACTCCGGCGAACCTTTAAAAATTCGAATAGCTCGATTCTGGACTCAAAAAATCAAACAAAAATCATCAACACACTCATCACATCACATACAACTTATTCATATCATCAATTATCAAGAACACTCAACAACAAAGATTTCCCCAATTTAAACCTAAAATTCGAAATAAATAAAATAATTAAAATTAAGAAAAACTCAGAAATCATACCCACATAGATTTTGATGGTGGATTTGGATAGAGGATGATGAGAGATTCATTTTGGTTACAAGAACATCGAAATCGGATTCCGATAACGCCTTCAAAATTGAGTTTGATTCTCAAGAACACGAAGAACACGTTTCAGGGGTTTTTAGATTTTTAACTGTAATTAAGCTTTATTATACGCAAAACAAAGTACGATTTGCCTTTTTATATTAAACGGAAAATAATACCCCAAACGACATTTTTGGATCGATACTGATCCGATAGATCGCTTTAAATACAATTTAACAGAATATATGCTTTAAACCTTTAATAAAGCAGAATACACGTTTCACGAGACGATAAGCATCCATAAAGTACGGATAACTACAAGTATCGTTTAATTCAAAATATACGAACCAAAATACCTTTATTGCGAATATTTTCGAATACTTCCTACTTTAACGAATGAAATATTGGTACGAACGATATACCAATCTCCCGAATAATTTGGGAACGATCCAAATTTTCTCTTTGATAATTTAAAATAGAATAAATTAGTATGACATCCTTTTCAAAATAGTTTCAAATTCCCCACACATTTCACATAGCACCACAATATCACATATTCAATCATTTAACGAATAACTTAGCACGTTTAAACAGATAAATCATTTAATAACTCTTAATATGAAATAAAAATTTCATTTCACATCATATAATAACACGTAATTTTTCCCGGATCTTACAGCTAGGGTTTTTAGATATAGGTTGGGGAGGGTATGGTTATGTTTAAATAGGGGAAAAACTAAAGAGAAACTGATTTGGGGGAGTTTTTTCTTTTTTTTATCGTTTTTTTCTTTCCTGGACAAAGAATGGGCGCGGGCGCGCTACCTTTCTGTCAAAAAAAAAATTCTGATTTTTTTTTTTTTTTAAAAACACTTACAACAATAGCATGGGTTGCCTCCAATGAGGCGCTCGTTTTACGTCAATAGCTTGACATGATTCCTGACTCCTTAATCAGCTGAAACAAGAACCGCGGTTTCCGCCTCGCGATTCACCCGTTCACCAAAATATGGTTTTAACCTCTGACCATTGACCTTGAATGCTTCATCCGGTCATTTATCGAAAACTTCCACTGCACCATGTGGAAACACTGTTTTGACCGTGAACGGCCCCGACCACCTTGACTTAAGTTTTCCTGGAAAAAGCTTGAGACGAGAGTTGAAAAGCAAAACAAGTTGGCCAGGCACAAAGGACTTATGCACCAACTTCTTATCATGCCATCTCTTGACCTTCTCCTTGTATAACTTGTGATTTTCATAAGCTTGTAGCCGAAACTCATCCAACTCATTAATCTGAAGCATTCTTTTCTCACCAGTAGCTAACAAATCAAAATTCAACTTCTTCAACGCCCAATATGCCTTGTGCTCTAGCTCGGCAGGCAAATGACAAGCCTTACCATACACCAGCTGAAACGGTGACGTACCTAACGGAGTCTTGTAAGCTGTCCTGTAAGCCCAAACAGCTTCATCAAGCTTCAACGACCAATCCTTCCTCGAAGGATTTACCACTTTCTTGAGAATACGCTTGATCTCCCTGTTAGAAACTTCTGCTTGTCCATTTGTCTGAGGATGATAAGCAGTAGCAACACGATGATTGATATTATACCTGGCCATCAAGGCTGTGAACTTGCGGTTGCAAAAATGCGTACCTTCATCACTGATGATTACCCTCGGAGTTCCGAAACGCGTGAAGATTTGCTTATGCAGAAAACTCAACACCACTTTAGCATCATTGGTCGGTAAAGCCTTTACCTCGACCCATTTAGACACGTAATCCACAGCTAACAGAATGTACTGATTATTGCAAGACGAAACAAACGGTCCCATGAAATCGATCCCCCACACATCGAAAATCTCCACTTCAAGCAGCATATTAAGAGGCATCTCATTCCTCCTAGAGATATTACCAACCCTTTGGCATCGATCACATCTCAACACAAACTGATGAGCATCTTTAAACAGAGTCGGCCAGTAGAATCCTGCCTGAAGTACTCGAGTAGCTGTCTTCTCTCCACCATAATGACCTCCATAAGTGGTGGAATGGTAATCTCGCAAAACACCCTCAGTTTCATTATAAGGAATACACCTCCTTATTACCTGATCAGCTCCCTGTCTGAATAAGAATGGCTCGTCCCAACAGTACCACTTCACATCATGCAGAAACTTCTTCCTTTGAGCATAAGAAAATTCAGCCGGGATAACATTACTCACAAGATAGTTCACAATGTCTGCAAAACATTGTTCTTCATCTTGCACCCCAAAAAGTTGCTCATCAGGAAAAGATTCATTGATTAGAGTCTTATCCCCTGCATTCTTACCGTGATCTTCCAAACGTGACAAATGGTCAGCCACCTGGTTTTCCATACCCTTCCTGTCCTTGATCTCCAAATCAAATTCTTGCAGCAAAAGAACCCAACGAATCAACCGAAGCTTTGAATCTTTCTTCGAAATCAGATAACGAATGGCTGCAAGATCAGTATAGACTACTACCTTCGTCCCAAGTAAATACGACCTGAATTTCTCGAAACTGTAGACAATTGCCAAGAGCTCCTTCTCTGTGGTAGTGTAATTCAACTGCGCATCGTTGAGAGTTTTGCTAGCATAGTAAATCACATGAAATACCTTGTTTTTCCTTTGCCCAAGAACAGCTCCCACTGCATAGTCACTAGCATCACACATCAACTCGAAAGGTTCAGCCCAATCAGGTGCAGTGATAATGGGTGTAGTAGTCAACTTCTTCTTCAAAAGCTCAAAAGCAGCTAAGCAATCTTCATCAAACTTAAAAGGAACATCCTTTTCCAACAAATTACATAAGGGTTTGGAGATTTTTGCGAAGTCTTGAATGAATCGCCGATAGAAACCCGCATGACCAAGAAAACTGCGAATTCCCTTAACTGAGATTGTTGGAAGAAGATTTTTGATTGTCTCTACTTTGGCTTTATCCACTTCAAGCCCCTTACTAGATACCTTATGCCCAAGAATGATCCCTTCTTGCACCATGAAGTGACATTTTTCCCAGTTGAGCACCAAATTAGTCTCAACACACCTTTTCAGCACCATGCCAAGATTTTGTAGGCACTGGTCATAAGAAGTTCCAAAAACTGAGAAGTCATCCATGAACACTTCCACATTAATGCCAATCATATCTGAGAAAATGGCCATCATACACCTCTGAAAGGTTGCTGGTGCACCACAGAGTCCGAAAGAAACGCGACAGAACGCAAAAGTGCCAAAAGGACATGTGAATATGGTCTTCTCCTGATCCTCTGGAGCAATGCAAATCTTATTGTAACCTGAATAACCATCCAGAAGGCAATAGAACTCATGGCCAGCCAACCTGTCCAGCATCTGATCAATGAACGGAAGAGGGAAGTGATCTTTTCTGGTGGCTTTATTCAGCTTTCGGTAGTCTATGCAAATTCCCCACCCTGTAACTGTACGAGTAGGGATGAGCTCATTCTTCTTATTAGCAACTACTATCATGCCTCCTTTCTTAGGCACACATTGCACCGGACTCACCCAAGAACTGTTTGAAATAGGATAGATGATTCCTGCATCCAGCCACTTAAGAATTTCTTTCTTCACTACCTCTTTCATGATAGGATTGAGTCGCCTCTGAGGATCCACAGTTGGTTTAATTCCTGGTTCAAGCGGAATCTTATGCATGCAATACGAAGGGCTGATTCCCTTGATATCCGCTATGGTCCAACCAATTGCTGACTTGAACTCTCTCAGAATTCGCAACAATTTTTCTTCTTCACTACCTGACAAGTTAGATGCAATAATCACAGGTAAAGTAGATGCATCACCTAAGAAAGCATACCTCAAATGCTCCGGTAGTGGTTTAAGAGCTTCTTCAATAGATGGTTTGAGACGCTCCTGAGACTTTTTTAGCTCTGCTATGGCAAGAGAATCAAATGGCATATCATTCTTTCTTTTCCACGGAGATGCATTCAAGTAATGCAGTTGCTCTTCTCTTTCTTTGTCTTCCGTCTCATAATCTCCAATCAGTACCTTCTCTAAGGTATCTGACTTAAGTAATTGCTCCATCTCCGTGTACACCGCAGACTCAACCAAGTCCACTGAAAAACACTCTTCTTCCTCTGTAGGAAACTTCATTGCATTGAACACACTGAAGGTGACATTCTGGTCATGCACCCTCATTGTAAGTTCACCTTTCTGCACATCGATCAAAGTACGGCCTGTAGCCAAGAACGGTCTTCCCAAGATAATAGGAATCTTCTTGTCTTCCTCAAAGTCCAGAATAACAAAATCAGCAGGAAAGATGAGCTTATCCACCCTAACCAAAACATCCTCCACTATACCCCTTGGATATGTGATCGACCGATCAGCCAGCTGTAAGGACATGTTTGTAGGTTTAGGCTCAGGCAGCCCAAGTTGCATGAAGACAGACAATGGCATCAGATTAATACTAGCTCCCAAGTCACACATGCACTTGTTGAAAGATAGATTGCCGATAGTGCACGGAATGGTGAAACTCCCTGGATCCTTGAGTTTAGGAGGTAACTTCTGCTGTAGGATAGCACTGCACTCTTCTGTAAGAGCGACGGTTTCCAACTCCTCGAGTTTCAACTTCCGAGATAGAATACCCTTCATGAACTTTGCATAGCTCGGCATTTGTTCTAGAGCTTCCGCAAAAGGTATGTTGATATGCAACTTCTTGAAAACCTCCAGAAACTTAGCAAATTGCTTGTCCAACTTCTGCTTTTGAAGACGCTTAGGGAATGGCGGAGGAGGATAGACTTCCTTGCTCTCTGTAGCCTGCTTCAGAACAGATTTCTCATTAGAATGGTCACGCTTTTCCGCTTCGTTTCCACCCAAACCTGCTTTTTCCTCTTTTTCTTCAACTTCTGGCAGAATGTCAAGCGCGGGCGCGCTCCCTAGGGCGCGGGCGCGCTCTAGCTTCTGCTGAGAATTCAAAAAAATTTTGTTTTTTGCATTTTCTGAGTTCTGGTCACTCGTAACCTTTCCGGATCGCAAAGTAACTACTTTTACATGTTCCTTGACCACCCTTTTGCCAGGATTAGCTTCCGTATCACTAGGGAGAGTTCCTGTTAATCCCAAATGACCTAACAGAATTGTAGAAGGGGGGGGGGGGGGGTTGAATACAATTCTTGATATTTTCTTAAACTTAAAACACTTTATAAAATAAAACTGAACTGAATAAATAAAAACACAAGATATAAATAATTCAGTTGGATTGTTTGATGATCCAACTGAAGTGTTTTTATTGCGGAAATAATCTGTGATACACAAGTACACAGCTGCTCAGTTACAGAGTTGTAGAGAAGAATGCTCTCAAGGATAGCTAATACAAACTATTTGTTTTTCTTCTCTCTCCCTATCTTAACTGCTACACTTGGTTATATATTCCCCAAGTTTACAATACTATTTTTGGCTACACTAAAGTACACTAAAGGTAACCGCCAATAGTTTGCTTTTCATCCCTTTGTCCAGTGGTCCTTGGAGATCCTTGCTTTTGTCTTCATGCTTATTATGATCACTCCCAAGAGCCCAATTGGAAACTGGGATGTTTCCTTATTCCCCATGTCCATTTTAATGGTTTCCAATGCAAAGTACACTTCCACATAACCTTTAGATCTGTTCAGTAAACTGTCACTATCACTTTGTCAACTATTCAGAAAAGCAATAATGATTCGTTGATAGCAGGGAGATGTGTTTCGTTGATAGCTTTATTCTTCATTCCGTTGATGGTGTTTCTCTCGTTTCGTTGATGAGTAAACTCCATACCGTTGATGGTGTATCATTGTTTCGTTGATAGAGTAATCCTCATACCGTTGACATGTCTTCACTTAGGCAAAATTACAAGGCATAACATATTTACAATTAACCAACCTATTTTGCCTATCTAGTACTTAGTCAACATGACTTAGAAAACCTATCTAATACATACATCAAAATGCATATCAAACTGTGAAGTATTGTACAGTGCAATTGCTACATCACTCATTTCGTTGATGAGCTACCTGTCAACGGAATGCTGCAAAGCATGCCATTTCGTTGACAGTTACAAAATGACTTAATACAAAATCTACTAAGTGTTTTTATAATTATCATCAAGAATAACATATTCCTAACAATCTCCCCCAATTTATGACTGATAGAATAACAGCCATAAATCAAGAGCCTTGATGATAACAAAGACACTCAGTCAAATTACACATGATAAAAGTAGAAATTGCATTGAGCTTCATTGAATTTAATTAAAATACAAAGTAGAAAATCTTACTAAACAAGTGCACAGAGTTGCTCCTCTAGACTGAGCAGATTTTTCATCTTTGCCTCTGTGGTCTTGTTTTCTTCCCTTTCCTTGCATTGTTCTCCTCAATCTGAGCTTGAAGTCTTCTGTAGAAAATCTTCTCTTCTTCATCTTCATTCCCCAACTTGGATTGCATTATTCTTAGAGTTTCATTGGATGCCTTCTCCAGTTGGTCTTCTATTCTGAAGAATCTTCTACAGTTGTCCTTGTCTCTGAATTCCATCATCCAAAAAGGTTGGAGATGAATCTTCTTTCCTGTTTGAGGGACCTTCAATACTCTGGGAAGTGCACCAGGCTTGTTCCAGCTAGCTTTGATTTGGCAGATTTTGGAAACAACTTCAGACTTAGCTGTTTTGGTAAAACCAAAATCTTTCTTCAGGCATTTGAACACAGAAAGCAGTGTCTGATAGTCTTCTCCCAGAATTCTATGTAGAGGCCAAACCTGTTCTCTCCCACCCTTGTAGACAAACACCAATCTCTCTGGTAGTTTGTAAGAAGCTGCAATTCCTCTCACTTCAACTAGGTCATCAAGATTGATGTGTAGGTCAGACTCCTCCCTGATATCAGCAATGTAGATGAAGTCTTCTGGGTTGGTAGGAGGTTTTTCAGCTTGTGGTCTCCTTACTAGAATTGGCTTAGCCTTGGTAGCCCTTTGCTTAGATTTCTTCTTTGGATCCATCTCAAAGAGGAATTTTGGAAAGTTGGCCTCATCAAACTCAATTGGCTCTTCCTTTGGCTCAATTGGCTGATCATGGAAATTAACAGGATGTTTAGGATCACAGGCTAACTTTTCCCCTAGAGCTGGATCAGGAATTGTTGGAGGTGCAGTTGGTACAGAAGAGTCTGATGCAATACTCTGAGAGTCATCATTCTCAAAGGCTATATTTCTCCTAGCTCTTGCCTTTGGTTGCCTTGTGCTCTTCTTTGCACTCCTTTCCTCTCTGGCTTTTTCTTCTTGCTGTCTTTCTTCTTCATCAAGAGATTGAGCAACTGCAAGTGCTTGCATTGCTGCTCTTTCTGACTCTTCAGCTTTAGCTTCAGCAAAGTTTGGGTGACCAGCCCAAACACAAATTTCTTGTCCATTCCTGTAGACAATTGCCCTTTGCTTCCTTATCTCATAGTCATTGCTTTCCTTGCTTTTTGTGATGAGAAGACCAAGAAGCTTGTGCTCATCTGGATAAGGTGCAGGATAGAAAGTCCTTTCTGTATTTTTGCCCTTTGGTTTAGCAGGAGACTTGGGAGATAGGCTTCTTTGCAATGTAGCTTTTTCCACATCCCTAATGCATGAAGTTTGTCCTTTCTCCTTCCTTGATCCTTGAGTGACTCCATGTAGAAGGGGCTCTACCTTATATGAAGAATTGGTCTGTGGCTCCCATTCCGTTGATGCTAAGACCATGGCATTCGTTGATGGCTCTGTAGAAGAAGCTTGATCCGTTGATGGATTTGAACTCTTTGCAGTACCAGCTAACTTCTTGACTCTTTCATCTATCCTGGACCAGTGGTCTTTAATTTGTTCAGCAAGCTGTAGCTTCATAGATGCTTGCTGAATCAGGTCAATGTTGTCCAGTTTAGCTTTACCTGACTCCCCCATAGCTAGTGGCTCCTTTGGCAGGGAAATGGCTGGGACCATAACCTTTGTGATTTGAATGTCTAGCTCCCTAGATTTCTCCCCCTTTTTGTTATCATCAAGAGAGATGACTGGGAGTCCTTGAGCTGCCACTAGCTGGGCCAATAGTTGTGTCTGCTTCTCCTGTTCCTTTTGCATCTGAGATAAAGTAGCTTCCACCTTGTCCACTCTAGAAGAGAGAGTCTTCAAGGAGGTAGCCACCTCAGGTTCCTTAGTGAAAAACCTGTTCATCTTGGACACAGTGAGAAGAGGAAGCTTTTCATCTAGCCTCCTGTCATTAGCATCCTTGAGATTGCTAATTGAGTCCTTGATTTCTCTAGCCTCAATCCTTGTCTGCATCATCTGTAGCCTTTGGATTTCCAGTGAATCCATAATAGCCTTGTAGAATTTCTTGTCATTGGCATTTGCAGACTCATGAGCCAGATAGGCCTCATTGTACTGCCTTGTGATTGCAGAATCCAGGGAGATCCTTCCTTATAAATCTTGAGAAAGCCAGTTTGGTGTAGGAGGCACCACAGAAGTCCCAGTCTGTGAAGTAGTGGCCACCTGATTGTCACCAAAGTTGTCCTCATCATCAGAGAAATCAAACTCACCACTTACTGCAGCTCCTGGAGATAGATTGGTCAAGGCATCCTTTGCTCTTTGCATTGATGCAGTTGTATGTATTAGTTGTAGTGACCTCTCTGCCTCCACATTGCCCTGTTGAGCCAAAACTTGATAGGCTGACACAGGATGAGTAAAGGTCTCAGGATCCAGGGAAATACTATCCAGAGTTTGTTGATAATGCTCTTGGAAGGTAAGTTCCCTTTCTCCCTCATTGACCTCCATTAACTCACTAGCAATGGCTGCTTCCTCCCTTATGACTCCTGTAGTCCCTTCTCTCTCTCCTCTATATTCTTGCATCATGGGCTCCCCATGGCTCACACCTCTCACACCCTCACCTTCACCTACTAAGGTGGAACTCTCTATCTCTCCTTTTGCCTGGCTGGAAGAAATAGCCAGCCTCTTACTCTCATTCTCTCCTTTTGCCTGGCTGCAAGCCAGCCTCTCAGTTTCACTCCCTCTCAATCCTAAAAGTGTCTCAACTACCACCAGGTCATCTACACTAGTTGTGGAAACAACTAGATTTTCAATAAGGGGTGTAGAATGACCTATCAACGGAATGGTAGTTTGAACTGTCAACGGTATGGATACCGTTGATGGAGAAACACTTGTCAACGAAATAGACTGTTTCGTTGATGAAGTCAAGAAAGCACTTTGAGAATGAGAAATTACAGTAGAGTCTGTGGTGATTGATTTGAGAGATTGGTCCACAGATCCCCTTGCAACTTCAGGAAAAATTGGTTGATGGCCCAACAAATCACTTAACAAGTGATGGCCACCAGCTTCAGAGTGGGGCTTCTCCAAGATTAGAGTTGGAGAATCAGGAATAGATGTATGGATCATGTCCACATCTAAAGATTGAGTTGGTGAATTTGATGGAGATAATTCAAGATTGATGTTTAGAGAATGGGACTGTAACCCCAGAGTAATGATAGGGGTTACATCAAACTGAATTTGAGAAACTGGAAGTGTTGCTTCCAGTGTGTGTGCACCCTGTGAAACCTGGGATTTTTGCTTCACTCTCCTTTGGTATTGGGAAAATGTAGACTGTGGGCTTGAAGTGTCCCTTACCCTTTTCGACTGTGCTCTAGGTTGAGAGCTTGTTTCAATAATTACATCCTTTTGGGAGGATGCAATTAGACTTGTGCTTAAATCCATTTTACTCATTGTGCCTTGTTGGGAAGACACAATGGGGCTAGGCTGGGAAACACTTACCTCACCTTCCTTATCCTTGGGGTTTCTTTGACTTTCACCCATTCCCTCACCTCTCACAACTCCAGACTCACTCCTCTTAGTTTGTGTGGTAGTTCTTACAACATGTGCCTTTTGAGAAGCACCTGAGGTTGGCTTGGAGGATTTCTTAGATTTTGGTTTTGTTGCTGGGGCAGGAGCCTGTTGGGTCACAGCTACAGACTCCATAGCAACTGGATTGGATGAAACAATGGAAGTAACAGCTATACTAACAGGGATAGCAGTAGTTACCTCAATGATTGGCAGATACACCACTGGAACATCACCATTGTGGTTCAGCCTCAGTATGTCTGTCAATACTCTCTTTTCTTGCACAAAGCACTCAAACCTGGCAGTAGGGTTAGAGATAACTAATGGTGCTGGACTAACATGATTAGCCAGCATCATCAGAAACCTTGCATAATAGATATTTTTCTTCCTATTTGCCTTATCACCCAACTTAGCACCAATTTCATACATAAGTTGGGTGCTAAAGTTGTAATATCTATCATTTAGAAGCATGGTTAGGAGAATTAACATAGAGTTAGTTAATGCATCAAAATTACTAATCTTTCCAGAAAAGACTTTAATGAATGCATCAGCTAAATAACTGTATTCCCTAACCAAACCTCTCCTAATAATCTTACCTAAGTTATCAGTAGGCAAAGAGTAGTTTATAGAATTTAGCATGGTAGTTATTTCAGTGTTAGTAGGCAAAGCATCACAGTTATTATCAGGAATATGTAAACATGCTTGCAAAACATCAGAATTAACTATGTACTCATTACCTTGAAGAGTGAATTGCAGTGTGCCGTTTGTTCCACTATACTCACATGAGGTCCAAATCTCCTCGATTACTTCATTGTAGAGTGGTGTAGAGTGAAACATCGCATAGCTCAACTTACAGTTCCTCATGAAATCCATCATTTTGAAAAAGATGCTGTTCGGACTCTCCTTAACGACAAATGGAATGGAATTGTTCTTCTCATAGATGAACCCACCAGCAGACATAAGCTTGACTATGGGTGCCATTGTTGAGTGAGGAAAAGCTTCGAGCTGTATTGCTTGTTAGAGAGAAGAAGATAGAAAAACTTTTGGAATTTTTGAGAACAGGTAGAAATGAAATAAAGAAATTAAAATTTCTTAAATACTCCCCCAAAAATTCTCAGAAATTAAGTCCAATAATTAATCTAAATTACCTGATTGGCTTAAAAAGTAACCGTTAGAATTAAATATTACCACGATTTATGCTTACAGGGGTGTATGTATAGATCGTGATAAAGAACGTGAAATTTCAACGGTTCAGATTAAAAAGCGCTACATCAACGAATCAGGATTGGGCGGTTAAAGTCCAGTCTTATTTCGTTGATAAAGCTGCGGTTCGTTGATATAAAAGAGCTATCAACGAAACACCCAGAAAAATGCTAAGACTGTCAACGAAATGGTGCGTTTCGTTGACATAGTAATTTTGACTTAGACAAAATTTCACCTTTTCCTGAGAAAATCAATTCACAGAAAAATTATAGCAAGTTCCTGGCTGTATTTTAACTTGCAAAAATCTCAAAATAATTAAGAGAAATTTAGCATACCTAGCTCACTTACTAATCTTGAGAATGTGGATTCATCAAGTGGCTTGGTAAAGATGTCTGCAAGTTGTTGTTCACTTGGAACAAAATGTAACTCCACAGTACCATTCATAACATGTTCTCTAATAAAGTGGTACTTGATGTCAATGTGCTTGGTCCTTGAATGCTGCACTGGATTCTCAGTAATGGCAATGGCACTAGTGTTGTCACAGAAAATAGGAATTTTCTCAACTCTTATTCCATAATCAAGTAGTTGATTTTTCATCCATAAAATCTGTGCACAACAACTTCCAGCTGCAATATACTCAGCCTCAGCTGTGGAGGTGGAAACTGAGTTTTGTTTCTTGCTGAACCATGATACAAGCTTGTTTCCTAGAAATTGACAGGTTCCTGTTGTGCTTTTCCTGTCAATTTTACATCCTGCATAATCTGCATCTGAATAACCAATTAGTTCAAAACCAGATTCTCTAGGATACCAAATGCCAAGGTTTGGTGTTCCTTTGAGATATCTGAAAATTCTTTTAATAGCAACTAAATGGGATTCCCTAGGATCAGCCTGAAAATCTAGCACATAGACATGTAGCAAACATAATATCAGGTCTACTATCTGTTAAATATAAAAGTGAGCCAACCATGCCTCTGTAACTTGAAATGTCCACAGATTTTTCCTTAGTATTCAATTCAAGTTTGGTGGCAGTAGGCATGGGTGTTTTGGCAGGAGAGCATTCCATTAAGTTAAACCTCTTTAACAAATCATTAATGTACTTGGTTTGACTAATGAAAATGCCTTCATTAACTTGCTTTACTTGAAGACCAAGAAAATAAGTTAACTCTCCCATCATGCTCATTTCATACTTACTTTGCATAAGCTTGGCAAACTTTTGACAAAGTTTTTTATCTGTAGACCCAAAAATTATGTCATCTACATATATTTGAACAAGTATTGTAGAGCCATTCACAATCCTGTGAAAAAGAGTTTTATCTACAGTACCTCTAGTGAAGTGATTCTCAAGGAGGAACTGTGAAAGTGTGTCATACCAGGCTCTAGGTGCTTGTTTCAAACCATAGAGTGCTTTGAGGAGGAAGTATACATATTCTGGAAAATCATCATCTTCAAAACCAGGAGGTTGACTTACATACACCTCCTCTTCCAATTCCCCATTTAGAAAAGCACTCTTCACATCCATTTGATAGACCTTGAAATTGGCATGGGCTGCATAGGCTAGGAAAATCCTTATTGCTTCTAGTCTTGCAACAGGAGCAAAGGTTTCATCAAAATCAATTCCTTCTTCCTGTGAGTAGCCTTTTGCAACCAATCTAGCTTTGTTCCTTGTGACTATGCCATTTTCATCCATCTTATTTCTGAACACCCATTTTGTGCCTATGACGCTCCTGTCCTTAGGCTTGGGCACCAGCTTCCAAACATTGTTCCTTTCAAATTGGTTTAGCTCTTCTTGCATAGCCAAGACCCAATCTGGATCTAGAAGTGCATCCTCAACTTTCTTTGGCTCATCTTGAGACAGAAAGCTGCTATATAGACATTCTTCTTGAGTTGCTCTTCTAGTTTGGACTTTTGAAGACACATCTCCTATAATAAGTTCAAAGGGATGATCTTTAGTCCATTTCCTTGAGGGAGGTAGATTTGCTCTTGAAGAAGTAGCTTCATGATCATGATTGCCTAGATTAGATATTTGTCCTTGAGAAACTCCCCCTGAGTTTGTTGTCCCTAATTGATCACTCCTGGAAGCATTTCTGTGACTGTCAACGGAATGACCATTTTGACTGTCAACGAAACGCTCATTCTGACTGTCAACGGAATGACCATTTGGTCTACTAGCAGCTATTCTTTTCAATCTTAATGCAACAATTTCATCTTCACTGCTGCTTTCATCTGTGCTAGATACAACAACTTTGGACTGTTTCTCAATAGTCTTATCATGATCCATTTGTTCTCCTTCCTCATTCTCAAAAGAGAGACTTTCATGGAAACCTTCATCACAGAGACCCTGAATTTTGAGATCATCAAAAACAACATGTACAGATTCCATAACAATGTTGGTTCTGAGATTGTAGACTCTGTAGGCTTTCCCTGCTGCATAACCCACAAATATTGCTTCATCTGCCTTTGCTTCAAATTTCCCTAAATGCTCAGCTTGATTTCTCAGAACAAAGCACTTGCATCCAAAGACATGAAGAAAATCCAATAGTGGCTTCTTTCTTTTGAGTAGCTGATAAGGGGTCATTCCTTTGGCCTGATTAATCAAAGAAATATTCTGAGTGAAGCAAGCTGTATTAACTGCCTCAGCCCAAAAATAAGTTGGTAACTTTGATTCATCTAGCATTGTCCTTGCAGCTTCAATAAGTGTTCTGTTTTTCCTTTCAACTACACCATTTTGCTGTGGTGTCCTTGCTGCTGAAAACTCATGCAAAATACCATTTTCTTCACAGAACACCTTCATGCTTGAATTCTTGAATTCTGTCCCATTGTCACTCCTAATCCTTCTTACTTTCAAGTCAGGATGATTGTTTACCATCTTGATGTGATTGATAATGATTTCACTTGCCTCATCCTTGGAGAGCAAAAAGAAAGTCCATGTAAATCTAGAAAAATCATCAACAATCACAAGACAATATTTCTTCTTTGAAATAGACATGACATTTACAGGGCCAAACAAATCCATATGAAGCAACTCAAGCTGATGGACAATTGATGACTCTGTCTTGCTTTTGAATGATGCCTTCTTTTGTTTCCCCTTTTGACAGGCATCACACAAACCATCCTTGGAAAACTCCACTTGTGGAATTCCTCTAGCAAGATCTTTCCTCACCAAATCATTCATAACTTTAAAGTTCAGATGAGATAATTTCTTGTGCCATAGCCAACTTTCATCCTTGCTTGCCTTGCTGAAAAGACAAGTGATGGTTTCTGAACTTGTGCTACTAAAGTCACCAATGTACACATTCCCTCTTCTGAATCCAGTCATTACCACATTGTTGTTTCCTCCTTTAGAAACAACACAGGCTTCTTTAGAAAAAGTAACTAAAAATCCTTTGTCACAAAGTTGGCTGATACTAAGCAAGTTGTGCTTAAGACCATCCACCAATGCAACCTCATCTATGATGACATTCTCTTTTGAAATCAAGCCATATCCCTTTGTGTAGCCTTTGCTGTCATCTCCAAAAGCAATACAAGGGCCAGCTCTTTCCTGAAACTCTGTGAGCAGAGTAGAATCACCAGTCATGTGTCTTGAACAACCACTATCCAAGTACCAAAGATTCCTTTTGTCTCCCTGCACACAATAGAACCAAATCAAGTCGATTTTGGTACCCAAGTTTCCTTGGGTCCTGTTTTGTTAGCCTTTGCTTTTCCTTTTATATCATTTTTCACCTTGGGCTCAGATTGATTTAAATCAATCTTTATCCTTGGTGTTGATTTCTGAGGATTGCTCACATTTTCATTCTTAGCATGCATAATTGGAGGAACAAACATGTTATTCATATTCCATGGCATTTGTGGCACATTAAACATATTCATGTATGGATTAGACACAAATGGCATGCTGGCATATGGATTTTGAAATTGTGCATATGGAGCAAACATGTTAGGCATAACAGGCATTGTAGGCATGGAACTATTCATTGCAGGCTTGGGAATTTTCACTTTAACAGTCTTCTCAACAGATTTGCAGTTAGTAGATAAATGACTAACACTTCCACAATTAACACATGTTTTTCTAGGAGCATATTTATCAGGTGTGTAATTGTTGTGTTTGTTAATTCCTACTTTGCCATTCCTGTTATTCCTTTTATTTCCCTTAGCCTCAACTTGAACATTCTCTAACTTATCTTTCAATTGCTTGTTAGATAAGTGACCTACATTAGCTCTCTCAACAGGCTTCTCAACTTTCTTTGATTTACTAGACTCACCTTGAACAAAGTTCTTGGTGACAGGACCATACTTATTATTAAGCCTAGTGAGTTCATCTTTTCTTTCCTCTGTCAATGAAACACCCTGATCAGTTGATGGTTCATCTGTCAACGAAACATTGCATTCCGTTGACATATCAACCTTCAACAAATGATCATTGTTGTTTGTTGACTCTGTTTCTAATTCTAAGGTTTCACAAACATACCCTAGTTTCTCTTTGTTCTTTTTCCATGATTGTTCACAGAAAGATTCCATACCTTGAACATTAATGATGTTGGTAGCAACATTCCTGGCATCTTTCCATTTAGCAATCACACTTTGTTCTATTTCAAGTTGTGTCTTAAGAATTTCTTCCCTTTGTAATACGTTCTCAAGTTCCTTCTTAGCATCCCTACTAACACATCTCATTTTCTCAAATTCAATGAGCTGTGCTTCTAACATTGCATTCCTATCACTTAAGAGCAAATTAGTCTCTTTAATTCTTGAATTCTCTTTGGTAAGTGATTTAAGAGTAACACGCAAATTATATAATACAGTAGACATTTCATTTACTGCACTATCGCATTCCTCTTTAGAAAGCTCAGAAAGATTAGTAATTGTTACCTGGTTGCTTGAGGAGCTTGCTTCCTGCTCATGATTGTTAGCCATAAGAGCCAAGTTGACATATTCAACATCATCATCAGAATCTTCACCATTACCAGCCCAATCATACTCCTGAGACATGAAAGCCTTTTCTTTTTGCTTGAGAAGTTCAAAGTATTTCTTTTTATAATCAACAGGCTCAAATTTCCTGTTGCCCTTCTCAACCTTGGGTTTTCTGCAGTCTCCAGCAAAGTGACCAAGCATTCCACAATTGAAACATTTTGACTTAGAATTTTCAATCCAGTTTGATTTGTTAGGTTGAAAGTCTCTTCTTGGTGGCCTTGCTTCTGAGTTTCTCTTGAACTTGAACTTAGAGAATTTTCTTGACAGAAAAGCAATGTGTTCATCAATCTCATCTAAGTCATCCAAGTTGGCTGATTCTGGTTCTTCTTCTTCTATCATCTTACCTTTACCCTTGCTAACATCACTTCTACAACTAGCTCGACTAGTTGTGGCCTTTGCAGCTTCTTCAGTGTCATCTTCCAGTTGGTTCACAGATGCAATCAATGCAATAGATCCACCCTTCTCCTGTACCTTTTCAATTTCCTCATCTTGCTCCATTTCCAGCTCATAAGTCTTCAAGGTTCCATAAAGCCTTTCAAGAGTGTAGTCTTTGTACTCTTGAGTGTTTCTTAGAGAAACAGTCATAGGCTTCCATTATTTTGGAAGAGCTCTTAGAAATTTAAGGTTTGAGTCCTTAGTTTGGTAGATTCTCCCATACAACTTTAATCCATTCAGAAGCTTTTGAAACCTACTAAACGTGTCATTTAGGGTTTCACCAGCTTTAAAGTGAAAGTGCTCATATTGTTGTATAAGGAGTTGCATTTTGTTCTCCCTTACTTGCTCAGTTCCTTCACATAGTGTTCTGACAGTGTCCCATACTTCTTTGGAGGTTGTACAGTTTATGACATTGTCAAACATCTCTTGCTCCAAACCATTAAACAGAATGTTCATGGTTCTCTTATCTTTATGGATTTCTGCAAGATCTTCAATAGTCCATTCTGAGACAAGTTTTGGAATTTCTACATCAGGAGCATCATCTGGCACTCCAATTCTAGATGCAAACTTCATGGGAACGTGTGGACCTTTCTCAATGCAGTCTACATATCTCTCATCCATAGACATGAGATGTAAATGCATCTTTACTTTCCAGTGAAAGTAATTGTCCTTATCAAGAACTGGTATCTTTACACCTGCATCCTTCTTCACCATGGCTTCTGTTTTTGGTCTTGATCTTTAAACTTCTTGTGTGTTAGAAGCTTGCTCTGATACCAATTGTTAATCCCAAATGACCTAACAGAATTGTAGAAGGGGGGGGGGGTTGAATACAATTCTTGATATTTTCTTAAACTTAAAACACTTTATAAAATAAAACTGAACTGAATAAATAAAAACACAAGATATAAATAATTCAGTTGGATTGTTTGATGATCCAACTGAAGTGTTTTTACTGCGGAAATAATCTGTGATACACAAGTACACAGCTACTCAGTTACAGAGTTGTAGAGAAGAATGCTCTCAAGGATAGCTAATACAAACTATTTGTTTTTCTTCTCTCTCCCTATCTTAACTGCTACACTTGGTTATATATTCCCCAAGTTTACAATACTATTTTTGGCTACACTAAAGTACACTAAAGGTAACCGCCAATAGTTTGCTTTTCATCCCTTTGTCCAGTGGTCCTTGGAGATCCTTGCTTTTGTCTTCATGCTTATTATGATCACTCCCAAGAGCCCAATTGGAAACTGGGATGTTTCCTTATTCCCCATGTCCATTTTAATGGTTTCCAATGCAAAGTACACTTCCACATCACCTTTAGATCTGTTCAGTAAACTGTCACTATCACTTTGTCAACTATTCAGAAAAGCAATAATGATTCGTTGATAGCAGGGAGATGTGTTTCGTTGATAGCTTTATTCTTCATTCCGTTGATGGTGTTTCTCTCGTTTCGTTGATGAGTAAACTCCATACCGTTGATGGTGTATCCTTGTTTCGTTGATAGAGTAATCCTCATACCGTTGACATGTCTTCACTTAGGCAAAATTACAAGGCATAACATATTTACAATTAACCAACCTATTTTGCCTATCTAGTACTTAGTCAACATGACTTAGAAAACCTATCTAATACATACATCAAAATGCATATCAAACTGTGAAGTATTGTACAGTGCAATTGCTACATCACTCATTTCGTTGATGAGCTACCTGTCAACGGAATGCTGCAAAGCATGCCATTTCGTTGACAGTTACAAAATGACTTAATACAAAATCTACTAAGTGTTTTTATAATTATCATCAAGAATAACATATTCCTAACAGTTCCCTGTGGTCTATTCAACAAGGCATTCGCAATCTGACCGATTTGATTTTCCAGAGTCTTGATTGAAACGGCTTGGCTCTTGCACATTAGCCTCAATTCTTCCAATTCAGATTTTTCATTAGATGATTGCCCAGCATTGCCATGAGATGGTTGTTGAAACCCTGGTGGTTTATATGGTTGCCTTGGAGCATACTGCTGCTGAAAACCAGAAGAGTTGAATGGCTTAGCTCCAAATTGCTGACCTTGATACTGCTGATACGGTTGTTGTGGTTGTTGGTTTCCTCCCTGATTGTTACTCCAACTGAAATTCGGATGGTTCCTGTTATTCGGATTATAGACATTAAACACTGGCTGCTGTGGTCTCTAGAAATTTCTCACGAACTGCGCTGATTCACTAGCCACCTGCACAAAGCTCACACACACTAGCCACCTGCTGAACTCCATAGTTAGACAAGGAATCGACCTTCATAGATAGAGCCTTTAACTGAGCTATTATTGCCGTAGCTGCATCCACTTCCAAAATTCCTGCTACCTTGCCTTGTGATAACCTCTGAGTTGGATTCTGGTATTCATTCGCAGCCATCATCTCAATTAGTTCATAAGCCTCATCGTAGCTTTTAGCCCAAAGAGCTCCACCTGATGCTGCATCAAGCATTGGTCGAGATTGACCTCCCAGTCCATTATAGAAACAATTGATCACCATCCAATCAGGCATTCCATGATGAGGACACTTCCTAAGCATCTCCTTGTAGCGCTCCCAAGCTTCACATAAAGTTTCCCCTGAATGCTGTGCAAACTGAGTAAGAGCATTCCTGATTGCTGCTGTTTTAGCCATCGGGAAGAATTTAGTGAGAAACTTCTGAGCCAGATCCTCCCATGTAGTAATAGAACCTGCTGGTAGAGAGTGCAACCAGCCCTTAGCCTTATCCCTTAGAGAAAATGGGAACAGTCTCAGCTTCACAGTATCTTCTGACACTCCGTTGAACTTGAAGGTGTCGCATATCTCGATGAAATCCCTAATATGCATATTAGGATCTTTCGTTGGAGCACCCCCCAAACTGGACTGAATTCTGTACCATCTGAATCGTGCCAGGCTTGATTTCAAAAGTATTAGCTGCAATAGCCGGCCTGACAATGCTAGATTGAATGTCATTGATCTTTGGCTGAGAATAGTCCTTCAAAGCCTTCGTTTCTACTACTGGTTCTCCCATAACTAGATTCAATTCAAGTTCTTCTTTCCGAGATTGAGAACGTGTTCGCATACACGCTCACTAAAGTATCTGAAACACACCAAACAAAGTAAAATTGATGAGAATAATCTGAATCAGTGAACTTTAATGACCACTGATGACAAGCACATAAACTATATAAATAACACCGAGTCCCCGGCAGCGGCGCCAAAAACTTGTTCACACAATATCACGCAAGTATACGCGGTCACAAGTAATATAAGAATAAGTAGAGTTCGTTCCCACAGAGACTGCTTTGGTTATTATAGTTTTGCACCTATGCAACAATGTATGGCTATTGTTCAATGCTAAGACAAGTATCAAATTTGTGTTTTGATTAACTAAATTAACTAATCACTTAACAAGATTATAATTAACAAAAGAGATTGCTGTTGAATTACTTATGAGAATAAAACATGGGATCCTAACTTCATTAAATACTTCATCTAGAGTCTTTTGTCTTTAATCAATGTATGTGATGGTTGTGACAACTAATCGGATAACACGAAATCAGTACACGCTACCTTTCAGTATACGTATACCAAACCACTAAAACACCCACAAAAGAGATAGAAGTTGAGCAGACACCAATTATGCTTAGACCCTATATGTCTATAAGATTTGAAAACATAACGGTTTAATGAGCAAGTTATCCATTCAGATTACATAGGGCAGGTAAGATGGTTAAAATCACCTACGAATCATGCATGACAAACATACATAAACCTATGCTAGCATGGAAAGTTCTAAACCTCTATATCCACTTTCGCAATCAATAGAGATTAACAAACAACTTAGATGTTAGCTACACATCCAAGAAGAATAAGCACAACCAAACTAGGTTATCAAAAAATCATCACACACACATCTTTAAAACAATTAACTACTAAAATCCATAAATAAATCCGTTAGAATCCCACGACAACGATTAGTTCATAATCGAATCGTTCATCATCATGGGTTCTGATGAAAACATGATAATAAATATGTCTGGAATACTGAATAAAAGTACTAGGGTTTAAGTTTAAGAAACACAAAACCAACGAGAATCCAAAGTATCGCCTAATTAGAAGAATACAAAGAAAAGTTGAAAACTTGATCTTCGTAATCAACTGTTTTCTTGTTCTCCTCACCGGTGGATGGATATGTAGAATAGTATATGGTTGTATATCTCAGAAATCGTCCACCAAGTGCTTAAATAGGCCTTTCTACTGACTTGTTGATGCAGGTTTCCTTTTCAAAATTGAAGTTGCCTTTCTTCAGCAAGTTTCAGGGGATGGCGCGCCTAGTAGAGCGGGGCGCGCTTGGTTTGAATTCCTCTAGGGCGCGGGCGCGCTTGGTTGGGCGCGGGCGAGCCTGACCTTCTGTCAGTTTTATTCCTTTTGCATTTCCTTGGCAATTCTCAACATTCTCAAGTTCAGCAACCGCTTGGCCTTCACCACTATGCTCAAATATCTCCACACAACCACAAGAACTCCACAACTATGCTGACAAAGTAACTCTGCACATAGTAACACAAAACACATTAAAAACACCACGTACTTGAGTACAAATAATCAATTTAAGCCGAATTAGGGCGTTCCAAGTAGATATGAAATCCACTTATCAGGAGCCTCTCCTTCCTCATTATCAAAATCAGTATAGCCCAAGCCAGAATAGTCCGGGGCACCACCTGTCCAATCCTCCATCCTAGAAATCATCGAATGATCAATAGGAGCACTAGGTAACTAAAGTTGCTCCTCCTCTGACCAACGAACACCAATAGCAGAACACAATTTGGTAACAATAGAGGCATGAGGAATCGCCCCCGTTGTACCACCTCTCAAGAACTTCAAAATATTCTTATGAATGAGTTCCCCAAGATCAATGTACTCCTCATTCAGAATTCCCCAAAGAACAATGGCCCTATCCACCGTAACCTCATGCGAATGCGAAGACGGCAAAATATTAGCACATAAAAACATATTCCAGGCCCTCGCGTACCTGTTCATCGCAGAAGCCGAGAAAGTAATTGGCTCAGTGGTGCCATGCCTGTATTTCCAAGTAGTACTAGGAACACAAATCTCCCCTAGAATGTACTCGAGATCAACATCATCCCGGGTCTTCAAAGACCAATCCTCTTCACCCCTCTTTTTCCTAGGCAAATTCAAAACCCGATGAATCGCCTTTGCAGTGTAATCCACAGTTAAGCCCCGAACCACGCTATATCCATTCTTGTCGGCTTTACCACTAGCGTAGAACTCCCGCACAATACTCAACGGGACCGGCTCTGGTGCTTCACAAAAACTCTCCCAACCCTTCTTCGTAATCATACTGAATAGATGCCCATCTGTAGGTTGAGGCAAAAACCCCCTTTCTTTTGCCACGACTTTAGAAAGCAACTGTGTGAATTCTGCTTGTGCCTCCGGAGAAGAAAATTTCTCACCCCCAAATCCCATACTCGAATCATCCTCGGAAGAAGAACGATTAGCGCTACTGCTACCAGCAAATCGAGGTCTCTTTGGTGGAGCCATAGAATTGAGAAGAGATGTAAGTATGTGTATGTATAGGTGTGGTGAGAAAATGAGAGAGATGTGAAAAAGAGGCTAGGGTTTATAGAGATAGGGGATGGGGAGGGTACGGGTATGTTTAAATAGGGAACAAAACACAAATAAAATCTGTTTTGGGGATTTTTTTCACTTTTTCTCGTTTTTTTTCCCTGGCCAGAGACCAGGCGCGGGCGCGCTTGTATAGGGCGCGGGCGCGCTTGTATAGGGCGCGGGCGCGCTACCCTTCTGTCCAGAAATTTTTTTCTGATTTTTTCATTTTTTTTTTAAACAAAAAACATTCTACAACAAAAGCGTGGGTTGCCTCCCACGAAGTGCTTGTTTTACGACAATAGCTTGACGTGATTCTGACTCCTTAATCAGCTGAAACAAGAACCGCGGTCTCCGCCTCGCGATTCACCCGTTCACCAAAATATGGTTTCAACCTCTTACCATTGACCTTGAATGTTTCATCCGGTGACTTATTAAACACTTCCACTGCACCAGGTGGAAACACCGTTTTGACAATGAATGGTCCCGACCACCTTGACTTAAGTTTTCCAAGAAAAAGTTTGAGACGAGAGTTGAAAAACAAAACTAGCTGACCAGGTACAAATGACTTTTGCACCAGCTTTTTATCATGCCATCTCTTGACCTTTTCCTTGTATAACTTGTGATTTTCATAAGCCCGCAGACAAAAATCATCCAACTCGTTAATCTGAAGCATTCTTTTCTCACCAGCAGCTGACAAATCAAAATTCAACTTCTTCAATGCCCAATATGCCTTGTGCTCTAGCTCGGCAGGCAAATGACAAGCCTTACCGTACACCAGCTGAAACGGTGACGTACCCAACAGAGTCTTGTAAGCTGTCCTGTAAGCCCAAACAGCTTCATCTAGCTTTAATGACCAATCCTTCCTCGAAGGATTTACCACTTTCTCAAGAATGCGCTTGATTTCCCTGTTAGAAACTTCTGCTTGACCATTTGTTTGAGGGTGATAGGCAGTAGGAACCCGATGATTGATATTATACCTAGCCATTAAGGCTGTAAACTTATGGTTGCAAAAATGCGTACCCTCATCACTGATAATTACCCTTGGAGTTCCAAAACGAGTGAAAATTTGCTTATGCAGAAAATTCAGCACCACTTTAGCATAATTGGTCGGTAAAGCCTTTACCTCGACCCATTTAGAAACGTAGTCCACAGCTAACAGAATGTACTGATTATTGCAAGACGAAACAAACGGTCCCATGAAATCGATTCCCCACACATCGAAAATCTCCACTTCAAGCAGCATATTAAGAGGCATCTCGTTCCTCCTAGAGATATTACCAACCCTTTGGCATCGATCACATCTCAACACAAACTGGTGTGCATCTTTAAACAGAGTTGGCCAGTAGAATCCCGCCTGAAGTACTCGAGTAGCTGTCTTCTCTCCACCATAATGGCCTCCATAAGTGGTGGAATGGTAATCTCGCAAGACACCCTCAGTTTCACTATAGGGAATGCATCTTCTTATCATCTGATCAGCTCCCTGCCTGAATAAGAATGGCTCATCCCAACGGTACCACTTTACATCATGTAGAAACTTCTTCTTTTGAGCATAAGAGAATTCAGAAGGGATGACATTACTCACAAGATAGTTCACAATATCTGCGAACCATGGTTCTTCATCTTGCACCCCAAAAAGTTGCTCATCAGGAAAAAATTCATTGATCAGAGTTTTATCCCTTGAATCCGTACCGTGGTCTTCCAAACGTGACAAATGATCTGCCACCTGGTTTTCAGTACCCTTTATGTCTTTAATCTCCAAATCAAATTCTTGGAGCAAAAGAACCCAACGAATCAACCGCGGCTTTGAATGTTTTTTCGAAATTAGATATCGAATGGCTGCATGATCAGTATAGACTACTACCTTTGTCCCAAGCAAATAAGACCTGAATTTCTCGAAACTATACACAATTGCCAAAAGTTCCTTTTCTGTAGTGTAATTTAGCTGCGCATCGTTGAGGGTTTTGCTAGCATAGAAAATCACATGGAACACCTTGTTCTTTCTTTGCCCAAGAACAGCTCCTACCGCATAGTCACTAGCATCACACATCAACTCAAACGGTTCACTCCAATCAGGCGCAGTAATAATAGGTGCTGAAGTCAACTTCTTCTTCAAAAGCTCGAAAGCAGCCAAGCAATCTTCATCAAACTTGAAAGGAACATCCTTTTCCAACAAATTACATAAGGGTTTAGAGATTTTGGAGAAGTCTTGAATGAATCACCGATAGAAACCCGCATGACCAAGAAAACTGCGAATTCCCTTAACTGAGATTGGTGGGGGAAGATTTTCAATCATCTCCACTTTGGCTTTATCCACTTCAAGCCCCTTGTTAGATACCTTATTCCCAAGAATGATTCCTTCTTGCACCATGAAGTGACATTTTTCCCAATTAAGCACCAGATTGGTCTCAACACATCTTTTCAACACCATGCCCAGATTCTGTAAGCATTCATCATAAGAAGTTCCAAACACTGAGAAGTCATCCATGAACACTTCCACATTAATGCCAATCATATCTGAGAATATGGCCATCATACACCTCTGAAAGGTGGCAGGTGCACCACAAAGTCCGAAAGAAACGCGACGGAACGCAAAAGTGCCAAAAGGACATGTGAAAGTAGTCTTCTCCTGATCTTCTGGAGCAATACAAATTTGATTGTAACCTGAATAACCATCAAGTAGGCAATAGAATTCATGACCAGCCAACCTGTATATCATCTGGTCAATGAATGGAAGAGGAAAGTGATCTTTTCTGGTGGCTTTATTCAGCTTTCGGTAGTCCATGCAAATTCTCCACCCTGTAACTGTACGAGTAGGGATAAGCTCATTCTTCTCATTAGCAACTACTGTCATGCCTCCTTTCTTAGGCACACATTGTACTGGACTCACCCATGAGCTTTCTGAAATAGGATAGACGATTCCTGCATCCAGCCACTTAAGAATTTCTTTCTTCACTACCTCTTTCATGATAGGATTCAGCCGCCTCTGGGGATCCACAGTTGGTTTACTTCCTGGTTCAAGCGGAATCTTATGCATGCAATACGAAGGGCTAATTCCCTTGATATCCGATATGGTCCAACCAATTGCTGACTTGAACTCTCTCAAAATTCACAAACGTTTTTCTTCTTCACTACCTGACAAGTTAGATGCAATAATCACAGGTAACGTAGATGCATCACCTAAAAAAGCATACCTCAAGTGCTCTGGTAGTGGTTTGAGTTCAAGTGTAGGAGCTTCTTCAATAGATGGTTTGAGACGCTTCTGAGATTTCTTCAGCTCAGCTATGCCAAGAGAATCAAATGGCATATCAGTCTTTCTTTTCCACGGAGATGCATTCAAGAATCTCAATTTCTCTTCTCTTTCTTCATCTTCAGAATCAGAATCCCCCGTTAGTACCTTCTCCAAAGTATCTGACTTAAGCAAGTGCTCAATCTCCGTGTAAACTGCAGACTCAACCAGGTCTACCTTAAAACATTCTTCCTCCTCTGTAGGAAATTTCATCGCATTGAAGACATTGAAGGTGACATTCTGGTCATGTACCCTCATTGTGAGCTCTCCTTTCTGCACGTCGATCAAAGTTCGGCCTGTTGCCAAAAACGGTCTTCCCAAGATAATAGGAATCCTCTTATCCTCCTCGAAGTCCAGAATAACAAAATCCGCAGGGAAGATAAACTTATCCACCTTAACCAAGACATCCTCTACTATACCTCTAGGATATGTGACAGACCTGTCAGCCAGCTGTAAGGACATAGTAGTAGGTTTAGACTCTGGCAGCCCACGTTGCATGAAGACAGACAACGACATCAGATTAATACTAGCTCCCAAGTCACACAAGCACTTGTTGAAAGATAGATTGCCGATGCTGCATGGTATGGTGAAACTCCCTGGATCCTTGAGTTTAGGAGGTAACTTCTGCTGTAGGATAGCACTACACTTTTCTGTAAGAGCAACGGTCTCCAACTCCTCGAGTTTCAACTTCCGAGATAGAATACCCTTCATGAACTTTGCGTAGCTCGGCATTTGTTCTAGAGCTTCCGCAAAAGGTATATTGATCTGCAACTTCTTGAAAACTTCGAGAAACTTAGCAAACTGCTTATCCAACTTTTGTTTCTGAAGACGTTTAGGGAATGGCAGAGGAGGATAAACCTCCTTGCTCACTGTAGCTTGCTTCGGAACAAGTTTCTCAGTAGAATGGTCACGCTTTTCCGCATCGTTTCCCCCCTGAATAGCTTTTTCTCCATTTTTCTCAACTTCGGGCAGAAGGTCAGGCGCGGGCGCGCTCCTCATTCTGCTCGATTTTCAATTTTTTTCCGTTTTGCTCTGTTTCTGAGTTCTGATCACTCGTAACCTTTCCAGATCGCAAGGTAACTACTTTTACATGTTCCTTGACCTCTCTTTTACCTGGATTAGCATCCGTATCACTAGAGAGAGTTCCCTGTGGTCTATTCAACAAGGCATTCGCAATCTGACCGATTTGATTCTTCAGAGTCTTGATGGAAATAGCTTGGCTCTTGCACATTAGCCTCAGTTCTTCCAATTCAGATTTTTCATTAGACGACTGACCAACATTGCCTTGTGATGGTTGTTGAAAACCTGGTGGTTGATACGGTTGCCTTGGAGCATACTGCTGCTGAAAACCAGAAGAGTTAAATGGCTTAGCTCCATAATGCTGACCTTGATACTGCTGATACGGCTGTTGTGGCTGTTGCTGACCTCCCTGATTGTTACTCCAACTGAAGTTAGGATGATTCCTGTTATTCGGATGATAGGTGTTAGGCACTAGCTACTGTGGTCTCTGGAAATTGCTCACAAACTGTGCCGATTCACTAGATATGGCACACTGAGTCATGTCATGTGCACCTGCACATAGCTCACACACACTAGCCACCTGCTGAACTCCATAGTTGGACAAAGAATCCACCTTCATGGACAAAGCCTTTAACTGAGCTGTTATTGCCGTAGCTGCATCCACTTCCAGAATTCCTGCTACCTTTCCTTGTGATAACCTCTGAGTTGGATTCTGGTATTCATTAGCAGCCATCATCTCAATAAGTTCGTAAGCTTCCTCGTAGCTTTTAGCCCAAAGAGCTCCACCTGATGCCGCATCAAGCATTGGTCGTGATTGACCTCCCAGTCCATTATAAAAATAATTGATCACCATCCAATCAGGCATTCCATGATGAGGACACTTCCTAAGCATCTCCTTGTAGCGCTCCCAAGCTTCACATAAAGTTTCTCCAGAATGTTGTGCAAACTGAGTAAGAGCATTCCTGATTGCTGCTGTTTTAGCCATCGAGAAGAATTTAGTGAGAAACTTCTGAGCAAGATCCTCCCATGTAGTAATAGAACCTGCTGGTAGAGAGTGCAACCAGCCCTTAGCCTTATCCCTCAGAGAAAATGGGAAAAGTCTCAGCTTCACAGCATCTTCCGACACTCCGTTGAACTTGAAGGTGTCACAAATCTCAATGAAATCCCTAATATGCATATTAGGATCTTCCGTTGGAGCACCCCCAAACTGAACTGAATTCTGCAACATCTGAATCGTGCCAGGCTTGATTTCAAAAGTATTAGCTACAATAGCTGGCCTGACAATGCTAGATTGAATGTCATTGATCTTCGGTTGAGAATAGTCCTTCAAAGCCTTCGTTTCTGCTACTGGTTCTCCCATAACTAGATTCAATTCAAGTTCTTCTTTCCGAGATTGAGAACGTGTTCGCATACACGCTCACTAAAGTATCTGAAACACACCAAACAAAGTAAAATTCATGGGAAAATAATCCGAGTCAGTGAACTTTAATGACCACTGATGACAAGCACATAAACTATATAAATAACACCGAGTCCCCGACAGCGGCGCCAAAAACTTGTTCGCACAAAATCACGCAAGCGTACGCGGTCACAAGTAATATATGAATAAGTCAAGTTCGTTCCCACAGAGACTGGTTTAGGTTATTATAGTTATGTACTTATGCAACAATGTATGGCTATTGTTCAATGCTAAGACAATATCAAATTTGGGTTTTTATCAACTAAATTAACTAGCAACTTATAAAGACTATGATTAACTAAGGAAAATTATTGTCGAATTACTTATGAGAATAAAACATGGGATCCTAACTTCATTAAATACTTCATCTAGAGCCTTTTGTCTTTAATCAATGCATGTGACGGTTGTGACAACTAGTCGGATAACACGAAATCAATATACGCTACCTTTCAGTATACGTATACCAAACCACTCAAACATCCACAAAAGAGATAGAAGTTGAGCAGACACCAATTATGCTTAGACCCTATATGTCTATAAGATTTGAAAACATAACGGTTTAACGAGCAAGTTATCCATTCAGATTACATAGGACAGGTAAGATGGTTAAAATCACCTACGAATCATGCATGACAAACATACATAAACCTATGCTAGCATGGCAAGTTCTAAACCTCTATATCCACTTTCGCAATCAATAGAGATTAACAAACAACTTAGATGTTAGCTATGCATCCAAGAAGAATAAGCACAACCAAACTAGGTTATCAATTAGCCATCACACACACATCTTTAAAACAATTAACTACTTAAATCCATAAATAAATCCGTTAGAATCCCACGACAACGATTAGTTCATAATCGAACCGTTCATCATCGTGGGTTCTGATGAAAACATGATAATAAATATGTCTGTAATACTAAATAAAAGTACTAGGGTTTATGAAGAAACAAACGAGAATCCAAAGTATCGCCTAATTAGAAGAATACAAAGATAAGTTGAAAACTAGATCTTCGTAATCAACCGTCTTCTTTTTCTCCTTGCCGGTGGATGTATATGTAGGTAGATATATGATTGTATGTCTCTGAAATCGTCCACCAATTGTTTATATAGGCTCTTTTGTTGACTGGTCTTCGCTGGTTTCCTTTTCAGAACAGAATTTGACTTCTTCAGCAATCTACCAGGCGCGGGCGCACTTACAAGGGCGCGGGCGCGCTTCAACTGATTTCATCTAGGCGTGGGCGCGCTTCCTAGGGCGTGGGCGCGCTTGAGCCTCTGTCCAGAATTCTTCAAAACTCATTTCTTGACTTTTTCTTGCGACTTCTTATACTTGCTTGGCCTCCACTTCTTAAGTTCACATAACCACCAGACTTGGAGACTTTATTCACCTAACTGCTTCTAATCTCACCTCTGCACACAATACTTAACAAACACGTTAAAAACACAAAATACTTGAGTTAAAACAATCGATTTAAGCTGATTAGAAGCATTCCAAGTAGATATAGAATCCACTTATCAGTAGCTTGCATTGTCCATCAATGGAAAGATAATGAAGTGGTAAAAACTGGACACTTGTTAGAAAAGTGTATGTAGCTGATTTGTCTACTGCCTTGGAGGATTGCATGTTTTTGACCTCTTTGTGATAAGGCAAAATCAGATTAAAATTAGCCAGTGAATAAGAAGTTGTCTGAGTCATGATTAGAGGAACCCCAAATCTTGCCAAGGATGGGTTAAAGGATGCATGCCATTAAGGGAAGCAATAGAAGACCTCTATCAAGAACAAGACAGATCATACATTTGATAAACTCCTTCAGCCACTGCACATGAAATCTCGCCAAAGAATTTAGCTCAAGAATTCTGTGTGAAGAGATCTTATGAAACAAATGATAAAATCTGCAGAGATTTTGCTTGGAAAATCAGGATAACTTTTTGAGTTCTGGAAAGTTGTGGTTGTTGGTACTTATTGAAGCCAGAATGTTTTCTCGATCATTCAAGCATCTGAAGGAGGGATCATCAAATTGTGTGTATAAGTGTAGCCAACAGTTTTCTCTTTTCATATTCCTTAGCCAAGGAAGTAATAGAAGCTTAGCTAAAGGAGATAAGGGAATCTGTGTGGGAAATTGCTTGAAGAACATTAAGTCCGCGATCGAATACTTAACCTTTCACATTGGTTAAGTTTAACTGACATCTGGATAAATATTCTCAAGAAATAAATGAGTGGAAGAGAAGATCTTTGCTAAGAGGGAGTAGAGGTGTAGCTGAGAGTGGTGGGTTCTTCTACGTGCATTTCTAACTATCTTTCATAAGAAATGACATTCTTGTGTAGGGGAAAGTAAGTAGCCATCCACGGTATTTTATGTTCTTCTCTGAAGGGTTTTCTGCATGGAACATCTACTCAGGGGGAGCATTTCTCAGAAAGTGTTAATCTACTTCTGCAACTTCAGGAAGACATCATGTCAAAGATCGGATCTTTTATCTACTCAGAAACCCAGGATGGGTATGCAACGCATAAGGAGTGCATGTAGCTGGAAAAGCCCACAAGGCTTTAAGTCAATGAATCAACACTGTTATGGAGTCTAACCAGGTTGTTTCTAATGATGCCAGATAAATCAAGCTTATTGATGAGAGATTTTCTGGAATTCTCAGATTTATGTTTGAAATGGAAGGTGGTTTTGGTATGAAGAAGATGATGAATATGTGGATGGATCAGTATCTCCATGGGTTTTCTTCTAGACTATGAATGATTCAAGTCCAAATGAGTCATCCATAGGAAGGTTAAGTGGAGCATCTGATTGGAAGCCAGAATGGAGTATCCGTAGGAAGCCAGAATGGAGTATCCGTAGGAAGCCAGAATGGAGCATCCGTAGGAAGCAAGTAAAGCATCCGTAGGTGGATCACAACTCTGAATTATCACCCCAATGAACTTAGGGGGAGTTTTTCTGAGTTAAAGATCTACCTCACATAATCATACTGATGGGAATATTCTTACATCTTCAAGACCTGCACCAACCATAAGAAGCTTATTCCAAAAATCCAGAAGAAAGTCCTCTTGAAGACAGTTTTCGGGTTGAAGGAATAAGGTGTTCACTTGGATCAAGGCAAGATCTTCCAGCTCTCATAAATCTGCATGTCTACTTCCTGGACATCAAATCTTTCTCCTTGAAGTTAATGGTTAAAGAAATGAGTGGAACATCTGCCTTACAATTCTCTAAATCTATTGTGGTAAGATCAGGTTCTTCAAAGACTTTCTGTAAAGGGATTCTGTGTTGGACAGTGCAGTGGAAATACATATGATCCAAGTGTGACTAGTAAAGAAGACATCAGTACCAAGCTGCTTATCAACCATCTTCTTCAGAATGGTAAGTAAGTGAGGTACGAACAAATTTCAATATCTTTATTGATGTCTTATATGTAGCCTGTGTTTAAATGACCTTCTTGAAAACTAAGTTTTCCAGAAGAAGTAAAAATTTTGTCTAAGTCAAAATTTACTTTATCGATGGATATTCTTATTCCTAAATAGTCATTCATAACACTGGATTTGTTTCTTTGCTTTGTCTATGGATACTGACTATCCGTAGATAATTTTCTACACCTATAGATACTACTTTTGCTCTTCTACGGATAGTGCAAAAAGACAGTGTCTATATCTGCAGAAACTTGTAAATCTAAATCTCAGCCCTTGCATGTCTTATCCTTAGCTGAGATACGTGTAGTTTACATAATATCTAGCATCACTAATCAGTAGCTTTGCTATTATGCTGAAAAGCTCATGCAAAGAAGTTCTGAGGAGATAAGTGAGTATTCTTCTAAGAATTCTCATACCAAGTATTGACATTACTGAATTGAATACCTTGGTAGGAAATTTGTGTTTTGAAAAGATAATTGGTGATCTTCCTCATGAGTAAGTAACAAAATGCTAGAAATTATGTTAACCACCTGTTTATGTTCTAGTACCGTACCTTTTCTTGGAATTCTTGTGGTATCTCAAAAGATTATCATTCAATCAGCAATTGATAATCCAAGAGATACTTGTTATGCTCTAATTGGTTGTCTAGATGTTGATACTTGCAGGATAAATTCCTAATCAAGAAGACATACCACAATTCATGCTAACCCCAAGAAAGAAGGTTCATGTCATGACTCAGAAGAAATGCTTAGCTTAATGACAAATCAAAAGATGCAGCTGAAGCAGTTAAGCATTTCTCAAAAGAGTCAAGCATATAAACCTCATGCATCATGCTATTGGAAGAAGTGTTGTGCATGTTGTAGTGGAACTACACTGTGTTCCAAGGGAACAACATTTAACCAGATATCTTGCCAAAGCTTTCAATGCAGCAACTCACTTGAGTTGATAAATGAGTTTGGCAGGTAATAATTTCTTATTCTCTTACATATCTGTGTTAAATGCATGCAGCCAGTGATTTCAATCTCTGGATTTATTTGTTTATTTTATGTGTTTATTTGTTTGTTATGTTTTAGTTATCATGACAAGTCAATACAATTGAATGATGTTATGCACTAAGTAAAGTCGTCTAGAAATGATCTTCTGAGTAATATTCAATGAGATAGCAAGCTACTTTTCTCACTGATATTAAATAGTTGATCATCTCTAGACATTAACAAGCTAAGTGCATTGTTGTACTTTGAATTTTCTATAGATCAATGTTTAGGGATATCATTTGTCAAATGTCATACATTTAATGAATGATGTCAGCTGAATAAGTATCTCAAAAATTCAAATAATCTGCATGTTACATTATTCAAAAGTATTGATATTCTTAATTCTTTTTGTCTAGAGATTTCAGTTTAATATTATTTAGCTGAACATATTTATGTGACCAGCTATTTAGTTTTATTCTCATCTTTATTCATAATATCCGTGTCATGTTAATTCTTTTTATAATCTGAGCTGAGACACATTTTTCACTCTAGGAACTCGAGTAGTCTCTTCGTTTACACTAGGGTGATTTAATGCATGTCTCTTCAGCTTTTCTAACCCCTAGTTAACCCTAGTTAAACACAAGGGTTATCTTGTAGCTCCCTGCCTATTTAATGCCTATTTCAATCTTGATACTGCTTAGTTTCTGTGAACTCATTCTTGATCTTTTACTGTTTGTATTTCAACAGCCTGCTCTGATACCACTTGTTAAATATGAATATCACCAAGAAACTAGACAGAGGGGGTGAATGGATAGTTTGAATGTTTATCATTTTCTTGAAACTAAAAAGCTGTGTTAGATTGTGTTGTATGAAAATGCGGAATATAATAGACAGAACACACACAATCACTTTAATCTACTTTGTATTAAGTAAATCAAATACTACAGCTTCCAAAATTTCACAAGTGAAATTCTGGCTTCTAAACAAGAACAGTGTTTTCTTGTTTTCTTATAGAGAAAAGAGTGCTTGAATATTTCTGTGTATATCTCTCTTAGAGCATCTCCGATGCTATAAAACCCTTAGCTAAAATGATCATGTGACATCTATGTGTCACTTTTTAGACATTATGTAAAAGTGTGAGCACTCCAATCATATACCCCTTAGGAAAAAAATATAGCCAATCATATTTGATTGGCTATATTTGTTGAACCACTAAACCCCTTGGGTATAATTTTACCTAACAAAAATTTAGAGAACACCATTGGAGTACATCTCTTTACCTTTAGCAAAAAATTTATATAATCATTATAGCCAACCACAATAGCCAACCATTTTAGCTATTGCCCTTGGAGATGCTCTTACAACTCACAATAGGGTGTGCGCAATATATATAAATGTCCTATACAAACTAGTGCACACACCTATTTACACAGTTACCCCTAACTGTAACTCCAACTTGTCCTGCCATAAGAGGTTAACTGTGTCAGGAAGGACCACTTTCTTTCTGTAGCCTTTCCCGTTTCTGTAGCTGCTTGTCTCTAATCTTTCTCTCCAAGTTTTGCTGTAGATTTGCCATCTGTCTTTGGACCACCTCACCGTAACAGATGGTTCATTATTTGTCTCCTTTGAATCTTGACTCTGTACCTTAATTTGTCTTGTTATAAAAGGCTAAGTGTTGACATCATGAACTCCAGCATATTCTTGATTCTTTGACTTGTCGACATAGAACAATCTTGACTTTGCTATATGAGGACTTTGCTATATGAGTATTACAGGAGTATGCGATATAGGCTTTTTGATAACTTCACGATCTAGCCTTTTTGATGACTTCACGATCTAGCCTTTTTGAGGACTTCACGATCTAGCACAATCTGACTTTGCGATCTCAACACTTCACGACATGAGTCTTGAAGACTTCACGACATAGTTATTTTGGACTTCACGACATAGCTCATTCTGACTTCACGATATAGGGACTTAGACAAATTTCTGCAACTTATTTCTTCAGGGCCTTATTCACTCCAATCTTGCTGCATGAACAAATTGAACTTCTTCCAGGACAATTATTCCATGGCCTATGTACATTCTAGGTGCAAGAAACTTACTAAGCTCATTATAACTTTGAGCATACAGAATGAAGCTAAGTACATGAGAACAAGACAAGTACAATGGAGACCTATACTCTATCCCAGTGATAAACTTCACTAGGTCATGTAGAGTGACATAGTCACAATGGGTAGGCTTGTTAATAGTGGTATTCAGACATGCCTTGGGTCTAACAATTTCTACATAGCAAAAACAAACATGACTTCAACTATTTTCTCAAAACCCTTCTAATTCATTTTGCTACCTCAATTTACTAAACCCTCAAATTTTTCTTAAGCTTTATCTAACACAAACTCTTGTATCTTAAACACAGTTTAGGTTAGGATATGTTTCAATCTAGTTTGTAATTGATTAGGACTTATCTTGTAATCGATAGAGAATCTGTGTATTATATAAACACAGTTTAGGTTTCGATTTATATTGATCACATACACGCGTATTTTGTAACCTAGAAGATCTCAAGAACATCAGAATTTCTTGAGAGAGTTTGTAACAGTTTTATATCAGATTTAATAAAGCTGTTATTATTCTTTCATATTTGTGATACATAATTTATTAAGTCGAGAATCTTATACAATTGTATTCAACCCCCCCTCTACAATTGTTATTTACTGGGCAACAGAAAAACAAATCACTTGAACAGAAACTAAACTCAAGTAGTTGTTTTTCAATACTTGAAAATATCAATCTTTCGGCTTCAACTCCTAAAGATTTCATATTGGTTTTACAATATGCAATAAGATCAGTTTGAAACTTTGTCAAGCTTTTGGTTCAAGAAATGGAGTCTTTAAAGGGCGGGAACCAAAGTTAAATAGCTGAGTGTATACACGACGAAAACAAACCTAAAATAGTGTTGATATACACAGAGCCTGGCAGAAAGAACCTTGGTAGTAGCAGGACATGTCAGCTCAGCGAAAAATCTCTCCTCTGGAGCATTAGCAAATTCAGTGTTCTTAATTAGCTATGAAGTCAACATGATAAAGGAAGCCTTTTGGCAGGACCACAGGTGTAACAGATCCGGACCTCAGTAGTTCATATTTTAGAACCTACAAATTTATGCCAAGGCGAAGAGAATAGAAAACAAAACACAAAATGAGATCTAGTTCTAAAGTAATGAGGTTAACACAAAACAAAGAAAACAAAACAATAACATACCATAAGCAAAGATGAGGCTAACAAGGGATCAACAGAATTGTAAACGACAAGTTTGGGAAAAACATGATGTACTAACTGCTTCTGTTAACTTTTATGCATTTAGAAACAAAAAAACATAAATGATAAAAAGCACGAGGTAAATAACTTATAATCTATAATCGAAATGAAGGCATACTCGATCTGAACTAGCGGCTAGTTCGTGAATACTCCTTCCAAGTTGTGCATAAGATACTGTTTGAACAAATAAATGAGCTTATTTTAGTTATACAAACTAAGATTATGCATTCAAAAATCAGTAAAATATAATTTTACTAAGATAAATGTTCAAAACGAACCCAACTTAACTGAAGAACCCAAATAAGAACCCCAAAATTCAAAACCCAAAAAGTCAAAAAGAACCCACAAATCAAATACTCATAAATTGATTAGAAGTCGTAGGACTAGATGAAAACACCTCAGAGATAAATAAATATTAAGTAAATAAATGTACCTGCTCCTGGTGTGATCGTCCTGTCATCATCCCGCTCCAACCACATAAGGCTTTCCAAAATAGAGAACATCAAAACTAGTACACATAAAAAATTCCCACAAATTTAACACAAAAATCTTCCTAATTAACACAAAAATCCTACTAATTTAATACTAATACCAAAAAACAAAAGCTTTACATCGAAAAGAATCATCAACACATATATATACACATGTACAATCCAAAATAAATGAAAAAAAGATGAATACCTTACCTCTAATTGAAGCTTTAATTGAATCTTTACACTAATTCACTAGGCCATAGATGGCCTTTTACAACATTTAGGAATGGGTGTGTTAGGCCGAATACACAATATAATCAAGTATGTATGAGAATAACAATCAAGAACACTGTTTATAAATCAACAAAACAGAATTATATTAAATAATTCTCTCTTAGTGATGTTAAAGAATCACAAAGAGCTACTAGGTTACAAAAATAATATTTTCAATAATCGCATCCCTTCTAGGGATAACCTATCTGTGTTTATATAGTACACAGTTACAATCAATCTCTAATTGATACTCCTATAAGTTAGCTATACAATTCATATCAATTAAGGATTGCTTCAGTCTTCTATTCCGTCTCCTTAGCTGTATCAATATATTCTACTTCTTTCCATCTTCAGAATATATTGCTTCTAGAATATTCAATTCAGCACCGACAGCTAATTCAACTATCACCACGTCAGACTTTAACAAACTCTGACTGGCTTCAATGTAAACTCTGATGATCACCTGTTGCTTAAACACTGATGAACAAACGTCAGCAATTATATCTAACAATCTCCCCCAACTTGTGCATAATAAAAATGTACAAGTTAAACAGATAATTGATGATGTCAAAATGTATAACAAATGCAGTGTTTAAAATATGTCAGAGTTTAACTTTAACTTAGAATAGAAAACTTTAAAAACTTACAGTCAGACTTTATTTGATTTCTTGAATATCAGGCACTGTCCTGAGATAGTCTGTAAGTAATCTTCTCTCAGCTCTTTCCAGTTCAGCAATCATATTTTCCTTCAGCTCCTTAAGCTCTGGATCTCCTTCACCAGTTTGATATATGGCAGCTCTCAGAGAATAGATACTGTTTTTCCTCATTTCATTTCCAAGTTTTATATAGAAAGGCTTGTCAGACTCTAGATTAAATTCTAGAACTTTCATTTCCAGTGCAGTCCTGAACCTAGCACTATTCCTCTTCATCTCCACAACTTTTCCATAAGCATCTCTGTACTTAGGAATATATGCACTCGAGACTCCTCCTCCAAGCATTATCTTTGATCTAAGCATCCTTTCTCTGATAACTAAAGCAGCATCATGAGTACTTCTATTCTTGACTTTTAACAAATATAGAACATACTCCAATTCTTCATAAGATTTGAGATTGATGTCAGACTCTGCAACCTTGTAAACTCTTCCATCAGCCATGAAATACAGCAAAAACTCTTTCTTTAATACTTTATGAAATATCATCTGAACAGATTCTAGCATATCAAGACTCTCTTGAGTAATAATACCAGATACTGCCAGTGATGATTGATCTCCAGATCTATTGTTTATTCTCTTCTCCCTATGTGAACCTAAACCAGACTTATCAAAAGATTCTTTTCCAAGTACAGTCCTGGTTTGAGAAAAGTCCACAGGTTGAAGTGTTAGAGTTTCAGAGAGTACAGGTCTTCTAAAAGTACTTTGGAGTTGAGGTGCTAGTTGAGTTTGTACAACTTGAGCCTTGTCAGAGGTTGTCACAATTTTAGTAGAAACATCAACTTGAGCAGCGTCAGAGGTTGATCTAGCTTCAAAAACTTCAACTTGAGCTTTGTCAGAGGTTGAAAAATTCTTCATAGGTAACTGTCCTTCTTCTACCAGTTTACCCTTGCCTTTATCATTCTTTGCTATCATAGGCTTCCTTGAGTCTTGTATACTCTGTTGAGAAATTTCCTTGATGAAAATACCCTTTTCTTTCCTTCTAGGAACCTTGACAGCTTTCTTTTTGTAAGTACCATCCTCCATTTTCTTCTTGTGCTCTTCATTTATCATTCTTAATTCAGCATCATAATCCTCAACTGTTACCTCACCACCATGCTCTTCTAAAAACATTTTAGTAGCAATTTCCTCATCTGTGGTAGGCTTATCAGAGATTATCAAACTTTTGAGTTTTGAACCACTGGCAGAGTTTACATTTCCCTTACCAGAGTTTGATCTTCTATCAGAGTTTGATCTTCTTGGTAGTCTTCTATCAGAATTTAATCTTAAACTCTTTCCATCTCCCTTGTTTCCACCATCACTACCATCATCCCTCCGTCTCAGAGTTTGAGTGTCTTTGCATTTGTCACTTGGTACACTCTCCCCCTTTTTGACATCATCAGAAAGTAGTACTGATGTCAACAACTCAATTGCAGTAGAAATTGAAGTCAGTTGGGCAGACATAGCAGTCTGGTTGTCCTCAACTTTCCCAAGCCTCTTCTGAATTTCATCAGAGTCCTTAGCTTGCTTCTTGAACATAGAATTGTAATAAGCTCTATCATTCTTCAGAGTAAGATCTCTCAGACCAACTTCATTCCTCAAAGCAGTGACTTCCTTATGAGACTCATCAAATCTGTTGTGGAGAGATTTAATTTGAATCACAGTAGCCTTTAGACTTGTAAGAATATCAGGATTAGAAATTGTCTTCACAGAATCACCAAGAAAATCAGCAGCCCTTTGTGCTGAAAAGATACAATCTGCAGCAGCCCATCTATTGTAGTACATATCCTGATAATGCTCAGCCGTAGCACGATTGACCTCTCTTTGCTCATCAGAGTTTGCTCGACTATCAGATAACTCCTCTTGTGAATGAGCAGAACTATCATCATCATTATCATTCTCTATTGTATTCTCTGCAGGAACATTCTCAGCAATAGTTTCAAAATGACCCTGTGCAGCTTCATCAATAACTTTCTCTGCAACAGGTTCTGGAATCTCAGAGTTTGCAGTTTGCATTAACTCTGTTTCTTTGGTTACAACCTCAACAACAGATTGTTGTAGAGCTTCAAGAATAATATCCTCAGAGATTAGCTTGTCAGCAGCCTCTTGTACATTCTCTGCTATATCCTCCAAACTCTGATCAACTTCCTCACCTTGTTCAGAATTAGCATTATTTACTGAAAGAACCTCTGTGTGAGAACCCACAGAGTCTTCAATCACTAAGGTGGCTTGATCAGCTTCTACATCCTCAGTATCACAGGTACTGATAGTAGGATGTGCATCTGGAATATCTTCATCTACAAAGAAATCCAGTTTCTCAAAAACTCTGCTGTCAGAATGATCAGCATCTTCCTCAACTACATCATCATTTTTTGATGTAGGAGCTTCTCTCTCAAAATTCATCATGCCAGCTTCAGCATTTACTCTGTCCTCAGTAGGCACAGGAGTATCAAAAATCTCCTCTTGAAGAACAACTTCAGGAGCTACATTCTCCATAGAAACTCTGTCCATATTGACAGTTTCATCCTCCTGTAACTGAACTTCAAGATTTTCAACAACTGTTGAAGAAATATTCTCTGCACCAAAGAGATGTGCTACTACTAATCTCCTTTTTCTCTGATGAAGAGTTTCATCATCAGTTTCACTCTCCTCATTAGCAGCATCAGACTTTGCCCTGTTGGCCCTTCTTTTCTTTAATCTTTTCTTCTGAGGCATATCATCAGTATTTGATACCCCAGCTTCAGCATTTGATGGATGCATTCTAGCAGACTTAACAGCTCTTACCTTTGACTTCTTTGACCTCTGTGATGGAGACACAGAAGGTCCAGCTTCAGCATTTGCTAGTTGTTGTTGTTGTGAATCTACTTGAAATTGTCACACCAACTCAGGTAGCAACAAGACACCAACATCCCCTTTCTTGTTATCCTTATTAGTTAGATCAGAGAATATGCGTTTATGTAATTTAAAACAGGGAATTACATCATTCTCAGCTATCTCTACTTCAGAAACACATTCAGAGAATATCAATTGACAAAATCGTGCAAAATAGACTACACCTCTGTTTTCAGTCATTTTCTCACCTATATTATTTAGAACTAGCCTAGAAACATCAAAATTACCTCCATAAAGAAGAGAATACCCGATTTGCAGACTATCAGTGGGAATCGCATCCCAATTCGTGCACTTCTTCCCGAACGCCCTTGTTATGCAGTCGAAAAAGAAACTCCATTCATTTCTCAAGAGCGGTCGCTTCAATTGACCAATCTTTGTTAATGGTCCAGAGTAGCCTATTTCTCTCATCATACGAACTAAATCAGAATCGCCAACAGAGATTATGAAAGCATTGAAATCCTCAAGACCCAAAGCATCACGAACAGTAGTTGGAGTAACTACAAACTCTTCTCCTTGAAATTCAAAAATTATGGACGGAGACCCAGACTCTCCTCCATTATCATAAGTACCTGTCTGCCAGAAAGTCCTTATTTGAGATGCAGACAGCTTCAAAGGTGCGGTGAGAGCAGTTCCAACATCAGAGTTTGACAAGAAACTCTGAATCAAATGAAACGCCTCCGGTGCGTTCTCATTTGCCAAAGGAGCAGCATAGTTGTTTGGGACAAATTCTAACCCAAAAGCAGTAAACATGGTAGTAGCCATTAAAAAGTTTTAGAAGAAAGTAAGAAATAAGACAGAGAAAAATGTAGAATGGATGCAGTGAAAGTGTTTGATACAGTGTTTGTAAGTAAAAACTTATGAAAAGATGAAGTGTGTAAAAGAATGAACCGTTTATGTGTAGTACGTTTAAATAATAACATTGAAAATTAAAACTGAATCGTTTTAATCATTACTACACACAGCAGGCGTCTTTGAAAAATGTGTGAGTGGGACAAATGTCAAACATGTATACGCTGACAGCTGTATATAACAACTTCCAATACACACGCGCAGTAAAAATAGCCATAATTACCGCTTTTCACACTGTTCAAAACACTCAACCTCTCTCTCCTCTGTTTAATACAAATTTGAACCGTTTGGACTCATACTCTTTCGAATTTCTAAACAAATGTCTAATCTCAAAATTATAAATTGTCTGAAACAAAGAAATTATTTTAACCATCAGAGATTAAAACAAAGTTACCTCGGCGTATTACACACAATACATCAGTGTTTACCATTTGTCCTTCTTTGTCAATAAACTCTTTTCTCAAACTGTACAGGTGTGAATAATTGTGTGTGCTATAGCAGAGTTTACCGAAATCAATATTTAGATCATCTCAAAGTGCATAAAATCCACAAACTTAAGCAGTAAAAACTGGTTGCCTAAACTCTCATGTAAAACATAAAATCTGATTTTTATATCTAAACTCTGTATTTTGATATCCTTTCATTTGGATATATCTTATATTCTTCACCCCCCTTTATATATATATATATATATTTTTTATTTTTATTTTTATTTTTATTTATTTTTATTTTTTTTCTTTTTCTTTTCTTTCCCAGTAATCAGTGGTTGGCACTAGTCACCAAAAATCAAAGATTTTAGCCCTTATTTCATACAATAAGTTCCTGGATCTTCCTAGGCACAACATGATCTCAAAGGAATTTGTGCGCTTTTTGGCATCTTTTGATTTGAGGGTGAATTATTTACAATTAATAATCAGAGTTTAGACTTTTCATCAGTTAATGCAATTAATTTATGAGAGAAAATGCAAACAGCTAATACAGACTCAGTGTATAGGATGAATAAACTAAGAGATGCTATAAATACAGAGACAGTATCATGCTGTGTTAACTTCCTGCACATTTGAGATCAGAATCTATACAACTCTTAAGGATTCATAATTACTTACTGAGAATTATGCTTCATAAAAATTTCTTCATTGGTCCATATGTTTCAGACAAAATTACAATCAGAGTATAGCATTAGACTGTAACTATCAGAGTATGACCAACACTTTTATGACTAACAGAGTTTAGCATCAGAGTTTACTTTCAGAGTTTATGGCACTGGTACTCATAACAGTTAATACATGCAAGGAATCATGAGCATAAAAATCAAACATGTATAGTTTTTGAGTCTAACCCGTATCTCTAGTCAAAACCAGAGATCATTCCAAGTTCATTTACCAATCTTGTAAAAGTAGCTTCACTCAAAGGTTTGGTGAAGATATCTGCAAGTTGTTGGTCTGTAGACACAAAATGAAGCTCAATATCTCCTTCTTCCACATGTTCCCTGATAAAATGATACCTTATGCTGATGTGCTTGGTCATGGAATGCTGTACCGGGTTACCTGTCATAGCAATAGCACTTTGGTTATCACAGTAAATAGGTATTTTAGAGTACCTTAACCCATAATCCAGCAACTGATTCTTCATCCACAGAATCTGTGCACAACAGCTACCAGCAGCTATATACTCTGCTTCTGCAGTGGACGTAGAAATTGATTTCTGTTTCTTGCTATACCAAGAAACCAATCTGTCACCTAAGAATTGACAGCTTCCACTTGTACTTTTTCTGTCTATCTTACAGCCTGCAAAATCTGCATCAGAGTAACCAATTAGCTTAAACTCTGATTCTCTAGGATACCACAAACCCAAGGTTATGGTTCCTTTGAGATATTTGAAAATCCTTTTTACAGCTGTTAGATGAGGCTCTCTGGGATCTGCTTGAAATCTTGCACAAAGACATGTGGCATACATGATATCAGGTCTACTTGCTGTGAGATACAGAAGAGACCCTATCATGCCTCTATAGGTTGTCATATCCACTGTAGCACCTGTGTCTTTGTCTAGCTTTGTTGCTGTAGCCATGGGAGTTGTAGCAGATGAACTATCAAGCATACCAAATTTCTTTAGAAGATTTCTGGTATACTTTGCTTGATTGATAAAAATCCCATCATCTGTTTGCTTGACCTGTAAGCCTAGAAAATAACTAAGCTCTCCCATCATGCTCATTTGATACCTGGACTGCATAAGCTTTGCAAACTTCTTACAAAGTTTGTCATTAGTAGATCCAAAAATAATATCATCTACATAAATTTGAACTAAAAGCAAATCATCACCAGTATTAAAATAAAACAAAGTTTTATCAATTGTACCTCTTGTGAACCCACTTTCTAAAAGAAATTGAGCAAGAGTTTCATACCATGCTCTTGGTGCTTGCTTTAGTCCATACAATGCCTTGTCAAGCCTGTAGACATAATCTGGATGTTTGGAATCTACAAATCCTGGTGGTTGTTCAACAAACACTTCTTCTTCAAGCTTTCCATTGAGAAACGCACTTTTCACATCCATCTGAAAGACTTTAAACTTCTTGTGTGCAGCATAGGCCAGAAAAATTCTTATGGCCTCCAATCTTGCAACTGGAGCAAAGGTTTCATCATAGTCAATTCCTTCCTGTTGGGAATAACCTTTAGCCACAAGTCTAGCCTTGTTTCTTGTAATCACACCTTCACTGTCAGTCTTGTTTCTGAAAACCCACTTTGTACCTACAATTGATCTATTCTTTGGTCTAGGTACAAGTGTCCAGACTTCATTTCTTTCAAACTCATTTAACTCTTCTTGCATTGCTGTAATCCAATTAGCATCTTGAAGAGCTTCCTCCACTTTCTTTGGTTCTGTTTGAGACAAGAAAGCATGATACAGACACTCATTATTTGTTGCACTTCTAGTTTTCACACTAGCATCAGGATCTCCAATTATGAGATCAGGTGTGTGTGCCTGTGTCCACTTTCTTGCTGTCGGTAAGTGGTTTCTTGCATCATTATCGGATCCTCCCCCTTGATCCATGCTCTCCTGATTCATATGTTGACTTTCTGCAGCATCTGAGGCTCTCCCTGAATTGGATGGCTCAGAGTTTAAACTGTCAGAGTTTGAATCAGTTTCCTCAACTGACTCACTTGCTGTGTCTTGTTGAGCTTCTTCACGCTCCCCCTCAACTGGTTCTCTATTTTGTTCAATTTGAGAATTTCCAGTTTCTCCAGTATTTACCAGTAGAGGTTCAGAGTATGCTTCGTCAGAGTTTGTCAAAACCGCGTCATCAGAGTTTGTCGGTACTGCTTCATCAGAGTTTACATTATCAGAGAATAAACCTTCATTTTCAAAACGCAGTTGATCATATTCATCTATGTCATCAAGTCCAGTTATTTTCTTGTCATCAAATGACACATGTATGGATTCCATGATCACTTTAGTTCTCAGGTTGTAAACTCTGAATGCTTTTGTTGACACTGGATAACCAACAAAGATTCCTTCATCAGCTTTTAACTCGAACTTAGTCAACTGTTCAGGATGAGTCTTCAACACAAAGCATTTGCATCCAAATATATGAAAATATTTCAAATTTGGCTTCTTATTTTTCACCATCTCATATGGTGTTTTCCCATGCTTGTTGATCAGTGCAGCATTTTGAGTAAAACAAGCAGTTTGAACAGCTTCTGCCCAGAAATAAGTTGGCAATTTTGCTTCGTCAAGCATAGTTCTGGCTGCTTCAATTAAAGTTCTGTTCTTTCTTTCAACTACACCATTTTGCTGTGGAGTTCCAGGTGCAGAAAATTCTTGTTTCACTCCTCTTTCCTTGCAGAAAGCTTCCATAATTGAGTTTCTGAATTCAGTTCCATTATCACTCCTTATAATTTTGACTTTGTGCTGTGATCCTTTGTCCAGTAGATTTACATGATCCATCAGAGTTTGAGCAGTTTCATCCTTCTTTGATAAGAAATACACCCATGTATATCTAGTATATTCATCAACAATTACTAGAGCATATTTCTTTCTGCCCATAGACATCACATTCACTGGTCCAAAGAGATCAACATGTAGAAGATGATAAGGTTCTACTACTGAAGATTCAGATTTGCTCTTGAAAGATGACTTCCTTTGCTTGGCCTTTTGACAAGAATCACATAGGCCATCTAAGCTAAGTATTGACTTGGGAAGTCCCCTTACAAGATCCTTTCTTATTAGCTCATTAATGTTGTTCAAATTGAGATGAGAGAGCTTCTTATGCCAGTTCCAACTCTCTTCATTTGACACTCTTGCAGTCAGACACACTGTTTTTCCATCAGAGTTTGTTACCAAACTTGCTTCATAAATGTTGTTGTGCTTGTGTCCAACTAGAACAACTTTTCCAGTAGATTTACTGATAACTTCACAGTATTCAGTATGAAAATCTACATGGTTTCCTCTATCACAGATTTGACTCACAGATAGCAGATTATGCTAGAGTCCTGAGACTAGAGCTACATTAGATATGATGACACTTCCAAGATTTATATTGCCATATCCCAGAGTAAGTCCTATGTTGCCATCTCCATAGGATACCTTTGGGCCAGCTTTCTCCTCAAAATCTGACAGTAGGGCTTTATTTCCAGTCATGTGTCCTGAGCATCCACTGTCCAAGATAAGGGTGCTCTCTTTTATGCCCTGCAATCACAACCAATTACACATAGTTAGTTTTAAGGACCCGGACTTGCTTGGATCCTTTGTCTTTCTTAACAGTGTTAGCTTTTGCAGCGGAATGACTATCAACAGAGTTTAAACTAACATTGTCAGACTTTATACTTGCAGAGTTTGCCCTAACCCACTTTAAGTTGGGTTTTGGCTCATAATAGTTGTGATAAATAGCATGATAACTCTTACAAGTATAAATAGAATGCCAAGTGCTCCCACAATGTGTGCATAAAGTCTGTGGTTTAACCCTTACATAATCATTCTTTACTCCTGATTTAGAAGGTAAAGAATTAATATCTTTGTTCTTATTGCAAAATCTAGCAAGATGGTTAGAACTACCACAGTTATAACATGTTTTCCTTGGAGCAGCAGCAGTAGGCAAATGATTATTTCTTTTATTTATGCCTATCTTTCCATTCCTATCTTCTTGGACCCTTTTGGTTTCATGGCAGACTTTACCTCTTTTAGCTTATGATTGAACTGTTTTTCTGTCATTAAACCAACATTAACCTGTTTTTCACAGAATTTTATTGGTTTTCTAACAGCTTCTATTTCCATTAGATTTTCTGTTATAGTATTTTCCTGTCTTTCACAGGTTTCATCTGATTCCATATCAGCTTCTCTTAATACAACAGATTTTAACTTAGTGGACTCTGGAACAAATTTCACAGGTTTAAGTTGTGGTTTAACCTTAACCTTGTCTTTAAACCTAAGTTCATCATTCTCACAATAGCCTAAACCTACAGAATCTGTCTGGAACACTTGATGAGTGTCTCTTCCAGAGTCTGTCCAAGTCTTGATTATTTTTCTTTCTTTTTCTAGATCAGATTCTAGTTGCCTATATCTTTTGAGCAACTCCTGTTCCACATAAACAGCATCATCTCTTTCTTTTTGAATCTGCTTCATATTTTCAAGTTCTCCTTCAAGAAACTTGTTTCTATCTTTAAGACTAAGATTCTCAGATTTAATTCTCTCATTCTCTAAAGTCTGATCCCTATAACTAACATGTACGCTTTTCAGATATACTCTTAATTCAGATATATTATCAGTATCATAAGCATAAGTAGTTAGGGGTACCTTATTTTCAGATGATTCAGTCTCATCTTTGACAGTTGCCATAAGAGCATAATTTACTCCATCATCAGAGTCTGAAGTATCTGCCCAGTCTTTGCCTTTAGAGATGTGTGCTTTCTCAGATTTGTCTTTCTTGCACTCTGGAGCATAGTGACCCATCTCCTTACACTTGTAGCACTGGATTTCAGATTTATCCTTCTTGCCAGACTTGGTCTCCCTTCCATCAGACTTTCTAAAACCTTTCCTTTCAGAGTTTGAATCTTTCCTTGAGAATCTCTTTCCTTTCTTAAAGTTCTTGAATCCCATCTTCTTGAAGGTCTTCACCATCAATGCAGCCATTTGCATCATCTGTTCTTCATCATCCTCAGAGTCAGAAGCTTCATCAGAGTTTGAGTCATCATCAGAGTTTGATGACTCACTTTCAGATTTAATGACTAAAGCCTTTCCCTTAGCTTTCTTCCTTGATGATTCCTTCTTGATGGGCTTCTCCTCAACTTTGAGAGCAACAGATTTTATCTTCTTGCTTGATCTTCTGTTTCTTTGTTCTATTTCCAATTCATGAGTTTTCAGTAACCCATAAATCTCATCAAGTTCAGTTTCAGCAAGTTCGTAATTATCTCTTATAGTTGTTGTCTTCAAATCCCATCTTTCAGGTAAAGATAAGAGAAATTTGAGATTTGATTCTTCAAGATCATATTCTTTATCAACTAGAGATAAATCATTCAGCAGTTTACAGAATCTGTCATATGTCTCAGTCAAGGTTTCATTGGCTCTTGAATCAAAGTGCTCATACTCCTGAGTGAGTATTGTTTTCCTGTTCTTCTTTATAGCAGTGGTTCCTTGACACCTGACTTCCAAAGCATCCCAGATTTCTTTTGCAGTTTTGCAACCAATTACTCTGTTAGACATAACATTATCTAAAGCACTGTGGAGAAGATGTCTAACCTTTGCATCTTTTGCAATTGATGAGATGTCCTCAGGAGTCATATCTTTCTTTTCCTTTGGAACAGTCATTTGTTCTTGACCATCAACAATAGGAGACAATTTAGTCGGCATATGAGGACCATCATATATTCTGTCAAGGTATTCTGGATCTGTAGCCTCCAGAAACATGGTCATCTTCACCTTCCAAATTGGATACTCCACTGGCCTGAGAATTGGAACCCTGATTGATTCATACCGACTCACAGAATTAGGTTTAACCTGTTCAACCTTGGGAGGAGCTTGATTTTCTTCAGACATGATTATTACTGTGTTTGAATTGTAAAACTGTATATATTAAACAGCCTTGGCTCTGATACCAATTGTTAGGCCGAATACACAATATAATCAAGTATGTATGAGAATAACAATCAAGAACACTGTTTATAAATCAACAAAACTGAATTATATTAAATAATTCTCTCTTAGTGATGTTAAAGAATCACAAAGAGCTACTAGGTTACAAGAATAATATTTTCAATAATCGCATCCCTTCTAGGGATAACCTATCTGTGTTTATATAGTACACAGTTACAATCAATCTCTAATTGATACTCCTATAAGTTAGCTATACAATTCATATCAATTAAGGATTGCTTCAGTCTTCTATTCCGTCTCCTTAGCTGTATCAATATATTCTGCTTCTTTCCATCTTCAGAATATATTGCTTCTAGAATATTCAATTCAGCACCGACAGCTAATTCAACTATCACCACGTCAGACTTTAACAAACTCTGACTGGCTTCAATGTAAACTCTGATGATCACCTGTTGCTTAAACACTGATGAACAAACGTCAGCAATTATATCTAACAGGGTGTTACCTTCTTACATGTTACCATAGCTATGAAAATTTGGACCTATGACAACATCGTAGTTTTACTGTTACCATATCCATAAACCGATGTTACTCTAGCTGTAAAAAGGTGTTGTAACTGGGTAACACAGTGAGGGTTACCTTAGAGTATTAATTTTGAATTTTTTTATTTAAAATTAATAATTCAATAATTATTTCACTTTAAAAGTAATTAATTTTTAAAAAATATTTTAAAATATTTTTATAAATGTAATATTATGTGAAATAATTGAATTATTTATATTTTATAAAATGTTTTTAATCAATTTATATTAGAAAAGGTTTAAAAAAAAGAATTCAAAATAATTAGTTTAGAGTATAGTATTAATGAACAAATTAAATTAAATTTCATCTATAATTAATGATTTAATAATTGTTTAACTCTAAAAATAATTACTTTTAATAAAATCATTGAAGTCATCATTATAAAAAGTAATATTCCATCAAACAATTGAATTATTTATATTTCATAAATATATAAATATTTTCAATAAATTTAGAATAAAAGGTTTTAAAATAAAGTACTATTCAGAAATTGTTAAATTTTAATTTAAATCACTAAAAAATTTATTAGAAAAGAAATAGTTTGTTAAAAGTGAGAATTATGACAAATAGTTAAAATAATAAATTTCATAATTATGATTTATATTAACAAAATAAAATGAATTTGTTATAGTTTTTGAAAAAATAAAACTAGAAAAGTACATAGAATTCTATTGATATGAGCTGAGCAGTGAGCGGGCAAACAAAAACACATAGCGCCAAAACAAAAATTTAGAATTAGGGTAAATGTAACAACCCCAAATCCGGGGTCAGGGATTTAGAGTAGTCACGATCCACTTACTTCTTGTCTTGCCATCTTTACTCACAATAGACACAACTCATCTGCTTATGACCCCACAATGATATATCTCTCACACACACACACAGGTTAGAGTCTCAGAAACAACACAAATACAACCATTGCGGAATAAATAATCTTTATTACAATATCCAAATGTCTTTTGAATTTGCTACTGATATAACTCCTAAGTAATGGTACATTACCAACTTACCCTTATAATACTCACCACCCTCTCATACCATTCATATCTATACATAAGATGAATACCAAAAGCTCCAGCTTGATCTGACTGGTTCACACTACTTCCAGGATCACCACTAGAAACTGCTCATGAGAATGCCTTGCGCTTACCACTCACTTAAGGGATGTGCGCAGAATCCCTGGTATCCTACTTCGCTGCTATATAATATTTATAAAACAATAGCAAGAGTGAGCGATAGCTCAGCAAGGTAATAAAAGTATGGCATAATCATGCCTTTAACTCAACCCAGAATAAAGCGGGTATAAGACAATAATTTGTCAAAATATCTCGATGCTGGAATTATTTCCTTATCGGAATGTATTCCAAAAACAGTGCCATTATTGTATTTCAAATATCATTTCATAATATTTCTGCACTTTTGCTATATTATGAACAAAGTTCTAGTATAATATAAAAGATGAGGTTTCAAAGTAAACCAATATAACCTTTCCGAGAAATATCTGCTATGTAAGCAGAATATCAACATATAACTTAAAAGATGAAGTTATAAGGTGATTCAGTATAAACAACTCCCTTACCATAACTCATGTTATGTAAGGTATCCACAGAGTCATATGATATAAAAGATGAAGTTACGAGGAAAATTTCATATAATATTCCGTAACCCAAAATCCACTTATGCATATATAATCTGAGTAAGGTTTTATCAGAGTCATAACTCATAAAGTAAAAGATGAAGTTGCAAGGATTTATTATAACTTCATTTTGTTAAACACTATTCGACCCTCTGCCAACATGATCGGTAAACCTGTACTAAGGGGGCTACCCTTTAGTCCCTTTCAATACATGTTGCAGAATTATCCAAGTTGGATGATGAACTAATACTGGAGTAATCTCCGCGCCAGTTGTCCAACCTTACTATGATCAGTAGCAGGTTGTACAACTAAAAAGGGTTTTCTACATGTAGATGGAAGAACACGACAGCCTGACATTGTCTACCGCCTTTCTGGATCTCCCCGGCCCATTTGGGGCAATAAAAATGATGGATCGGCGCGACTCGACCTCTTACACTTGCTCCTAGTTCGATCAGATGAAATCCATGACTCTGAAACGTAAAGATCGTCCTCCTTTCCCCAAGTGTAATACTTGTTGATACGACTCCACTCAGTAGTTATATCTAGGTTGGAAAGGAAGATTCTCCAATATTTCCCAAACGATTGCTTGTTAATGGATATCGACTTGTTCCATCAATTTACCCCTCGATCGTTGAGGTGGTAACACAACATTTGACTTGCAGCAATTAAATTGCTCAGAGAAAATATCTGTCCCTGGACAGTTTTGAGTTGAGAGTTTAAAATGAGTAGAAGTCACTTAAATCATGTTTCCCATATTTTTGATAGTTGAGCGAGTATTTAAATCCTCTTAAAAGATAGATTTAAATGGAAAAACGGTGTTTTGGAAACCTCTTTTTGATTCAAAATAATTAATAATACAACTTAGAGTATCCTTCGTAATTATTGAAGGTCGAGGATAAACTTTAAATAATATTACTCATTTTCAAAATGTGTTGAAAGTATTTAATAAATAATCAAATAATATTTATTAAATAATTAAATTTAAATGAATATTCAAAAATAATATTCATTAAATAAATAATGATTAAATGAATATTCAAAATAATATTCATTAAATAAATAAACCTTGAATGAATATTTAAAATAATATTCATTAAATAAATAAACCTTGAATGAATATTTAAAATAATATTCATTAAATAAATAAACCTTGAATGAATATTTAAAACAATATTCATTAAATAAATAAACCTTGAATGAATATTTAAAATAATATTCATTCAATAAATAAACCTTGAATGAATATTTAAAATAATATTCATTCAATAAATAAACCTTGAATGAATATTTAAAATAATATTCATTAAATAAATAAACCTTGAATGAATATTTAAAATAATATTCATTAAATAAATAAACCTTGAATGAATATTTAAAATAATATTCATTACCTTGAATGAATATTTAAAATAATATTCATTAAATAAATAATCATTGAAAAATAATTGCCCGATATCTTTATCGGAAAATAATCTTTAACATATACAGAAAATATAACTACTATCGGTCTAAAGAATAAAATCATACGCCCTTTTACCTAGGACATTTATAAAAACCTGGCTTCTAACTAATATCTTATATTTAGCTTAGAAGCCCATAATTAAATCATAAAGCAAGTATCACAATATACTTTCGAAAACAGTTATGTCTTCCATTAGCATTTATAACTGAAATAGTATTCAAATAGTATTTCTTGACCGAGATAATACTCAAATAACATTCCTTGAAAGATATAGTAAGCAAATATCATTCCTCGAATGATGTCACACTCGAATAACAATCCTCAAAATACATAGTATTCTGCCGATGGAATCCCTCCGGGTTTCCACGGCTTTCTACAAATCTCAAAATACCGACTCCCGATTTAGAGTCGAAAACAATGATTATGCTCTTATATTTAGAGCTACCAGGTAAACCGGTTCATAACTACTTAACTCAAAAGATTTTATATAATCCAAAGGTCAAATCCATTTCAACAAGAAATAAGATATATCGCAAAACTGTCAAATTTTATACTTGGCAAAAGCAGTATTATATTGTCAATACTTCAAAGTATAGATTTAGAAACTTGCCTGATGCTCGAGAAGTGATAGGGGTTCGCGGCGATGTCGGACAATCTAGACAAAGTCAAAGAAAACGCACGATTAATCCCCTGGATAATCCACTTGTACTCAATGCTTAAACATGTAAGAGAAACACAACCAAGGCATTACTAGCTCGTTATAGGCTCATACTAAGTCCATGTTAATCGTCAATTACTTAAGTCGTAGGTTTAGTCCGAAATCGATCCTCAAATACAAGTTATACTTAACCATTCACAACATTGGTTTCTAAGTCATGTTCTTAGTGGTTTTCACTTGCGCAACCTCGGCTAACACATTTTTATAAAATCGAAAAATAATCTTTTGGACTCAAAACCTTCATAAAAACTTTTGTAACTGACCTCGGCACTTCAATAAAAAATTTCATATTTTAAAACAACTCTTAAGGGTCTCAAATATAGCCACAAAGTTGGTACATTTCTGCAATCTCATTCCTTGAACCACTTTCACTAAAATGGTCATATCTCATAAGCCATAAATCGTAATGACATGATTCTTGCGCTCACTTAAACTAGAAACAAATCTCTACACACTCATGTTCATCACTGAACCAAAAGTGGCAGTTAGGGTTTCGGATTCTAGACCGTTTTTAGAGTTAACGAGAATCGGGCATTACGACGGCTTAAAACTTAACGTTTTCCATTTTCAAAACACAACCAAATCAATACCAATCAATCCCAAACTCACCATCCACCTTATACTCCCTCCACTCAGTCAAATCCTCCATGAATATTCAAAAAAAATTCATAACCCATCCTCCAAACTTAACCAACAATTTCTCTAATCACCTAAAACATCAACCCATTACATATACTACACATACATGCTTTCAAACTTAAATTATAAACACAAAACTTTTTGAAAACACTATTCATCATCTTCTTCATATCAAGAAAAGATCATTATAGAGTTAGTGGGTATGGGAGATGTTACCTTTAAAAGAATGGGCATGAGCTCTTCTTTGATTTAAGCTATTAAACACTAAGTTTGGTGGAGAATTGCTCAAGCTTCAAGCTCCTTCTTCCTCATTCCTTAGGTTCGGTTTTTCTTCAAGAAAATGGGGGTGGAGGCTGGTCCTTTTGTGTGTTTAATGTGTGGATGAGGTTTGGTTATAAGGTTTAGATATTTGTTTGCCAAAATGCAAGTTAGTCACTGCAAACTAGTCCCTCAAGTTTGCTAAGTTACAAAGCTTCTTCCACACACTTCTTCCACCCATTATTCTTCTTTTAATACATATCTTCTTCTTTATTTCCTAAGTTATAATACGTCCAAAGTTGCTCCTTCGAACGGATTTTCGATTCTCATTTTCGTTTGCGATTTCTGACTACGCGATTAGTAACCGTTTATTATTCCTGAACTTCCGCTGAAATATGGAATCAATCGGAGACTATAAAATTTTACTATTCACCTTGGAGTACTGTTCATCAATGTTACTATCCGTCCTTGTTTTTGTTCCTCTTGCAATGATTCAAAAATATTTCCTAAAAAGAGCGAATAAAACTCTACGCGATTCTCGCAGTGAATAGTAACTATTCACTTCCAACAATCGAATCCTTAAATCGACTTTAATAAAATAATAAAATTCCAAAATATTAAATCCTCAAATCCTCAAATTTAATATCTCATTTCTTGAATATAATAATATATAATTCACTGCCCGGTCAAATACTACACCAAAATAAAATTTGGAATTTCTGAATTCCGATCGTCTTTGCATTCACTTATTTACTCCGTAAATCACTAATATGACTTCGAAATATCCACACTACGTCTCGTACATAGGTGGCATGAAAAATTTTCTTAACCCTCAAAATCACTATTCATCCACCAAATTCACTATTCACTAATGCACTTAATCATAATAAGAAAAGTTTTAATTTTACCAAAAATTCGGGTTATTATAGTCTCCCCTCCTTAAAAGGATTCCGTCCCGGAATCAGCTTAGGAATAACTGGGGGTACTTCTCTCCCATTGCACTTTCTAACTCCCAAGTGGGTTCTTTCACTTCTTGATTTTCCACAAACCTCTCACTAGCTTGACAACCTTGTCTCTTAGCACTTGCTCTTTTCTATCCGTGATTTCCACAGGTTGTTCTTTGTAAGTCAGACCAGGTTGTATATCTACATGCTCGTACTCTAACATATGCCGGGCATCCATAGTATACTGACGTAGCATTGACACATGAACCCTGTTATGACCATTCTACAAGTTTGGGGGGTGTAAGGCTGGCTCGTAGGTCACCTTCCTGACGCGTTTTAAAATCTCAGATGGCCCAATGAATCTCAGGCTCAACTCCCCTTTCTTTCCAAATCTCATTAATTCCTTCCACGAGGATATCTTTTAGCATCAAAAATCTCTAACCTCATATTCTCTATCTTGTTTGTACAGAAAATACACCAACATAAACTTGCTTGTCATTCATCAACATGCCATTTAGCTTATCAATAACAGTACTATCTCTATACTCGCGGGCTTAGTCCGCATACTTTCTCTGTCTGTCTTGGCTGTCACTAGCCGCTTGTTGGTGAAATCTTTTGTCTTTCTAGTTTGTTGGACTAACTTGGGTTTTGTGTAAAATCTCATCCTTTAATTCCCGATCATTCGGAATCCATCTCTGTCTTATTTTAATTAAGGGTATCGGCCACCACATTGGCCTTCCCCGGATGGTAGTGTATCTCACAGTCATAATCCTAGGTCAATTCTAGCCATTTCTCCATCTCATGTTATCTACTATCACGGATAACTCAAAGCCAATTTATTACATTCCATAAAAATTTGTGGGTGCATTAGTCAACCCAAAATAACCTCGCTGAAAACTCGAAGTGTCTATTCCTAGTACGAATCGCAGTCTTGGGTATATCCTCGGATTTAACTTCCAACTGGTGATATCCAGTTCTTAAATAAATTTGGAATACACAGCGTTCTTCCGCTGATCAAACAATCATTTACAAGGGTACCTATTCTCCATGTCGAAATCATTCAACTCTCGAGGTTCGATTCATAATCTTGTGCTAACATTTTTCTCTCTTACAACAACACCGGGCTCTCCACGGTGGTACACTGGGTCTTATCATATTCTTGCCCAACAATTCTTGTAACTGAGTTGCTAACTCTTTCATTCCCATTGAGGCTAACAGGAGATGCGGCACTAGAACCTGAATACTCGTTATTAATTCTCATGTCATCCCAATCGATATTTGGTAGCGCATTAAGATCTTGTACAGTCTCCCAAAATCACTGTAGTTTCCTGTATACTTGGTGTCTCTTTTCTTGGCGTCAACCATAAGAGCTAATTAAGCCTCATATCTCTGGCATAATAATTTCTTAGTCTGGACTATATTCAATAATCTCTGAATCGGTTTCTGTCCCTTAAATATTATTCTCTATAATACTCAGTATCTCAAATGATTCCTTTGTTTTTTTAAGCCAAGCTCTGGCCTCCCCTGGAATTCAACGAGGATAACAAAAATTATGGGGCCTTGAAAAGATAGCTCCCATATCAAGGAAAACGTCACACACTGGTGATCATAAGGTTATGAGTTTTAAGGTAACCTTATTGGAGGTAAGAGAATTTACCGAGAGATCAACATGATCATAAGAACTCAACGTTGTGTGCCTCGATTGAGACATTACTAAAGGTAATTAGCCTTCCTGTATTTCACAACTTACAAGTGATGGCGTCCCATCAGACTTCTATCACATAGACAGATAGTCCTTGTAGCCCCTATAAGTATAGGGTTGTTCGTCTCAGTGGAAGTTGAAAAGTATGAAAGCAATTCGAGATCAATTTAATGATTATCGCCTTTCGACAATATTTCTCAAAGGAACACCTTGGATTAAAATTGAACAGATTCCAAAGGTGCGATTTACAAGAAAAGGATAGCCGTAAAGATACTGGTATTCAACAAACAAGTGGTGAGGTATCACCATAGGGTCATTCATTATTTGAAGAAAAGTGAAAGCTTAAATAACATCATTTGACAGGGCTTCAAAAACCTGAAAGTAGGCATTGTGACGGCCTCTGGCACAATTGAAACTGAATATGGTTTAACACAAGTGTTATAAAACAACTTCGAAGAAGGAGTATATCTTTTATCGAAATTCTCTCTAAGAAGAGGTCAAGATAGATTATAGATTGGGGAGGTTTGCCAAGGTCTCTACGGATGCCTTTTATGTCGGCTCCTCTAACGGATAATAGTTCGATTCTAAAGCTTTTCTTCTCCATGCACACCCTAAGGTGCTCGATACTTACGTTATTGCCGACTCATAATAGTCGCTAAGGATTCAACCATTGACCTTTGCAATCGCAGGGAATTCTATTCGACTAGGCGCAAACATCTCAAGTAAGCGTTCTGTTCTATAAGAAGACTTCGATACCGTCGTCGCCCATAGCAATGACAATTCCACATGTCGACTGGGCGGTACTTCGGAAGATCGTTAGAAACTACAAGCTTAAATCCGGTCTCTATTTCAATCATCCTTATACCCAATATTCCTTCTCCCATATCAATCCCGTGTGCTACATAAGCTTAACACTTTTGGCACAATAGCCTTTTCATTTAAGTCAATCCCGTAATTTCTCAGTCCGTCTTGGTCCTTAAATACATTTCGCCTTTACCGTCCAATCTCAACTTCATTATTTTATCTCTACAATCAATTGTAGCAATCAGGGTCTGTCCAGCAACCCATATAGCGGCCATCTTACCCAATCCACAGGGTTCGCTCTAGTTTCCACCCTCTTTGGTGACATCCTCTGGTAATCAGAAAGGCAAGGTTTGCCAAAATTTGCTGAATTTCTTTCCAAAATCAGGGAAATTTGATCAATCTATTTACCCACTAGTAATACTCGGATCTGATTTCCGACCTTTCTGTCATATCCTCATAAGCCAAAACAATTCCTTCCACTATTCTAGGCAACTAAGTACCCCTAATCGTTCGTGGAAATCTGAACATCTTGGTTCTTACGTATGCCGCCTCCTTATGGGCAACTATAACCGACTATGGGTAACAGGTTTCGTTCAAGTTGAATCAATCCACTGATACTGGCTATACTGCCTCTAACTCTTCTGCTTTGGAGACTCTACTCCATTTTCTTTGTCATATCTCTTGATGAATCATAAACGATCCTTAAACTCTCGTCTCGTCACTTATTTGTCCTCTGAAGGTTCGTTCGGTCCTATTATACGACCTCAAGTAACATACCACATCTTCATCAATCAACACGTTCTCTACAAGACTTTTTCCTTGACCCACCATGGGGTCTTCCTCTAGATCCTCCTATGGATCTTCCTTTATCGGGTCTCCGTTCATTTCAAGGAACGCATCATCAATTACCTACTCGAAGGCCTCGGGGTCTGGTATCTTAGAATCCCATCAATCTATAACTCATACGAATCGAGGTGACTAACCATGAAGTCCTAAGTACGGTTTCCCAGAAGAAGTCCCCTCTCGGGCTTCATCTTAAACAGTCAGGGTCATGTCCTTTAACTCGACTACGAACTCAATCTGAGCTCTAGATGTTCTTATCATTATGAAGGGTATTGTAAGACTCGATCTCCTATCGTTTCTGAGGACTGTAACCTAACGCTCTGATACCATTTCTGTAACAGCCCCAAATCCGGGGTCAGGGATTTAGAGTAGTCACGATCCACTTACTTCATGCATTGCCTGCTTTACTCACAATAGACACAACTCATCTGCTTATGACCCCACAATGTATATATCTCTCTCTCACACACACACACAGGTTAGAGTCTCAGAAACGACACAAATACAACCATTGGGGAATAAATAATCTTTATTACAATATCTAAATGTCTTTTGAATTTGCTACTGATACAACTCCTAAGTAATAGTAAATTACCAACATAGCCTTGTAATACTCACCACCCTCTCATACCATTCATATCTATACATAAGATGAATACCAAAAGCTCCAGCTTGATCTGACTGGTTCACACTACTTCCAGGATCACCGCTAGATACTGCTCATGAGAATGCCTTGCGCTTACCACTCACTTGAGGGATGTGCACCGAATCCTTGGTATCCTACTTCGCTGCTATATAATATTTATAAAACAATAGCAAGATTGAGCGATAGCTCAGCAAGGTAATAAAAGTATGGCATAATCCTGCCTTTAACTCAACCCAGAATAAAGCGGGTATAAGACAATAATTTGTCAAAATATCTCGATGCTGGAATTATTTCCTTATCGGAATGTATTCCAAAAACAGTGCCATTATTGTATTTCAAATATCATTTCATAATATTTCTGCACTTTTGCTATATTATGAACAAAGTTCTAGTATAATATAAAAGATGAGGTTTCAAAGTAAACCAACATAACATTTCCGAAAAATATCTGCTATGTAAGAAGAATATCAACATATAACTTAAAAGATGAAGTTATAAGGTGATTTAGTATAAACAACTCCTTTACCATAACTCATGATATGTAAGGTATCCACAGAGTCATATGATATAAAAGATGAAGTTACGAGTAAAATTTCATATAATGTTCCGTAACCCAAAATCCACTTATGCATATATAATCTGAGTAAGGTTTTATCAGAGTCATAACTTATAAAGTAAAAGATGAAGTTGCAAGGATTTATTATAACTTCATTTTGTTAAACACTATTCGACCCTCTGCCAACATGATCGGTAAACCTGTACTAAGGGGGCTACCCTTTAGTCCCTTTCAACACACGTTGCAGAATTATCCAAGTTGGATGATGAACTAATACTGGAGTAATCTCCGCGCCAGTTGTCCAACCTTACTATGATCAGTAGCAGGTTGTACAACTAAAAAGGGTTGTCTACATGTAGATGGAAGAACACGACAGCCTGACATTGTCTACCGCCTTTCTGGATCTCCCCGGCCCATTTGGGGCAATAAAAATGATGGATCGGCGCGACTCGACCTCTTACACTTGCTCCTAGTTCAGATGAAATCCATGACTCGCTCTGAAACGTAAAGATCGTCCTCCTTTCGCCAAGTGTAATACTTGTTGATACGACTCCACTCTGTAGTTATATCTAGGTTGGAAAGCAAGATTCTCCAATATTTTCCAAGCGATTGCTTGTTAATGGATATCGACTTGTTCCACCAATTTACCCCTCGATCGTTGAGGTGGTAACACAACATTTGACTTGCAGCAATTAAATTGCTCAGAGAAAATATCTGTCCCCGGACAGTTTTGAGTTGAGAGTTTAAAATGAGTAGCAGTCACTTAAATCATGTTTCCCATATTTTTGATAGTTGAGCGAGTATTTAAATCCTCTTAAAAGATAGATTTAAATGGAAAAACGGTGTTTTGGAAACCTCTTTTTGATTTAAAATAATTAATAATACAGATTAGAGTATCCTTCGTAATTATTGAAGGTCGAGGATAAACTTTAAATAATATTACTCATTTTCAAAATGTGTTGAAAGTATTTAATAAATAATCAAATAATATTTATTAAATAATAAACTTTAAATGAAAATTCAAAATAATATTCATTAAATAAATAATGATTAAATGAATATTCAAAATAATATTCATTAAATAAATAAACCTTGAATGAATATTTAAAATAATATTCATTAAATAAATAAACCTTGAAAATAATATTCATTAAATAAATAAACCTTGAATGAATATTTAAAATAATATTCATTAAATAAATAAACCTTGAATGAATATTTAAAATAATATTCATTAAATAAATAAACCTTGAATGAATATTTAAAATAATATTCATTAAATAAATAAACCTTGAATGAATATTTAAAATAATATTCATTAAATAAATAAACCTTGAATGAATATTTAAAATAATATTCATTGAATAAATAAACCTTGAATGAATATTTAAAATAATATTCATTAAATAAATAAACCTTGAATGAATATTTAATATAATATTCATTAAATAAATAAACCTTGAATGAATATTTTAAATAATATTCATTAAATAAATAAACCTTGAATGAATATTTAAAATAATATTCATTAAATAAATAATCATTGAATAATAATTGCCCGATATCTTTATCGGAAAATAATCTTTAACATATACAGAAAATATAACTACTATCGGTCTAAAGAATAAAATCATACGCCCTTTTACCTAGGGCATTTATAAAAACCTGGCTTCTAACTAATATCTCATATTTAGCTTAGAAGCCCATAATTAAATCATAAAGCAAGTATCACAATATACTTTCAAAAACAGTTATGCCTTCCATTAGCATTTATAACTGAAATAGTATTCAAATAGTATTTCTTGACCGAGATAATACTCAAATAACATTCCTTGAAAGATATAGTAAGCAAATATCATTCCTCGAATGATGTCACACTCGAATAACAATCCTCAAAATACATAGTATTCTACCGATGGAATCCCTCCGGGTTTCCACGGCTATCTACATATCTCAAAATACCGACTCCCGATTTAGATTCGAAAACAATGAATATGCTCTTATATTTGGAGCTACCAGGTAAACCGGTTCATAACTACTTAACTCAAAAGATTTTATATAATCCAAAGGTCAAATCCATTTCAACAAAAAATAAGATATATCGCAAAACTGTCAAATTTTATACTTGGCAAAAGCAGTATTATATAGTCAATACTTCAAAGTATAGATTTAGAAACTTGACTGATGCTCGAGAAGTGATAGGGGTTCGCGACGATGTCGGACAATCTAGACAAAGTCAAAGAAAACGCACGATTAATCCCCTGGATAATCCACTTGTACTCAATGCTTAAACACGTAAGTGAAACACAACCAAGACATTACTAGCTCGTTATAGGCTCATACTAAGTCCATGTTAATCGACAATTACTTAAGTCGTAGGTTTAGTCCGAAATCGATCCTCGAATACAAGTTATACTTAACAATTTACAACATTGGTTTCTAAGTCATGTTCTTAGTGGTTTTCACTTGCGAAACCTCGGCTAACACATTTTTATAAAATCGAAAAATAATCTTTTGGACTCGAAACCTTCGTACAAACTTTTGTAACTGACCTTGGCACTTCAATACAAAATTTCATATTTTAAAACAACTCTTAAGGGTCTCAAACATAGCCACAAAGTTGGTACATTTCTGCAATCTCATTCCTTGAACCACTTTCACTAAAATGGTCATATCTCATAAACCATAAATCGTAATGACATGATTCTTGCGCTCACGTAAACTAGAAACAAAGCTATACACACACATGTTCATCACTGAACCAAAAGAGGCAGTTAGGTTTTCGGATTCTAGGCCGTTTTTAGAGTTAACGAGAATCGGGCATTACGACGGCTTAAAACTTAACGTTTTCCATTTTCAAAACACAACCAAATCAATACCAATCAATCCCAAACTCACCATCCACCTTATACTCCCTCCACTCAGTCAAATCCTCCATGAATATTCAAAACAAATTCATAACCCATCCTCCAAACTTAACCAACAATTCCTCTAATCACCTAAAACATCAACCCACACTACGCCATAAGTGCTCATATGCAATGCTTTTTGTGAGGGTTGCAAGCAAAGCGTTGCAAAAGCTCTACTTACTTTTGGTCTTCTGCAACACTACTAAAAAAGTATTGCATTTGATGTGAACGTACCGTTGCAGAGTGAATGCTAGTGTTGTGACGTGCAACACCATTAAAAAGCGTTGTATTATAATACAATATTTTTAGAATTATGAAAAATATACATATTATCAAATTATATAATATGAAATACAAATTTCAAATATTGATATATAATAAATATAGGAAAAAGTGTATCTAAAGGTTACTCTAGAAATGTTTTTTACCAATGCGCCTCAAATTCACAATATTTTGACATTTAATTAAAAATCTAACCTTATGGATGTAAGTATCTAATAAAAATGAATAGATTTGTAAATTTTCAAATGATTTAGTAATTTAGAACAATCATTTTTAACAAATAATAGTCGATCAATCTATACCTTAATATATTAAAAAAAATCGATCAATCTCCAAACCTATATAATATATTATAAATTATAACTATTTTCAAAAAATAATATATAATATTTTATAAGTACCTAATTTTTTTATTTTTCTATAAATCTTTTTAGTTAAACATAGGAAATTAAAATTACACTTAAAAAATAGTAAGAGCCCCAGCACATAGCCAAGCGGGAGTTGAAAATTTTGGGGCGGCTTATTTCCCCCCGAATAATTCACGCACAACTTACCCCAAAACACACTTCTTCTCCCAAAAAACCAAATACTCCTCTCTCAACTCATTTTCTTTCCTCTTCTCTCTCGATTCTACTCCTCACAAAATTTATCCAAATACTCTGGACCAGAGTTGCAAGCTCTGATTGGTACTGAACTACTCTCATTTTCTTGCGTTAGTTTGTCTACCTTTGACTAATTTTTTTTTGGGTTTGCAGATGATTAATTTTGGGGCTTTCACTCTAGGGCTTTCAGTTAGGTATTTAATCTCTAATTCATTTCGATTTCCGTTTAGGGCTCTCAATTTTAGTGTTTGTATTTGACTGATTAAGGAGTCAAATTAGGGTTTTGTATGTAAATGTTTGTCTTTTGTATTCAAATTAAGATTCATATTGGTTTTGTATTTGATTTTGATTGCATTTATTTTGGTTTTTGGTTTTGTATTTGATTTTGGTTGTATTTGTTTTGGGTTTTGGTTTTGTAGTCTGATACTGGGGCTGAATTGGATCCTATGATCTTCTGCTTCTGCAATGTTGTTTGTTACATGTACACAAGCTTAATAATGAGCCCTATAAAAATTTGTGATTGAGGGATGGGATGCAAGAGAAGGACTGATTATCACTTGTTGCAGTTCACAGTGTTCGTGGTTGCTTTCTGTTACATTTTATTTTGGTGCTCGTTTTGGTTTTGGCAAGAATGACAGGTAAATATAGCATGTTTTTGAAACTCAAAACATCATATATAACTCTCATTATCTCTTATACCACTTTTCCCTAATTTTTTGTTTAACACTGCAGTAGGATGTTCACTCAGTGTCCACCTTTACAATGGGTATATGTGACTCTTAAGAGCAGTATTCAAATGGAGAACTTGGATGTTTGAGACTTCGGTTGAAACTACTATGTGTATATAATGTCAGATGATGTTGTATTAACGGTATGATCAAGTTGTCTTGTCTATGTTGCTTATATATATCCATTAATAATGAATTGAGTAATCGTTGTTTTTGGGTTTTTTTTGCATGTTCTGTATACTTCTTTATTTTATTCTGTTTGTGTTAGATGATAATTGATACACATTGTTTTAACATTACAAGATCAGGGTTCATGTGAGAGCGGGGAAACTAGCATGTAAATTTTCTATGTTAATGTAGACTGTAGTAGAATATTTTGAGAATGTGCTGAAACTCCTAGTGTGCTGGAAATGAGGAGCAAGTTGAATTAGAATAGGAACAGAACCTTGCTTTAATTTGTAATTTGATATGCACATATTCATCTTGAAAAAGGAGCTGGTGTATTTGTAACAGTTCAGAGGATTGGAATCGAATCATATAAGACATCATAATATTACAGGCTCATGAATATCTTTCTAAGCTGGGTGACCTCAGTCAAACTCAAATTTTCGCCAAGATTGAAAATGTAGAGGTATAATGGCCAGTGTGTTCTTATATTAGGTTTACTCTTGTATTCCTTGTAAATCTAGTAATATATATGTATTTATGTGGTATTCTAGTAATATTAGGTTTACCCTAACCAAAATGTTTTACTAAGCATACAAGACCTTATTATTTATGTGGTATTCTAGTAATATATATGTATTTATTTCTGTCCTTACTTGCTCAGGTAGTGATGCAATTCTTCTTGGAGCTGAGACCTTACGGGGTTTATATCCTGTAGAAACGATTTCAATTGTTGGAAAAATATGTGCTGAGGTAGGTTCTACCACAATTTATAACAATTATTCTCCCTTCTGAAATTTGTCTTATTTACTTCAGAAGTGTTACTCTCAAACTGAGGTAGTAGTAATATCTGTTTCGGTTGTGGGATCAAATTGCAAATGAGTAGCTAATTAGTTGTCTGCTTTAATCACAAGCAGAGATACTTTCTATCTTAAGAGAATCTGAAGACAGTGACTTGGAGAATGGAATAGTAGGTCTATCACAAAAAGAGATGGAAGAAGAAACAGAAAGTTTCTATCCTGAATTCACTCCAGCTTCATTTTTTCATGGGCTTGTTAAGTCTGGAAGAAAACAACTGCCAAAGCTGGTCGTAGGGTTGTTGCTTGCTGGATCAGCGTATGCATCTTTAACAATTGTGGACTGTGACTATTTTTTCTTCTGTCTAAACAATCTTGCCCTTGTAATCCATTCACATAAAAATTGTTTCTCTAATATAGATGTATCAATGGTTATTAGTTTGCGGTATTTTTTACAAGGTTTGGCATCCTTTTGACCAAAGTGCTGAAATATTTTCATAGGGTAGCTTTCTATGCCACCCGCAATGAGAGGGTCAATCAAATTCTCCAACAGACGGAAATCACGTCAACTAGTATCGATGAAGTTTCAGAAAATCCCAGGAGGTATAATCGTTATCCATATTCCTTAACATGTAGAGCAAGTCTGTTTAGATAAACTTTGTATGTCTACCAACTGAAACAATAATCCTATATGTAACAATTGTCTACAGGGAGAGAAGAGACATTCAACTTTATTTTAAGATATGTTGAGAAGTTTATTAATGGTGTGTGCTGAACATGTTTTAGTAGACTAGCTGATTTTACGAAACATATATCTGATTAGCACTATAAACAAGCATGAGCATACATGGTTAAATCATGGACAGGGAAATGGTACTGGCTACTAGCTAGTACTGAAATTTATAGATTCATGACTGTATTATTTTGTTGGTACTAAGTTTTCCTTTTTCAAGAAAAATGAAAAAGACTTTGTATCTTGTATCATTTTATGACAGAGGGAAAAGTCTGGTTCAAGATTCTGATGCATCCAGTATCTGTTTACATGTTATTATTAATTAAAGAACTTAATTAATTAGGTTGTGAGGCGTTCCTTTCTATTTTGTTATGTAATAATTTGATATTTAGACCACTGTTTTTTTTGTCATCCTTGAAGGATTTTAATTTGGAAAAACTTAGAACAACTTATTATATAAAATCAAATTCCTACTAAGATTCAGAATCTAGCTAATGGATATTTTACTAAAAGACCTGCTTTTCTCACCAGGCACTGAGAGTGGCAAGTGGCTTCTGTGTTGCAGGGTAGCTGGCAATATACTTTGCTCAGGTTTGTATAAATTACTTAGCAGGTTACGTGCCATAGCAGTTCTAGCTGACCAAGTTTTACAGTTCCACAACTTTTAACTCTTCTTCTTTTTTTTTTTGTTACAAAGGGGACTGTTCCTCTGGATATTGGAAGATTAGCAACAGGTTATGGAATGGGAGTCTTCTCCTATGTGGTACATCTGCTTTCTGTTCTACATTTATACATACTCGGTCCATTTTCCCCTTAAAATTTTAGCCTTATGCTAGTAATCTACATACTTATTAGGTGCCTGTGTTCATAGCTGAAATTGCACCCAAAAATTTACGAGGAGCATTAACAGTAGCAAATCAGGTAACAAAGTATAACCGAAAGAATTTGTTTAAATAATGTTCATAGTGTGAGTCTGTAAGTCCAAGATTCCTTTATGATCTACAGCTCATGATTACTGGACTAGGCGCATTCATTATAGACAGAGCTGGAAGAAAACCCCTTTTACTGGTATAGTAAAGCATACAAGAATTTAGCATCACCTTCAGATATGTTCTGCTGAAAGTTTTCTTTGATTATTTGGTTATCTGTCATATCCTTATAGGCTTCGGCATCAGGCTTGGTATTAGGTTGTCTAATAACAGGGCTGTCCTTCTACCTAAAGGTATGAATCATACTACGTATCAATTAAACCTTTTTTTTAGTACCTTTGCTTTCGGGCAAAAATTTGAAGTATCTACGATGAACCAGACTTATGAAATAGGACTCAAGGCAGCACTTGCACTTGCTGTAACTGGCATACTGGTAATTTTTAAGCATCGATCTAATTAATTTTCATTGACAAATTGAATTGTCAGAATATCTTTTAACCTTAACCTTTGTACTTCGATGGTCCCAGGTTTACATAGGATATTTCTCTATAGGAATGGGATCTGTTCCATGGGTTGTGATGTTTGAAGTAAGTATTTTAAGTAACTGCAATAGTTAGCATAACTTTTTTTGACAAGTTTAATAGAAATAAGCTCTCTACTTACTGGAGTAGGAGTAGGGTCTGCTACCATTTATCTCCGTCATTCCCTACTTCTAATGAAATATAATGTGTATGTTTCGTTTGGTTGACAAGTTCGTCAGAAAATATATAAACAAGCACATGATACTATTAATCCAAAGTCGTTTGAAGTTATCTGTTCCACTAATTACAATTAACATTCTCTTGTAGATATTTGATATTAATATTAAAGGAGCTGGTGGAAGCCTAGCAACACTGGTTAACTGGTTTGGTGCATGAGCATCTTAGTAGCTCCTGCCAAAGAAGGATGAAGAAATAAAACAAGCCTCACATTCATCAAGCATGGCTATTTCCTGTGCTACTACATCAGCAAGTTCAGAAACCAGAGAATTCCTCCCTTCAACCTGTTGAGATTATTTGTTATATTTAAATTTTTTTGTGATTAAGTTAGGTATTTAGTATGTTGTTAGATGCCTTGGTTGTTTTGGATTTGTTTTAGGAAGTTTTGGATGGAATGCTGAATGTTTTGAATGGTATTTATGTATGTACAAAACTAATATTACAATTTTTTTTATTACAGTGTTGCATTTCCTTATTTAATGTTGCATTTTAAGAAAATGGTATTGCTTATAGAATCTAATGGTGTTGCATTAGTAAATATACTATTGCATTAAAAAAATTACTGTTTCAGAAGACAATGAAAAGCGTTGCATTATTGCATGTGGGCCCCACTACTGACCTGGCACGCATGCCCCATTACTGACGTGGCATTTTAGTGGGCCCCACTGTTGACGTGGCATGATAATGGGCCTTGTGTTTAAGGCAACACTAATTGGTGTTGCATTTCCTTGATTTTGGTGTTGCAGTATATTCATAATGCAATACTTTCTCTCCGTTGCAGTAGATGACCAAAAGTGTTGCATTACATATCAAAGGCCACGCCCGCGGATGCAACGCCCATTTCGTGTTGCATTTTTGAAAAAGAAGCTGAATGCAACGCTTTTTTGGTCTACAGCCACATTAAAAAAGCATTGCATATGAGCACTTATGGCGTAGTGGGCCATTACATATACTACACATACATGCTTTCAAACTTAAATTATAAACAAAAAACTTTTTGAAAACACTATTCATCATCTTCTTCATATCAAGAAAAGATCATTCTAGAGTTAGTGGGTATGGGAGATGTTACCTTTAAAAGAATGGGCTTGAGCTCTTCTTTGATTTAAGCTATTAAACACTAAGTTTTGTGGAGAATTGCTCAAGCTTCAAGCTACTTCTTCCTCATTCCTTAGGTTCGGTTTTTCTTCAAGAAAATGGGGGTGGAGCCTGGTCCTTTTGTGTGTTTAATGTGTGGATGAGGTTTGGTTATAAGGTTTAGATATTTGTTTGCCAAAATGCAAGTTACACTACGCCATAGATGGCCTTTTACAACATCTGGGTAGGGGTGTTACCTTCTTGCATGTTACCTTAGCTATGAAATTTTGGACCTATTACAACATCATAGTTTTGGTGTTACCATATCCATAAATCCCTGTTACTCTAAATGTAAAAATGTGTTGTAACTGAGTAACACGGTGAGGGCGTTACCATAGTGTATTAATTTTGAATTTTTTATTTAAAATTAATAATTCAATAATTATTTCACTTTAAAAGTAATTAATTTTTTAAAAATCATTGAGTAATAAAATTAATATTTTTATAAAATTAATATTTTTATAAAAGTAATATTATGTGAAATAATTGAATTATTTATATTTTATAAAATGTTTTTAATCAATTTATATTATAAAAGGTTTTTTTAAAAAAAATTCAAAATATTGGGGCAACAACACCGAGCGGCAAACGAAATTGGGGAAAAAATTGGGGAAAACACAGGCGGGGAAAATTGGGGGAAACTTATATCACTCTCACTCTCATTCTCTCATTCTCACTTCTCATCCTCTCTTCTCGCTTCTCACTTCTCAGTCTCTGTCTATTAGGTTTTAAATTAGGGTTCGCGCTGCTTAAATTAGGCTTTAATTGAGGAATTAAATTAGGGTTTGAGCTGGGTTTAATCGAAGCTTGGTGGAGCTAGGTTTAATCGAAGTTTAGGGTACTCGAAAGTGTTTAAGGTATGCTTCATATGCTTCGATTTGTGCCTCTCTATGTCTCTATGTCTCTCTCTATATCTCTCTAGCTATATATGCATATATTTGCTTGTTGAATTATCAGTGAGTTTAACATAGGAACTTATACCATAAAGTAACTTCGATTTTGGTTCTATTTATAACTGTTTCATCTTGTAGTTGAATCCAGAGATTATATATTCTATTGGTTTAATGAAGATTTTAAGGTTTTCTGCAACTTACGGCCATGTGTTTTTGGAGTAATAATTCAGAGTAAATTATATTTTTTCCCATTTTCCGGTGTTTGTTTGAATTTCTGAAATATTGTGCAAGTAAATGAAAAAAAAGAATTAAGTATAGAAATAAGAATAACTTGTCTCAATCGATTCCTCACAGGATTGATGGCTTGATAGGCTTAATACCTTATGCAGTTTGATTCCAACAGAAATCGTTATCGAAATGAGTAATAGTAAGTTGCCAGGTTCGATTCCTTGTGATATTGGGTGGTTGGATAAGCCCCATATGGTTAGGTAGTAAACATATAGTTGTAAGGTCATATAGTTGTAAGGTCATTAAAGGGTGGGATCATTGATTATAGGGTTTGGTTGGTGGTGACCAACAAGGACTGGGGATTTTTGTAAGGTCATTTTGTGGGATCGATCAGCATCTAGTGAACAAGCTTTTTGTAATGATCTCTAGCTGTTCAACTTCAGATGATTGTTGAGATCAAGCATATAATCACATCATGTTTTTCCAGGGAACAGTTGAGTTGAGGTTTGATACTGAATATCTCAAGATTATAAAAGTTCTGAGGACTTAATAAACCTTTATAAGGTGTTTATGTGTATGTGTTATTCCCTCTTTCAAGAGACTGATGGTATGCTTCTATCGTTAATGAGTAAAAAGCTCTGATTATCTTAAAAGCATTCTACGTACAAATTATTTGTAATTAGCATGTGATACATGTAAAAATCATTTGTAATTATCGTATGCTATTTAGTTCCTAATCTTTAATAATGTGATACCCAGTTAGTTCCTAATCTTCAATAATGGGCATTGTAGCTCCTTACCTGGACAACTGAATTGTCTAAAAAGTGTCTGTTAGTTCATAGCTCCGCAAACACTGATATTTAGTATTCAAGAATTCTCCCAGATGTTAATAAGGATTTCATTTTCTGGTGATATTTAGCATCCAAACTTAAGTTAGAGATGATCTTGAAACTATTGTAACATGATCATTCTTCTTAGCATATTTCTCCTAGATGGTTATACTAGCTCATTTGTTGCCAGGGAGGTGTGTTCTAACTAAACATAGAAATCATAACAAGCTGGAGTTTCTTAAGTGAGTGTCCTACCTTCTTGATCTTTCTGGAAGGCCATCGAGAAATGCCATGTTGTCTGCATATTCTTTTTAAGGTGGTGGGGCACATTGCATATGATTAGAAAAACAAATGTAAGTGATGATGACTGTGAGGTATTTGTTTTACGTATATGTTTACAGACACCACAAGTATCCTCTCTTATAACCAGGAAGATGCTGCATATTTCTCCTGCTCTTATGATAGCATTGGCCACTATAGTTAACAATACTACTATATTAGCAGGATTCCATACTAATGTATTCGTACTATATGAGTTTTTCAGGAGTTTGTGCATTACTAATTGATTTTTCCCATAATCATTTTTTTTAATTTAAATAAAACAAACTGTTTGTGCTCATTCTATAGCTACTTAAACAGTCGCTGACCCACTTACATAATATATATTAAATACTTGGCTCCAATTTCTGGCTTTTTAAGCAGTCATCAAAGTGGACAAACTTCAAAAGAATTTTTCATTACATTTGATTTCTTTTTCTCGTATCAGCGTGTCCCTACAAAGTTCAAGTGTTCAAGGTTATACTTGTCAGTAATTTTGGCATTTCCTATGATGAACCTCGTTTTTCATTTAGTAAACTTCGTGTATTTCATTGAACATTCTTTGCTCTCAGTATTTGATGCAGGGGTTTTATTTTTCTTTTTTTTACTCTGTCAGGAGTTAAATGTTTACTTCATTTATCATATTCTTTTGCAGAGTGTTCTGGATGGTTACAATGGAACAGTAATGGCCTATGGACAAACTGGTACTGGAAAAACTTATATGCTTGGACGACTGGGAGATGAAGATGCTGCTCGTGGAATAATGGTGCGCGCATTAGAGGATATTTTATTAGAAATATTCCCAGAGACAGATTCTGTCTGTGTCTCCTATTTGCAGGTACTCATTAAAACAAGAGATCTTTATATATCATGGTCGTGTTTACCTTAATTAAACTATATTTGAGCCAACTTGAGATGGATTTTATAGCCATTCTCAACTTCGTGAATATTTATGTACAGTAGTTACGCACAACTATATATGGAGACTATACAGGACCTCCTTGATCCGTCTAATTACAACATCTTCATTATGGAAGATCCAAAAGCAGGAGACATATCATTATCTGGGGCTACTCATGTAGAAATCAGAGATCAAGAGAGTTTTCTCGAACTACTACGAGTAGGTGAAGCTCATCGCTTTGCAGCTAACACAAAGTTGAATACAGAATCTTCTCGCAGTAATGCTATTCTGATGGTAATGCTTTCTGCCTTTTGGTGATCTCAATGATATAAAAACCAATACTGGTACGCAAATTTGCATACTGGTATCTAGAAAGCATTGTTAGTATATTACAAAAAAAAATGTCATTCGTGTTGTATCTTACCAATTCTTGAGATGATGATTATGAAACAATACAGAATGCATTATACTGGTATTTGAATTTCTGGGTGTATATATTAACACTATCGAGAACCCTTTAGTAATGCAAATGAATGAAGCAGAAAACATGATTAAAACTCCATGCTTAAGCTATACAGTTGGAATATATTACAGAAAACACTATGAAGTCAAGCTAATAGTCTATAGCAAAAAAATCATGTCTAAAATTTCTGTCAAATTTTTAAGAAAAAAATATTATTTAGTTAAGATCTGTTTGACTTGGAGCAAATGAAATTTCAAATATTCTGTAATGGTGGCGCTAACCATTTAATTCTATTTGCATCTGAAAAGTTTGAGGGAACTTTTAATCCTGTGTTTGCATTTCAAACCCTGGCCTTAGAATTCTGATTTGTTTATATATGCAATAAGTTTTTCTTGTTTACTGAATCACAGTATGTTACTATTAATAGCATGCATTTATATATGCATTTGTTTATATATGCAATAGTATGCTTGCAGATTACAGGGCTGTTGATTGCTATAGTTAAAATCTTTACATGTCAGTTTATTTAATTGTAGCTCCACAGTCACTTGGTGATGGATGCATACGTGTACATGGTGTACTCTATTTGATTTTTATTGCTAACAGCTGCAGAATACAATTGCAATATTTCAAAGAGCGTATACCATGGACACGTATGCATTCATGGATTCGAGTTTTTTCAAGATTGCTTGAAATGCTGTTGAAAAGAAAAATAGGCATACTTTGGAACTTGCAGGTTCGAGCATGTTTACTTGAATTTATTTATGTTATCATTAGTGTCGACTATTTGCATGTTTGTATACTGTCCTCACATAACTATCTCTTTATTTTGAAGGAAACGATTAAGAAAAAAAGTCAATTCATCAGAAGGAGTTGATGGTATTGAGGAGCTAGTTTCTGGTGGCAAAAAATCCCACGATATGGGTTGGCTTATAGGCAGACATGGCTCGAGCCTCATCAAAACTTCTACTCAGGCTCCACCTCAAACAGATTCGTAAATCAGAAGGTCCAGGACAACTTGGCCATTGTCCTAAAAAATCGACATAACATTACCTTCTGAACTGTTGTCATGGTTTTTCTATTGTGTTTTTTATGTCTTCTAGTACACTTTAACGTTGTAATTACTTTTGTTCTTAACTTGGTGTTGGCGGATTTGATGAGATATATTATGTAGTTGGGTTTGTTATTGGAGACATAGTTGGTTGTTTATGATGGGATTATGTAGTTGGATGATGTACTTGGTTTGTGTGAATTGGTTGTTTTTCTAATGGAAAATGCTATATTTAAACTTTACATTTTTATTTTGTTAAAATAAAGGCCTTATCTTAGGTACTATACTGATGTTACTAAAGGTGTTCATTGGTAACACCTAGCGTGTTGCAGTAGGTGTTCCAAAGGTGTTACCATAGACTGAAACTTGCTACACATTTTATAGGCCCCATTGGTGGGCCCCATAGGTGGACCCCATAGGTGGACCCCACATGTGTGCCCCACTGATTACTAGTTTTGCAAAATTATAGGGTATAAGGTAACATAGATCTGGTGTTACAATAGAGTGGTTAGTATGTTGCTGTAGGCTATCTTTGGTAACATATATGGCTATGTTAGCCTAGGGTAGGCGACATGTTGCCTTTGACGCCAAAGGCAACTAGGAGAGAAACTAACCCAGCCCTGATGTTACCTTAGCCCTTTTGGGCCTATAGCAACGTTATATTGGGTCTAAGGTGACATAGTTCAGTAGTTACTGTAGGTCATCTATGGCATAGTGATTGAAGCTCCAATTAGTTTTGGGATTTTTTGTTCTCTAATCGGTTGTAGGGATTTAAGAGAGGTGAGAGAGAGAGAGAGAGAGAGAGAGAGAGAGAGAGAGAGAGAGAGAGAGAGAGAGAGAGAGAGAGAGAGAGAGAGAGAGAGAGGTCGACGTCGGAGAGAGTTGCGGTCGAGGGAGTGAGGTGAAGTTGAAAGAGAGAGGCGTGGGAGGGATAAGTATTTTAGTGTAACAAAATTTATTTTAGTGTATTTGGGTTCTGGTACCAAATATTTTGGTGCCAATTTTTAGCCCGCCCAGCAAAAAATTTAAATTCCCGCCTTTAAATTTTGGTCAATTTGATTAAAAGCGTAACAGGTATTGTAACGCTTTTTCAAAAGTATTGAAATTGTCGAAATGATACTTTCTATAACACTTTTCTATTTTATATAACGGTTTTAAAAAATGTTACAATAGATGAACAAGTTTTGTGTTTATAGCAACATTTTATGCAACAAAAACCTAGTTTGGGCTTGTAATAGGTCAAATATGGTGTAGTGTAATGGATTGTTTACTACTGATATTATTACTATAGCAATGCATCCGTTCTTCGATGTGCAGGGTTCTGAAGTTTGAGAACCTGTGTATGTGAACATATTAACATTACTTGATGCAACTTATATCTGATATTTGCATGTATCATAGAATAAGAAACTTTGCTAAAGTTGCCTTGTGGTCAACTACTTCAGTTGATCAAAATGCATTAGTGAAAAACAATAAATTTGACGACAACATTAATTGTTATATATGTGTATGGCCCTCATATTATATCATTCACTACTTGTAACACCCCTAGGCCCTAGTCCCAAGGGGCCTGTTTGAATGGGGGTTGGGGAGGGATAGGTTAGGCTGGTTAGGGTTGAATTATGCTAGGTTAAGTTGGTTTGAATCTTTACCTTATTTAGATGTAAGGGTTGTGTAAAGAGGGTTGAACCCTTAGCTTATTTGGATGAAGTGTTAGAAAGGGTTGAGAGGAGGAGTGGGGAAAAAATTCTGGAGAAATGTTTCTCAGGGAAAAAATTCTTGAGAAAAAATTTCCTAGAAAAAGTTTCTACGGAAAAATCTCGAACAAAAGTTTTTCGGGAAAAAATTCTCGAGAGTTTTCGAAAAAAAATTCTCGAGAAAAAGTTTCCGAAATTTTTTTTGTTTCAAAATTTTTTTCGAGAAAAACATTCTCGTGAAAAGTTTTAAAAAAAAATTGGGATCAATTTTGAAAAATATTTCTCAAATTAATATTTCTATAATTAATACTATTTATAAGAGTAAATAAAATACATTCATAATAATATTTTGACTCTAAAATTATTAATACATAATTAATATGTATTAACAATTTCTTTGAACTATTAGAATGACAAATTAATGGTGTCTACTTATGTCAGACTATCCTCTTCCTTTCTCATAAGTTGACTATAAGAATTTGTAATCTAAATTCCTGCTTATTTATGCAAAGAAAAATGCTAGAGATCCCAAAAAATATATCAAAATTGTTATTAAATTGTTGTATAATTGATAAAAAATTTTATGGGTTAACGAGCTATTTCAACATTGTACTGTACACAAACTTTCAATTGGGTCACCAACCCATAAAAGTTTTCAAACACATTATAAAATCCAATATAACTTTCAATTGGGTCATTCTACATGTTGCCCAGTAATAAACAATTGTAGAAGGGGGGTTGAATACAATTGTATAAGATTCTCGACTAAATAAATTATGTATCACAAATATGAAAAAATAATAACAGCTTTTTAAATCTGATATAAAACTGTTACAAACTCTCTCAAGAAATTCTGATGTTCTTGAGAGCTTCTAGGTTACAATATACTCGTGTATGTATTCGATATAAATCGAAACCTAAACTGTGTTTATATACTACACAGCTTCTCTATCAATTACAAGATAATTCCTAATCAATTACAAAGATTGAAACCTATCCTAAATTGATAGCTTCATTCCTATAAATAAGGAACCGACAAAATAAACTTACTTATTTAACTAGACTCATAAACCAACTTGAAATAGAAATCCTGATCAGCTTCCAGTCCTGATGATCAATCCTGATCCCAGTCCTGAAATATAAATTCTGATGATAATCATGATACTGACGCTTGAGCAAATACTGATGACCATGTAATACTGATGACGTCAACAATCTTGATCAGTTGAGTCTAGATCCTGACGATCATTGAATCCTGATCTAACAATCTCCCCCAATCTCATACTTTGTAAAATAAAGTATAGATTCCTAGATTCAATGATGTCAAAAACTTATTTACAAAATGTACAAGTATTTACAGCAGAAACTTATATGTTTAAATTCTTTGATAGAACATATTCATCTTCAAGAAATTGGATAACAAATTTTCTTCTTTTTCTTCAAGAATTTGAATCAGTCTTTCCTTAAGATTTCTGAGTTCTTCATCCTCCTCATTAATTTGGTAGATAGCTGCTCTGAGATTTTGAATCGAACTTCTTGGTAGACTATGATCTTCAACTAGGAGATAAACAATTTCCTTCCCATTAGGATTAAGAATCAGTTGCTTCATGCCAAAAGATATTTCTTTAACAGTAGTGCCTCTTTGCATTTCCACATCTTGACCCTTTAGATTTATATACATGGGAGTATAATTACCATTGAAATTGTTTCCTTCATGAAATCTTCTCCTTGTTGTTGACAGACTCATATCTGACCATTCCTTGCACACTTTGTTCTTCCATTTTAACAGATAATGAACATATTTCAGTTCCTTTGTAGTTTTCACCAGTAGATCTTGAATGGATAGAATCTTCACTTGCTGTAGAGAGTGATTTCCTTGCAAATAACTGTTGAACTCTATTTCAGTGTGATAAAGAGTAACAACATTACCATCTCTTGTTTTGAACTTCTGGAATAAGTTAGCAGCATCTTCAGGATTTTCAATTAGAACATCTTCATCACCTTCAGGAATTGTAGCAAGAGTTTGTCCATGATCAGGCGTCAGGATTTGATCAGTCATTAGGATTTGATCACCTGTCAGGATTTGTTCTTCCATCAGGATCTGAGATTGCACTAATGTTCTTACTGTCCTTATTCCAGAATCAGAAACATGAGTTGACTGCGTTGTTTGACTTTGAGAAGTTTGAATTTTAGACTTCATAACAGCAGCATCAGAGGTTTCTCCTTGTAGAACTTTGTCATCACCATCATTTCCAGTATGATCATCATCATCATTATTTCTCAATACTAGATCAGGTGTACATTTTGTCTGAATTACCTTCTCCCCCTTTTTGACATCAGTATTTGACAATAAATTCAAAATTAAGGCAAGAGAGGTTTGAATATCAGTTACCTTTGTATCAAGAGAATCAATTCTGCTGTTGATGAAAGACTGTTCATTAATGATTGACTTAACTTGGGATTCTACTACCCTGAGTTGAAGAGCAGTAGGCACCTTTGTAAAGTTCTGAGAAATATCAGTCCTCACTCTTTCAGTTGTTTCCTTGACATAATCAATTTCATGCTTGAGGCTTTTGGATAAAAGAGTTGTAGCCTTCAAATGATTCTTCAAATCTTCATTCTCAATCAACTTAGCAGCATTAAAAGCATGATCTAAAGCATATGGATAGCTAACAGAGTCATCATACATGTACCATTCATTATTCCATTGATGCAATCTCAGCTGCTCAGCAGGATCAATCTCAGAAGAACCGGAAAAGTCTTGTCGAAGATCCTTTCCTGTAGTAGCCTTGCCAGTCATGAATGTGCTTGAAGAACCAAAGTTGGTTCCAAGACTAGATTTAATAGCTGTGGCAAGCTGATCCTTCTCTTCATTATTATCATCATCACTATCATCAGCATCAGAATCATGAGTAACATCAGGATCAGAAATACCTTTAAGTTTGTCATGTGATACTGTGATAGAATCTGTCATTGGTCTTGAGCTACGTGGTTGTATCAGGATTGGCTCAGCATCAGGAGCACCACTAGCGTCAGGAGCAACATCGTCAGGATTTGTTTGGCATGCATCAGTATTTGCTACCAATGGTTCTTGTGGAGCCTGAGGTTCAGAAGCTGCTTTAACACTTTGAGTTAAAGGTTCTTGTGGACTTCCCTCATTGACAGTGTCCTCGACCAATCTCTCAATTTCATCTGCACCAGAAACCCCTTGAGCTTTGTCAGGAAATTCCTCAAAAACTGTAGCTGTTTGGCCTGCATCTTCACATTGAGAAGATGGTTCTTGTGTGGCTGGAATATAAATGTCTTCATTTTCCCTTTGATAAAATGGTTCTTGTGTGACCATTCCAATTGCTATGCCTTCACCCAAACTTTGATTGAGTGGTTCTTGTGGGGCAGGATCATCAGTAATAGCTGCTGAACCACTTTGAGGTTCAGGTTCTTGTGGGCTTGATCCTTTCAGCTTCTTCTGTCTAGTAAAAACAAACTCATCTGCCTTCCTTTTCTTATCCAAAGGATGAGTAAATCCAAGTTTGGAAGCAGTCTCAGCAACCTTCTCCCATGGTATTTCTATAATTCTTGAAGTTGGAGAGGCTTTTGCTGGAGAGTCTGAGATAGCTATCATTGGACTTGGTGCAACATCAGGAATACCAACGTCAGGATTTGCTTGAGCATCAGGATTTGACTGCTCATCAGGAATAGAAGTATCCTGTCCATCAGTATCCTGCTTCTTTGATAATTTCCTTTTCTTTTGTGGCTTAGAAGATGGTGCCACAGCTTCAGTAGCATTATCAGCAACTTCCTTGTTTATCTTTATCTTAGAGGATATTGGCATATCATCCTCAGAATCAGTCTCATCCCTCAAAACCAACTTTCTTTTAACCTCAACAACCTTCTCAGTCCTACCAGCTGTCTTCTTTACCAGGGCCCCTTGTACACCCCCTTTTATCTTCTTTTGAGTGAGTGGTGTAGAGGAAAAATCCTTTGAACCTGATTGTCTTCCAGACACATCAGTTCTAGCTGATTTCTTAGATTTTACAACTAAAATCTTTTGGGAGACAATAGAGGTGGCTGTTGACTGCTTTGACTATTTGGGTTGGATGCTTGGGTTAGGAACAAGGTGTGATTGGCCTTGCCCCATAGCATTAGAAACTGATCCATATTGAGTAGGCATTTTCTCTTTCAAGAAAAGCCTGACCTCATCAGGAATATAGGCATTGCCTGTAAAACCATTTGTCTTATCACTGTTGACTAAGGACTTAATATTATTCTCTGTAATTCTACAGATGGGTAGAATCACATCCTCTTCAAAAACAACATCAGGACAGAAGTGATTAAAGATTAGCTGAAAAAATCTAAGGAAACAGACATAACCTAACTTATCTGACTTCCTATCACTTAAAGCTTTTAAAATTAAACTACCATAATCAAACACTTGAGAATAGATAAGAGATTACCCAATATTTAGTGATCCTGATGGTAGAGCATCAAAATTCGATGTCTTATTCAGGAAGCAGCGGCTGATAGTATCAAAGAAAAAGTTCCATTCCTTCTTAAGCTTCGTCCTGAAGAGGTTGCCATACCTCTTTACTTCTCCATTGTAGCCCAATTTTGTAACAAACTCAAAGAGAGTCGAGTCTGAAACATTGTCAGGAACAGCATCACCAACAACAGGAAAATGTAATGCTTCCTCCACAATTGCAGGAGTCACATAGTAAGTAACCCCATCATATTCAAAACTCATCAGGATTGAGCCAGAATGCCCTTTGTCAAAAGTAAATGTGTTCCACACCTGCATAACTGACTTAAAAGAAACACTTGCAGGTTCTGTTAAAGCAAACTTCAATGGGCTTGAAGCAAGAAAATCATGTACTACATGAAACTTAGAAGGCAAATCTTGATGATCTAAAATGGCTACAAAATTATTAGTGGCAAAAGTAACACCACTAATTACAGTATGTTTATTCATGAATGATGAAAACGCCATTGTTACTGTGTAAAAACTTGAGAATTGAGATTGAAAAACTAGGGTTCGTAAGCACAGAGAGAAAGAAGAAGATGAAAAACTGATGATGAAAGAGTAATCAGGAATTTAGAAAATCAAATGTATTTTGTTAAAACAAAATATTACTCTCAATGACAGGTGGCAAAATATGATTCGTGCACAAATAATTAGTGGACCAGATTACGTGTGTAATTAAACAAAACTGCACCGATTTTTATGTGTATCTATATGTATATAACTATCAGTGCAACACACGCGCGCTTACAGTTGTCCAACTAAAACTCAAACGTTTCTCATCAGATACTGATGAAAAATCAGGCACAATTTAAACAATGAAATACTGACCTGTACATCAGGATTGACCAGTTGACTTCCTGTCAGGATTGTGTCCTATCAGGATTTGATCAAAATTACATACCTTGCAGAATGACCATCAGGATTTGATAGTCATCAAGATTTCTTCTCTGTAGCTTTCCTCAGAAATTCTCAAAGTTCATCATTCCAAGTTCATTCACCAACTTGTTGAAATTAGATTCAGGCAGTGGCTTGGTGAATATATCAGCTAGTTGTTGATCAGTAGGAACAAAGTGAAGTTCAATTGTTCCTTCCAGAACCTGTTCTCTTATGAAGTGATATCTAATACTGATGTGTTTAGTAAGAGAATGTTGAACTGGATTTCCTGTCATTGCAATAGCACTTTGGTTATCACAATAAATAGGGATTTTTGAGTATGACAGGCCATAATCTAACAACTAATTTCTCATCCACATTATCTGAGCACAACAACTTCCTCCAGCAATGTACTCAGCTTCTGCAGTTGAAGTAGAGATAGACTTTTGATTTTTATTGAACCAAGAAACTAGTCTACCACCCAAAAACTGACAACTTCATGAACTACTTTTCTTGTCTATCTTGCATCCTACAAAATCAGCATCTGAATAACCACACAACCAAAAATCTGATTCCATTGCATACCAAAGGCCAAGAGAAGGAGTGCCTTTGAGATATCTAAATATTCTTTTGACTGCTATCAGATGGGGTTCCGTAGGTTTTGCTTGAAATCTTGCACACAGACAGGTTGCAAACATGATATCTGGTCTACTTGCAGTGAGATACAATAGAGAGCCAATCATGCCTCTGTAGTAAGTTACATCTACCTCAAAACCTTGATCAGGATCAAGTTTGGTAGCTGTAGCAATAGGAGTACTTGCAGTAGCACAATCTTGCATGTTAAACCTTTTCAATAAATTCCTTGTATACTTTGACTGATTGATAAAAATGGCATCATTAGTCTGTTTAACTTGAAGACCAAGAAAGTAACTCATTTCTCCCATCATGCTCATTTGATATCTTGACTGCAAAAGCTTAGAAAACTTTTCACACAGCTTATTGTTTGTTGACCCAAAAATGATATCATCAACATAAATCTGAACTAAGAGCAAATCCTTACCATGATTCAAATAGAATAGAGTTTTATCAATGGTACCTCTTTTGAATCCACTTTCCAGTAAGAATTGAGCTAGGGTTTCATACCATGCTCTTGGAGCTTGTTTTAGTCCATAAAGTGCATTATCCAATCTGTAGACATGATTTGGATACTTTGGATCAATGAAACCAGGAGGCTGTTCAACATATTTATTCCTCCAGTTCACCATTTAAGAAAGCACTTTTTACATCCATCTGGAAAACCTTGAATTTCTTATGAGCTGCATATGCCAGAAAGATCCTGATGGCTTCTAGTCTTGCAACAGGAGCAAAAGTTTCATCATAGTCAATTCCTTCTTGTTGAGAATACCCTTTTGCAACTAGCCTTGCTTTGTTTCTGATTATTACACCATCTGAATCAGTCTTATTCTTGAAAATCCATTTTGTACCAACAATTGACCTATTCTTTGGTCTTGGCACCAGTTTCCAGACTTCATTCCTTTCAAATTCATTTAATTCTTCTTGCATTGCAGTAACCCAATCAGCATCCTTAAGTGCATCTTCAACTTTCTTAGGCTCCTCCTTGGATAGAAAGTTGTGATATAAACATTCATTCTGAGTTGCACTTCTTGTTTTAACACCTGCATCGGGATCTCCAATTATCAAATCAGGAGTATGATCTCTTGTCCATTTTATTGCTGGTGGTAAATTATTCCTTGAAGTAGATGCTCCCCCTAGATTGGTGTTGTCTTGATTAGAAGAATTTGCTTCATTGGAAGATCCCCCTGAATTATTGTTGTCACCTCCTGATGCATTATCAGGATTGTCACTTAAATCAGTATCTGAAGAATTTTGTTCTGATGATTGAGTAGACTCAGAATTTGTAGCAGTTTGTTGTTGCTCCCCCTCAACATTTGCACTACTAGATGTATCACCATTATTTGTATCATCAGTATTAGCACCATCAGGATTTGGTGCTTCATCGGGATTTGATGCGTCATCAGGATTTGGTGACCCATCAGTATCTGATGAATTGTCAATATCTGATTCTTGTTCTTCAGGATCCTTGGTAGCTTCATTTTCAAAAATCAATCTATCATGAGAGTCTTCATTGATTCCAATTATCTTCTTATCATCAAAAGATACATGTATTGACTCCATGACAGTTCTTGTTCTCAAATTAAAAACTCTAAAGGCTCTTGATGCAGGATAGCCAATGAAAATTCCCTCATCAGCCTTTGTTTCAAATTTCCCTAGCTGTTCAGGATGAGTTCTGAGAACAAAACACTTACAGCCAAACACATGCAGATGCTTCAAACTAGGTTTCTTCTCCTTGAGCATTTGATAGGGAGTTACACCATGTCTGTTTATTAAAGTGAGATTTTGTGTATAGCATGCTGTGTTGACTGCTTCTGCCCAGAAATATGTAGGCAATTTAGCTTCTTCCAACATAGTTCTGCCAACTTCAATAAGAGTTCTATTTTTCCGTTCTACTACTCCATTTTGCTGGGGTGTGCCAGGAGCAGAGAATTGTTGAACAATTCCTTTGTATTAGCAGAACTCTTCCATATTTGAATTCTTGAATTCAGTACCATTATCACTTCTCAGAATCTTGACTTTGTACTTTGTGTCTGTCTCAATCATTCTCACATGATCCAACAGTATTTCTGGAGTCTCATCTTTCCTGTGCAGGAAATACACCCAGGTGAATCTTGAGTATTCATCAACAATTACAAGAGTGTACCTTTTCTTACTGATGGACATTATGTTGACTGGTCCAAATAGATCAAGATGTAGCATGTGATATGGTTCTTCAATAGAGGATTCAGATTTACTCATAAATGATGTCCTTCTCTGTTTAGCTTTTTGACATGCATCACAGAGTCCATCAGGAGTATACAAAAATTTAGGCAATCCTCTAACCAAATCTTTCTTAACCAACTCATTAATATTGCTGAAGTTGAGATGAGAAAGCTTCTTGTGCCAATTCCAACTTTCATCTACTGATGCTTTACTGATGAGACAAGTAGGAGAGACATCATTATTTGCTTGAATGTTGGCTTCATAAATGTTACCATGTCTGTAGCTAGTGAGTGCAACCTTTCCTGATGCTTTGCTGACTACTTCACAATGTGTGGAATAGAAGTTGACATAATAACCTCTGTCAGTGATTTGACTAATACTCAACAAGTTGTGTTTTAGTCCTTTCACTAGAGCTACTTTTTCAATGATGACATTTCCAATGATTATATTGCCATATCCCAAAGTTTGTCCAATGTTGTCATCTCCATAAGACACAGTTGGGCCAACTTTTTCTTCATATTCTGATAACAGGGCTTTGTTTCCAATCATGTGCACAGAACATCCACTATCCATGACCAACACATTTTTCTCTTTACCCTGCAATCAGAATAACAAAACAATAGTTAGAATGTTTAGGAACCCACACTTGTTGGGTTCCTTTTCCATGCATTTGTCTAATTTTAGCAGTAGAAGACTTTCTGATTTTAGCAGTCCTGACAGGATTAACTCCATCAGGATTTGCTTTGTCAGTATTAGTATTAACAAAGCATGCTTTACATTGACATTCTTAAAGCTACCAGAATTTGCACTATTATTAAACCTAGGTAAAGGATCATAAAATTTATAGTACAAACTATGATATTCTTCACAAGTATAAATAGAATGCCATTTACTACCACAATGAAAACAGGACTTCTGTGGTTTATAAAATACTGATCTACTCCTAACATCAACCTTAGGAATTTCAATAACTTTCTTTTTACTCTTCCTGCAATCAATAGCAAGATGATTAGAGTTTCCACAGTTAAAGCAGCATTTTCTAGGTGCATTTGGGATAAACTTATAGTTATTCTCTTTATTAATCCCAACTTTACCATTCCTGTTTCTCTTGACAGTTGGTAGATTTTGTTTACCAGTTATATTACTAAATTTTTCCCTAAGTTGTTTCTGAGACAATAAACCTACATTCTTCTTTTCAGTTTTCTTGACAGGTTTAGACTTCACATCAGGGACTGAGTTTTCAGAAGTAGACCCCTTTTCAAAAGTAGAATTGGGATCATTACCAAATACAAATTTAACAGGCTTAATCTTTGATTTGGTTTTGTCTATAACATGTATATAGGTCATTGGACTTACTGTCTCATCAATTACAACTTTCTCCTTCAATTTCTTATCTTCATCTGACTTATAACCTAGACATTCTTTCCAATTCTTAGAAGTATTAATTTCATGAAATTTCCTTCCAGAATCTGTCCAGGTTCTGATTTTCTCTTTAGCATCCTCAAGTTCCTTTTCAAGAGCAGTACATTTAATTTTCATCTCTAAATACATGTGTTTAGCATTATCACATTCTATCTGTACTTTTTTCATAAAAGAGAATTCAGTTTCTAGATGCTCATTCCTTTTTCTAAGTTCAGACATCTCAGATAAGATCCTAGTATTCTCAGCAGTTTGACTTCTAAAGCTAATATGTAATGATTTTAGAAAACGTCTTAACTCAGAAGCATTATCAGTATCAAAATGAAAGACAGTATTTAGTACCTTATCATCAGGAACAGCAGATTCATCAGTATTGGCCATTAGGGCATAGTTGACCACCTCAGTATCAGATTCTGAGGAAGAGTCCATCCAATCCTTGCTTGAAGTGATGAGTGCTTTAGCCTTCTTGCATTCAGTTGCAAAGTGCCCCATTCCATTACACTTGTAGCATCTAACCTTTGACTTGTCAAATTTGCCACTTTTGTTGTCCTTTTTGTTGTACTTGTCTTTGTTAGCATCGAAGGTCTTTTTCTGGAAGTTGCCTTGTCTTATAGCCTTCCTGAACTTCATCTTTTTGAAGCCTCTGACTATCATAGCAACCATCTTTTCCATGTCTGAGTCAGAAGAATCATCATCAGTATTGGCATCAGGATTGCCATCAGTATCTGATGATGAGTCATCAGGATCTGACTCAACTATTCTTGATTTCCTCCTTGAGACCTCCACAGCTTTTCCTTTTGATTTAGCCTCAACTTTCAAGGCAATAGATTCTGCCTTGCTGCTTTTCTTATTCTTCCTTTGTTGAACCTCAAGATCATCGGTTCTCAGCATCCCATAAACTTCATCAAGAGACACAGTGTTTAGATCATACTGATGTCTAATGATTGATGTTTGTGTATCCCATTCTTCTGGTAAAGCTCTCAGAAACTTGGTATTAGAATCTTTAGATACATACTCTTTGCCTACTAATGATAGATTATTCAAGAATGTCAGGAATCTATCATATAAATCAGTAAGGCTCTCATCAGGTCTTGCATCAAATTGTTCATACTCTTGAATAAGTAGAGCCCTTCTGTTTTTCTTGACAGATGCATATCCTTGTCATTGAGTTTCCAAAGTATCCCAAATTTCTTTTGTAGATTTGCATGCTATCACCCTGTTAGACATGACAACATCAAGGCTGTTGTGAAGGATATTCTTTATCTTTGCATCTCTGAGAACGTCAGCTTTCTCTTCAGGAGTCCATTCACTTTTTACCTTGACCACGTAGTGTTCAGGTACACTATCTGTTTGTGGAACTATTCTCGTAGGAACATATGGTCCATCACGTATCCTGTCCAAATAGTCAGGATCCATAGCCTCCAGATACATCAGCATATTTACCTTCCATGTTGGATATTCAGTTTTCTTCAGGATGGGAATTTTCATGCTTTCATACTTGTCGACATCTTAGATCGTTTCTGATTCAAATTTAAATCAGTTTGCTCTTATACCAATTGTTGCCCAATAATAAATAATTGTAGAAGGGGGGTTGAATACAATTGTATAAGATTCTCGACTAAATAAATTATGTATCACAAATATGAAAGAATAATAACAGCTTTATTAAATCTGATATAAAACGGTTACAAACTCTCTCAAGAAATTCTGATGTTCTTGAGAGCTTCTAGGTTACAATATAATCGTGTATGTATTCGATATAAATCGAAACCTAAACTGTGTTCATATACTACACAGTTTCTCTATCAATTACAAGATAATTCCTAATCAATTACAAAGATTGAAACCTATCCTAAATTGATAGCTTCATTCCTATAAATAAGGAACCGACAAAATAAACTTCCTTATTTAACTAGACTCATAAACCAACTCGAAATAGAAATCCTGATCAGCTTCCAGTCCTGATGATCAATCCTGATCCCAGTCCTGATATAAATCCTGATGATAATCCTGATACTGACGCTTGAGCAAATACTGATGACCATGCAATACTGATGACGTCAGCAATCCTGATCAGTTGAGTCTAGATCCTGACGATCATTGAATCCTGATCTAACACTACATTAAAAAAATTCCACTACCGTTAATTTTTAGTTGACTTAACGGAAGTTTGTTAACTTTTTACAAATCAGCTGCCTTCTACTTGCCACGTACTTTGCCACCTACTTGCCACATCAAAAGCCCAAAATTTTTACTTTTAACAATTTCATCACCTCACCAACACCCGGTCCAAACTCATTCAAAATCACTAAAAGACAAACGGAAATCACCAAAATCAAGCTCAAATTGCTGAATCAAAAATGCAAATCACTAAAATTAAAATATAAATCACCAAATAATTAAAGATTAAATCACTAATTTTTTCCCCCGAATACAAGTTTCTGTTATTAGTAGTAAATACACACAACTATCAAAACAATTAAACCCATCAACAAACAAACCCATCAAATGGGTTCGTCGGTGGTGGTCGATGTAACGCCCCCAAATCCGGGGTCAAAGGATTTGGTCGTCACACTGCACTCTTAATCCAAACAACCTGTTCAATATAAAATCAACACAATAATAATAATAATATCTGTGACCCCAACTCTACCAAGAATCTTTAAAGGTTATAGTGCTAGAAACAAGAATCCAAAATTTCATTACAACAATCTTTCTTCTTTACAACCATTCTTTTTACACAAATTCTAATACACTAGTATAACTTCGATAAGAAGTATACCGGCAACTAATCTTATACAATATATTATTCAATAGGAAACATCTATATACAAGACCTATCACTAGCTCCAAATGCTCTGGATCAAAACGTCTTTATGCTAACATCTTTCCCCATCTCTGATCAGCTACGCGGACAACTCTCGCCAATACACCTTCTTTCTGGCAGGCTAAAATATATATAAATAAAACAAGTATGAGCGAACGAATTGCTCAGCAAGCGCATTATTAAATATAATACGAAAGGTTTCCAAAATAAACTTTGGATTTTCAAATAAACAAGCCTTTGGCTTAAACATTTGTAATCTCTAATATTTTCAAAACAAGTTTGGTAATTTACCACAATTTCTCATTCTTATTCTCTCAATTGAATAGTTTAAAACACAAAAAGATTTTATATTGGTCGTTACGGCGACCGAATCAACAATATCTACAATAGTAAGTAGAAAATATGAAATAAATATAACTCATACGTCTTCAAGACCATAGTTTGTACAAAGATACTAATTTTGAAGATAACAGGTCTATTCATAACATTTTCTGAAACCAACAACTCTGGAAGGTTAGAGTAATCAAGGGGTAAGAATGAGCTAACACGCTCGATCATGGAATACAGATCACACTTCAAGACTTCAACACGGTACCGACTTGATATGCGGTATGAATAAAACTCATCAAGATAGATATCTCACGATTGACAATGGAATCAAGGAAGTGGATTTCGACTATTTGGAATCCAAATGAATTAAGAGTAAGTGATTTCAGCAAGATTGAAACCACCGTTTATTAATCAACGAACCAACAACTTCACGCAACGAATAAACCTGAGAATCAGGTCATAACTCATAAGAACAAAACATATGGATGTAACTCATCTCAGAAATAAGAACTTATTCTAGAATTGGACTTTCACATTTTATCAAATCAAAGGTTGTGCTACTGGCCAGCCACGCAACAACCCCGGACTAGCTCACGCATAGTCCTCTACGGATCCAAGGCCAATCTGGGCCTAAATTACATCGACCATAAATGGCCCGACCAATAATTGGTCCATTTTTAAAAACATTCCAATTCTATTTTATAAACGTCAGGTGTCAGAACAATTGACAACCTTACTTCGACAATCAGGTGTCGGAAGAATCGACAACCTAATACAACAATTGCTGGAAAACTCACGTTCCAGGAAACAGTTCAATTATGAAGAATCAATAAAGGGATAGCAATATAATCTAGTATCGACGAGATCGACACAACAATGGGGAGTACACATGGCAAGTAACAACATCATAAATATCGACGAGATCGATGCAACAACTGGGATAACAATGAAGAATAAACAATGATATGCTCAACAAGGTTAAGTCTGATATGAAACAGACAATATGATATCAACAGAAAGTGTAACAAGTCAATATAGAGTAGGGTTCAAAGAATAAACAATAACATGCTTAACAAGATTGAATCTGATATGAAACAGACAATATGATATCAACAGAAAAGGGTAACAAGTCAATATAGAGTAGGGTTCAAAGAACAGGCTCTAGATGGCCTCAATAGTTCAAATCATCACATTATGGAAGAATTAATTAAGGTTTACCAATCTGGTAAATGACAAGAGAGTCAAGTTCAAGTTTAGGAAGAATTCAAGGTGAAGTTTATAAATGAAGAAAACAAGGGTTTATCAACTTCTGACAGAAATAGTTCAAGTCCTTCGAACATGTACTTATAATAGATAAGCCTTGTACTTGAAGGAAGTAAACTAAATCATGCACAGCATATATGAATTCGAATCAGGGAATGGATCAGATGATCACATTAACAAGAAAGGATAACAAGGTTTGCATAGGTGCAAGGTGAAAAATGGAATACTTGAAGGGCAAGCAACACCACTTCAGAATTTCAGAATAAGTTTTCCCTCATAGGGTTCACAAGTTCCCGCTCATCTAGGGTTGGTAATATTCCAACTTAGCATTTTTAAATCAAGTCTTTGAAAGAAGGCCTTAGTATACAGCCGATAACTATCTTTTCAATCATTTCAATATAATAATTATATCTTTCCGATCAATATGAAAATATGAATCTAAACCAAAAAGGTATAAAAGAGTACTCGTCAATTTACGAGGTTAAATAAAATACTTGTAGTTCAATGCAAAATAGTCATCATTAAATTTTTAGGAAAAAGTATGCCAATTGCATAATAATAATTCAAGGAATATCAATCAATTAATAAGCAAGGGTATAAACACTTGCCTCTGGTCCTTAGCTATTTCGTAACGCTGAAACAATACGATTCCCTCCTTATTCTGTCTTATCGCACGATTCTCTACTTCCGTCCTTCTTTGCTCTAACGCTCTTGCGAACACCACTAGTCTGCTTTTACCATTTCGAATCCACGTGCCAGCCTCGATAGTCAAACATGAGACGGTACTTCGTCTTCAACGTATGATTTCACATTCCATAAACGAATGTAACTTAACTTCGATAATCTGACTCGTCTCGTCCAATAGCCTCTGTTGCACAGACAACCACATTTCAATTGATAGAATGATCACAACTAACTATACAAGTAATCCTCATAACTCGCTTGACGAAACTCCCCATACTATAAAAGTCAACATCTAAGTCAACGGCCTCGTTAATCTCACTTTCTAACATAACCGACAAATTTCTATCCCAACTACCCCTCGTGATGATATTAGACACGACCAAATATTCAAACAAGTCTCAACACAATTTATTCGCATGCATGACTCAACAACAGATAATTCACATCATTCACATAACATATTTAAACAAGTAATCGGTTACGTATCGGACGTCCGGTATAATTTACAATATTTAAAACTCAGATACTAGCCCTAGTACGGGCATATACTGACTATAAAACACATTACACAACTCATACGAACCATATAGCACTTATAAATATTTTTAAAACATCACACAAAGCTTATTTGAATTTAAATAAGCCACAAACAATTTTTAAATCAAAAATCGGATTTTTAAATCCAATATAAGTATCTTTAAATGCTCAAACTATTTTTAAATAAATAAACCAAGATAGAAAATAATTAAACTTAATTTTAGTTAATTAAATCTAATTAATTATTAATTATTAAGAATTAACTGATTAAAAGAATTAATCAATTAATTAAATTAATTAATTATTAATCAAAAATAATTAAAATAATTAAATTTAATCAATTTTCTAATTTAAATAAATATTTATGAATTTATAAAATTTTCGGAATAATAAAAATGTATTTTTAAATCAAAGATATGATTTTTAGAATTATAAAACTATTTTTGAATTATTTTAAAATAAATAACTCCAGAAACAGTTTTCTAAAATGAAATTAGGGTTTTTAGGAATCGAAACCGGGTCGGGTCAAAAGTAAAACGGGTCGTCAAGAACATGGGTGGGTCGCCAAGAACACACCGGATTCCGGTGGTGGTTCCGGCCACCTTCCCCAGTTTCCGACGACCGAAAAACGGCCCAAATCATAGGGCTTTTATTGGGGAATTCAAGGGCTCTCCAAAACACGTACAAACATACAAAAAACCACTACGAAATCGCCCAAAACTGGACGGAATTCGTATCCCCGCCGGCGGCGACGAAAAGTCCGGCAACAAGAAAACGGGACTAAAACTCGAATTTAAACACACCTTTGCACTCTAAACCTTCCGATCTATCAATTTATGGAAGCCATATCAAAGAACAATGAACCGAATGTAAATTCCGGCCGAACATAGAAAAATCCGGCGAGTCCTTTAAATTTCCGTTTTGCTCGAATTTGGACTCCAAAAATCACACAAAAATTATCAATAGGCTCATCACAACACGCACAATCTATTCATGCCCTTAATTATCAAGAACATCAACAATCAAAGATTTCCCCAAATTAAAACAAAAATTCGAAATAAATAAATAAATTAAAAATCGGAAAAGTTTAAAGATCATACCCACATGAATTTTGATGATGGATTTAGGTAAAGGATGATGAGAGATTCGATTTGGTTACAAGAACATCGAAATCGGATTCCGATAACGCCTTCAAAATTGAGTTTGATTCTCAAGAACACGAAGAACACGTTTCAGGGGTTTTTAGATTTTTAACTGTAATCAAGCTTGATTATACGAAAAACAAAGTACGATTTGCCTTTTTATAATAAACGAAAAATAATACCCCAAACAACATTTTTGGATCGATACTGATCCGATGGATCGCTTTAAATACAATTTAACAAAATAAACGCTTTAAATCTTTAATAAAGCAGAATACAAGTTTCACGATACGATAAGCATCCATAAAGTACGGATAACTACAAGTATCGTTTAATACCAAATATACGAACCAAAATACTTCCATTACGAATATTTTCGAATACTTTCCACTTTAACGAATGAAATATTGGTACGAACGATATACCAATCTCCCGAATAATTTGGGAACGATCCAAATTTTCTTTTTGATAATTATAATAAAATAAAATAGTATGACACCCTTTTCAAAATAATTTCAAATTCCCCACACATTTCACATAGCACCACAATATCACATATTCAATCATTTAACGAATAACTTAGCACGTTTAAACAGATAAATCATTTAATAACTCTTAATATGAAATAAAAATTTCATTTCACATCATATAATAACACGTAATTTTCCCGGATCTTACATCCTTTCCCCCTTAACAGGATTCTGTCCTCAGAATCAACTTGCGCAAACATAGGTGGATATTTTCCAACATCTCATTCTCAAATTCCTAGGTTGACTCTTCAACCTTAGGATTTCTCCTCATACTCATACCAATTTGACTCCTCTATTACTTATCACTCTCTCATACTGACTCAATATCTCAATCGATTACTCAACATAGAACAATTTAACTAAATCTCTTATAGGTTCATATTTTATGAAATACACTATGAATACACCACTCATGGAGTGGTACGCAAACTTATACGCAACTTTCTCAACACACAGTAGATCGACGTAAGGTAGCAATTCAAAATTGTCATAATAACTGTTGTCGTAAGAAAATCTAATCAACGGTAAATGGTCCTTCCAATTACCTTCAAAATTTAGTACACAACCATAGTCTATCTGAATTATTTAATTAAGTCGCGGATCTCTGCCAAATACAATTGAACTCGTCATTCCATGCCGTACTATTATCTCATTCAAATAGAGACGAACCAACTCACCCAATGAATACCTCTCGTTAATCGGTCAATAATAACTCAAATAATATCATGATTAGCTCTAAGCCTTAGCAACTCTACTACAAAGTCTATCTTAATATGTCTCCACTTCCAATCAGGAATCTCTTTAGTTGTAATTGTCTACTATACCTCTGTTACTCTGTCTTCATTTTCTAGCATCCCAAGCATTTAAATACTCACCAACATTAATATCCTTTTAAACCTCTTATATATCCTTACATTTCCTTCTTATCCATTATACTCTCCCGCTCCTTCCTGTAATTGAATTCCATTTCTCTTTCCATAACTCTTTCCTTTATGTAGCCCTTTCTCTTTAATCAATTCTGGTTGAATCCTTATTTCCGTCATTCCTTCTAGTTAATCTCTTGTTATCATAACCTTAAAGCTCCATCCTTTCTAATCCTTGTACCGAAGATATTTACATCTCAATTCTCTCTTTTACTACTCATACTATCAGCCATCCATATTCTTGGGTCAACTATACATATTTCCAATATATCTAACAACTGCTTTCAACGATCATATACCTTCCGTGCCAATTAACTCTTCAGCTTAAAACAACCCATCATTACCTTATCCATTGTCTTTAAATCCTTATTAACACCTCTTAATCTTCTTTTCCTATCTACAATTGTGAGAATATTCCTTATCAATTTGGTGACTTAATCCATATCTTTAAAAATTGTTCTACTTAGTTCCAATAACTTAATTGCTCTCCATCTGATTCCTAAATAATTCAGAAGATACATTCACAGTAACACTCATGACACCTTTTCCATGGTTCCATCTCATTTCCCAAACAGCTTGATCAACTCGACATTATCTTGATTCTCATTCTATACATCCACATTGGCTAGTAAGATCTACCTAACTATCGTGAGCAAAAGACTTGCAATCATATCATACAATCCTGAAATACTCAAATATCAACTCATTCTCCATTATTAGCCTATCATCAAATCTTAAAAGTTCTTCTCATTGAGACAAAAACCTATTATGTCCATCTTCCACAACACGGGATAACATCAGCACAATTACACATTTTCCCAATTTCCAATCACTCTTGAATTATCTAACTTCACCTCTTCCACATCGTAACGTTAACCGATAGAGAGAGAACAACTGGCTCCGTTATATGTTACTAGTATTCTAATCGCATCGTAATCCGCTTTCGCTCGGGGTAATTCAATCGCAAATTCTTCGTTCATTATGGTAGGGTAAATTTCAGTTCACCCTAATGGCATACCTCCCAGATTATTTGGTATAACAAAAATTCATGATATTTTGAAGTGAAAAGATTCTATATCGTAGCAGATGTCCCACAATTGGGGTTACCAAATCTGTATATTCCAAAGCAAACATTATTGGAAGTGAAAGAATTACTGAGAGACCAATTTGATCACATGAACTCAATGTTGTGTGTCTGTATTAAGACAGTACTAAAGGTAATTAGCCTTCTTGTATTTCACAACACACAAGTGACGGCGTCCCGTCAGACTTCTATCACATAGACAGATAGTCCTTATGTCCCCTATAAATAGGGTTGTTTACCTCAGTTGGAGTGGAGAAATATGAAAGAAATTTAGAGTCGGAATGACAACCAGGGCCTTTCGATAAGAATTCTCAAATACACACCTTGGATTGAAATTGAATAGATTCCAAAGGTGTTATTTCCAGAAAAGAAAAACAACCACAAAAAGGGATGTATCAACAAATAGTGTTACATCACAATTAGAGTTATCCACTCCGGAAGAATGAAGGAGTTGGAATTTAAATAACATATTTTCAACAGGCTTCACAAATTTGAAATAGATGTCACAACAACCTCTGATGCAATTGCAATCATGATTGATCAAAAGTATCAAGTACAAGGTCAAAAGGTGGAATATATTCACCAACACAGCTTCGCTTAAAGAAATGTCAAATATTTCCTTAGGATGGGAAGGTATTACCAAGGTCTTCACATATGCCTCCTCCGTCGACTCCTTCGATAGCTCGTTATTCGATTTCAGCCCTTCTTTTCCACGTTATTCGATTTCAGCCCTTCTTTTCCATGTCGCAAGGTTATCAATATCGTACGTCGTGGTCGACTCGTAATAGTCCTCGAAGATTCCGCCTCAGACGTCTACAAACGCAAGAAGTTCTATCCATTTCAGCACAACTATCTCAATCAAATACCTCCATCTCAACTCACTCAGCGGTACTATATCCAATAGTCCAACACGAACTCTAAATGAGCTCTGACGTTCCTTATATAACTATATACACTCCCACACACTCTCGTTTCTAGTTTTACTATAACCCTTGCTCTGATACCAACTGTAACGCCCCCAAATCCGGGGTCAAAGGATTTGGTCGTCACACTGCACTCTTAATCCAAACAACCTGTTCAATATAAAATCAACACAATAATAATAATATCTGTGACCCCAACTCTACCAAGAATCTTTAAAGGTTATAGTGCTAGAAACAAGAATCCAAAATTTCATTACAACAATCTTTCTTCTTTACAACCATTCTTTTTACACAAATTCTAATACACTAGTATAACTTCGATAAGAAGTATACCGGCAACTAATCTTATACAATATATTATTCAATAGGAAACATCTATATACAAGACCTATCACTAGCTCCAAATGCTCTGGATCAAAACGTCTTTATGCTAACATCTTTCCCCATCTCTGATCAGCTACGCGGACAACTCTCGCCAATACACCTTCTTTCTGGCAGGCTAAAATATATATAAATAAAACAAGTATGAGCGAACGAATTGCTCAGCAAGCGCATTATTAAATATAATACGAAAGGTTTCCAAAATAAACTTTGGATTTTCAAATAAACAAGCCTTTGGCTTAAACATTTGTAATCTCTAATATTTTCAAAACAAGTTTGGTAATTTACCACAATTTCTCATTCTTATTCTCTCAATTGAATAGTTTAAAACACAAAAAGATTTTATATTGGTCGTTACGGCGACCGAATCAACAATATCTACAATAGTAAGTAGAAAATATGAAATAAATATAACTCATACGTCTTCAAGACCATAGTTTGTACAAAGATACTAATTTTGAAGATAACAGGTCTATTCATAACATTTTCTGAAACCAACAACTCTGGAAGGTTAGAGTAATCAAGGGGTAAGAATGAGCTAACACGCTCGATCATGGAATACAGATCACACTTCAAGACTTCAACACGGTACCGACTTGATATGCGGTATGAATAAAACTCATCAAGATAGATATCTCACGATTGATAATGGAATCAAGGAAGTGGATTTCGACTATTTGGAATCCAAATGAATTAAGAGTAAGTGATTTCAGCAAGATTGAAACCACCGTTTATTAATCAACGAACCAACAACTTCACGCAACGAATAAACCTGAGAATCAGGTCATAACTCATAAGAACAAAACATATGGATGTAACTCATCTCAGAAATAAGAACTTATTCTAGAATTGGACTTTCACATTTTATCAAATCAAAGGTTGTGCTGCTGGCCAGCCACGCAACAACCCCGGACTAGCTCATGCATAGTCCTCTACGGATCCAAGGCCAATCGGGGCCTAAATTACATCGACCATAAATGGCCCGACCAATAATTGGTCCATTTTTAAAAACATTCCAATTCTATTTTATAAACGTCAGGTGTCAGAACAATTGACAACCTTACTTCGACAATCAGGTGTCGGAAGAATCGACAACCTAATACAACAATTGCTGGAAAACTCACGTTCCAGGAAACAGTTCAATTATGAAGAATCAATAAAGGGATAGCAATATAATCTAGTATCGACGAGATCGACACAACAATGGGGAGTACACATGGCAAGTAACAACATCATAAATATCGACGAGATCGATGCAACAACTGGGATAACAATGAAGAATAAACAATGACATGCTCAACAAGGTTAAGTCTGATATGAAACAGACAATATGATATCAACAGAAAGTGTAACAAGTCAATATAGAGTAGGGTTCAAAGAATAAACAATAACATGCTTAACAAGATTGAATCTGATATGAAACAGACAATATGATATCAACAGAAAAGGGTAACAAGTCAATATAGAGTAGGGTTCAAAGAACAGGCTCTAGATGGCCTCAATAGTTCAAATCATCACATTATGGAAGAATTAATTAAGGTTTACCAATCTGGTAAATGACAAGAGAGTCAAGTTCAAGTTTAGGAAGAATTCAAGGTGAAGTTTATAAATGAAGAAAACAAGGGTTTATCAACTTCTGACAGAAATAGTTCAAGTCCTTCGAACATGTACTTATAATAGATAAGCCTTGTACTTGAAGGAAGTAAACTAAATCATGCACAGCATATATGAATTCGAATCAGGGAATGGATCAGATGATCGCATTAACAAGAAAGGATAACAAGGTTTGCATAGGTGTAAGGTGAAAAATGGAATACTTGAAGGGCAAGCAACACCACTTCAGAATTTCAGAATAAGTTTTCCCTCATAGGGTTCACAAGTTCCCGCTCATCTAGGGTTGGTAATATTCCAACTTAGCATTTTTAAATCAAGTCTTTGAAAGAAGGCCTTAGTATACAGCCCATAACTATCTTTTCAATCATTTCAATATAATAATTATATCTTTCCGATCAATATGAAAATATGAATCTAAACCAAAAAGGTATAAAAGAGTACTCGTCAATTTATGAGGTTAAATAAAATACTTGCAGTTCAATGCAAAATAGTCATCATTAAATTTTTAGGAAAAAGTATGCCAATTGCATAATAATAATTCAAGGAATATCAATCAATTAATAAGCAAGGGTATAAACACTTGCCTCTGGTCCTTAGCTATTTCGTAACGCTGAAACAATACGATTCCCTCCTTATTCTGTCTTATCGCACGATTCTCTACTTCCGTCCTTCTTTGCTCTAACGCTCTTGCGAACACCACTAGTCTGCTTTTACCATTTCGAATCCACGTGCCAGCCTCGATAGTCAAACATGAGACGGTACTTCGTCTTCAACGTATGATTTCACATTCCATAAACGATTGTAACTTAACTTCGATAATCTGACTCGTCTCGTCCAATAGCCTCTGTTGCACAGACAACCACATTTCAATTGATAGAATGATCACACCTAACTATACAAGTAATCCTCATAACTCGCTTGACGAAACTCCCCATACTATAAAAGTCAACATCTAAGTCAACGACCTCGTTAATCTCACTTTCTAACATAACCGACAAATTTCTATCCCAACTACCCCTCGTGATGATATTAGACACGACCAAATACTCAAACAAGTCTCAACACAATTTATTCGCATGCATGACTCAACAACAGATAATTCACATCATTCACATAACATATTTAAACAAGTAACCGGTTACGTATCGGACGTCCGGTATAATTTACAATATTTAAAACTCAGATACTAGCCCTAGTACGGGCATATACTGACTATAAAACACATTACACAACTCATACGAACCATATAGCACTTATAAATATTTTTAAAACATCACACAAAGCTTATTTGAATTTAAATAAGCCACAAACAATTTTTAAATCAAAAATCGGATTTTTAAATCCAATATAAGTATCTTTAAATGCTCAAACTATTTTTAAATAAATAAACCAAGATAGAAAATAATTAAACTTAATTTTAGTTAATTAAATCTAATTAATAATTAATTATTAAGAATTAACTGATTAAAAGAATTAATCAATTAATTAAATAAATTAATTATTAATCAAAAATAATTAAAATAATTAAATTTAATCAATTTTCTAATTTAAATAAATATTTATGAATTTATAAAATTTTCGGAATAATAAAAATGTATTTTTAAATCAAAGATATGATTTTTAGAAATATAAAACTATTTTTGAATTATTTTAAAATAAATAACTCCAGAAACAGTTTTCTAAAATGAAATTAGGGTTTTTAGGAATCGAAACCGGGTCGGGTCAAAAGTAAAACGGGTCGTCAAGAACATGGGTGGGTCGCCAAGAACACACCGGATTCCGGTGGTGGTTCCGACCACCTTCCCCAGTTTCCGACGACCGAAAAAACGGCCCAAATCATAGGGCTTTTACTGGGGAATTCAAGGGCTCTCCAAAACACGTACAAACATACAAACAACCACTACGAAATCGCCCAAAACTGGACGGAATTCGTATCCCCGCCGGCGGCGACGAAAAGTCCGGCAACAAGAAAACGGGACTAAAACTCGAATTTAAACACACCTTTGCACTCTAAACCTTCCAATCTATCAATTTATGGAAGCCATATCAAAGAACAATCAACCGAATGTAAATTCCGGCCGAACATAGAAAAATCCGGCGAGTCCTTTAAATTTCCGTTTTGCTCGAATTTGGACTCCAAAAATCACACAAAAATTATCAATAGGCTCATCACAACACGCACAATCTATTCATGCCCTTAATTATCAAGAACATCAACAATCAAAGATTTCCCCAAATTAAAACAAAAATTCGAAATAAATAAATAAATTAAAAATCAGAAAAGTTTAAAGATCATACCCACAGGAATTTTGATGATGGATTTAGGTAAAGGATGATGAGAGATTCGATTTGGTTACAAGAACATCGAAATCGGATTCCGATAACGCCTTCAAAATTGAGTTTGATTCTCAAGAACACGAAGAACACGTTTCAGGGGTTTTTAGATTTTTAACTGTAATTAAGCTTGATTATACGAAAAACAAAGTACGATTTGCCTTTTTATAATAAACGAAAAATAATACCCCAAACAACATTTTTGGATCGATACTGATCCGATGGATCGCTTTAAATACAATTTAACAAAATAAACGCTTTAAATCTTTAATAAAGCAGAATACACGTTTCACGAGACGATAAGCATCCATAAAGTACGGATAACTACAAGTATCGTTTAATACCAAATATACGAACCAAAATACTTCCATTACGAATATTTTCGAATACTTTCCACTTTAACGAATGAAATATTGGTACGAACGATATACCAATCTCCCGAATAATTTGGGAACGATCCAAATTTTCTTTTTGATAATTATAATAAAATAAAATAGTATGACACCCTTTTCAAAATAATTTCAAATTCCCCACACATTTCACATAGCACCACAATATCACATATTCAATCATTTAACGAATAACTTAGCACGTTTAAACAGATAAATCATTTAATAACTCTTAATATGAAATAAAAATTTCATTTCACATCATATAATAACACGTAATTTTCCCGGATCTTACAGTCGAAATCGACTCCTCCACCTCTGAAACCACCATCAAACGATCCAAAATTCAACGATCTATATCTTTTAAACTAACAACCATATCAAATAATCCACAAAATCAAAACCTAAATTTATACTTAATTTTTGAAAATTTGCAGAATCTATAATTTAAGGTATGGTTGTGTTGAGAATTTGAAGAGGATGATTTTGGTTATAAACACTAATTAATCGGAGGTCAATAACATAGGTAATTTAGGGTTTAATCTTCTAAAAATTATAGGTAATTTAAAGAGAGATGAGAGAATTCGGGAGAGAGAGAGAGAGAGAGGAAGGAGGGGCTGAGAGAAGTGAGAGGGGAGAGAGATTAGTTTTTTTTTTTGAACTCAAAAGGAAATCATTCATTACTAGTAATCCTTCATGATTACATCAAAGAAATCAGGAGATATATCATCACTCCTAATAGTACGCTCAGCAACATAATAGGATGCCCTTGCGAAAAAGAAAGATACATTTGGTAATTCTTCTAGCAAGGCTCTACAATCATTTATCAGATCTCCAAAATACGATAACATAACAGCCTTACTGCGGATGGACTGAACAACTGAGAGGCTGTCTGTTTCAATGGTAACTGCACCCCATTGCTTTCTCTTAACCCAGCTCAGAGCCTCCTTCACCCCCCAAAGCTTCTACCACCTCTGCATCCCTTCGGCCCTCCTTGCACGTTGAAATTGCTTCTTCCACAGACCCACCACTATTGCGAGCCACACATACATAACTATACCTTCATGTATCCTCAAAGATGGCAGCATCTACATTAACTTTTATCACTTCGCCCTCTGGTCTAATCCACTTCACAGCACCATCATCTTCTGTCACGAACGCTACAAGAGAATTGACATTCCTATATTGAGCTCGATCCCATTGATTTATCGTGGAGTGAACCAGCGACACCACTGTGTTTATACCTGCTCCCTTATCATTCCAGACCACCTCATTGCGAAGCTTCCAAATCACCCAACATGTTACTGCAACTAGTTTCCTCCTCTCACCATCCCCTTCTATCATTCGATCATTTAACCATGCTGCAAACGAACCACTTACATTTGTATCTGCCTCCCCAAGAATTATACTCCAACAAGATTGAGCAAAAGTGCAATTTATTAAACAGTGAACCACTGTTTCTCTCTGCACATTACACAGAGGACAGATTTCGTCCACATTGACGTGTCTAGAACGAAGCAGAGATTTCGTCGGGAGACAATTGGTGGCAGCTCTCCACAACAAATGTTTAACCTTTGGGGGCACACAAACCTTCCACACTCTCTTCCAAAAATCCGTAACTGATGTACTGACTTCCTCTTCTTTAGTCGACTGAATATATCTGTACGCACTCTTAACTGAAAAAAGACCCGTTTTTTCAAAGAACCAGTACCATATGTCCTTATTACGACTTTGAGATAGGGTAATGCTCAAGATAAGCTCAGCATCCCGTCTATTAAACAAATCATGCACCAAGTCTTTATCCCAGGCCAATATTCCAGTTTCAAATAACGTCGACACATTCTTGGCAACTAAACTCGAATGAGCAGTGGTTACTCTCAGATTGTCTTCACAAGGCAGCCATGGGTCATTAATAATATTAATCTCCTCCCCATTCCCCACTCTTCTTCGAGCACCCATCCTTACCACCTCCCTTGCTTCAAGAACACTCCTCCAAACAAAACTTGGATTATGGCCAAGCTCAGCAGTTTTAAACTCCCCCGTTCTGTAATATCGTGCTTTAAAGATTCGAATAACTAAAGTATTTGGTTGACTTTGCAAGCGTCATCCTTGTTTCCCTAGTAGACACAGATTGAAGTCCCTCAAATTTCTAAAGCCCATCCCTCCTTTCGACTTATGAACTGTCAATTTTTTCCAACTCTTCCAATGGATCCCACGACAATTCTTTGACCCCGAACTCCACCAGTACTTACACATGAGTTGCTCCATTTCTTTACACATCTCAACCGGCAGTAAAAAGACATTCATTGCATAGCTTGGCAAGGACTGAGCAACCGATTTAATTAACACCTCTCTCCCCCCTTTCGATATATATTTCCCTTCCCACCTTTGAATCCTCTACCTCATTCGCTCCTTCAAATAACCCAGAATCACACTTTTATTTCTTCCCAATGTACTTGGTAATCCCAAATAGGTACTATCATCCCCTGCTTCATTTATTCCCATTATCGAACAAACTTCCCTCCTGGTATTTGTATCTGTGTTCGGGCTGAAGAAAATTGATGATTTAGCAAGATTAACTTGTTGTCCTGAGGCATTTTGAAAATGTTGAAGCACTTCCATCACACTTCGAGCGCCCTCCCCGTTACCTTTACAATACAGATATGAATCATCAGCAAACAACATATGTGAGACTACAGGCGCATTTCTTGCAATTTTAATTCCTTGAAAACAGCCCCACCTTTCGTACTCCTTAATCAGAGCTGATAAACCCTCGGCACAGATTATAAAAAGATAGGGTGACAGTGGGTCACCTTGTCTTAAACCCCGTCCCGGAATGATAGGATCCAACTCTTGACCTGCAGTGAGAATCTTATACGAGGCCGAACATACACATTTCATAATTAGCTCTACCAGTCTCTCATTAAAACCCATTTTTTCGAGCATTGCTTGTAAGAAATCCCACTCAATCCTATCGTACGCCTTGCTCATATCCATCTTAATCGCCATATACCCATCCTTTCCTACCGTTTTCCTCTTTAAATAATGCATAATTTCAAACGAAATCATTATGTTATCAGTGATCAGCCGTCCCGGAACAAAAGCACTCTAAGTATCTGAAATAGCATGTGATAGCACCCACTTCAACCTATTAGCCATAACTTTAGATAATATTTTATAACTCACATTGCAGAGAGCTACTGGACGCAGATCCCCCATTGTTTCTGGTTTGGACTTTTTCGGAATCAAACATATATGTGCCTCCGATAGACTATCTGGTAGCGCTCCCGTTGTGAAGAAATTCTGAACCAACTGCACTATGTCATTTCCAACAACATCCCAGTATTTTTGGTAGAAACACGGATTAAAACCATCCGGACCTGGTGACTTGTACGGATGCATCTGGAAAACATCTTTACAGACCTCATCCACTTCCACCATTGCCAACAACTTTTCATTTTGTTGATTCGTGATCACCCGTGTAATACAATCAATGACATTGCTCTGTTGAGTTTGGGATGCAGTAAACAGATTCTTATCACCTCTGCCAAACCAGTCTCCCAATCTACCCAGTCACCCCCTTCATTCTTTAACCTCCTTAACTGATTTTGCTTCTTTCTGCTTTTCGCACAAGCGTGAAAATATCTTGTATTCTGGTCTCCTAATTGCAACCACATCTCTTTCGTCCGCTGTTTCCAAAAAACCTCCTTCTGTGCCAACACTTCAAAGAACTCAGCCTGCACTACCTTATACCTCTCCACTAAACCTGCATCACTACGATTTCTCAAGCTTTTTAACGTCCGTCTCCACCCAGCGATTCTCTCCTTAAAATTCCTCGTTAAGTCTCGTCCCCACTCTGCCAGAGCCGTACTGCAGCACCTTATCTTGTCCTGCAGCGAAAAAACCATATCACCTCCCCAGCTATCTTTCACAACCTGTCTGCACATTGTTTCCCGCGTCCAAGCATTCTCAAATTTAAATCTCTTAGTACTCCTTCTCTTCTTACATACTCCTAAATTTAACCATAACAGACAATGGTCTGAAGCTGTAATCTCCATATTCTCCAATATCGCCTCTGGGAACAAAACAGACCATGGCTGAGTAATAAGAGCCCTATCCAGACGAACTTCCACCCAATTGATCGTACCTTTTCCTTTCTCCCATGTATACGGGTAACCCACCAAGTCCAAGTCTCGAAGGTTGCACTCATAACAAGTCTCTTGAAAGACTGAAATCAACCATTGAGGGTAAGGGCGCCCACCTTTTTTCTCACTTTGACTTAGCACATTATTTAAATCCCCCATTAGGCACCATGGCAAATCAGACTCCCCGTTTAGCTGCTTCATCAAATTCCATGACGACCTTCTTAAACTCCGCTGAGGCTCACCATAGAATCTAGTTAAACAAAATATGTGATGGCCTTCTAACCGAATCTCCATGTCGATATGATTTATACTATAACTTAACAACACCCCATCCTCATGCTTCCTCCATATCATTGCCAAGCCTCCGCTATGACCACGAGATTCCACTACAAAACTTCCTTCAAAACCCAACTCTTGTTTTACTTGCTCGACCCTTTCTTTTTTACACAAAGTCTCACATAAGAAAATAACATCGAGTCTCTTTTGGAAAACGATTTCCTTAAGGAATTGAACAATCCGTAGGTTCCCAAGCCCACGGAAATTCCAACTTAGTAAACTCATAATCCCTGGCGGGCCCCAGATTGGGTACCTGCCACATATCCATTTTTTGGGCTTGTTACAATGTTATAATTTCCTTCACTGTAGTCCATATCCTTGTTCATTAATTCATTTCCTTCTTTATTTAAATTATCCCTCCCCGCGTCTTCAATTAAATAATTTTGGCCCAATGTTGTGGTGGACTGGCCCACTTCATTTACTTCATGCATACGTCTCCGTTTGTTATCCATAACAATAAAACCATCAGCTTGATTTGAAATATGATTTCCCGCTCCTATCTCTCCCCTTATCTCGCTATCTCCACCTTTCCCGTTCATCAGTTGTTGTATCTTTTCCCCATCCCCGTAATTCTCTCCATTCCCCATAACTACATCTGTAATTCTCGGCTCCATCCTTTCCGACCTCTGATCACCCTGTTCAGCTCTGTGTTCACCGGAATTTCCATCCAACGGATTAGCCATATTGTCTCTCAACCACTTTGCTCATATCTGTTTATTATTACGTCGATCTGGTGCCTTCATAAATAAACCATACGGCTTGATAATGCTTTCCTGGGAGTCTTCAAATAACTTGTGACAAAACCTCTCCGAATGTCCAATTACACCACATATAAAACAGAACGTTGGCACCCTCTCATATTTAAAATTAACCCAGAAACATTGTAACGCCCCCAGATCCGGGGTCAGGAATCCAGGTCGCTACGACACCATCCAATCATATAATACCTGTATTAACTCAATGATCCAATCAAAACAACATCATAGACCCCAATCTCTTACTCACACAAGTTATAGCCTTAGAAACGATATACAGTAACATTAGTTATTACAAACCAAATGTACTATCCAGGATCTCACACTACTGACTACAACCTCTACATGTAGTTATTACAACCAATTTTGTAAACACACTAAATAAGGATAGCTGAACCTATCCAACTTACTCATACAGTATCCTTCTTGAACTGCACTATCTCAAGGGAGTATCTTCCACATTCCTTTCCTCGCAATACGGGACGACTGACTATGGTCTCACTGAAAATATATTTTTTAACAAAACAAGAATGAGCGAAAGAATGCTCAGCAAGTTAACTAGTTACTAATATAAAGTTCTTCTAACATAAAAGTAGTGCATAGTTTTCCAATTAAAGTATTCATACTTAATATGAAGTTTAGAATACTACCATATGAACGAGTTTAGTTCGTAATTTAGAAATACACTATCAGGGACTTAGCACGATTTGTAGAAATCAACAAGTACGCAGTTCTATATACTGCGAGATGAACAACACTAGTTCACAAGTTTTGAAATACCGTTTGTCTTTCATCAATAATTAAACAGAATCATTTGTAAAAGAACAATCTTTAGTTCCTATCAACACTATCGGTAACTCAGAACCTTGGCTTTCGTTACAGTGTTAATATCAATTTCCAAATTGGAAGGAATGGGACTTATATAAAAACAAAACATGACATGGATTGACGATGATCAGTCGCCACATCCATATCAACCGCGGGTCTTTTCTACTAGTAGAAGGGCAAAAACTCCATCCGTAATTACCCTGGACAAAAACTCCATCCGTAATCGTCCTGGATGAGAACTCCATCTGTAATCATCCTGGCGCATTCGGCCAATAATTGATGGACCGCCTGGCTAACGGCCTCTTATACTAAACTCGGGATCGCCCGTCGACGATCTTGCCACCGTCAGAGTCCCCTTGTTTCATTTTCTTTCAAGAATCATTTTGAAATAGAAAATCGAGTAGCTGAGGTCCGACCTCGGTCAACTCATACTTACTTGAAAACAACTCTACTTGAGCAAAACATGACCGAAGGTTTTCACAAAAAGATTTCTAGTGAGAGGGTATACGTGTTTAAACTTTTCAAAGCATCTTGGATAACTTTTAAATAATATTTGAAGTATTTTTGGAAACGTTTAAAGTGTTTGATAGATATTTAATAATGTATTTAATCCAAGATATATATTTTTGGAATCTTTAAGTAAATAAATTTCATTAAATAATCGTAAGTACATATACTATCTCCCGAAGAACCTTTCGGGTTTACATAGTTATAATACGTCAAAACAAAATACCGCTCCCCGGTCAACTCTACTTTTTGAACCAACCCGCTCTATCCCTAGAGCCGTCATCCGAATATTAAATATAACATACCCTTATTAACGAAGTATGCTTTGTCAAAACTTTAATATATAGAGTTCATAATATAAATCGAACAATTACACTTGATATCAAAACCATAAACACAACATGATATATCATTGGTATATGTGTTTGAGAAATTAAACTTGCATAAACATGCTCCAAAGATATTTTCATAAGTAAAACATAGGATACGAAAACTTGCCACGATACTTTTATCAAATGAGTGTGTGTGTATATATATACATATATGAATAAGCAAGTATTAACATCTGAAAATATACCTACTCTGAACAATAGAGTAAGAGTTAGTAAACTTGCCTGATGTCCAAGCTCTAATTGGATGTCATCTCTTCTAGTCCTGGAACCTCTACCAAAACAATACATAACCTTAATTAGTCACTTGATTGACAATTCACTTATTCTAAGTAAACTCTATTTTACCCGACTTTCACTCTCTCGGGTCTACTTAACTTACGATCTTCTATACCGTTTACTCATCATTTCTAATCTCGTTCTTCACACCAATACGTTATCTTAATAACCCTTAACAAGTTTCGTGTTTTAGTCGACTTGATGTTACCCTTTTAACTTAGTCAAAACGGATGGTCAAAGTAGTACCTCTAGAGTTGACTTTCCATAGAATTACTATTTCGCAACTCACACTCTAACACTTTTAGTAAATCATAAAATTAATAATTAATTATGAAACCACCTCAGGAGCTTCTTGAGTATTTTTAATATTTATCAAAAATATCTTGATTTGAAAACCTGAGTCGAAATAGGTGAAAGGCATTTTAAAAGTCGAGTCAACTACGGAGTTTTACTATTTGCGCTCGTTTCACGAATTGATAGAGTAATCTTCATTCCGTTGATAGAGTAATCTTCATTCCGTTGATAGAGTAATCTTCATTCCGTTGATAGAGTAATCTTCATTCCGTTGACATGTCTTCACTTAGGCAAAATTACAAGGCATAATATATTTACAATTAACCAACCTATTTTGCCTATCTAGTACTTAGTCAACATGACTTAGAAAACCTATCTAATACCTACAACAAATGCATATCAAACTATGAAGTGTTTTACAATGCAATTGCTACATCACTCATATCGTTGATGAGCTTCTTGTCAACGAAAGCTGCAAAGCATGCCATTCCGTTGACAGTTACAAAAATGACTTAATACAAAATCTACTAAGTGTTTTATAATTATCATCAAGAACAACATATTCCTCACAATCTCCCCCAATTTATGACTGATAGAATAACAGCCATAAATCAAGAGCCTTGATGATAACAAAAACACTCGGACAAATTACAAATGATAAAAGTAGAAATTGAATTGAGCTTCATTGAATTTTAATTGAAATAAAAAGTAGAAAATCTTACAAAACAAGTGCACAGAGTTGCTCCTCTAGTCTGAGCAGATTTTTCATCTTTGCCTCTGTGGTCTTGTTTTCTTCCCTTTTCTTGTATTGTTCTCCTCAATCTGAGCTTGAAGTCTTCTGTAGAAAATCTTCTCTTCTTCATCTTCTGTTGGTCTTCTATTCTGAAGAATCTTCTATAGTTGTCCTTGTTTCTGAATTCCATCATCCAAAAAGGTTGGAGATGAATTTTCTTTCCTGTTTGAGGGACCTTCAATACTCTGGGAAGTGCACCAGGCTTGTTTCATCTAGCTTTGATTTGGCAAATTTTGGAGACAACCTCAGACTTGGCTGTTTTGGTAAAACCAAAATCTTTCTTCAGACATTTGAACACAGATAGCAGTGTCTGATAGTCTTCTCCCAGAATTCTGTGTAGAGGCCAAATCTGTTCTCTCCCACCCTTGTAGACAAACACCAATATCTCTGGTAGTTTGTAAGAAGCTGCTATTCCTCTCACTTCAACCAGGTCATCAAGATTAATATGTAGGTCAGACTCCTCCCTGATATCAGTAATGTAGATGAAGTCTTCTGGGTTGGTAGGGGGTTTCTCAGCTTGTGGTCTCCTTACAAGAATTGTCTTAGCCTTGGCAGCCCTCTGCTTAGATTTCTTCTTTGGATCCATTTCAAATAGGAATTTTGGAAAGTTGGCCTCATCAAACTCAATTGGCTCTTCCTTTGGCTCAATTGGCTGATCATGGAAATTTACTGGATGTTTAGGATCACAGGCTAACTTTACCTCAGAAACTGGATCAGGAATTGTAGGAGGTGCAATAGGTGCAGAAGAGTCTGTTGCATTTCTCTGAGAGTCATCATTCTCAAAAGCTATGTTTCCCTTAGCTCTTTCATTGGGTTGCCTTGTGCTCTTCTTTGTACTCCTTTCCTCCTTGGCTCTTTCCTCTTGTTGTCTTTCTTCTTCATCAAGAGATTGAGAAACTGCAAGGGCTTGCATAGCTGCTCTTTCTGACTCCTTAGCCTTAGCTTCAGCAAAATTTGGGTGACCAGCCCAAACACAAATTTCCTGTCCATTTCTGTAGACAATTGCTCTTTGCTTCCTTATCTCAGGATCATTGTTTTCCTTGCATTTTGTGATAAGTAGTCCAAGAAGCTTGAGCTCATCTGGATAGGGTGAAGGATAGAAAGTCCTTGCTATATTTTTGCCCTTTGGTTTAGCAGGAGACTTGGGAGATAGGCTTCCTTGAAGTGTAGCTTGTTCCACATCCCTAATGCATGAAGTTTGTCTTTTTTCTTTCCTTGGACCTTGAGTGACTCCATGTAGAAGGGGCTTTACCTCATAGAAAGAATTGGTCTGTGGTCCCATTCCGTTGATGCTAAAACCATGGCATTCGTTGATGGTGTTGTAGAAGTAGCTTGATCCGTTGATGGATTTGAATTCTTTGCAGTTTCAGCTATCTTCTTTACTCTTGCATCTATGCTGGACCAGTGGTCTTTTATTTGTTCAGCAAGTTGTAGCCTCATAGATGCTTGCTTAATCAAGTCAATACCATCCAGTTTATCCTTTCCTGACTCCCCCGTAGCTAGTGGCTCCTTTGGCAGGGAAATGGCTGGGACCATAACCTTTGTGATTTGAATGTCTAGCTCCTTAGATTTCTCCCCCTTTTTTTTATCATCAAGAGAGATGACATGGAGTCCTTGAGCTGCCACTAGCTGGGCTAAAAGTTGGGTTTGCTTCTCATGTTCCCTTCGCATTTGAGATAAAGTAGCTTCCACCTTGTCCACTCTATAAAAGAGAGTCTTCAAGGAGGTAGCCACCTCAGGTTCCTTAGAGAAAAACCTGTTCATCTTGGACACAGTGAGAAGAGGAAGCTTTTCATCTAGCCTCCTGTCAGTAGCATCCTTAAGATTGCTAATGGAGTCCTTGATTTATCTAGATTCAATCCTTGTCTGCATCATCTGTAGCCTTTGGATTTCCAGTGAATCCATAATAGCCTTGTAGAATTTCTTGTCATTGGCATTTGCAGACTCATGAGCCAGATAGGCCTTATTGTACTACCTTGTGATTGCAGTATCCAGGGTGAGTCTTCCTTGAATATCTTGAGAAAGCCAGTTTGGTGTAGGGGGCACCACAGAAGTCCCAGTCTGAGAAGTGATGGCCACCTGTAGATTGTCACCAAAACTGTCATCATCATCAGAAAAATCAAACTCACCACTGGCTGCAGCTCCTGGAGACAGATTAGTGATTGCATCCTTTGCTCTTTGCATAGATGCAGTTGTATGGATTAGATTGAAAGACCTTTCTGCCTCCACATTGCCCTGCTGAGCCATAACTTGATAGGCTGGCACAGGATGAGTAAAGGTCTCAGGATCCAGGGAAATACTATCCAGAGTTTGTTGATAATACTCTTGGAAAGTAAGTTCCCTTTCTCCCTCATGAACCTTCATTAACTCACTTGCAATGGCTGCTTCCTCCCTTATAGCTCTTGTAGTCCCTTCTCTCTCTCCTCTATATTCTTGCATCATGGGCTCTCCTGTTGGGTTTTATACTAAACTATTCATTAGTAGTATATAAACATTGTCCATTTTATTGAGAATCTTGATTGCATATTTTTACATTGTCTATTTATTATATATTGTGGATAATTTAGTATCAAATGGGATAACAGAAGATTAAATTATCAGTGTCTATATATAATATAAAGGGTTCACAGTTTAAGTGGAATTAGACAAACCACTGGAATAACTGAAGTATTATTTGGGAATAGTTTATCTTGACTATTAAATAATACTTGTATACTTTGTGTATATTGAACAGGATCAAATTTAGAATTGTTCCCTTAAACTGATTAAGAAGGTGAACTAAGATTCTATGTTATTATTAATGCTTAGGTTCTTAATCCGGATATAGTAATTGACACGTGTATATTATTTACATGCTTTGATTTATATATGAAATAATTCTTTTGAATTATATCATTATATTTTGGGTGATGGAATAATATATATGGTGAATATTATTTATTGAAGGAATCCGTGTCCTGATAATATTCGGGTTAATGATGTCCCCTTGAAAGCTCAAAAGGATTTAATTATGTGAAACCCTGCAGGTGGATTTATTCCGGCATAATTAAATAAAGGTAGAGTGGATGATCAAGGATATAAGATGTTAATTAAATGAATTATCAGTAATTTATTTAATTAATGGGCATGCGCTATTTTAAACATGGGGAATTTAATAAACAAATAATATTGGAACCGAATTAATTAATTAAGTTGCGGTATTAGGAAAGGTAGTGCAAATATTAATTCTTTAGTGGATTGAATTAATATTTAATTACATTGGGCTAGGCCCAGGATGTAATTAAAAGGCCCAACCTAATTATCCATGATCCCTATTGTAGCCATATATATATTCTTATTCTCTTCTTGCTTGGGTTGGTTAAGAAAAATATTGTAGCCACCTAGGAGCAAGAAGAGAGGTTAACTTGAGAAGACGGAGGCCACACTTCGCTCAATGGAATTTGGGAATACAATAGAAGAGCGTGGAATCAACCGTTAACAAGGTGATTTTCTTTTCGCACTCCTTAATTGTGTATCATAAAATGTAGTAGAACCCCAAGTCCGTGGTTCCCAACATCTCCATGGCTCACACCTCTCACACCCTCACCTTCACCTACTAAGGTGGAACCCTCAGCCTCTCCTTTTGCTTGACTGGAAGAAATAGTCAGCCTCTCACTCTCAGCCTCTCCTTTTGCCTGGCTGCAAGCCAGCCTCTCAGTTTCACTCCCTCTCATTCCTAGAAGTGTTTCAACTACCACTAGATCATCTGCACTAGTTGTGGAAACAACTTGATTTTCAAGAAGAGGTGCAGAATGAACTATCAACGGTATGGTAGTTTGAACTGTCAACGGTATGGATACCGTTGATGGAGAAACACTTGTCAACGAAAGGGACTGTTTCGTTGATGAAGTCAAGAAAGCACTTTGAGAAAGTGAGATTACAGTAGAATCTGTGGTAATTGATTTTAAAGACTGTTCCACAGATCCTCTTGGAACTTCAGAAAAGGATGATTGGTGGCCCAACAAATCACTTAACAAGTGATGTTAGGAATATGTTGTTCTTAATGATAATTATAAAAACACTTAGTAGATTTTGTATTAAGTCATTCTGTAACTGTCAACGAAATGGAATGCTTTGCAGCATTCCGTTGACAGGAAGCTCATCAACGAAATGAGTGATGTAGCAATTGCATTGTACAATACTTCACAATATGATAGGCATTTTGTTATATGTATTAGATAGGTTTTCTAAGTCATGTTGACTAAGTACTAGATAGGCAAAATAGGTTGGTTAATTGTAAATATATTATGCCTTGTAATTTTGCCTAAGTGAAGACATGTCAACGGTATGAAGATTACTCTGTCAACGGTATGGAGTTTACTCATCAACGAAACGAGGGAAACACCATCAACGGAATGAAGAATAAAGCTATCAACGAAACACATCTCCATGCTATCAACGAATCATTATTGCTTTTCTGAATAGTTGACAAAGTGATAGTGACAGTTTTCTGACAGATCAAAAAGGAGATGTGGAAGTGTACTTTGCATTGGAAACCATTAAAATGGATATGGGGAATAAGGAAACATCCCAGTTTCCAATTGGGCTCTTGGGAGTAATCATAATAAGCATGAAGACAAAAGCAAGGATCTCCAAGGACCACTGGACAAAGGGATGAAAAGCAAACTATTGGCGGTTACCTTTAGTGTACTTTAGTGTAGCCAAAAATAGCTTTGTAAACTTGGGGAATATATAACCAAGTGTAGCAGTTAAAATAAAAGAGAGAGAAGAAAAACAAAGAGTTTGTATTAGATATCTTTGAGAGCATACTTCTCTACAATCTTGTAACTGAGCATCTGTGTACTTTTGTATCACAGATTATTTCCGCAATAAAAATCACTTCAGTTGGATCATCAAACAATCCAACTGAAATTATTTATTTGCTTGTGATTTTTACTTTAAGTTCAGTTTTTATTTGTAAGTTGTTTTAAGTTTAAGAAATATCAAGAATTGTATTCAACCCCCCCTTCTACAATTCTGTTAGGTCATTTGGGATTAACAATTGGTATCAGAGCGAGCTTCTAACATACAAGAAGTTTAAATATCAAGACCAAAACAGTAACCATGATGAAGAAGGATGCAGGAGTAAAGATACCAGTTCTTGATAAGGACAATTACTTTCACTGGAAAGTAAAGATGCATTTACATCTCATGTCTATGGATGAGAGATATGTAGACTGCATTGAGAAAGGTCCACACGTTCCCATGAAGTTTGCATCTAGAGTTCGACTGCCAGATGATGCTCCTGATGTGGAAATTCCAAAATGGACTATTGAAGATGTTGCAGAAGTCCATAAAGATAAAAGAACCATGAACATTCTGTTTAATGGTTTGGAGCAAGAGATGTTTGACAATGTCATAAACTGTACAACCTCCAAAGAAGTATGGGACACTGTTAGAACTCTCTGTGAAGGAACTGAGCAAGTTAGGGAAAACAAAATGCAGCTCCTTATACAACAATATGAGCATTTTCATTTTAAAGCTGGTGAAACCCTAAATGACACGTTTAGTAGGTTTCAGAAGCTTTTGAATGGATTAAAGTTGTATGGGAGGATCTATCAAACCAAGGATTCAAACCTTAAATTTCTTAGAGCTCTTCCAAAAGAATGGAAGCCTATGACTGTTTCTCTCAGAAACACTCAAGAGTACAAAGACTACACTCTTGAGAGGCTTTATGGAACCTTGAAGACATATGAGTTGGAAATGGAGCAAGATGAAGAAATTGAAAAGGTACAAAAGAAAGGTGGATATGTTGCATTGATTGCATCTGTGAACCAACTGGAAGATGACAATGAAGAAGCTGCAAAGGCCACAACTAGTCGAGCTAGTTGTAGGAGTGATGTTAGCAAGGGTAAAGGCAAGATGACAGAAGAAGAAGAATCAGAACCAGCCAACTTGGATGACTTAGATGAGATTGATGAACACATTGCTTTTCTGTCAAGAAAATTCTCTAAGTTCAAGTTCAAGAGAAACTCAGAAGCAAGGCCACCAAGGAGAGACTTTCAACCTAACAAAAGTAACTGGATTGAAAAGTCTAAATCTAAATGTTTCAATTGTGGAATGCTTGGTCACTTTGCTGGAGACTGCAGAAAGCCCAAGATTGAGAAGGGCAACAGGAAGTTTGAGCCTGTTGATTATAAAAAGAAATACTTTGAACTTCTCAAGCAAAAAGAAAAGGCTTTCATGTCTCAGGAGTATGATTGGGCTGGTAATGGTGAAGATTCTGATGATGATGTTGAGTATGTCAACTTGGCTCTTATGGCTAACAATCATGAGCAGGAAGCAAGCTCCTCAAGCAACCAGGTAACAATTACTAATCTTTCTGAGCTTTCTAAAGAGGAATGCGATAGTGTAGTAAATGAAATGTCTACTGTACTATATAATTTGCGTGTTACTCTTAAATCACTTACCAAAGAGAATTCAAGAATAAAAGAGACTAATTTGCTCTTAAGTGATAGGAATGCAATGTTAGAAGCACAGCTCATTGAATTTGAAAAAATGAGATGTGTTAGTAGGGATGCTAAGAAGGAACTTGAGAACGTGTTACAAAGGGAAGAAATTCTTAAAACACAACTTGAGATAGAACAAAGTGTGATTGCAAAATGGAAAGATGCCAGGAATGTTGCCACCAACATCATTAATGTTCAAGGTATGGAATCTTTCTGTGAGCAATCATGGAAAAAGAACAAAGAGAAGCTAGGGTATGTTGGTGAAACCTTAGAATCAGAAACAGAGTCAACAAACAACAATGATCATTTGTTGAAGGTTGATATGTCAACGGAATGCAATGTTTCATTGACAGATGAACCATCAACCGATCAGGCTGTTTCGTTGATAGAGAAAAGAAAAGATGAACTCACTAGACTTAATAATAAGTATGTTCCTGTCACCAAGAACTTTGTTCAAGGTGAGTCTAGTAAATCAAAGAAAGTTGAGAAGCCTGTTGAGAGAGCTAATGTAGGTCACTTGTCTAACAAGCAATTGAAAGACAAGTTAGAGAAAGTTCAAGTTGAGGCTAAGGGAAATAAAAAGAATAACAGGAATGGCAAAGTAGGGATTAACAAACACAACAATTACACACCTGATAAATATGCTCCTAGAAAGACATGTGTCAATTGTGGAAGTGTTAGTCATTTATCTACTAACTGCAAATATGTTAAGAAAACTGCTAATGTGAAAATGCCCAAGCCTGCAATGAATAGTTCCATGCCTACAATGCCTGTTATGCCTAACATGTTTGCTCCATATGCACAATTTCAGAATCCATATGCTAGCATGTCATTTGTGCCTAATCCATACATGAATATGTTTAATATGCCACAAATGCCATGGAATATGAATAACCTGATTGTTCCTCCAACTATGCATGCTGTGAATGAAAATGTGAGCAACCCTCAGAAATCAACACCAAGGGTAAAGATTGATTTAAATCAATCTGAGCCCAAGGTGAAAAATGATATAAAAGGAAAAGCAAAGGCTAACAAAACAGGACCCAAGGAAACTTGGGTACCAAAATCAACTTGATTTGGTTTTATTGTGTGCAGGGAGACAAAAGGAATCTTTGGTACTTGGATAGTGGTTGTTCAAGACACATGACTGGTGATTCTACCCTGCTCACAGAGTTGCAGGAAAGAGCTGGCCCTTGTATTGCTTTTGGAGATGACAGTAAAGGCTACACTAAGGGATATGGCTTGATTTCAAAAGAGAATGTCATCATAGATGAGGTTGCATTGGTGGATGGTCTTAAGCACAATTTGCTTAGTATCAGCCAACTTTGTGACAAAGGATTTTTAGTTACTTTTTCTAAAGAAGCCCGTGTTGTTTCTAAAGGAGGAAACAACAATGTGGTAATGACTGGATTCAGAAGAGGGAATGTGTACATTGCTGACTTTAGTAGCACAAGTCCAGAAACCATCACTTGTCTTTTCAGCAAGGCAAGCAAGGATGAAAGTTGGCTATGGCACAAGAAATTATCTCATCTAAATTTTAAAGTTATGAATGATTTGGTGAGGAAGGATCTTGCAAGAGGAATTCCACAGGTGGAGTTTTCCAAGGATGGTTTGTGTGATGCCTGTCAAAAAGGGAAACAAAAGAAGGCATCATTCAAAAGCAAGACAGAGTCATCAATTGTCCATCAGCTTGAGTTGCTTCATATGGATTTATTTGGCCCTGTAAATGTCATGTCTATTTCAAAGAAGAAATATTGTCTTGTGATTGTTGATGATTTTTCTAGATTTACATGGACTTTCTTTTTGCTCTCCAAAGATGAGGCAAGTGAAATCATTATCAATCACATCAAGATGGTAAACAATCATCCTGACTTGAAAGTAAAAAGGATTAGGAGTGACAATGGGACAGAATTCAAGAATTCAAGCATGAAGGTGTTCTGTGAAGAAAATGGTATTTTGCATGAGTTTTCAGCAGCAAGGACACCACAGCAAAATGGTGTGGTTGAAAGAAAAAAACAGTACACTTATTGAAGCTGCAAGGACAATGCTAGATGAATCAAAGTTACCAACGTATTTTTGGGCTGAGGCAGTTAATACAGCTTGCTTCACTCAAAATATTTCTTTTATTAATCAGGCCAAAGGAATGACCCCTTATCAGCTACTCAAAAGAAAGAAGCCACTATTGGATTTTCTTCATGTCTTTGGATGCAAGTGCTTTGTTCTGAGAAATCAAGCTGAGCATTTGGGGAAATTTGAAGCAAAGGCAGATGAAGCAATATTTGTGGGATATGCAGCAGGGAAAGCCTACAGAGTCTATAATCTCAGAACCAACATTGTTATGGAATCTGTACATGTTGTTTTTGATGATCTCAAAATTCAAGGTCTCTGTGATGAAGGTTTCCATGAAAGTCTTTCTTTTGAAAATGAGGAAGGAGATCAAGTGAATCATGTTAAGGCTACTGAGAAACAGCCTAAAGTTGTTGTATCTAGCACAGATGAAAGCAGCAGTGAAGATGAAATTGCTGCATTAAGATTGAAAAGAATAGCTGCTAGCAGACCAAATGGTCATTTCGTTGACAGTCATGATGGTGGATTCGTTGACAGTCAAAATGAGCGTTTCGTTGACAGCCAAAATGGTAATACCGTTGACAGTCATAGAAATGCTTCTAGAAGTGATCATTTAGGGACAACAAACTCAGGGGGAGTTTCTCAAGGACAAATATCCAATCAAGGCAATCATGATCATGAAGCTACCTCTTCAAGAGCAAATCTACCTCCCTCAAGGAAATGGACTAAAGATCATCCCTTTGAACTTATTATAGGTGATGTGTCTTCAAAAGTCCAAACTAGAAGAGCAACTCAAGAAGAATGTCTATATAGTAGCTTTCTGTCTCAAGATGAGCCAAAGAAAGTTGAGGATGCACTTCTAGATCCAGATTGGGTTTTGGCTATGCAAGAGGAGCTAAACCAATTTGAAAGGAACAATGTTTGGAAGCTGGTGCCCAAGCCTAAGGACAGGAGTGTCATAGGCACAAAATGGGTGTTCAGAAACAAGATGGATGAAAATGGCATAGTCACAAAGAACAAAGCTAGATTGGTTGCAAAAGGCTATTCACAGGAAGAAGGAATTGATTTTGATGAAACCTTTGCTCCTGTTGCTAGACTAGAAGCAATAAGGATTTTCCTAACCTATGCATCCCATGCCAATTTCAAAGTCTATCAAATGGATGTGAAGAGTGCTTTTCTGAATGGGGAATTGGAAGAGGAGGTGTATGTAAGTCAACCTCCTGGCTTTGAAGATGATGATTTTCCAGAATATGTATACTTCCTCCTCAAAGCACTCTATGGTTTGAAACAAGCACCTAGAGCCTGGTATGACACACTTTCACAGTTCCTCCTTGAGAATCACTTCACTAGAGGTACTGTAGATAAAACTCTTTTTCACAGGGTTGTGAATGGCTCTACTATACTTGTTCAAATTTATGTAGATGACATAATCTTTGGGTCTACAGATGTGAAACTTTGTCAAAAGTTTGCCAAGCTTATGCAAAGTAAATATGAAATGAGCATGATGGGAGAATTAACTTACTTTCTTGGTCTTCAAGTGAAGCAAGTTAATGAAGGCATTTTCATTAGTCAAACAAAATATATTCATGATTTATTAAAGAAGTTTAACTTAATGGAATGCTCTCTTGCCAAAACTCCCATGCCTACTGCCACCAAACTTGAATTGAATACTAAGGAAAAATCTGTGGACATTTCAAGTTACAGAGGCATGGTAGGCTCACTTTTGTATTTAACAGCTAGTAGACCTGATATTATGTTTGCTACATGTCTATGTGCTAGATTTCAAGCTGATCCTAGGGAATCCCATTTAGTTGCTATTAAAAGAATTTTCAGATATCTCAAAGGAACACCAAACCTTGGCATTTGGTATCCTAGAGAATCTGGCTTTGAACTAATTGGTTATTCAGATGCAGATTTTGCAGGATGTAAAATTGACAGGAAAAGCACAACAGGCACCTGTCAATTCTTAGGAAACAAGCTTGTCTCATGGTTCAACAAGAAACAAAACTCAGTTTCTACCTCCACAGCTGAGGCTGAGTATATTGCAGCTGGAAGTTGTTGTGCACAGATTTTGTGGATGAAAAACCAACTACTTGATTATGGAATAAGAGTTGAGAAAATTCCTATTTTCTGTGACAACACTAGTGCCATTGCCATTACTGAAAATCCAGTGCAACATTCAAGGACCAAGCACATTGACATCAAGTACCATTTCATTAGAGAACATGTTATGAATGGTACTGTGGAGTTACATTTTGTTCCAAGTGAACAACAACTTGCAGACATCTTTACCAAGCCACTTGATGAATCAACATTCTCAAGATTAGTAAGTGAGCTAGGTATGCTAAATTTCTCTTAAATACTTTGAGATTTTTGCAAGTTAAAATGCAGCCAGAAATTTCCTATGTTTTTCTGTGAATTAATTTTCTCAGGAAAAAGTGAAATTTTGTCTAAGTCAAAATTACTATGTCAACGAAACGCACCATTTCGTTAACAGTCTTAGCATTTTTCTGGGTGTTTCGTTGATAGCTCTTTTATATCAACGAAACGCAGCTTTATCAACGAAATAGACGGGACCTTAAACGCCCAAATCTGATTCGTTGATATAGCGCTTTTAATCTGAACCGTTGAGATTTGACACGTCTCTTACCACGATCTATGCATACACCCCTGTAAGTATAAATCATGGTAATTCTTTAAAAGTAACGGTTATATTTTGTAAGCCAATCCAATAATTTACATTTATTATTGGACTCTTTTTCTGAGAATTTTTGGGGGAGTATTTAAGAAATTCTAATTTCTTTAATATCTTTTTTACCTGTTCTCAAAAATTCCAAAGGCTTTTCTCTCTTCTTCTCTCTAACAAGCAATTCAGTTCGAAGCTTTTCTTCACACAACAATGGCACCCATAGTCAAGCTTATGTCAGCAGGAGGGTTCATTTATGAAAAGAACAACTCAATTCCATTTGTTGTCAAGGAAAGTCCAAACAGTATCTTTTTTAAAATGATGGACTTCATGAAGAACTGCAAGTTGAGCTATGCTATGTTTCACTCAACTCCTCTCTATAATGAGATAATCGAGGAGATCTGGACCTCGTGTGAGTATAGTGGAACAAACTGCACACTGCAATTCACTCTCCAAAGTAATGAGTACATAGTTAATTCTGATGTATTGCAAGCATGTCTACATATTCCTGAAAATAACTGTGATGCTTTGCCTACAATCACTGAAATGGTTAACATGCTAAATTCAATAAACTACTCATTGGCTACTGATAATTTGGGTAGAATAATTAGGAGAGGTTTGGTTAGGGAATATAGTTATTTAGCTGATGCATTTATCAAGGTCTTTTCTGGAAAGATTAGTAATTTTGATGCATTAACTAATTCCATGTTGATTCTTTTTACCATGCTCCTAACTGATAGATATTACAACTTTAGCACCCAACTTATGTATGAAATTGGTGCTAAGTTGGGTGACAAGGCTAATAGGAAAAAGAATATCTACTATGCTAGGTTTCTGATGATGTTGGCTAATCATGTTAGTCCAACACCATTAGTAATCTCTAACCCTGTTTCCAAGTTTGAGTGTTTTGTGCAAGAAAAGAGAGTATTGACAGACATACTGAGGCTGAACCACAATGGTGATGTTCCAGTGGTGTATCTGCCAATAATTGAGGTAACTACTGTTATCCCTTCTAGTATAGTTGTTACTTCAACTGTATCACCCAGTCCTGTTGCTGTGGAGTCTGTAGCTGTGACCCAACAGGCTCCTGCCCCTGCAACAAAACCAAAATCAAAGAAATCCTCCAAGCCAACCTCAGGTGCTTCCCATAAGGCACCTGTTGTAAAATCCACTACACAACCTAAGGGGAGTGTTGTAGGTGCTGTGAGAGGTGAGGGAAGGGGTGAACATAAAAGAAACCCTAAGGATAAGGAAGGAAAGATGAGTGAGATCCAGCCAAGCCCCATTGTGTCTTCCCAACAAGGCACAATGAGTAATATGGATTTAAGCACAAGTCTAACTGCATCCTCCCAAAAGGATGTAATTATTGAAACCAGCTCTCCTCCAAGAGCACACTCTAAGAGGGTAAGGGACACTTCAAGCCCACAATCTACTTTTTCCCAATACCAAAGGAGGGTGAAACAAAAATCCAAGGGTTCACAGGGTGCACACACTCTGGAAGCTACACTTCCAGTTTCACAAATTCAGTTTGATGTAACCCCTATCATTACTCTGGGGTTACAGTCCCATTCTCTAAACATCAACCTTGAACTATCTCCATCAAATTCACCAACTCTATCTCTAGATGTGGACATGATCCATTCATCTATTCCTGATTCTCCAACTCTAATCTTGGAGAAGCCCCACTCTGAAGCTGGTGGCCATCACTTGTTAAGTGATTTGTTGGGCCATCAACCAATTTTTTCTGAAGTTGCAAGAGGATCTGTGGACCAATCTCTAAAATCAATCACCACAGATTTTACTGTAATTTCACTTTCTCAAAGTGCTTTATTGACTTCATCAACGAAACAGCTTCTTTCGTTGACAAGTGTTTCTCCATCAACGGTATCCATACCGTTGACAGTTCAAACTACCATTCCGTTGATAGGTCAATCTACACCCCTTATTGAAAATCAAGTTGTTTCCACAACTAGTGTAGATGACCTGGTGGTAGTTGAGACACTTTTAGGTTTGAGAGGGAGTGAAATTGAGAGGCTGGCTTGCAGCCAGGCAAAAGGAGAGTCTGAGAGTGAGAGGCTAGCTATTTCTTCCAGCCAGGCAAAAGGAGAGATTGAGAGTACCACCTTAGTAGGTGAAGGTGAGGGTGTGAGAGGTGTGAGCCATGGGGAGCCCATGATGCAAGAAAAGAGTGGAGAGAGAGAAGGGACTACAGGAGTGATAAGGGAGGAAGCAGCCATTGCTAGTGAGTTAATGGGGGTCAGTGAGGGAGAAAGGGAACTTACCTTCCAAGAGCATTATCAACAAACTCTGGATAGTATTTCCCTGGATCCTGAGACCTTTACTCATCCTGTGTCAGCCTATCAAATTATGGCTCAACAGGGCAATATGGAGGCAGAAAGGTCACTCAATTTAATTCATACTACTGCATCAATGCAAAGAGCAAAGGATGCCCTGACCAATCTATCTCCAGCAGCTGCAGCAAGTGGAGACTTCAATTTTTCTGATGATGAGAACAGCTTTGGTGACAATCTACAGGTGGCCACTACTACACAGACTGGGACTTCTGTGGTGCCTCCTACACCAAACTGGCTCTCTCAGGATATGCATGGTAGATGCAACTTGGATACTGCTATCACAAGGCAGTACAATGAGGCATATCTAGCTCATGAGTCTACAGAAGCAAGGGAGAAGAAATTCTACAAAGCCATAATGGATTCTCTGGAAATTCAAAGGCTACAAATGTTGCAGACAAGGATTGAGGCTACAGAAATCAAGGATTCAATTAGCAACCTTAGGGATGCTACTGACAGGAGGCTAGATGAAAAGCTTCCTCTTCACACTGTCTCCAAGATGTCAAGGTTTTTCACCAAGGAACCTGAAGTGTCCTCATCTTTGAAAACTCTCTCCTCTAGGGTGGACAAAGTTGAGGCTACACTTTCTCACATGTAGAAGGAACAGGAGAAGCAAACTAGCCTACTCACCCAGCTTCTGGCAGCTCAACGAATCCCTATCATCTCACATGATGATAACAAAAGGGGGAGAAAACTAAGGAGCTAGAGATACAAATCACAAAGGTTTTGGTCCCAGCCATCTCCTTACCAGAAGAGCCATTAGCAATGGGGGAGTTTGGAAAGAAGAAAAAGGATGGTATTGACCTAATACAGGAAGCTTCTATGAGGATGAGACTTGCAGAACAAATCAAAGACCATTGGTCCAACATAGAACCAAGGGTCAAGAAAATTGCTGGAACTACAAAGGACTCAAATCCATCAATGGATCAACCATCAACGAATGCCATGGTTCTAGTGTCAACGGAATGGGAGCCACAGACCAATTCTTTCTATAAGGTAGAGCCCCTTCTACATGGAGTCACTCAAGGTCCAAGGAAGGAAAAAGGACAAACTTCATGCATTAGGGATGTGGAACAAGATACACTCCAAAGAAGCTTATCTCCCAAGTCCCCTGCTAAACCAAAGGGCAAAAATATAGCAAGGATTTTCTATCCTGCACCTTATCCAGATGAGCTCAAGCTTCTTGGTCTACTTATCACAAAAAGCAAGGAAAGCAATGATTATGAGATAAGGAAGCAAAGGGCAATTGTCTACAGGAATGGACAAGAAATCTGTGTTTGGGCTGGTCACCCAAACTTTGCTGAAGCTAAAGCTGAAGAGTCAGAAAGAGCAGAAATGCAAGCCCTTGTTGTTGCTCAGTCTCTTGATGAAGAAGAAATACAGCTAGAAGAAAAAGCAAGAAAGGAAAGGAGTGCAAAGAAGAGCACAAGGCAACCAAAGGCAAGAGCTAGGAGAAACATAGCCTTTGAGAATGATGACTCTCAGAGCATTGCATCAGACTCTTCTGTACCAATTGCACCTCCAACAATTCCTGATCCAGTTTCAGAGGTAAAGTTAGCCTGTGATCCTAATCATCCTGTAAATTTCCATGATCAGCCAATTGAGCCAAAGGGAGAGCCAATTGAGTTTGATGAGGCCAACTTTCCAAAATTCCTCTTTGAAATGGATCCAAAGAAGAAATCTAAGCAAAGGGCTACCAAGGCTAAGCCAATTCTGGTAAGGAGACCACAAGCTGAGAAACCCCCTACCAACCCAGAAGACTTCATCTACATTGCTGATATCAGGGAGGAGTCTGACATTCATATCAATCTTGATGACCTGGTTGAAGTGAGAGGAATAGCAGCTTCTTACAAACTACCAGAGAGATTGGTATTTGTCTACAAGGGTGGGAGAGAACAGGTTTGGCCTCTACACAGAATTCTGGGAGATGACTATCAGACACTGCTATCTGTATTTAAATGTTTGAAGAAAGATTTTGGTTTTACCAAAATAGCCAAGTCTGAGGTTGTCTCCAAGATTTGCCAAATCAAAGCTAGCTGGAACAAGCCTGGTGCACTTCCCAGAGTATTGAAGGTCCCTCAAACAGGAAAGATAATTCATCTCCAACCTTTTTGGATGATGGAATTCAGAGATAAGGACAACTGTAGAAGATTCTTCAGAATAGAAGACCAACTGGAGAAGGCATCCAATGAAACTCTAAGGTTAATGCAATCCAAGTTGGAGAATCAAGATGAAGAAGAGAAGATTTTCTACAGAAGACTTCAAGCTCAAATTGAGGAGAACAATGCAAGAAAAGGGAAGAAAACAAGACCACAGAGGCAAAGATGAAAAATCTGCTCAGTCTAGAGGAGCAACTCTGTGCACTTGTTTTGTAAGATTTTCTACTTTGCATTTCAATTAAATTCAATGAAGCTCAATGTAATTTCTACTTTTATCATGTGTAATATGTCTGAGTGTTTTTGTTATCATCAAGGCTCTTGATTTATGGTTGTTATTCTATCAGTCATAAATTGGGGGAGATTGTTAGGAATACGTTGTTCTTGATGATAATTATAAAAACACTTAGTAGATTTTGTATTAAGTCATTCTGTAACTGTCAACGAAATGGCATGCTTTGCAGCATTCCGTTGACAGGAAGCTCATCAACGAAATGAGTGATGTAGCAATTGCATTGTACAATACTTCACAATATGATAGGCATTTTGTTATATGTATTAGATAGGTTTTCTAAGTCATGCTGACTAAGTACTAGATAGGCAAAATAGGTTGGTTAATTGTAAATATATTATGCCTTGTAATTTTGCCTAAGTGAAGACATGTCAACGGTATGAAGATTACTTTGTCAACGGTATGGAGTTTACTCATCAACGAAACGAGGGAAACACCATCAACGGAATGAAGAATAAAGCTATCAACGAAACACATCTCCATGCTATCAACGAATCATTATTGCTTTTCTGAATAGTTGACAAAGTGATAGTGACAGTTTTCTGACAAATCAAAAAGGAGATGTGGAAGTGTACTTTGCATTGGAAACCATTAAAATGGACATGGGGAATAAGGAAACATCCCAGTTTCCAATTGGGCTCTTGGGAGTAATCATAATAAGCATGAAGACAAAAGCAAGGATCTCCAAGGACCACTGGACAAAGGGATGAAAAGCAAACTATTGGCGGTTACCTTTAGTGTACTTTAGTGTAGCCAAAAATAGCTTTGTAAACTTGGGGAATATATAACCAAGTGTAGCAGTTAAAATAAGAGAGAGAGAAGAAAAACAAAGAGTTTGTATTAGCTATCTTTGAGAGCATACTTCTCTACAATCTTGTAACTGAGCAGCTGTGTACTTTTGTATCACAGATTATTTCCGCAATAAAAATCACTTCAGTTGGATCGTCAAACAATCCAACTGAAATTATTTATGTGCTTGTGATTTTTACTTTAAGTTCAGTTTTTATTTGTAAGTTGTTTTAAGTTTAAGAAATATCAAGAATTGTATTCAACCCCCCCCCCCCCTTCTACAATTCTGTTAGGTCATTTGGGATTAACAAGTGATGACCACCAATGTCAGAGTGGGGCTTCTCCAAGAAAAGAGTTGGAGAATCAGGAATAGATGAATGGATCATATCAACATCTAATGACTGAGTTGGAGAATTTTGTGGAGTTGGTTCAAGATTGATGTTTAAAGAATGGGACTGTAACCCCAGAGTAATGATAGGGGTTACATCAAACTGAATTTGAGATACTGGAAGTGTTGATTCCAGTGTGTGTGCACCCTGTGAAACCTGGGATTTTTGTTTCACTCTCCTTTGGTATTGGGAAATTGTAGACTGTGGGCTTGAAGTGTCCCTTACCCTCTTGGAGTGTGCTCTTGGAGGAGAGCTTGTTTCAATAATTACATCCTTTTGGGAGGATGCAACTAGACTTGTGCTTAAATCCATATTACTCATTGTGCCTTGTTGGGAAGACACAATGGGGCTAGGTTGGATCTCACTCATCTCTCCTTCCTTATCCTTAGGGTTTCTTTTATGTTCACCCCTTCCCTCACCTCTCACAACACCTACACCACTCCCCTTTGGTTGTGTAGTGGATTTTACAACAGGTGCCTTTTGAGAAGCACTTGAGGTTGGCTTGGAAGATTTCTTTGATTTTGGTTTTGCTGCTGGGGCAGGAGCCTGTTGGGTCACAACTACAGACTCCATAGCAACAGGGTTGGGTGAAACAGTAGAAGTAACAACTATACTAGCAGGGATAGTAGTAGTTACCTCAATTATTGGCAGATACACCACTGGGACATCACGATTGTGGTTCAGCCTCAGTATGTCTGTCAAGACTCTCTTTTCTTGCACAAAGCAATCAAACCTGGAAACGGGGTTAGAGATAACCAATGGTGCTGGACTAACATGGTTAGTCAACATCATCAGAAATCTTGCATAATAGATATTTTTCTTCCTATTTGCCTTATCACCCAACTTAGCACCAATTTCATACATAAGTTGGGTGCTAAAGTTGTAATATCTATCAGTTAGGAGCATGGTAAATAGAATCAACATAGAGTTAGTTAATGCATCAAAATTACTAATTTTACCAGAAAAGACCTCGATGAATGCATCACCTAAATAACTATATTCGCTAACCAAACCTCTCCTAATTATTTTACCCAGATTATCAGTAGGCAAAGAGTAGTTTATGGAATTTAGCATGTTAATCATTTCAGTATATGTAGGCAAAACAGAGCAATTATTTTCAGGAAGGTGTAAGCATGCTTGCAACACATCAGAATTGACTATGTACTCATTACCTTGATTGCAGAGTGCAATTTGTCCCACTATACTCACATGAGGTCCAAATCTCCTCGATTATCTCATTGTAGAGTGGAGTTGAGTGAAACATTGCGTAGCTCAGTTTGCAATTCGTCATGAAATCCATCATCTTGAAAAAGATTCTGTTCGGGCTTTCCTTGACAACAAAAGGGATGGAGTTGTTCTTCTCATAGATGAACCCTCCAGCTGACATGAGTTTTACTATTGGTGCCATTTTTGACTGAAGAAAGCTCGAACTGTAAATTGCTTTGAGAGAGAAGAAGTAAGAAAGCCTTTGGAATTTTTGAGAACAGGTAGAAAAGAATTAAAGAAAACTGAAATTTCTTAATTACTCCCCCAAAAATTCTCAAAAATTAAGTCCAATAATAAATATGAATTACTGGATTGGCTTAAAAATGTAACCGTTACAATTAAAATATTACCATGATTTATACTTACAGGGGTGTATGCATAGATCGTGGTAAAAGACGTGACAATTTTCAACGGTTCAGATTAACTACGCTATATCAACGAATCAGAATTGGGCGTTTAAGGTCCCGTCTATTTCGTTGATAAAGCTGCGTTTCGTTGATATAAGAGAGCTATCAACGAAACACCCAGAAAAAAGCTAAGACTGTCAACGAAATGGTGCGTTTCGTTGACATAGTGATTTTGACTTAGACAAAATTGCACTTTTCCTGAGAAAATTAATTCACAGAAAAACATAGCAAGATTCTGGCTGCCTTGTAACTTGCAAAAAAAAATCTCAGAAATAATTAAGAGAAATTTAGCATACCTAGCTCACTTACTAATCTTGAGAATGTAGATTCATCAAGTGGCTTGGTAAAGATGTCTACAAGTTGTTGTTCACTTGGAACAAAATGTAACTCCACAGTACCATTCATAACATGTTCTCTAATGAAATGGTACTTGATGTCAATGTGCTTGGTCCTTGAATGTTGTACTGGATTCTCAGTAATGGCAATGGCACTAGTGTTGTCATAGAAGATAGGGATTTTCTCAACTCTTAGTCCATAGTCAAGTAGTTGATTTTTCATCCATAAAATATGTGCACAACAACTTCCAGCTGCAATATACTCAGCCTCAGCTGTGGAGGTAGAAACTGAGTTTTGTTTCTTGCTAAACCAGGACACAGGCTTGTTTCCTAGGAATTGACAGGTGCCTGTTGTGCTTTTCCTGTCAATTTTACATCCTGCATAATCTGCATCTGAATAACCAATTAGTTCAGAGCCAGATTCTCTAGGATACCAAATGCCAAGGTTTGGTGTTCCTTTGAGATATCTGAAAATTCTTTTAATAGCAACTAAATGGGATTCCCTAGGATCCGCCTGAAATCTATCACATAGACATGTAGCAAACATAATATCAGGTCTACTAGCTGTTAAATATAAAAGTGAGCCTACCATGCCTCTGTAACTTGAAATTTCCACAGATTTTTCCTTAGTATTCAATTCAAGTTTGGTGGCAGTAGGCATGGGAGTTTTGGCAGGAGAGCATTCCATTAAGTTAAATTTCTTTAACAAATCATGAATATATTTTGTTTGACTAATGAAAATGCCTTCATTAACTTGCTTCACTTGGAGACCAAGAAAGTAAGTTAATTCTCCCATCATGCTCATTTCATATTTACTCTGCATAAGCTTGGCAAACTTTTGACAAATTTTACATCTGTAGACCCCAAGATTATGTCATCTACATAAATTTGAACAAGTATAATAGAGCCATTCACAATCCTATGAAAAAGAGTTTTATCTACAGTACCTCTAGTGAAGTGATTCTCAAGGAGGAACTGTGAAAGTGTGTCATACCAGGCTCTAGGTGCTTGTTTCAAACCATAGAGTGCTTTAAGGAGGAAGTACACATACTATGGAAAATCATCATCTTCAAAACCAGGAGGTTGACTCACATACACCTCCTCTTCCAATTCCCCATTCAGAAAAGCACTCTTCACATCCATTTGATAGACCTTGAAATTGGCATGGGCTGCATAGGCTAGGAAAATCCTTATTGCTTCTAGTCTTGCAACAGGAGCAAAGGTTTCATCAAAATCAATTCCCTCTTCCTGTGAATAGCCTTTTGCAACCAATCTAGCTTTGTTCCTTGTGACTATGCCATTTTCATCCATCTTGTTTCTGAACACCCATTTTGTGCCTATGACACTCCTGTCCTTAGGCTTGGGCACCAACTTCCAAACTTTGTTTCTCTCAAATTGGTTTAGCTCCTCTTGCATACCTAAAACCCAATCTGGATCTAGAAGTGCATCCTCAACTTTCTTTGGCTCATCTTGAGACAGAAAGCTACTATATAGACATTCCTCTTGAGTTGCTCTTCTAGTTTGGACTTTTGAAGAAACATCACCTATAATAAGTTCAAAGGGATGATCTTTAGTCCATTTCCTTGAGGGAGGTAGATTTGCTCTTGAAAAAGTAGCTTCATGATCATGGTTGCCTTGATTAGATATTTGTCCTTGAGAAACTCCCCCTGAGTTTGTTGTCCCTAAATGATCACTCTTAGAGGCATTTCTGTGACTGTCAATGGTATGACCATTTTGACTGTCAACGAAACGCTCATTCTGACTGTCAACGAATCCTTCATCATGTCTGTCAACGAAATGACCATTTGGTCTGCTAGCAGCTATTCTTTTCAATCTCAATGCAGCAATTTCATCTTCACTGCTGCTATCGTCTGTGCTAGATACAACAACTTTAGGCTGTTTCTCAATAGCCTTGACATGATTCACTTGATCTCCTTCCTCATTCTCAAAAGAAAGACTTTCATGAAAACATTCATCACAGAGACCTTGTATTTTGAGATCATCAAAAACAACATGTACAGATTCCATAACAATGTTGGTTCTGAGATTATAGACTCTGTACGCTTTCCCTGGTGCATATCCCACAAATATTGCTTCATCTGCCTTTGCTTCAAATTTCCCCAAATGCTCAGTTTGATTTCTCAAAACAAAACACTTGCATCCAAAGACATGAAGAAAATCCAATAGTGGCTTCTTTCTTTTGAGTAGTTGATAAGGGGTCATTCCCTTGGCCTGATTAATCAAAGAAATATTTTGAGTGAAGCAAGCTGTATTAACTGCCTCAGCCCAGAAATAAGTTGGTAACTTTGATTCATCTAGCATTGTTCTTGCAGCTTCAATAAGTGTTCTGTTTTTCCTTTCAACTACACCATTTTGCTGTGGTGTCCTTGCTGTTGAAAACTCAAACAAAATACCATTTTCTTCACAGAACACCTTCATGCTTGAATTCTTGAATTCTGTCCCATTGTCACTCCTAATCCTTCTTACTTTGAAATCAGGATGATTGTTTACCATCTTGATGTGATTGATAATGATTTCACTTGCCTCGTCTTTGGAGTGCAAAAAGAAAGTCCATGTAAATCTAGAAAAACCATCAACAATCACAAGACAGTATTTCTTCTTTGAAATGGACATGACATTTACAGGGCCAAATAGATCCATATGAAGCAGCTCAAGTTGTTGGACAATTGATGACTCTGTCTTGCTTTTGAATGATGCCTTCTTTTGTTTCCCTTTTTGACAGGCATCACACAAACCATCTTTCGAGAATTCCACCTGTGGAATTCCTCTAGCAAGATCTTTCCTCGCCAAATCATTCATAACCTTAAAATTCAGATGAGATAATTTCTTGTGTCATAGCCAACTTTCATCCTTGCTTGCCTTGATGAAGAGACAAGTGATGGTGTCTAGACTTGTGCTACTAAAGTCAGCAATGTACACATTCCCTCTTCTGAATCCAGTCATTACCACATTGTTTTTTCCTCCTTTAGAAACAACACAGGCTTCTTTAGAAAAAGTAACTAAAAATCCTTTGTCACAAAGTTGGCTGATACTAAGCAAATTGTGCTTAAGACCATCCACCAATGCAACCTTCTCAATGATGACATTTTCTTTTGAAATCAAGCCATATCCCTTAGTGTAGCCTTTGTTGTCATCTCCAAAAGCAATACAAGGGCCAGCTCTTTCCTGAAACTCTGTGAGCAGGGTAGAATCACCAGTCATGTGTCTTGAACATCCACTATCCAAGTACCAAAGATTCCTTTTGTCTCCCTGCACACAATAAAACCAAATCAAGTTGATTTTGGTACCCAAGTTTCCTTGGGTCCTGTTTTGTTAGCCTTTGATTTACCTTTTATATCATTTTTCACATTGGGCTCAGATTGATTTAAATCAATCTTTACCCTTGGTGTTGATTTCTTCCCTTTGTAACACGTTCTCAAGTTCCTTCTTAGCATCCCTTCTAACACATCTCATTTTTTCAAATTCAATGAACTGTACTTCTAACATGGCATTTCTATCACTTAAGAGCATATTAGACTCTTTGATTCTTGAGTTCTCTTTGGTAAGTGATTTAAGAGTAACACGCAAATTTTATAGTACAGTAGACATTTCATTTACTGCACTATCGCATTCCTCTTTAGAAAGCTCAGAAAGATTAGTAATTGTTACCTGAGTACTAGAGGAACTTGCTTCCTGCTCATGATTGTTAGCCATTAGAGCCAAGTTGACATACTCAACATCATCATCAGAATCTTCACCATTACCAGCCCAATCATACTCTTGAGACATGAAAGCGTTTTCTTTTTGCTTGAGAAGTTCAAATTATTTCTTTTTATAATCAACAGGCTCAAATTTCCTGTTGCCCTTCTCAACTTTGGGCTTTCTGCAATCTCCAGCAAAGTGACCAATCATTCCACAGTTGAAACATTTAGACTTAGACTTTTCAATCCAATTATTTTTGCTAGGTTGAAAGTCTCTCCTTGGTGGCCTTGCTTCTGAGTTTCTCTTGAATTTGAACTTAGAGAATTCCCTTGAAAGAAAAGCTATGTGTTCATCAATCTCATCTAAGTCATCCAAGTTGGCTGGTTCTGGTTCTTCTTCTTCTGTCATCTTGCCTTTACCCTTGCTAACATCACTCCTACAACTAGCTCGACTAGTTGTGGCTTTTGCAGTTTCTTCATTGTCATCTTCTAGTTGGTTCACAGATGCAATCAATGCAATAGATCCACCTTTCTTTTGTACCTTCTCAATTTCTTCATCTTGCTCCATTTCCAACTCATATGTCTTTAAAGTTCCATAAAGCCTCTCAAGAGTGTAGTCTTTGTACTCCTGAGTGTTTCTCAGGGAAACAGTCATAGGCTTCCATTCTTTTGGAAGAGCTCTAAAAATTTGAGGTTTGAATCCTTGGTTTGGTAGATTCTCCCATACAACTTTAATCCATTCAAAAGCTTTTGAAACCTACTGAACGTGTCATTTAGGGTTTCACCATCTTTGAAATGAAAGTGCTCATATTGTTGTATGAGGAGTTGCATTTTGTTCTCCCTAACTTGCTCAGTTCCTTCACAAAGTGTTCTAACAGTGTCTCATACTTCTTTAGAGGTTGTACAGTTTATAACATTGTCAAACATCTCTTGCTCCAAACCATTTACAGAATGTTCATGGTTCTTTTGTCTTTATGGATTTCTGCAACATCTTCAATAGTCAATTCTGAGGCAGGTTTTGGAATTTCCACATCTGGAGCATCATCTGGAAGTCGAACTCTAGATGCAAACTTCATGGGAACGTGTGGACCTTTCTCAATGCAGTCTACATATCTCTCATCCATAGACATGAGATGTAGATGCATTTTTACTTTCCAGTGAAAGTAATTGTCCTTATCTAGAACTGGTATCTTTACACCTGCATCCTTCTTTACCATGGTTACTGTTTTGGCCTTGATCTTAAAACTTCTTGTATGTTAGAAGCTTGCTCTGATACCAATTGTTAATCCCAAATGACCTAACAGAATTGTAGAAGGGGGGGGGGGTTGAATATAATTCTAGATATTTCGAAACTTTAAAACAACTTTCTAAAATAAAAACTGAACTGAAATAAAAACACAAACAACTTTAAAATTTCAGTTGGATGTTTTGAGGATCCAACTGAGATAATTTTTATTGCGGAAATAATCTGTGTTACACAAGTATCACAACTGCTCAGTTCTTGATACAAAGTGAGAGTGCTCTTGAAAAAGCTAATACAAACTATTTTATCTCACTCACTTCTATATCTAAAATGAACTACTACACTTGGTTATATAACCCAAGTTTACAATGCTATTTTTTGCTACTCTAAAATAATCTAAAGTAACTTTCAGTATCTTGCTTTTCATCCCTTTTGTACAATGGTCCTTGGAGATCTTGGCTTTTGTCTTCATGCTTATTATGATCACTCCCAAGAACCTAATTGGAAATTGGAATGTTTCCTTATTTACAGTAACCATTTTTATGGCTTCCAATGCAAAGTACACTTCCATATCTCCCTTTTGATCTGTCAGATAACTGTCACTATTACTTTGTCAACTATTCAGAAAAGCAATAATGATTCGTTGATAGTAGAGAGATGTGTTTCGTTGATAGCTTTATTCTTCGTTTCGTTGATGGTATAATCCTCGTTTCGTTGATAGAGTAATCTTCATTCCGTTGATAGAGTAATCTTCATTCCGTTGACATGTCTTCACTTAGGAAAAATTACAAGGCATAATATATTTACAATTAACCAACCTATTTTGCCTATCTAGTACTTAGTCAACATGACTTAGAAAACCTATCTAATACCTACAACAAATGCATATCAAACTATGAAGTGTTGTACAATGCAATTGCTACATCACTCATATCGTTGATGAGCTTCCTGTCAACGAAAGCTGCAAAGCATGCCATTCCGTTGACAGTTACAAAAATGACTTAATACAAAATATACTAAGTGTTTTATAATTATCATCAAGAACAACATATTCCTAACACTGATTAACATGATTTTCGCGACAAAACAAACTATGAAACAAGATCTAGCTAAAGGTGGCCAGTGGTTACACTTAAAATGTAACACCCCAGTCCCACATCGAGGTGATTTGGGACTTCTGTTCAGTTTATAAGACAAAGTACTACTACTAACTAGCACCAACAAAATCATGATATTTTGGGGGCCTGTGGTGGGCTAGTCGTTACCCAAGTTGGCTGTGTTTGGGCCAGTAGGCTTCGGCTTATTCGGACTCGGAATCGGGATTTGATCGGATTTTCGAAAAAGGCTCGAGATTTGACCCGGGTTGTCACATATGGTATCAGAGCCGACTCTTGAAAGCTTGATTCGTCAAGTTGCCGGAGGTGGGGACACGAAGGCTGGTGGTATTATCCCACAATGGACAGAGATCCGGAGGTGGGGACACGAAGCCAGCCGGTATTATCCCACAATGGCTAGGGAGGAACGATCTTGGAACCTATGGGCTATCCGTTCAGGCTTGACGAGGACGTCAAGAGTTTAAGTGGGGGAGTTTGTAACACCCTTGTCCCACATCGAGTAGATTGGGACATTCTGTTCAGTTTATAAGGCAAAGTACTACTACTAATTAGCACCAATAAAATCATGATATTTTGGGGGTCTGTGGTGGACTTGTTGTTACCCAAATTGGCTGCATTTGGGCCAGTAGGCTTTAATTTATTCCGACTCGGAATCGGGACTTGACCTGATTTTCGAAAAAAGGCTCAGGATTTGACCCGGGTTGTCACATAAAATGATTCAAATGTCTCGGGTTCTTTGTTCAAAACAGGGCTAATGAAATTTTGCCATTACGACGGCTAGAAACACATGATTCCCAATATTTAACCACACCAAAACATCATTCAACCCAAACCAAATCATCATCATCAACTACTTATCATCTCAACCAAACCATCATCTTTAAAACCAAAGTAAAATCCAACATCTACTCATTTTATCCATCAAAACAACCATAATCATCCACCAAAACCAACCATCCATCCTTATAACCATATTAACATAAACTAACTCAAAACTTATCACATAAATCAATTTATAACTAAGGGTTCAAAGAGTGTATACCTTCCTTGATGCCTCAAACATACTAACAATAGCTTACAATCCTTGCTTGAGCCTTGAATTAAACTTAGAAGCCTTAAACTTACAAAAGAAAATCAAGAACACAAGTTAGTATTTTCGAAATCACTATTCATGCCTCAACTTTGATCCAATATTTGACCATGCTTTCCTACTTGGATAGCCATGAAATTTTGAACGTACCTTTCCTATGATGTGAGGAAGCTATGGTCCAAATTTGGCGATTTTAGGATGAATAAATCTCAAGTTATGAATTGTTTTCTCTTCTCCTTTCTTGCTGGGCAGAATTCTGAAAAATGGGGTGGGGAGAGCTTTTCTTGATATTTTGTTTGGTTTGTTGTGCAAATAATGAAGTAGCATGTGTTTAAAGGCTTGGTTGGATGACATAATCTTGATTACCTCACTAATGCCAAGTGTTGATCATCTAGCTAAGTAAGAAATGTAATGGTGTTAACCACTTGTAAACATCTTGATGACTAGCACATGCTTGGTACTTTGGTTGTAATTATCTTGTATCTACTTGCCTAACACCTTCTTTTCTCGTTTAATCAACATTCGCTACGTATTCGCTTTATCGCTTAACCTCCTTATAAAGTCTGAACGGTTTCTAAATCGTTTTGTTACGAAATGTTCAAGGTGAATGTCCTTAGTGTGTTAGTACCTTGGTGGAATGTATACCCGTGGGATTTCTAATTTTATTAAATCTCTAAGTCTTGATATAATCGACGTATCTTGCATATCTTGTATATTCCAGATAAAATAGTAAAAATGGAACTCTTCGAATCTTTGAATTCTGACAACTTTTGCATTCACTCTTTTTCATAGTACATCAATAATACACCTTCGAAACTTTAGTTCTCCAACACGTATATAGTGTACTCTGAAAAAAATTTCCTTAATCAACAAAAGTACTATTCATCAAGGTCTTTTATCATAATAAATAAAAAAAATCAGGGTTTTTAATAAGTACAAAATTTCGGGTTATTACAAACATTCATCCTTACTCCGTTGAATCTTCATTCTTCTCTTTAAAGGTTTGTCAATATCAATCAGCACCCTGACTCTCAAGTATTCCCGCCAAATCCCCGTGAAATTTTTTTGACATGACGCAACAAACTTAGCAATATAATCTCCTGTAGCCTTTAAGACCCTTTCTGACATAAAACCAACCTTGAGATCATATACTTGCACCCAGATCTCCATCTTATTTAACAACAATGTTCGAAGATTTTCGCCTGGTTTGAGCCTTTCTATAATCAGCGGTACTTTATTGAAAGTCCATGGAGACCCTTCTAATACTCTTTGAATATCTACCTCATGAAAAAATTGAAACAAATACTTGTTAACATCCAATTCCTTCACAAACATTCCCTTCCCTGGGCGCCACAACGCTGCCATGACATTCCTTGGCGCGTCAAAATTAGCAGGCCTATCCGACAGAAGCCTACCCACCAGACACCATCTTGCATCCACCTCATCCTTCAGCACCTCCGTCTCATCAAATAAAACTCCACCTTCTTCCTCCTCAATATGAAACTCATTCCACCTTTCCCCCAGATCTTCTATATTTTGACTACTCGATGCCATGAAAACAAAGCTTTGACAAGAAAACTACCAAAAACTCAGGACTATTCAAACTAAACAAAACATGTCAAAAGACAAGACTTGGTAGAAGAGAAAACTACCAAAAACATACCAGCCCTATTAAATTAAGCAAAATTGAGATTTTCAACACAGAAAGCACTGACGACCCACAGCTAGGTTTAGTGCTAAAATAGAAAAGGGGAGACGAAAAATAATTCAAGTTGATCATGAAAAAGGGTTCCTTCATAAGAGCTACCAAGCTGGCAATGGAGCATTGGATTCGTAAAAAAAAGGTTCATATATAGAGATAACGACTGAACGGAACAATATCTCAGCTACATAAATAACAAGAGTGTAAATGTTTAGTTTTTTTAATATTTAGTTTTGTTTGGTTTTTTTAGTGTTTTGCTTTTTTTTAATATTTTGTAGCCTTCCACATCAGTCTTCCGTTACTGATTTTAACGGGAGTAACGGCAACAACCTAATTGAAATGTTTTGGTTGGTTAAGCGTTTGACTGAAAACTTTTTTGGACCGATAACCCAACTGAAAGTTTCTGTATTGTATATTGTAGAGTGCTGAAATAGCTCATTAACCCATTTTTTTATTAAAATGACGAGACCGTGCCCTGAAATTATAACTACTCTTATGCAAATTCGAATCTTAATTTCATTTCCCTTGTATGTTGTCTGTTTTAGTGTCATATTGTCAGTTAAGTCTATGGCCAGTGTTATTCGTTTCAAACATCATACCATGCGTGCAAACTGATCGTTATATATGATTACAACACCTCCACAATTTCAACATATGCAAATCACAGGAAGTTGTCACATAAAATTCACAATCAAGACATACATCAGTATTGACGAGAAAATAAATAACTTTGTGACTCATGAGCTAAGAATTTGTGTTTGTTAATGGTTAAGAGTAAAGGGTTCCACCAACAACGATTTCAAAAGGTCTTGATCCAAATTTGAGGGATGCCAAGTCCATCTCCGTACTGATAAAAGGTTTGAGTTGTTCGTGCAAGATCATGAACGATACTGGAGCAAGTGAAGCAGAGTCCAGAAAATATGTTGATAATATAGTGCACGAGACATGGAAGATTCTGAATAAAGATTTGCTTGGAAATTATCCTTTCAGTGAACCATTTCTCACAAAGGACAATTTCCAAGCAAATCTTTATTCAGAATCTTCCACGTCTCGTGCACTATATTATCAACATATTTTCTGGACTCTGCTTCACTTGCTCCAGTATCGTTCATGTAGCACTGGACCGCCTTCAGAGTATCCCCTCGTGCCAACTCTTCCTAAGTTACATGCAAATCTAATTACAATTAATACATAAATCTATAGACACATACATGATTTGCGTTAAGGTCATCAGTATACGTACGGATGATGTTCCTAGATCATTGGTCAGTCGAAGAATCATGGAGGAGCACCACATAATACTTGGAAGCTTGTCTATATAATCCAATGCCTCCATAGTTATCTTATCTGCAGTTAGGAAGTAAGCACAAAACAACACGATCGGAGCCGCTCCTGAAACTGCCCCATTTTCCATATATTCCCTCTAGTGTTGGCTTGGCTTGTATCCAGAATAATACCATTTTGCTTCTTTCAGAAATGCTTTACACATATTTGTCCACTGCCATGGATCAAGAAAATAAAAAAAAAACATGTGAGGCGGTCTATTAAGTGCATAATATCAATAAATTACAAATACAGAGTGAAAATTTGTCGTAGTTCTCTGAAGTGACACATGACACATGCCATACTTGTTTACTTAGGTATGGTATGATGTTAAAGTCTCGTTCTTGCATTGTCCAGAATCCTATTTGATTTGTGGTATTGAACACTGCAAGAAGAACTGTCTTTAAGTTCTTTGGGAGCTTATCAATTTCCGTAATATCCCATCTGAAAAAACATGTATGATACAGTTTCAATTATCTGCAATCCTCATAGGTAGGAAGAAATGTGCAAATATATATAGATCACTCGTACCTTTCAACAAAATCTGTAAAGAGCTCTAGCTCTTCTAATGAACCATATATATCGTACAAGTCATCAATGATTACAAGCAAACAAATTATTTTGGTTCCCATATCTCGGAAAGCACTATATTCTGGACCCGGAACCATTCCACTGCACCAGAAATAATGTTATACTAACCTGTCTCTTGCAAAGCTCATCTTGTCTAAACCAGTCTCCATCCACCAACTGTAATTGTTATTGAGGATATAAACCTTGGGGTTAACTTCTCTTATAATCATGAATTCAGTTCCAAAGAACATTATTTTCTAAAAACAAAGAATCAGATAAGAGACTAAGGTCAGACATTTATAAAACTGATCCCAAGATCAGATTTATATATATCAATATATATACATCAATATTATTAAGTTATAATGTAAAAAGTAAAGCATGACAAACCTTGTGACACAGTGTATCCATGCTCACGGAGAATCCTAAATCGCAGAGCTGTTGAATAAAGATCATCACTCAACCATGCATCAGTGCTATTATGATATATAACATCAACTGCTTGCTTTACATCATTCTGGAATCGATAGTTTAACCCTAGCCTTTGAACTGTGTCAAGCAACTCCAGCTTGGCTAATGGGACATCCGTTTCTGCATGAATGAGACGTTTCACATAGTCCTTCAACTCATCCACTTCTCTTGCATATTTCTCTTCCTACAAAGATAACACATGGAAATTCAGATATCAATAAATATTATCTTAAACTATAGATCGTGACTGACGCGCCTAAAAAAAAGCATGTTCAGATATAATCTAATTAAACTACTTGGTCTAAATGTAGTCTTTAATGATCCCACCATACCCATGCAGCCATGCAGATAATCACTAGGTAAGTAATATACTAATATGAGCAAGTATTAATTAATTAGTACAGTATAATCACTGTTTAGTGTCTTGACGAAATTGTAATCCCAGGAACTTGGTGAGTAGTTTGCATTTCTTCTGGTGGCTGCATCAAGATCGTGATTAATTGTTGTTGCTTTGGTTTTTATACATTGATGAACTGGACCTTCACTAGCAAAGATGTTACGATGATTTCCAGCTAAAGGACAACAATTGCGGGGAAGTCCAGTAAGTAGGAAGGTTGAACTCAGACCTAGAAGAGCCATCTCAGCTTATACTATAGCTATAGGCAGAGGAATGTTTGTAAGTGTATAAAACTATAGAAGCAAAATCGCAAAATTTATACAAGCAAATACCATTGGTTCTAATTTGACAAACAAACTCTTCATAGATTTATCACCATACCTAATTTGTTTCTAGATCATTTAACTGTTTGACTAGTTATCTTAATTAGAATATGTGTACGATGTCTATCTATATATAAGTATATATAAATATTTACATTTCTGTAGAAACGACATGAGCTTGAATATGTGTTAAATATTTTACACATTTGTTGTTGTAATCTTTTTTGGGTGAATTATTTGTGAGGGGATATCAATTATCAAGCCAAGTGTTCTAACGGTTTTCCTACTTGCTTAAGAGCAAACTTGTGATAGTGTTTTCCTATTTGATATTTATGAGAAGAGTATAAACATTACAAGAAAAGCGCACATTTCTCACCATCACATTTGGTTAGAAATGAACGTATTCGGTTGGAAATAACTGCTAAAACCGACCATCACCGACCGATACTAGTGGTCGGTTAAAACCTAGTCGTAAATGACCACTCAGTCAGTTATAACGATTATTACCGACCATCATCCGACCAACACAAATGATCAGTTATAAAATTCCAATTGTCAGCCACATACGACATGGCAGCCGCATGTTCCTTTCCACGTCATGTTTTAACCTATCATGGTTGGTCAGAAAATTATGGTCGGTAACATTATATTATAACCTATGATTGGTCGGAAAAGATTGGTCACTAACATTACATTATAACCTACTAAAGTCCGTCGAAAAAAAATGGTCATTAATGAACTTTTTTTTGACCAACTATAACCAACCACCCGTAAATGAATATGGTAAGATTTATGGGTATGTTTTTACACTAAACATAAACACCCATTTCTAACCGACATTTTAACCTATTTTCTGTTAGAAGTTCAAATAAAATTTTAAAAAGTAGTATTATTTTTATTTTCTAAACAAAACTTCCTACGAAATAAAAGTGGTACCGACCTAAACAAAAAATTATAGTGGTTTTAGTACCTCAAATATACAAACTTCACGTGTACAAGGTACACAATATTGTAATCACGAGCTATAAAGTTGAATCATATATCAATTAAAACTTAATTAAAAAAAAGAATAAAAAATAATATTGAGGGCTCGAAACACCAAATCTTAAAACAACTAAAAAAAGATACTAACATTTACATATCCCGTGTAAATTACATGTCTCAATTAAATGATTACATCTTCTTCTACAACTTGTAATTAAATCGCCTGAACGTAGTTCACTCGGATGAGATATGGTGAGTTGACTCACTTAGACGATTACTATGTACATCTCCTTCCGAGTTGCTAAAATTGCACCGCCAAATTGAATTTTACTGTACTGGAATAGAAGGAAGAAAATGGAGAGGAGATGACCAGAGAGGCGGCTTATGTAAAAGTTATAAACAAAAATGAGGAATAGGTGAATGTTTATGGTTTATGTGCTTCTTGTGAAACAACGTAGACGACCCAGATTTGATTCAGTTTATCAAATCAGCGGCTATAATTGCATTAAACAAGTAAATCGGTAATACAAGGACGATCCATGTGCTGTAAATCCTTCCAATCGTGGCTTGCCACGTACTCTACACAAACAACTTTTCTTAATATTTTCAATTTTTTGTTATCTATTTTCTTTCTATCTTCGGCTTGTACTTTTCTTTCTATTTTTCTAAAATTTATTTATTAATATATCATATTTTCAATAAATATCATTATTTCATTTATTATTATAAATAGGAAATGTAAAATACTATATTTTAAAAATATATTTTGATTTTGAATATTGATGATTTTTATGTTAATAAGTACTTCTGAACGATGGTATGTACTTGGTTTGAAATTTTAACAGTCAACTAGTGATTTGACTAATACTTATCACTAATGTTTTCTCCCGGATTGGTATTTCGATTTTCTTAAAATTATTTATCGATGCTCCAACCATATGGATGTCAAGTTCAACATTTTCTGGTGATATTTCAAATATTTCAGAAAAAAATAAATTTACTTGGTTTGAGATTTTAACAATCAACTAGTTATTTGAATAATACTTCTAACTAGTATTTTCTCCCGGATTGGTATTTTAAACCACCTATTGCAATTGAACAAGTTTTAGATATAACTAATTTATTACATATCCATATTAATTTCAAAGATACAAATATTAAAACTTAATTAAAAAGTGAACAAATAATATTGAAATAATCTAATTTTTTTCAGGATAGATACTTAAAGTAGCTATGTTCTAATCCGTACGGTTGGATCGACTCAATAAATTTTTAAAATTTCAAAATATTCAACCCTAGTCTAACCCCTAAACTTTCAAGCTAAATTCATACCTCTCGCACATTATTTTTATTATAAAAAGTGAACAAATAATATCTAAATAATCTATTTTTTTTAGGATAGATATTTAAAGTTGGTATGTTCTCATCGGTTGGATCGACTCAATCAACTTTTAAAAATTTCAAAATATACAACCCAGTCTAAGCCCTAAACTTTCAAGCTAAATCCAAACCCTAAAGTTCAACATTGACATTAATGTACGTTTATTGATAAAATCTTATTAATTACATTATTATTTAATTTTTTATATTGTCACCATACTTACCATCTTATTAATAAAGTCAGATTATTACTTATTATATTTTTCAATAATATAGTTATATATTATGAGCTCCTAAATTTCATAATTTATCATTTATGATGTATAGTGAACCATAATTAGTTTTTCAAAAAATAAAAAAGATTAATATGATTGGTCGGAAATGACCTAATCGGTAGTAAATGACAAATGGTCGAAAATGATTTGACTCGGCCATCCCACATCTCAACCAATAAGAACGTGACACCTATAAAAAATTAGGTGAGAAAATTGAATGAAAGCGTAGTGATCGGTTTCGTAAACATTGGTCGGTTATGAGTTGGTCAGAAATGAGAGTGACGTGGATGGGGTGCCCACAAAAATTGACGCATGGTCAGTTTTGTCAACTTTGGTCGGTTATGAGTTGGTCAGAAATGAGAGTGATATGGATGTGGTGCTCACAAAAATTGACGGATGGTCGGTTTTGTCAACTTTGGTCGGTTATCAGTTGGTCAGAAATGAGAGTGACGTGGAAATTTGGCACATATCATTTCATAAATGACCAAGTTGGTCGGTTATGATATTATTTACGACCGAGTTCGTTGGTCGGTTATAACGTATCATTTCTGACCATTGACTATTGGTGGTCAGAAATGTGCGCTTTTCTTGTAGTGAAATGTATAATATATTTACAATATTATTTTAATACTTTTAATTTATCTCATAAAATTATTGTTAAATATTTTAGATACAAATATAGTATAAAAATAATTTTTTTTTATAAAATTAAAATATTTAATTTTTTAATGATTTTTGGATCCAAACATGGCATTTTTACAAGTTGAAAATTTTAAGTCTATTTCGAGTTTATATCAGGTAGCATCTCCAACGAGAGCAATCCCTTAGTTAAAATTTAAATTAACATACCATAATTACGAATTATAAAGATTAGTAGTATATATTATACTAGTAGTATATATGTAGTTCAAAAATATCATAAAATTTATATTATTAAAATGTAAATTTAACCAACTTCCCTAAATCCTTATCCTTTTCTTTGGTAAGATATGTGTATACATTTTGCAAACGAATTGATCGTTTGTGATTCATTAAGATTTTATTCGTTTTTCTTTCTTTTTCTTAGTTTATTTAATTTGACCATACAGGCATGTTTATCAAATGGATATATTTGATTCTGTTAACAACGCAAGTAGATCTCCATTATACACTCTTGCTCTGTTTTTCTTTTCTTTTGGGTAGTTTATCGTGCCTACATGCTATCTTTGCTCCATGTTTTAAATGTTCAGATTAAAAATAATTAAAGTTCCATTTAATTGCATTTGGTTTGTTTTTGATTATATTTGATTTAATTTGTACAAGTAAACAACCTATTATACAACTAATATTTCAGTTACTAAAATTTTAAAGTTACATTTTGGTTGATATTACTTATAAGTATGATTGCAAATTTGCAAAAGTATTTTTACAAATATTTTTTTAAAAATCATTATTTTTGTAAAATATTTTAATAATTGTTATTACTTTTTAGTATTTCCTTTTTTTTGTTGTTAATAAGTTAATTAGCAGCGATAATAATTTCAGATATTGAAGCTTTTTCGAATTTGCTATGTATGTTCGTGTTTTTAAATCACTTTGAGCATCTCCAATGATATTGGCTAAAGTAGATAGCTAAAATAATGATTATTTAAAATTTGTCGAACCTGTAAGGTATTGCTCCAATGGAGTTAACTATAATAATTGGTTATATTTTAAAAATAGTATGTTATTATTATTTCAGATCGTTAAATATAGAATATGTTATTTTAATAAAGCAATAGATGATGTGGAATATTGCTACAGGTCCTAGATGTTCAGCAAATATAGCCAAAGGAGGTTGGCTAAATTTTTTGCTAAGAGGAATGAACCATTGGAGTGCATCTTTTTTTACATAATCTTTATAATTCATAATTATGGTATGTTAATTTAAATTTTAGCTAAGGGATTGCTCTCATTGGAGATGCTACCTGATATAAACTCGAAATAGACTTAAAATTTTCAACTTGTACCAGATTTGTTATGTACTTATCAATTCTAAAATGCCATGTTTGGATCCAAAAATCATTAAAAAATTAAATATTTTAATTTTATAAAAAAATTATTTTTATACTATATTTGTATCTAAAATATTTAACAATAATTTTATGAGATAAATTAAAAGTATTAAAATAATATTGTAAATATATTATACATTTCACTACAAGAAAAGCGCACATTTCTGACCAACTCATTTCTGACCAATAGTCAATGGTCAGAAATGATACGTTATAATATCATAACCGACCAAACGAACTCAGTCGTAAATAATATCATAACCGACCAACTTGGTCAGTTATGAAATGATATGGGCCGAATTTCCACGTCACTCTCATTTTTGACCAACTGATAACCGACCAAAGTTGACAAAACCGACCATGCGTCAATTTTTGTGGGCACCACATCACTCTCATTTCTGACCAACTCATAACTTGACAAAACTGACCATGCGTCAATTTTTGTGGGCACCACATCTACGTCACTCTCATTTCTGACCAACTCATAACCGACCAATGTTTACAAAATCGACCACTACGCTTTCATTCAATTTTCTCACCTAATTTTTTATAGGTGTCACGTTCTTATTGGTCGAGATGTGGGATCGCCGAGTCAAATCATTTCCGACCATTTGTCATTTACTACCGATTAGGTCATTTCCGACCAACCATATTAATCTTTTTTGTTTTTTGAAAAACTAATTATGGTTCACTATACATCATAAATGATAAATTATGAAATTTAGGAGCTCATAATATATAACTATATTATTGAAAAATATAATAAGTAATAATCTCACTTTATTAATAAGATGGTAAGTATGGTGACAATATAAAAAAATTAAATAATAATGTATTAATAAGATTTTATCAATAAACGTACATTAATGTCAATGTTGAACTTTAGGGTTTGGATTTAGCTTGAAAGTTTAGGGCTTAGACTAGGGTTGTATATTTTGAAATTTTTAAAAGTTGATTGAGTCGATCCAACCGGATGAGAACATACCAACTTTAAATATCTATCCTAAAAAAATTAGATTATTTAAATATTATTTGTTCACTTTTTATAATAAAAATAATGTGCGAGAGGTATGAATTTAACTTGAAAGTTTAAGGGTTAGACTAGGGTTGAATATTTTGAAATTTTAAAATTTTATTGAGTCCATCCAACCGTACGGATTAGAACATAGCTACTTTAAGTATCTATCCTGAAAAAAATTAGATTATTTCAATATTATTTGTTCACTTTTTAATTAAGTTTTAATATTTGTATCTTTGAAATCTATTATATATCTAATACTGCAACATACATGTTTGTGAAACATTTTATTAGAAACATTTTATTCCTAATGTAATGACATCTATGCCCCTATTCAATAAAACCATTGTCATCTTCTTGGCTGCCTTTCTCACCGTAACTCCACCAGCCTCATCCGCTTCCTCACCTTTTCTCCCTGTAACTCCACCCAGCATTTCAGCGCCCCATCATAGCCACGTCAGAAGGCACCTTCTCAGCTGTTCCCACGTCTGCAATACAGCTTTCATCTCCAGTCAAGCGGACTTGATGAACGTATAAGAGTGGCGTCATTCATCAGGTATTAATCTATAAAATTAGGGTTCCATTTGATGCTATCATCAAATATGGAATCCATTTGAGAACCCTCTTTACCATGTATATGTCTATTGCAAGTATGTATAATTGCGTCTCCTCTCCCAAATGGTACAACCTCTATTTTACTTGTGAATTGTGATATATTGGTTACCTTTTCTGTGATATAGAGGTTTTACAATTTGTGGAATGAGATTTGAGAATCTAGAAATTTACTTAGGATACTTATGTAACCGAATATTGTAAGTCACAACTTGCAGTTGATGATCAGTCTCACTATGTGTTTGATAAAATGTTTTAATGAATTAAATCTTTATCATTGTGTTCTTTTTGAATTTTATGTCAACTTAGGCAAACTATTGTGTTGTCAAAGAACACACGTACCAGTGGAGGAATAGAATGTGCATATAGAACTGGGAGTAGTCATAGGGAACCTAAGTAATTTGAAATTGTCATATTATAAATCGGAAAACAGGAATCTTGAATCTTTCAACGATATTCCCAGGCTGGTGTGTGAGCCAAAGTTGCAAACTTTGGATTTGTTTATATTGCTCTGGATGGAAAAGCTTCAATTTTGACAAGATTGGCAGGAACCTTTGGGTATATAGCACCTGAAGTCAGAATTTGTTTGGTTTTAGTTGGTTACTTGCATAGTACCTTCAAGTTTTTAGTCCAATCTATTTGAAAATCAAAATTTTAACATTGCTTGCAATTCATATGTTCGAGGTGCAGCTAATATCTATTGTGATAGTGCTATATCAGGTGTGTGAATGGAGTCGCCTTAATGTACAATCAACCATACAAACTGTACAATCAAGTGTAAAAAACCAAGATCTCATCCAATGCTTTGAGTTTCATGTGGAGGTGTACCTATTTGTCATGCCATCCATCTGGAGCATTGATGGTTTGTTCGTACTTATATTTTGGTGGTTATAATTTCTTTTATTTTCTCTTTAATATTCATGTAATTTAGCATTTACAATCTGTACAGAAAGCAGGACATCACAAAGTAAGCTTTTTTCGCATTGATCTTGACTGGAGGTGTCTTCAGGTATACATTGACGTAGAGATAATCATGCCTCTTTTGATTTTTGGTTTGTGATTAATTTTCCTAATTTTGGAGCAGATGTATTTTCCATTATATTAAGGGGATATATATTTTCCTAAAATGATATGTATTTTCCTAATTTTGACTGGTTTTGGTCTTGTGGCATACCCAACCATTAGTTATGTTGTAATATTGTTCAAAGGTACTTAGCTACATTATCATTTTTCATATGCAAGATTTATAAAGTAATACCAAACTAACTTTATCTTCCTGATATAAAATATTTTGGATTGAATTTTATTCAACCTTTTGCTTTTTATGTATGAAGATCTAAAGCTATTTGGTTATTTTTCTAGGTAGCCCTACAACTGTAAAAATTTTAAATTTAAATTCTTTATGTTTTATAGATTGAAGAACCTGACTAATAGTTTATTGGACATGGCGGAGGTCCGACAGTGTTCACCACTCCGAACAGTGGGATTTTTTGTTAGAATTTATCTCAGGGCAAAAAATCACAGGGCAATTACTAATGCATCCTTATCATAGAATCAGAGGGTCTATTGACAAGAAACAGGGCTGCAATTAGTGTTTATCAGCAGTCGTAAGTCCTAACCTAGGCCATTCAATTGGACAAATAGCTTAAAAAATTTTGTATTATTTTTCCCTTCCCATGATTAAAAGTGCACAAGTACTGGTTATATTAAACGGGGAAACTCTAATTGCAATCTTACATGCTTTCTTATAAAGATAGTCTTATGCATGTAATCATGAAGTAGGGTGAAATAAACACTGTTATCATATGTTGTCTACAAGTCAGCGAGCGTTATTTATGGCAGATTTTTTGCATATTCACCTGCGACGAAATTCTTTGAGAAATCAAGGGTTTAAGTAATGCTATTCTATTAGTGTTTAATTTACTGGTATGCGTGACAGAGATTTTTTTAAATCAGTTGTAAACATTGCACACGCTAATACATACAGGAATTGAAAGCTTGAGGTGTCACTGAAGAATGACTAGAAATATTGAAAGGTGTTGGTGGTGCATTCAGGCCATGAGTTTTTATAGCTCTAATGGGTGTTAGTGGAGTTATTGAGAATGGAAAACTTGATCAAACAGCAGCAGCAAAAGAGGTATGTTACCATTCAATGCACATTAAGTTAATAAATAAATTCGATTGTTCAATTTTGTTTATAAACTTTAATTTCTTAATGCAGCAAGGAAATATATGAAGTTTATTTTACATGGAAGATTTATGCAGCATTTAAACCTTTAAAATTCTAACAACAAAATCTCGGAGATGAAATTAATGTATTTTACTGAACATGGCGAGTAGCTAATTGTTTTTAATGGATGAATTGAGGACTATCCATCACCAACTTGATATGTTTCAGTTCTACAAGCTTTATATTGCTCTTGCTATAAATCTTTCTACCTTCTTCATGACAGAGCGAAAATTTCTGGAGGAGGACAAACCAGCAAGGAGATATCGAGTGCTAAAGGAGCAAGGGTACCACAGGAACAAACAGAATCCTTTAAGAGAGGTTTTCCTGTTTTATGAAACAACTACCCCCCCCACCCCCACCCCCAATATCCTGAGTCTATATCTTCATAGTTTACTGGTGTGCATGCCTGTAAAATATGTTGGACTTTAACATCTATGAATTTGTTCTGTTTTGGGTAGATAAAAGGGCACAAAACTGACTATGACTCTGAAGACGGTGATCATGCCACAGCAATTGCAGCAGCTACATTTGCCATATATTGAAACGATGAATCAAGAGTAGGGTACAACCATAAAAACAATAGACAGGGTCCTAATTCCCCATTGTCTAGGGTGAACACCAGAAAAGAAGACCCCATTCGGTTTCCAGAACCAGGTAGAGTATCTAGACGACCATCGAGTAACAATACCAGAGGAAGACAAGGTAAACGTCATATTTTAACCTTGCCTGAAATCTTGAAACCATAGTTGTTGAGTTGTTGAGTTTTTGAGTTATTGAGTGATAAGAGATATTTTTCAAGTCAATTGCTCCCTGGTATGTTTTATTTAAAATAATAAGTTTAAAAAGGAAAGAAACCGGCTGGAGCCCATATTTTTTATGTATAATTTTACCTTTTTCTGTATGTGAATCCTGAAATGGTTATGAACTTTAATCTTCAGTAGTTGTTTCTGGAGGAGAGAAATCACTAAAATAGTAAATCCCGATGATCTTCTCAAGCGAAAATAATATGTCAATATGCTATAGACAATATTAATCTGAATTTGTAGAATCATCCGTGAGAAGGCCAGTGGGACGTGAGCCATCTAGGACAGCAACTCCTGCTACTGGAAATGAAATACTTATTCGAAATTCTACCCAAGGTAGAAATGGAAACACCAGAGCGGAGGCTTGGGAAAAAGCCGAGAATGCAAAGATTCAAAAACGGTCAACCTTTTAGACGATTTTGTATGAAAGATTAAAAATTAACTGGTAAAAAAAACATATTAAGGATTATGTACGAGCTAATAGTGGCATTCATTTATTTACGCTTCAATTCGAGTATGAGAAAATGAGTTCCAATATTCTTGCTTGGGAGAATGAGAAGAAAAAGAAAGCTAAGATTCAAATGGAAAGGAGAAAGGTTAATAAATAGGACTCTAGATATTTTTTTCAGCTTACAAGAACTTTACTGACAAGTTGTTGTAATGCAGGGTGAACTAGATCGGAGAAGGGCAAGAAATTCACAGCATTACCAATTCAAGCTAGCCAAGATTGATAATATTGCTGAGGGAGAGAAAGAACACAGTTTGAAGAGAAAAAGAAACACGACAAGATGAAAGTACAAGAACGAGCAAAGAAGATGAAATCATCTGGGAAAGTTCATACCTCTTGCTTATGCTTCTGAATAATTCCCATACGCCATGTATAAGTAAATGTGTGTAACTTAAACTTTATAATGAAAAGAAAAAGGTGCCAAAATATATAACTGTATTTTACCTACTTCTTGAAAGTTTCATTTAGCAGTTTAGGTCAAAATAAGGGTTCCAACATATGCTCATTAGATAGGTAGCAATCACCTTCACTTTGTTTAGTAGCCTAAATCTCATTTCTAATAGATTTAGTTGTTACAATGTGCTCATTTCTAATAGATTTAATTGTTACAATGTGCTCTCTTTCATGATGTTCTCTATGTCCTATTATTGTTGTTATTTATGTAATCAGTTTTACTGATCATTTGTGCTTTATTTGTCAGATTACACTTTATAAATGTAGCTTATAAAATGATATTCGTAAAGGTGGGGTATAGAAGACACCTTTTTTGGTCTGCTTGACAATTTTACAGCTACTTGGAACCTTATTAGGCAGGAGTAAATTGTAGCTAGAATTACCGCATATAGAACGGGGGATAAGTTGTATTTTGATATAACTGAAAGTGACGAATAATTGATTGGGTGATGGCACCGTGAATGTTAAATAGTTGATAATCTATTAGATAGATATTTGGCTTCTCGGGTTTGTTCAACTGGATTTGCCTTTGTTGGTGGACATGCTTGGCCATTTTAAGGTTACAAATTTTGTTTAGTTGCTTGCCTACTATTCTACCACTTCCAACTTCTTACCAACTGTAATTTCCTTTGAACATGCAAATCACCTTTTGTTAGCTGCTTATATTTTGTCCCGCTACATTGGAGGAACAGAGACTCTGCAAAGAGAGGTCGTCCTAAGTTTCTCATTACAGAGGCGATGGTCAAGCCATCTAGGTTAGATTTACTGTGATGCAATGCTCTTCAAAGAGGTAACTATTTTCCCCTATTTGTTTATGTCATTACTATAAACATTTCAAAAAACCATATTATGCACTATATTGAAACTCCTGAAGATCAAAATGATAAAATGATAAGAGAGTTCCTGTAGTACAATGTGTATCGAATTAAAACTCCAGAATGCAAAATATTGAGTACATTATAGTTGTAATTTTAACATGTAAATTTATATAACAAATCAACTGGCCATGACTGAGCTTTTAGGACTGGTATGTTTTCGATCTCCACCAAGTCACTTTATCCATACCTTTTATATTGTCCATGATATGCTTCTTCTTTCAATTTTGCTAAAATTTATTGTAATTCCCCTTCTACTATTTATAGTTTCTATGCTTATATTTATTGCTGAGTTTTTCACAAACCAAATATAAAAAAATGTTATTTTGTTACACATAATGTTACTAGATACACTAAAAATGTTTCTAAGTGTGGTTTTACTGTCCTCTGCTCAGTTGTTGGATTTCCTCCTGCTTATACTTTTTCTTTATTTTGATACAAATACGGTTTCGTGTGCTTTGATACTAGCTTAAGATTTTAAGTGAAGCTTGGCTCCATTTTAAATTTCAAGCTGTAATTTCATATTGCTTTGAGCACCAACATAGGTCATATGTCTTAGAGAAAATTATCTATTATTTAATTGAAAAACTATGATGTCCTTGCAATACAGTCAATTATCAGATTCCAAATTTGTTGCCCAACTTACGGATAAATTATTTTCCTACTAAAATCTTGTTGCTCACCTTTTTCTCTAAATTGAAACTCCTTGGTGCAAAGAATGTTTACATAATAATTGTAATTTTAATTCTTTCCTTGATAGAACAAAGGGAGCAACCCATCATGCTTGCCTGCGGCCTGGACGATCAAAATGATGCAAGTGAAATGAAAAACATGCACACCAACAGGATATGAAATTAGGTTTGAGACACTTTCACATTATCAGGCGGAGTCACTGCTTTTGGTTATTGGTCAACAATGAAACATCCATCCTACTCAGTACAAAGTATATATAACCGAGTAAGGGTGGCGATATTGCAATTTAGATAAGCCAGTGATCAAAGGCGTTTGGAAGTCATGGATACTAGCAAGTAGCAGCTCTGATCAAATGCAGATGAAGACTAACTAGCGGTAGCATAGATCAACTATAATAATTTTGAACACGGATTATATCATAATATCATTTATAAATTTGTGCATTTGAACAAATTATTGTGTTAAAATCAGCAACAAATACAATCTAGCGTGTGCCCGTGCCTTGCACGGGCTATAAAGCTAGTTAATATGGATATGTAATAAATTAGTTATATCTATAAAACTTGTTCAATTGCAGTAGGTGGTTTGAAATACCAATCCAGGAGAAAATACTAGTTAGAAGTATTAGTCAAATAACTAGTTGATTGTTAAAATCTCAAACCAAGTAAATTTATTTTTTTCTGAAATATTTGAAATATTTGAAATATCACCAGAAAATATTGAACTTGACATCCATATGGTTGGAGCATCAATAAATATTTTTAAGAAAATCGAAATACCAATCCGGGAGAAAACACTAGTGATAAGTAATAGTCAAATCACTAGTTGACTGTTAAAATTTCAAACCAAGTACATACCATCGTTGAGAAGTACTTATTAACATAAAAATCATCAATATTCAAAATCAAAATATATTTTTAAAATATAGTATTTTACATTTCCTATTTATAATAATAAATGAAATAATGATATTTATTGAAAATATAATATATTAATAAATAAATTTTAGAAAAATAGAAAGAAAAGTACAAGCCGAAGATAGAAAGAAAATAGATAACAAAAAATTGAAAATATTAAGAAATTTTTTTTGTGCAGAGTACGTGGCAAGCCACGATTGGAACACTACGCCATAAGTGGACTATTGTAACTACCACCTAGTGTTACAAGAGACCCTAAATCCGTTACAATAGATCGCGTTACATATACGGGCGTTACAATAGCTATATATTGTAACGCTTTTGTCCATCTACTGTAACACAAGTAAAGCATTACAATAGCCACCTAATGTAACACTAGCACCATCAAATGTAACGAGATTTTAGGGTTACATTTGAAATCAATAGTGTAAGATCCATGAACTTTATTAATAATATAAATTGTATTATATGTGTGGAATACGTATTATGAAGTATTTTGAGTTATAATGATAAGGATTGTTAAGTGTTTATGTGTTATTTGGTGAGTCGAAAGCCCCTTTCAAATATTTCGTCATTTGAAATCTTATTCAATTTTGAGCCCCGTTTTGAAAATTCAAGGGCCCCGTTGAAATTTTGTACATCATTATTATTCCTTCGTCATCTGTGTTCGAATCATTATGGGAGGATTTCTTCATATTATTATATCCCTTATTATCCGATATGATCAATAGTAATTATTTTATTCAAAGGAAGAAAAATTATTCTAAACCCTAACCCTAATTTTTCTAGGGTAATTGATATATCGTCCGTATCAATAAATACATCTGTTATAGCCCCCGTATTCTTGAGCATTAGTTATAAAATGATATGTATTGATTTGGATAACTATCAGTCTTTTTGAATGATTATCTTTTCGTAAAACGTGTTTTTAACCTAATTAGGGTTTTTAAACGAACTAGTGGATCAATATCGATCCAAAAATGTCATTTAGGGTATTAATTTTCAATAAGTATAAAAAGGAGAATCGTACATTATACCTCATATAATCCGTATTAAAAATACTGAAAAATATAAAATTCCCGAACCGTGTTATTCGTGTTCTTGAAAATCAAAATCAAATTAGAAGGTGTTATTGAAATCCAAATTCAAAGTTCAAGTACTCAAATCAAAGATCTTGAGCTCTAGTTTCAGAATCTTCCAACCTCATCATCATCTGGTAATTTTCCGATTTTATATGAATTTTACAAATTTCGAATTTAAATTAGGGTTTATATTCAAATTGGGGATTTTCATTCTGTTGATTCTCCGTTCAATTGATTTCTTCCAACATGTTCCTAGGGTTCTAATCAGTAGGAATTCATGTTTTAATTTCATGTTTATGTTCGATTTTGAGAAATCCGATTTCTAGGGTTGTTGGGAAATGAAGATTTAATGAGTGCATCAGGATCGGATAGCATCAGTATTTAGAGCATCAGGAGATGACGTCTGATGATGTCATCATCAGTGGCAGGATAAGTCGGCTGTTGATAATTGATACAATTCCGTGATTTCTGGAAAGGATTGATATGCAGAAGATATACTTCATAGAAGCTGTTACAGAAGATAAGCGACAAGAAGATCAATCTAATTAAATGAAGATTATCTTGTGTAACAGATAGCGTAGCTGTGTGTGTATATAAACACAGGATAGGTTTTACGAGAGTAATATCTTTAACACGAGTATCTTTGTAAACCTAGCAGCTCTTAAGAACTCATACTTTCTTGAGAGAGTTTGTATCAGTTTTTATAAAGTTTAATAAAAGCTGATATTGATTGTTTTTATCTTTGTCTGTTCGATTATTTCATACAATTACATTCAACCCCCCTTCTGTAATTGACATATACTGGGTAACAATTGGTATCAGAGCAGACTGATAGTTTATCAAATCAGAAACGATCGAAATGTCGGGGAACAGATATGAAACCAAGAAGATTCCAATGTTGAAGAAATCAGAATTTTCAACATGGAAAGTGAAAATGCTTATGTATCTTGAAGCTTCAGATCCTGATTACATAGACAGGATAAGCAATGGACCGTTTATCCCAACTGAACCAGTCGCAGCAACTGAGACAACTCCTGCGGGACTGGCACCAAAGAAAAAGGGTGATTGGACTCCTGAGGATAAGGCTGAAATGATCAAAGATGCAAAGGTTAGAAATATCTTACATAATAGTTTAGATACTGTTTTATCTAACAGAGTTATTGCATGTAAGACTGCTAAAGAGATATGGGATGCCTTGGAAGTTCAATGCCAAGGAATTGAAGAAATCAAGAAACATAGGAGGGGTATTCTCATTCAAGAATATGAGCAATTCGAGGCAAAGCACGATGAGGACATTACAGAAATTTATGATAGATTTCTTACCTTACTGAATGAATTGTCGTTGGTGGGAAAGGTGTATGACGTTGAAGACTCAAACGTCAAGTTTTTAAGATCCTTACTGTGACGCCCCTGGATCCGGGGTCAAGGATCCAGGTCATCACGGTCCAATTTCCACTTATTATCAATAACACTCTGACTTTTTTTTTTTTATACTTACACAACTGACCCTCACTAATACACTCACACCAGTCATATGCTCAGAGAACAACATCCACAATATTAAAAGTTTAAAGTTAAACAGTTATTACAAACCCAGAATCCTACTAAGTACATTGTTGAACAATACTTCTACAGGAAGCATTTCAACAACCAAACGTTTATTACACACTTACACACTTAATGTACATAAGTCTACCAACACCCGTTCGTTATCAGCTACCTCAGGGATAGTCGCCAGCACTCGCTCAAAAGGTCGCTTTCCCCTTACCCTCTTGCGGGGTGTAGTGCGCAGTATCGGCATTTGACCTAACTGTTATATACATAAGTAGCAAGAGTGAGCTATAATAGCTCAGCAAGATAATATTGTAAACTAGAAATCAGAATTTTTAAACATGTAAAAATATATATAACTAGAACCCAATTATAAACTTTAAGAGAGAATATAATTCTTATTTAATAATGCATCATTCACTTACTATTATCAGAAAAGAAATCTAGAATAATATAAAATCAGTTTCTCTTCTAATACAAAAATTATTCCATCATTCCATCTCATTTTCCCTTTTTAGTATACCAGTCTGAAATCATTATAAATTTTTCCTTTAAAGAAAATTCTGGGGTTATCTTCTAACGCCAGATACGTAGGACGATGATCAGTCGCCTAACCGTATCTGCTCTCTGTTTGCTACTAGTAGAAGGAATGACAATCATCCCTGGAGGAAGGCTTCCCTGCTACATCCTCCCTCGGCAACTCTTGGGCCGGAATAAATATTGAGTACTGGACTGTGCCGCACACAGCCTCTTACGCTTTTGGTTGCTATCCCCCTTTTTGTCAAATCATTTTTCCATTTTCAATCACCATTTCCCATTTTTTTTTTCTTCCCATTCGCATATATCATATCCATATCCATTTATCATGTAATATCACCTTTTTAAAACCATATGTCATAACATCTTGCTTATGACTCGTACATTTTCTCTGTATTCAATGAACTCCAATACATTCTTATATACATACATTATTCCATCTATTTTAAAAGTATTAACATAATAATCAAATAATATTTATTAAAATCGTAACTACTTTTAAAAGAATATTTTAATATAATATGATCCATATATCACTCTAGATAACAACTGATACCATTCTTTGAAACATAGAATATATCCGCTCTTTCCATATTCTTATTCATATCCATAATCCATATTCAAGGATTTCAGTATATATGGAATATATCCCAAATCATCTCATCGTATAAGATTCATATATTGTTCACAAAAACCATTTCTTTTGAACATAAACAGTTTATCAAAATAAGGGTAAAAGAAATCTTGCCTCGATCCCTAAGTCCCAGAGGTACGTTCCCGTGTTCGTCTCGAATTTCTATAAACACGAAAAGAATCATCGTTAGAATACTATGTCTCTTACTCACCTCACTCTTGCATAACAATACCCTTGACACTTTAATATATGCTTAACGTATCACTAATACCCCAAAAGGTTCAAGGATCTATCCATTTTTAGACTCAATCAAGTTTCAGTGTTTTTCACCATTTCCCTTAACAACCACACTTACTGTAAAACTTCTCAGAAAATATAGATTTCGAATTTTACTACAAGGTCAACTGGTAATGACTCTTTGACTATCCTACTATAATATCCCAGAATTGTATAATTTTTAAAAATGTCGAAGTATGGTAATTATAGCCTCAAAGTTGGTACAATTACATTTTCTCGGTTTTCAAACGTCTTTCACTAAAATCCACTTTTCTCCTAAATCGTTCATCAGATTTTGACGTACTTTATATCAACACGATCTATGAACTAAGATCTATCATTTCATGGTCAGTTGATACCTTTTATAGAAACTTAACCATTCGGATTTTCTGTCTTAAAAACAGGGCAGTTTTTGTCTAACAAAAAAAATCGGTCATTATAACGGTTGTATTTTCATACTTTCCAAATTTCATATCATACCACCACACCCACCAATCAACATATAATCTTCCCACACCATGTTGTCTACATACAACCATGGTTACATAATTCATTCCCAAAACAACTCAATCATTCCAATTATTCCAACAACGTTCATATAATCACAAAACTAACTTATAACAAGTTACAACTAGTACTACTATCAAACCATCTCTAAATCATCAAGGGGTGAAGAGGTTATACCTTCCTTTGAGTGAAAATTACACTTATAATCCTTGTATAAGCCTTGAATAGCCTCTAGAACACTTGGATGATCAAAAGAAACCAAGAACAAAAATTAGATTTTTCGGAGTTACTATTCACTTTCTGGAAAGAACTGCAAAAACGAAGGCCTTACTATGCTTTTCTGGACACAGCTTGTGAGATACGAGTTGTAGATTATCTCAATACCTTTCTAACGAGCTAGAGAACACAAGATTTGAGTAAGAAATGAAGGAGATATGGCTGCTGGAAGTTAGCTGCTACAGTTTGGCCGAAAATTTACTTGGTGGAGATGTAATGCTTCTCTTTTTGTTTTATCACTTAATTACATGGATAATTATGTATTATCTTTATCCTTACTTACAAGAGTTAATGTAGGCCATTGGATGAGTTTTTCCACTTTTGTGTTGGCTACATCATGACCATCCATTTGTTGGTTTCTTACTAATTGCCTCCACTTTAGAAATTTTTGCAATCTAGCCCTCCATCTTTGAATTAACTTCCATTCTAATCATCCTTGAATTCCTTCCTTCACCAACTAACTTCTCTTTTATATATCTTGCACTTAGGAATGTTTTAGTGTTTCCTCGAGCATACACTATCTTGTTTACAGAGTTGTGGAATGCATACCAGATATCGATTTGGATGACGTGAAAATACTTTTCTATCTTGGGGTGTTTTGTTTCCATACCTGTCTAATTGTGATTCGGTTCGAATATACCTCATTATCTCCGAGGTTCTTAAATCGTTTTAAAAATCCAAATTCCTTTGGCATTAACTTGACTTAATAATTCTTTGTTTTAACTTAAATTCACTAATTCCTTAATATAAAAATCTTTTAATATATCTATGCTCCTTAATATCCAATAAATAGAAACTTGTTCGAACTCAAAATCCTAAAAACCTAAATTCAGGAATTTCTGAAATCCATCGTCATTTCGAGTCACTTATTACCATAGCACATCACTAATATGGTTTCTTTTTACTCATTTTCCATTTCAAATATAGAGTATCTACACACCATTTTCCTAAATTCCTCGAGATCACTATTCATTTAGACACGATAGCCTTTCTAAAGTTAGGGTTATTACATTCTTCCCCCCTTAAAAGGATTCCGTCCCGGAATCATGTTGAAAATATGAATGGATACCTTCCTCACATGACAATTTCTAATTTCCACACTACTCCCTTTATCCGTTAGTCTTTCCATAACATCTCTACCTTGATTACACAAAAATACACCAACATACACTTGCTTGTCATTTATCAACATGCCATTTAGCTTATCTATAGCAGCACTTTCATTATCTTCTCCTTGCAAATCTCCTCCTGTTTTCAGTCATTCTATATTATCTCATTCCTCCTTTCTCTTTTAACTAAGGTATCGGCCACCACATTGGCCTTTCCTGAATGGTGGTGTATCTCACTTATGGTTTAGCTATATTCTGCCTTAGTAGGTCCATAAATTGGTTTATAGGGTCACCTCTCTGGTTTCCTTGTTGGCCATTTAATTCATCTACTTCTTCCTCATGATCTTGTTCATCATGAGCGTTTTCATTCGGTCTATCACCTTCTATATTTTGACTTCCTTCATCTCTCTCAATTCCCCTTGCATTCGCGCGATTCTCAAGTCTAGGCGGCATAGTTCTGTACATAACAATATTCTCTATTAATTACCCAAATTTAGGGTACAATATTCATCATCCATATGCGATAATTATAACACTATTCTCCCATTTGTACAACCATATATAAAGATTCAAGTAATTAGTATCAAGTTATAATACCATTTATACGAACATATCAGCTCACTACCTTTAACACGATAGCCTTTACATTTAAGTCAATCACCTTATACACATCAATATTTAAATCAAAATACGATAAAATTTAGACAAAATACATAAACTTCATTAATTTACATAAATATTTTACAACTTGGGTACAACGTCTTTTACTACTAATATTATACATCATAGAGTACAAGGTTCGAAACCCCAAAACATAACCGTACATACTAATCCGCTATAACAAAAGTACTGCTAGCCGTCCTCTAATCAGACTGGGATTAAGACAGTACACAACTAAACTAATCCCCCAAAATGACATCAACCAGATGACTAGTCTGATTAGTGACAAAAACTACTACCCCTACTCACATCCCTGCTCTAATAACATCCCTGATCTGTACTACCATAGATGTGACCGTATCCACTATCGCGGCTCTCCATGCTGGGTCTCCTCTATCTGCTAACAACCTCCTAATATCACCAAGTGCTCGCAGCTCAACGCTAACCAATCCCACAGATACACCATCTGGAATAACACCTCCTATCCCTCTGTCTGACCTCTGCAAGAGTGTATCTATCATCTTACGGGACTCCTCTAACTGACCCTGTAAGGCAAGGTACCTTGTCAATAAAATCGCCAGGATCTGGTCTCCAGCAAGTATAGGTGTCCCCTGTAGGGGTACAGCTGCTGGTGAAGGTGCGGCTACAGGTGGAGGTGCTAATGGTGGAGATGAAGGAACAGACTCTGTATCTGCATCCTCAGACGGGTCCTCCTCCACCTCATCCTCTGGAAGAATAAAATGTCCTGGTGGAGTGAACTGCTCTGCTGGATCCTCTAAAGGGTCAGGACTCGGTAAAGGAGATGGAACTGGTGACGGCACTGGAATAGGTAGGACAGGAGTAGGTATCACGTGAATATCTGTCCACTCAGTCTGCTCCTCAGCTATAACAGATGACCTAACCCTCTTGCGCAATGGCATCTCTCCCTCAGGAACCTCCGACCTCACTCGGGAAGGGCCTGCCTCGTCAGATCCTACAGAAGGTCTGCCAATGTAAGGTACTATAGCCACAGTATCTCTCTGTCTACGCTCCTCTGCCTCCTCTCTCAGGCTCTGCTCATATCTCTCTCTGGTACTCGCACGACGTCTCTCCCTGAGGTCATCGACAGCATACTCTGGAACCTCTACACCTGCTATCTGTAAGTCTACAATCTCCTGCTCTGATAATCCTAGCCACTGGGGGTCCTGACTCAGCTCTCCCATCTCCGCTCCCTATAATAAAAGATAAAATTCTATTAGTAATAATCTATAAAATTATAATCACTGCTTACAATAAATACTACCTGCGATATACCACCCTTGAACTCGATGGGAGTTCATAATTTATATTATTACTGATACAATTATTATTATCACTTTTGTTCCTGAGCATTATGACTCTTAGCTCTGATACCATCTGTGACGCCCCTAGATCCGGGGTCAAGGATCCAGGTCATCACGGTCCAATTTCCACTTATTATCAATAACACTCTGACTTTTTTTTTATACTTACACCACTGACCCTCACTAATACACTCACACCAGTCATATGCTCAGAGAACAACATCCACAATATTAAAAGTTTAAAGTTAAACAGTTATTACAAACCCAGAATCCTACTAAGTACATTGTTGAACAATACTTCTACAGGAAGCATTTCAACAACCAAACGTTTATTACACAACTTACACACTTAATGTACATAAGTCTACCAACACCCGTTCGTTATCAGCTACCTCAGGGATAGTCGCCAGCACTCGCTCAAAAGGTCGCTTTCCCCTTACCCTCTTGCGGGGTGTAGTGCGCAGTATCGACATTTGACCTAACTGTTATATACATAAGTAGCAAGAGTGAGCTATAATAGCTCAGCAAGATAATATTGTAAACTAGAAATCAGAATTTTTAAACATGTAAAAATATATATAACTAGAACCCAATTATAAACTTTAAGAGAGAATATAATTCTTATTTAATAATGCATCATTCACTTACTATTATCAGAAAAGAAATCTAGAATAATATAAAATCAGTTTCTCTTCTAATACAAAAATTATTCCATCATTCCATCTCATTTTCCCTTTTTAGTATACCAGTCTGAAATCATTATAAATTTTTCCTTTAAAGAAAATTCTGGGGTTATCTTCTAACGCCAGATACGTAGGACGATGATCAGTCGCCTAACCGTATCTGCTCTCTGTTTGCTACTAGTAGAAGGAATGACAATCATCCCTGGAGGAAGGCTTCCCTGCTACATCCTCCCTCGGCAACTCTTGGGCCGGAATAAATATTGAGTACTGGACTGTGCCGCACACAGCCTCTTACGCTTTTGGTTGCTATCCCCCTTTTTGTCAAATCATTTTTCCATTTTCAATCACCATTTCCCATTTTTTTTTTCTTCCCATTCGCATATATCATATCCATATCCATTTATCATGTAATATCACCTTTTTAAAACCATATGTCATAACATCTTGCTTATGACTCGTACATTTTCTCTGTATTCAATGAACTCCAATACATTCTTATATACATACATTATTCCATCTATTTTAAAAGTATTAACATAATAATCAAATAATATTTATTAAAATCGTAACTACTTTTAAAAGAATATTTTAATATAATATGATCCATATATCACTCTAGATAACAACTGATACCATTCTTTGAAACATAGAATATATCCGCTCTTTCCATATTCTTATTCATATCCATAATCCATATTCAAGGATTTCAGTATATATGGAATATATCCCAAATCATCTCATCGTATAAGATTCATATATTGTTCACAAAAACCATTTCTTTTGAACATAAACAGTTTATCAAAATAAGGGTAAAAGAAATCTTGCCTCGATCCCTAAGTCCCAGAGGTACGTTCCCGTGTTCGTCTCGAATTTCTATAAACACGAAAAGAATCATCGTTAGAATACTATGTCTCTTACTCACCTCACTCTTGCATAACAATACCCTTGACACTTTAATATATGCTTAACGTATCACTAATACCCCAAAAGGTTCAAGGATCTATCCATTTTTAGACTCAATCAAGTTTCAGTGTTTTTCACCATTTCCCTTAACAACCACACTTACTGTAAAACTTCTCAGAAAATATAGATTTCGAATTTTACTACAAGGTCAACTGGTAATGACTCTTTGACTATCCTACTATAATATCCCAGAATTGTATAATTTTTAAAAATGTCGAAGTATGGTAATTATAGCCTCAAAGTTGGTACAATTACATTTTCTCGGTTTTCAAACGTCTTTCACTAAAATCCACTTTTCTCCTAAATCGTTCATCAGATTTTGACGTACTTTATATCAACACGATCTATGAACTAAGATCTATCATTTCATGGTCAGTTGATACCTTTTATAGAAACTTAACCATTCGGATTTTCTGTCTTAAAAACAGGGCAGTTTTTGTCTAACAAAAAAAATCGGTCATTATAACGGTTGTATTTTCATACTTTCCAAATTTCATATCATACCACCACACCCACCAATCAACATATAATCTTCCCACACCATGTTGTCTACATACAACCATGGTTACATAATTCATTCCCAAAACAACTCAATCATTCCAATTATTCCAACAACGTTCATATAATCACAAAACTAACTTATAACAAGTTACAACTAGTACTACTATCAAACCATCTCTAAATCATCAAGGGGTGAAGAGGTTATACCTTCCTTTGAGTGAAAATTACACTTATAATCCTTGTATAAGCCTTGAATAGCCTCTAGAACACTTGGATGATCAAAAGAAACCAAGAACAAAAATTAGATTTTTCGGAGTTACTATTCACTTTCTGGAAAGAACTGCAAAAACGAAGGCCTTACTATGCTTTTCTGGACACAGCTTGTGAGATACGAGTTGTAGATTATCTCAATACCTTTCTAACGAGCTAGAGAACACAAGATTTGAGTAAGAAATGAAGGAGATATGGCTGCTGGAAGTTGGCTGCTACAGTTTGGCCGAAAATTTACTTGGTGGAGATGTAATGCTTCTCTTTTTGTTTTATCACTTAATTACATGGATAATTATGTATTATCTTTATCCTTACTTACAAGAGTTAATGTAGGCCATTGGATGAGTTTTTCCACTTTTGTGTTGGCTACATGATGACCATCCATTTGTTGGTTTCTTACTAATTGCCTCCACTTTAGAAATTTTTGCAATCTAGCCCTCCATCTTTGAATTAACTTCCATTCTAATCATCCTTGAATTCCTTCCTTCACCAACTAACTTCTCTTTTATATATCTTGCACTTAGGAATGTTTTAGTGTTTCCTCGAGCATACACTATCTTGTTTACAGAGTTGTGGAATGCATACCAGATATCGATTTGGATGACGTGAAAATACTTTTCTATCTTGGGGTGTTTTGTTTCCATACCTGTCTAATTGTGATTCGGTTCGAATATACCTCATTATCTCCGAGGTTCTTAAATCGTTTTAAAAATCCAAATTCCTTTGGCATTAACTTGACTTAATAATTCTTTGTTTTAACTTAAATTCACTAATTCCTTAATATAAAAATCTTTTAATATATCTATGCTCCTTAATATCCAATAAATAGAAACTTGTTCGAACTCAAAATCCTAAAAACCTAAATTCAGGAATTTCTGAAATCCATCGTCATTTCGAGTCACTTATTACCATAGCACATCACTAATATGGTTTCTTTTTACTCATTTTCCATTTCAAATATAGAGTATCTACACACCATTTTCCTAAATTCCTCGAGATCACTATTCATTTAGACACGATAGCCTTTCTAAAGTTAGGGTTATTACATTCTTCCCCCCTTAAAAGGATTCCGTCCCGGAATCATGTTGAAAATATGAATGGATACCTTCCTCACATGACAATTTCTAATTTCCACACTACTCCCTTTATCCGTTAGTCTTTCCATAACATCTCTACCTTGATTACACAAAAATACACCAACATACACTTGATTGTCATTTATCAACATGCCATTTAGCTTATCTATAGCAGCACTTTCATTATCTTCTCCTTGCAAATCTCCTCCTGTTTTCAGTCATTCTATATTATCTCATTCCTCCTTTCTCTTTTAACTAAGGTATCGGCCACCACATTGGCCTTTCCTGAATGGTGGTGTATCTCACTTATGGTTTAGCTATATTCTGCCTTAGTAGGTCCATAAATTGGTTTATAGGGTCACCTCTCTGGTTTCCTTGTTGGCCATTTAATTCATCTACTTCTTCCTCATGATCTTGTTCATCATGAGCGTTTTCATTCGGTCTATCACCTTCTATATTTTGACTTCCTTCATCTCTCTCAATTCCCCTTGCATTCGCGCGATTCTCAAGTCTAGGCGGCATAGTTCTGTACATAACAATATTCTCTATTAATTACCCAAATTTAGGGTACAATATTCATCATCCATATGCGATAATTATAACACTATTCTCCCATTTGTACAACCATATATAAAGATTCAAGTAATTAGTATCAAGTTATAATACCATTTATACGAACATATCAGCTCACTACCTTTAACACGATAGCCTTTACATTTAAGTCAATCACCTTATACACATCAATATTTAAATCAAAATACGATAAAATTTAGACAAAATACATAAACTTCATTAATTTACATAAATATTTTACAACTTGGGTACAACGTCTTTTACTACTAATATTATACATCATTGAGTACAAGGTTCGAAACCCCAAAACATAACCGTACATACTAATCCGCTATAACAAAAGTACTGCTAGCCGTCCTGTAATCAGACTGGGATTAAGACAGTACACAACTAAACTAATCCCCCAAAATGACATCAACCAGATGACTAGTCTGATTAGTGACAAAAACTACTACCCCTACTCACAGCCCTGCTCTAATAACATCCCTGATCTGTACTACCATAGATGTGACCGTATCCACTATCGCGGCTCTCCATGCTGGGTCTCCTCTATCTGCTAACAACCTCCTAATATCACCAAGTGCTCGCAGCTCAACGCTAACCAATCCCACAGATACACCATCTGGAATAACACCTCCTCTCCCTCTGTCTGACCTCTGCAAGAGTGTATCTATCATCTTACGGGACTCCTCTAACTGACCCTGTAAGGCAAGGTACCCAGTCAATAAAATCGCCGGGATCTGGTCTCCTGCAAGTATAGGTGTCCCCTGTAGGGGTACAGCTGCTGGTGAAGGTGCGGCTACAGGTGGAGGTGCTAATGGTGGAGATGAAGGAACAGACTCTGTATCTGCATCCTCAGACGGGTCCTCCTCCACCTCATCCTCTGGAAGAATAAACTGTCCTGGTGGAGTGAACTGCTCTGCTGGATCCTCTAAAGGGTCAGGACTCGGTAAAGGGGATGGAACTGGTGACGGCACTGGAATAGGTAGGACAGGAGTAGGTATCACGTGAATATCTGTCCACTCAGTCTGCTCCTCAGCTATAACAGATGACCTAACCCTCTTGCGCAATGGCATCTCTCCCTCAGGAACCTCCGACCTCACTCGGGAAGGGCCTGCCTCGTCAGATCCTACAGAAGGTCTGCCAATGTAAGGTACTATAGCCACAGTATCTCTCTGTGTACGCTCCTCTGCCTCCTCTCTCAGGCTCTGCTCATATCTCTCTCTGGTACTCGCACGACGTCTCTCCCTGAGGTCATCGACAGCATACTCTGGAACCTCTACACCTGCTAGCTGTAAGTCTACAATCTCCTGCTCTGATAATCCTAGCCACTGGGGGTCCTGACTCGGCTCTCCCATCTCCGCTCCCTATAATAAAACATAAAATTCTATTAGTAATAATCTATAAAATTATAATCACTGCTTACAATAAATACTACCTGCGATATACCACCCTTGAACTCGATGGGAGTTCACAATTTATATTATTACTGATACAATTATTATTATCACTTTTGTTCCTGAGCATTATGACTCTTAGCTCTGATACCATCTGTGACGCCCCTAGATCCGGGGTCAAGGATCCAGGTCATCACGGTCCAATTTCCACTTATTATCAATAACACTCTGACTTTTTTTTTTTATACTTACACAACTGACCCTCACTAATACACTCACACCAGTCATATGCTCAGAGAACAACATCCACAATATTAAAAGTTTAAAGTTAAACAGTTATTACAAACCAAGAATCCTACTAAGTACATTGTTGAACAATACTTCTACAGGAAGCATTTCAACAACCAAACGTTTATTACACAACTTACACACTTAATGTACATAAGTCTACCAACACCCGTTCGTTATCAGCTACCTCAGGGATAGTCGCCAGCACTCGCTCAAAAGGTCGCTTTCCCCTTACCCTCTTGCGGGGTGTAGTGCGCAGTATCGGCATTTGACCTAACTGTTATATACATAAGTAGCAAGAGTGAGCTATAATAGCTCAGCAAGATAATATTGTAAACTAGAAATCAGAATTTTTAAACATGTAAAAATATATATAACTAGAACCCAATTATAAACTTTAAGAGGTAATATAATTCTTATTTAATAATGCATCATTCACTTACTATTATCAGAAAAGAAATCTAGAATAATATAAAATCAGTTTCTCTTCTAATACAAAAATTATTCCATCATTCCATCTCATTTTCCCTTTTTAGTATACCATTCTGAAATCATTATAAATTTTTCCTTTAAAGAAAATTCTGGGGATATCTTCTAACGCCAGATACGTAGGACGATGATCAGTCGCCTAACCGTATCTGCTCTCTGTTTGCTACTAGTAGAAGGAATGACAATCATCCCTGGAGGAAGGCTTCCCTGCTACATCCTCCCTCGGCAACTCTTGGGCCGGAATAAATATTGAGTACTGGACTGTGCCGCACACAGCCTCTTACGCTTTTGGTTGCTATCCCCCTTTTTGTCAAATCATTTTTCCATTTTCAAATAATATTTATTAAAATCGTAACTACTTTTAAAAGAATATTTTAATATAATATGATCCATATATCACTCTAGATAACAACTGATACCATTCTTTGAAACATAGAATATATCCGCTCTTTCCATATTCTTATTCATATCTATAATCCATATTCAAGGATTTCAGTATATATGGAATATATCCCAAATCATCTCATCGTATAAGATTCATATATTGTTCACAAAAACCATTTCTTTTGAACATAAACAGTTTATCAAAATAAGGGTAAAAGAAATCTTGCCTCGATCCCTAAGTCCCAGAGGTACGTTCCCGTGTTCGTCTCGAGTTTCTATAAACACGAAAAGAATCATCGTTAGAATACTACGTCTCTTACTCACCTCACTCTTGCATAACAATACCCTTGACACTTTAATATATGCTTAACGTATCACTAATACCCCAAAAGGTTCAAGGATCTATCCATTTTTAGACTCAATCAAGTTTCAGTGTTTTTCACCATTTCCCTTAACAACCACACTTACTGTAAAACTTCTCAGAAAATATAGATTTCGAATTTTACTACAAGGTCAACTGGTAATGACTCTTTGACTATCCAACTATAATATCCCAGAATTTTATAATTTTTAAAAATGTCTAAGTATGGTAATTATAGCCTCAAAGTTGGTACAATTACATTTTCTCGATTTTCAAACGTCTTTCACTAAAATCCACTTTTCTCCTAAATCGTTCATCAGATTTTGACGTACTTTATATCAACACGATCTATGAACTAAGCTCTATCATTTCATGGTCAGTTGATACCTTTTACAGAAACTTAACCATTCGGATTTTCTGTCTTAAAAACAGGGCAGTTTTTGTCTAACAAAAAAAATCGGTCATTATAACGGCTGTATTTTCATACTTTCCAAATTTCATATCATACCACCACACCCACCAATCAACATATAATCTTCCCACACCATGTTGTCTACATACAACCATGGTTACATAATTCATTCCCAAAACAACTCCATCATTCCAATTATTCCAACAACGTTCATATAATCACAAAACTAACTTATAACAAGTTACAACTAGTACTACTATCAAACCATCTCTAAATCATCAAGGGGTGAAGAGGTTATACCTTCCTTTGAGTGAAAATTACACTTATAATCCTTGTATAAGCCTTGAATAGCCTCTAGAACACTTGGATGATCAAAAGAAACCAAGAACAAAAATTAGATTTTTCGGAGTTACTATTCACTTGCTGGAAAGAACTGCAAAAACGAAGGCCTTACTATGCTTTTCTGGACAAAGCTTGTGAGATACGAGTTGTAGATTAGCTCAATACCTTTCTAACGAGCTAGAGAACACAAGATTTGAGTAAGAAATGAAGGAGATATGGCTGCTGTAAGTTGGCTGCTACAGTTTGGCCGAAAATTTACTTGGTGGAGATGTAATGCTTCTCTTTTTGTTTTATCACTTAATTACATGGATAATTATGTATTATCTTTATCCTTACTTACAAGAGTTAATGTAGGCCATTGGATGAGTTTTTCCACTTTTGTGTTGGCTACATCATGACCATCCATTTGTTGGTTTCTTACTAATTGCCTCCACTTTAGAAATTTTTGCAATCTAGCCCTCCATCTTTGAATTAACTTCCATTCTAATCATCCTTGAATTCCTTCCTTCACCAACTAACTTCTCTTTTATATATCTTGCACTTAGGAATGTTTTAGTGTTTACTCGAGCATACACTATCTTGTTTACAGAGTTGTGGAATGCATACCAGATATCGATTTGGATGACGTGAAAATACTTTTCTATCTTGGGGTGTTTTGTTTCCATACCTGTCTAATTGTGATTCGGTTCGAATATACCTCATTATCTCCGAGGTTCTTAAATCTTTTTAAAAATCCAAATTCCTTTGGCATTAACTTGACTTAATAATTCTTTGTTTTAACTTAAATTCACTAATTCCTTAATATAAAAATCTTTTAATATATCCATGCTCCTTAATATCCAATAAATAGAAACTTGTTCGAACTCAAAATCCTAAAAACCTAAATTCAGGAATTTCTGAAATCCATCGTCATTTCGAGTCACTTATTACCATAGCACATCACTAATATGGTTTCTTTTTACTCATTTTCCATTTCAAATATAGAGTATCTACACACCATTTTCCTAAATTCCTCGAGATCACTATTCATTTAGACACTGTAGCCTTTCTAAAGTTAGGGTTATTACACTTACCCATGGAATGGATAACTCAACAGAATCTTATAAGGCACACTTATAGGATGAACTTGATGACACTTGATGAAATTTATGGAATGTGTAAAACATATGATCTGGAGGTCAAGCAAAAGGAAGGTACAAGATCAAAGCCTAAATTTGTGGCCTTGAAAGTGGAATCAAAGGAAAGACGTGTGCACCAAGGAAAAATGAAGGCTAAAGCTCATGTAGTAATAAAGTCAGACACTGATGTTGATACTGATGAAAGTACGGATGAGGAATCAGATGACGATTCTGACAAAGAACTGGTGCAGATGATGGCCATGATGGTGAAAGGTTTCAGAAGGATGAAGCAGGTCAAATTCAGAAAGGATGGAAGAAAGTCAAAAGGAGAGCAATATTCTGACAGGAAAAATAAACAGAAGAAAGTTGATCTCTCTAAGATTAAATGTTTCAATTGTGACAAGATGGGTCACTATGCAACTGAATGCAAGAAACCCAAAGTTGGAAAATCAACTGGAAAGGTGCTTGTCACATCGAGCAAAGGATGGATGGAGTCTTCTGATTCTGAAGAAGAAGAAGAAGAAACAAACTATGCATTGATGGCTGAAATTGAAGAAGCATCTGAAAAGGTACCTAAAACTGCCTATGCTTTTGATACTGATAACATGTGTGAATTAAAGTCCTTCCTTAGAAACTTGCATATTAGTTATAATAGTCAATCTAAGGAGAACATCAGGATTTTAAAGGAGTCAGCTGATATAAAGGAAAGGAATGAGTATTTAGAGACTAAGTTAGTCATTCTAAAAAATACTCAAAACTTGTGTGAGAAACTTAAAGGGATAGAAATAGAACAGATGTTAAAGATATAATCCCTAGAAGTAGAGTTAAGAAAAGAACGAGAACAAATAAGAGTATGGACTCATTCTGGTATACAAACTCATTTACTTATAAATGATAGAAACTGGAAAGAGTGTCTTGGATATAAGAAGAATAAGGCAAAAGAAGATGAAAACATAAATTTGTCCACTCACATAAAATTTGTTCCTGCTAGTGATATGAAAGTCAACTCTATCTTTGAGAAAGGATCAAGTTCTAATATTGAATTAATCTCTAAGAAAGAAATAGAAATTTTTTCTGATACAGAAATTAACTCAAATACAGAAATTGAATCTACTGATACTCTTTGTTCTAATGTCAACACTAAAACCTCTAGTAAGATTGATGTTAAAATATGCACTGAGACTGTTCAGAAAAGAATCACAAAAGAAAAGAACTTAGGACATCTCTCCTCTGGTAAGTTAAAGAAAAAAATCAATGCAGTGATTGGTAAGAAAAATGAGAAGATTCCTAAAAGGCATAGGAATGGAAAATTAGGTATAGACAAATCGAACAATTATAAATATATTCCTAATGCTCCAAGAAAGACATGTCATACTTGTGGTAATACTAATCATCTTGCCATTGATTGCAAGAAGAATAAAAAGAGGAGAGTTGAAATTTCTATTTCTGATGTTAGGAGTAGAAATGTTAATTATAAACCACAGAATCCTTGTTCTCACTGTGGTAGCAAATGGCATTCAGTTTACACATGTGTTAGGCTCAAGACATGTCTGAATACCACTATTAACAAGCCTACACTATGTGACTATGTCACATTACATGACCTAGTGAGTTCTATCACTGGGATATAGTATAGGTCTCTATATGTACTTGTCTTGTTCTCATGAACATTAGCTTGATCATGTATGCTCAAAGTTATAATGAGCTTATCAAAGTTTCTTGCATCTAGATTGTATATAGGCCATTGAATAATTGTCCTGGTAGAAGTTCAGAAGTGTTCATGCAGCAGGATAGAAATGAATAAGGCCATGAAGAAATAAGTTGCAGAAATTTGTCTAAGGCATTATATAGCAAAGTCAGAAGAAAGCTATGTCGTGAAGTCACCAATATCTATGTCGTGAAGTGCTACATCGCATAGTCCATTTTGTACTATGTCGAGAAGTCCTCAAGACACATGTCGTGAAGTGTTGAAGTCAGCAAAGTCAGAGAAGCCTAGATCGTGAAGTCCTCAGAAGCCTTATGTCGCATAGTCATCAAATGAACTATGTCGCATAGTCGTCAAAAGACTTATGTCGCATAGTCATCAAATGACTTATGTCGCATAGTCGTCAAATGACCTATGTCACATAGTCGTCAAATGACCCATGTCGCATAGTCATCTTATGGCCTATGTCGCAAAGTCTTCAAAGGCTATATCGCGTAGTCCTCACAAGGGAGATCGCGAAGTCAGGAATGAAGTGGAGTTCACGATATCAACACTTAGCCGTTTATAACAAGACAAATCAAGGTACAGAACCAAGAATCAAAAGAGACAAATACTGAAGCATTTGTTTTGGCAAGGTGGTCCAAAGAACAGATGGCAAATCTACAGCTAAACTTGGAGAGAAAGATAAGAGACAAGCAGCTACAGAAACGGGAAAGATTCCGAAAAGCAGGTGGTCCTTCCTGACACAGTGAACTTCTTATGGCAGGACAAGTTGGACTTTCAGAAGGGGTAGCTGTGTAATATTGTGTGTACCTAGTTTGTATAGGAAAATATATATATTATGCACACACCACTGTAAGCTGTAAGAGAGACACACATAGTTTTTATCTCAAGCTCTTTTCTCTGTAAGCAAGCAAGTACAAACTGTTCTTGTTTAGAAGCCAGAAATTCGATTGTGAATTTCTTGGAAAGCTATAGTATTTAATTTGCTTATACAAAGTAGATTAAAGTGATTGTGCGTGTTGTTTACTTTCTGCATATTACATAGCATAATCATATACAGTTTACATTTAGTTTTCAAGAAAGCAAAAATTCATCAAACTATCCATTCACCCCCCCCTGTCTAGTTTCTAGGTGATATTCATTCCTAACAAGTGGTATCAGAGCGAAGGCTGTTAACGTACAAACAGGAAAAGATCAAGAATGAGTTCACAGAAACTTAGCAGTATCAAGATTCCTCCCTTTAACAAGGAGCACTACAGTTTATGGAAAAAGAAGATGTTGCTTTTCATCAAAGCTTTTAACCCCATGTATTTAGATATTCTAAAGCATGGTCCCTTTATTCCAATGATCGAGATTGGTGAAACAACCAATGGCACTGAGATAGTACCAGCAAAACATGTGCCCAAAGACCCCTCAAAATACACTGATCCTGAAAAGGAGAAAGTAGCACTGGATGGACATCTTCAACTCATCATTTGTGAATCTATGGACTTCAACATGTATGGCACTGTTGCTCACTGTACTAGTGCCAAGAAGATGTGGGATCTTATAGAAGTGCTCTATGAAGGAACTACTGAAGTAAGGAAGAACAAGAAACAGATTCTTGTCTCACAATATGAAGCCTTCATGGCTCAGCCAAAAGAGGGAATCACGGAAGTGTTTGAGAGATTCAATAAGCTGATAAACGAGCTCAAACTCTATGACAAACACTATGAGACAGAAGAGCTCAATATGAAGTTCTTACTAACTCTTCCAGATCACTTGGAACCAAGAATCTCTTCCCTTAAAGAAAGAGATCTAACAAAGATTGGTTTTGATGTGTTGTATGGTGTTTTGAAGACATATGAGTTAGAGCTGTTTCAAAAGAGATCTATTCAAGCAAAGCAAGGATTAGTGGCCAATACCTCTTGTGCCCTTATTGTTGACAATCTAGGTCAAAGAATGGATTCTCTAAAAATCAGTCAAGTCAAGATTGAGGAACTGGAAAGTGATGACACTGGTGATGAAACTCAGGTTGTGTATGATTTACCTGAAGAGGATGAGTTCTACAGCATAGATGAACTGGACAAGATGGAAAACAAATCTTTTGCTTATATGGCTAGGAGATACCCTAACATCAGGTTTAAGAGGAAGCAACCATTCAAGTCTAGATTCAATAATGGAAATGCTGGTGGTTCAGGTAGCTCAAACTCTTTCAACAAAGGAAAAGGGATTGCTGGTGCAGTTAAAGGAGGATACAAATCTGGGAGTGTGGATAGGTCCAAAATAAGATGCTATAACTGCAATGAACTTGGGCATTTTTCCACTGAGTGCAAAAAGCCTAAACAGGTCAAGAAGGACAAAGCATACTTAGAGCTTGAAGCTAAGTATGAGGCTCTACTCAAGAAACAACAGGGTAAAGCTTTTATTGTTGAGGGAAAATGTTGGGATGACTCTGATGAAGAAGAAGAACAAGAGTACTCAAATTATGCCTTGATGGCATTCTCTGATGATGGTGATTCTAGTCAGGTACCTATTCTTACTTCTCTTGATATGACTCCCCTTCAATATAAGCAAACTATTGAAGATATGAGTACTGAGATGTTTAATATTCATACTAGCATGTTAGTAGCAAATGAAGAAATTGATAGACTAACTGCTAGAAATCTTGAGCTTACAGAAAAGAATGAGGAACTTGAGTTAATGGTTGTGAACCTTGATGGTTTGAAAAAGGAGGTTGAGTATCTTAAAAACAAAGTGGTTTGTGCTGAACAAATAGAGAAAGCTCTTAGGGAACAAATTGCTGAAGCTGAATTGAAACTAAGAAGCTTTAAGAACTCCACTGAACTTATTCAAACCTATCACAAGGAACACACTGAAGATAGCAAGGTTAGAGTTGGTTTTGACTATGAGAATGATAAAGGAAGGAAGAAGGCAAAGGGCAAAGGAAAAGAATCTTTTACAAACAAAAATGCCCCAACCATTCTATCTAGTGTTGAACAGCCCATCTTCAAAAAGAGCGTTGTTGAGTTTGATGAAGAACTATTGATCATCAAACAACAACTTCTTGAAGAAGATGAGGCTGCTAAAGACACTTCTTCCTCTCCTGAATTTGTCAGTCAGAAAGAGACCAAAGACAATCTTGTCAAGAGTCCTAAAGCAAAGAAAGAAGTTGTTAAGAAAAAGAAACAAAACAGAAATGGTAAGGTAGGTGTCAACAAGGGTAACAACTATGCTTATGTGCCAAATGCTCCCAGGAAACAATGTCAGAAATGTCTATCTGTTAATCATTTGACTCATAAGTGTAGCAAACAAGTGAATGTTGAAGTTGATAACCTAAGTAATCATTCTGCTAGCATAAACTCTAGTCATGATTCCTTCTGTGGTAAGCCTAATTGCATGACATGCTATGTGACTGTGATTGCTAACTGTTTATCTCTAAAGCATAAACTTGATTCTGCACAATCTAGTGAATCACACACACCCATGCACACTCACAGGATAGGATCCCCAATCAGGATTGAGAGGGTGAACACTTCATGTGAGCCTAAGAGTGTGAACTCCAAAGCCACAAACAATATGAAGTATCCTACTGTGATGAATTCAACTTATGACAGAAGAATTGGTAACAAAAATGTTTCTAAATCAACTGGACCCTACCATGTGTGGGTACCAAAAACAACTTAGTTACCTTGTGAATGCAGGGCAACAGGAATAAAAGAGTCATATGGATCTTGGACAGTGGATGCTCAAGTCACATGACTGGTGATATAGCCCTGCTATCACATTTTGAGGAAAAGGCTGGCCCATCAGTAACCTTTGGAAATGACAACATCAGTTATACAATGGGATATGGCAGTATAAAATCTGGAAATGTCATTATTGAAGATGTAGCATTTGTTGAAGGACTGAAGCATAATCTCTTAAGCATTGGACAATTTACTAACAGGGGTTTCAAAGTGGAATTTAATGAAGATCATTGTTCAATCTCAAAAAGAGAAAGTGGTGAAGTTGTTCTAACTGGTGTGAAGAAAGGAAGCCTGTTTTTAGCTGATCTCAAGGCTGCAGACAAGGGAGAAATTTGTTGTCTCTACACTAAAGCCACAAATGAGGAATTCTGGATATGGCACAAGAAACTGTCTCACTTGAATGTTCAGGCAATGAACTCTCTAATCAAGAGAGAACTCATCAGGGATTTGCCTACCTTGGAGTTTGTGCAAGATGGAGCATGTGAATCTTGTCAGAAAGGAAAGATTAAAAGATCTAGTCACAAGAACAAGTTGCTCAATACAAACTCAAAACCTCTACAGCTAATTCACATGGATTTATTTGGTCCTGTGAATGTAATGTCCCTTTCCAAAAAGAAATATCCTCTAGTGATGGTTGATGATTTTTCAAGATACACTTGGGTGGAATTCATATTCTCCAAAGATGAAGCACCTCAAGTCATAATAGAGCATATCAAGAGAGTTGATAGAGAAGCACAAAGCACTGGTTCCTCTATAGTTGCTTTGAGAAGTGATAATGGAACTGAGTTCAGAAATTCAACATTGTATGAGTTTTGCAAAGATAAAGGAATTTCTCAACAATTCTCAGCTCCTAGAACACCTCAACAAAATGGAGTAGTTGAGAGAAAGAATAGAACTCTCATTGAAGCTGCAAGGACAATGTTATTGGATGCAAAGCTACCTACTAGCTTTTGGGCTGATGCTGTTAACACAGCATGCTATGTGAAAAATAGAACATTGATCAATAAGAAGTCTGGCAAAACTCCTTACTCATTAATGACTGGAAAAAGAGCATCCTTCAAGCATCTGCATGTTTTTGGAAGCAAGTGTTTTGTGATGAAAGATACCTCTGAGCATGTTGGAAAATTTGATGCAAAGGCATTTGAAGGTATCTTTATTGGATACTCTCTGGAAAGGAAAGCATACAGAGTGTTTGTACCTGAGCAACACAAAGTCATGGAAAGTATGGATGTTACCTTTGATGACAAGAAAACTCTTGGACTTAAAACAAGTGATCAAGACAGTGTGCCATTAAGATTTGAGAATCAAGGTTATCTTGAGGATTCTGAAAGTGAAGATGAACCATCTGTTCAAACTGTTCTAGAAAATGAAGTTCTTGAAGTTGACAATCTTCTTCAAACACCTGTGCAAGGGTTCACAAACACAGGGGGAGAAGAAGAGAATGCAACTGTCAACCAAAATGAGCTTGGAACAGATCAAGGAAATGAACAGGGGCACACAAGGAAATGGGACAGAGCCCACACTAGGGATCAAATCATTGGAGATCCTAGTGAGGGAGTTAGAATAAGAAGGGCGACTATGAATACATGTCTGTATAGCTGCTTTCTGTCACAAGAGGAACCTAAAGTAGTTGAAGAAGCTTTGAAGATTTCTGATTGGATTGTTGCCATGCAAGAAGAATTGAATCAATTTGAGAAAAACAAAGTATGGGAGCTAGTGCCACCTCCTGAAGGAAAGAATGTTATTGACACCAAATGGGTGTTCAGAAACAAGATGGATGAAGAAGGAGTGGTAATAAGAAACAAAGCAAGGCTAGTTGCCAAAGGATACTGTCAGCAAGAAGGCATTGATTATGATGAGACATTTGCACCTGTAGCTAGACTGGAAGCTATCAGAATCTTCCTGGCTTTTGCAGCTCACTCAAATTTCAAGGTGTATCAAATGGATGTGAAAAGTGCATTTCTCAATGGTGATCTTGCTGAAGAAGTTTATGTATCTCAACCACCTGGCTTTGAAAATGAAAACTTCCCAGACTTTGTGTACAGACTGCTTAAGGCACTATATGGACTCAAACAGGCACCAAGAGCCTGGTATGAGACTCTATCTCAATTCCTTCTTGAGCATCAATTTACCAGGGGTACAATTGACAAAACCCTATTCTTCAAGAAGCATGGAAATGATATCATTCTTGTTCAAATCTATGTGGATGATATCATCTTTGGCTCTTCAAATGAAAAACTGTGTGAAAGGTTCTCTAAGTTGATGCAAAGCAAATATGAGATGAGTATGATGGGAGAATTAACCTACTTTCTAGGTTTGCAAGTACATCAAAGGGAGGATGGCATCTTCATAAACCAATCAAAGTATGTCAAAGATCTTTTGAATAAATATGGTTTAGAAGACTCATCCCCTGCAAAAACTCCCAAGTCCACTGCAATCAAGCTTGATGAAGACAAGAAAGGCAAAAGAGTAGACATCAAGGTTTACAGAGGCATGGTTGGATCACTACTCTATCTCATTGCTAGCAGGCCTGATATCATGTTTGCCACATGCCTTTGTGCAAGGTTCCAGTATGATCCCAAGGAATCTCACATGATGGCTATCAAAAGGATTTTCAAATATCTGAAAGGGACTCCTAATCTTGGGCTATGGTATCCAAAGGGAACTGGGTTCAACCTGGTTGGTTACACAGATTCTGATTATGCTGGATGCAGAATTGACAAGAAGTGCACCTCTGGAAGCTGCCAATTCTTAGGTCAAAGGTTAGTGTCATGGTTCAGTAAGAAACAACAGTCCACAGCAACATCCACAGCTGAGGCTGAATATATTGTTGCTGGAAGTTGCTGTGCTCAATTGCTTTGGATTAGAAATCAACTCATGGATTATGGACTAGTGTTAGAACACATTCCTCTAATGTGTGATAATACTAGTGCAATATCCATAGTTGCCAATCCTGTTAATCATTCTACTACAAAGCACATTGAGATCAGGTACCATTTCATTAGGGAACATGCTACAAATGGTACCATATAAGTCTCTTATGTTCCAACTGAGAAACAATTAGCTGACATATTTACTAAACCTCTGAATGAAGCTGTCTTCAACAGACTTGTGAGTGAAATTGGAATGCTCAATCCTTCATTTAGTTGTTCTAAGTAAGTATGCTAGTTAATTGTTGCAGCATTAAATTTTCACTGTATATACATGCTCTATTTATTTGGAGTGAAAATTAGCTGAGATATGATCTATAAATATTTCAGTATTTTACTGCATATTTTTCAAAATCATATTTGGTTGTGGAGTTGTGAGCTTTTGAGACATCTCGATATAGATGATTTTGAGAGTTCACGACATAGTACAAATCAAACAGACTTATATCGCAAACTGTTAAAATTGTGAGACTTTGTGATATAGTTCATTTCATGAGTTTGCGACATTGTTCATTTTAATGACTTTGCGACTTAGAATAACTATATCGACAAGTCTCCATATTTGACAGAATTTTGATTTAAATTTACTTTATTTCAATTTTTGATTTAAGTCTGACAAAATTTTAAAATTTCAAAAAGAGAGTTTTAGACAGGGTATTTTCACTATATCGCAAAGTCATCCAAATTCTGGTATCCTCAAGACTTTGCGACATAGTTCAATTCCGGACTCTGCGATATACTTTGCAAGGACTTTGCGGTACAGGCCATTTTGAGACTTCGCGACATACAATTAGTCTGTACACATTCATAACTCCATATCGCAGTGTCTCTATCATATAAATACTTTTTGTCGACCGTTCACAACTTTTCATCTTGTCTATTGCTCTCAATTTCTAAAACCTAAACTCTTCTCTCTCTTCTTCAATCTCAATCTCAATTTCAATGGCACCCAAATCTCAAACAGCTTCTTCTTCAAACCCTTTAACCATTCCCAAAGAAACAAATCTTCTCACCATTCCCTCTGAGGCTGAGGCTAACCCAAGGTACAAGTGTTTTGTATGGTTCTTGAACACTTCCTACCTACGCCAAGCCCTAACCCTGAACCCTACCTTGTATGTCGATGTGTTGGAAGGATTCTGGAGAACAGCGTTGGTATCAACAATGGCTAGGGAAGATGGAACCTCATTCCAGGAGGTTAATTGTTTAATTGGAGGCAAACACTTCCAGTTTGGTGAAAAGGAAATCAATGAAGCTTTGGGGTTCAAGGTGGAGGGTCATGACCAAGAAGCTACAGATGCTCAAATCGTAGACTTCATGACCTTCATTCTGTATGCTGATGAGATAGATACTGGAAAGCTCAATAAGAAGTTCGTGAGAAGGGAGTGGTCATTTCTGTTTGACGCACTCCAGAAGGTGTTTCTATGCAGGAAGACAGGATGGGACCATATCAGTCACATTGCTGTGAAGCTAGCCTACTCCCTGGCCAACAACCAGGAGATCAATGTGGGAGCCATAATTCTCAAGGAATTGGCTCAGAGGCTAGGCAGGACCGTTCGTGGTAGAGGTAATGACATCTTTTACCCTCGTTTCCTTCAAGTTATTTTAAATTATCTTGATGCAAATATCCATGAATTGGAGGGTATAGATAAAACTAAAATGGCTTATTCCAAGTCCATGTCCAAAGTTCTATTTGGCTCATTGGACACAAGGAATCAAGTGGATGTGATTCTAAGTGTGACCAAGCATATGCAGGACACATTTGAGTCTTATCCACTTGATAAGCCCATATACCATGCACTTTCCTGGACAGGGGAGGCTGAGACTGAAGGAGCTACACAGTCTAACCCCAGCCTTCTCATCCCATCCAGTAACCCAATTGCAAACACCACTGTAGAAGCTAGGCAGCCAAGTGCATCAATCTCTCAAAAGGTTGGTGTTACTAAAAAGAAGACCAAGAAGAGAGCCCTAGAAGTGATAAATGAATCTGTAGAAATAGAAAGTGAGACTCCTGAGTCACCTCTCACCAGACAAAAGAAGAAGTCAAAACCAAGACCTACCACTGAATCCTCCCAACAGGATTCAGATGTGGAAAAAGGGGTACACCTGCTACTGTCTATGGCCTCTCAACAGGTCATTGGCATTGAAAAGAGCAGCCTCCCCACTGCAACCTGTACAGAGTCTACACAGGGTCAAGAACTCACTCTTGACCCTAGGAGAAATAAGGATGATCATACACAGAGTGGAGAGCACATCACTATTGAAACTCCTCCTATTTCTCAGGGGGAGTTGCCACAATCCAATCTACACCACACTTCTCTTCCAGAATCTACATCTAACATTTCTTCTCAACAGATTAGTCATTCACATGACTTTTCTGAAATTGATCAATCACAATCCAATACTGTGATTGAGCCAAACTCAAGTGACATGGTGCATGACACTGTGCTCACCACCCAGGAACCACATCCAGTTGGTCAGGGAATGCATGCTGGGGCATATCCTAATGACACCAACACAAACATGGAGGATTCACCAGTTTTTACTGGAGACTCTATGCCAAATTCTCCCATCCTCAGGGATGTGGAACTGTCTTCACAGACAAATAGGGCTGATGTTGTAAAACATCCCATTTCAATGGAGACAACATCAGACTCTACAGCCATTCCAAGGCTGGAGGAGACTCAAAAACTCACATCTCATGAAGTGCCTAGCACTAGCTCTCACTTGGCTCAGGCCACTCTGTCAGAATGGCTGAAGCCTGTGCAACATGACAAGCCTTCAGGATCATCAACTGTGCCTTCCCAAATGACAGAAGAATCTATTCAAGATCTCCATGTGGCACAGATTGATGAGTTCTCAAAAATAGCTCAACACCTCCTCACCTCCAACTTGCCAAATGCTGATTATGAAGCTATTCTACTTTGCCACAAGGAGGATGTTGCAGCACAGTAGGAGAAGATAGTGGATGCAGCTGAACCAGAGGGAAATGTGGATGCCTGGTTGGATGCTAAGAGATCTATCAAACTCAAGGAGGCCCTAGCTTTTCTGAGAGAGAATTATCTCACCTCTCTGGGCTCCAATGCAAAGGATCTCTCTCCTGCTGCAGTTTATGATGCTATAAATGATGTCTACAAGAATCAGCTAAAGGCTCTGCACTATCTTGGGAAAGGGCTTCAATCAGAGATTTATTCTATCCAGGAGGAGACAGAAAGATCCCTCACTCAGCTAAGAAACTCATATCTCTCTGATTTTCCCAAGGTGGATGGCATCCTCAAAGAAATCCAGAAAACAAATTCTAATGTCAACAGGATGGATATCTCTCTAGCCATGGTCACTGACAACATCAAGAAACTGGCTACTACATTGGAATATCAAGTCAAGGCCAACATCAACTCTAATGCCATGCTGAATGTTATTTGGAAGAATCAATATGGTGACAAATTGGTAGATGAGATTCCTATGTCAAACATCTCCAAATTTGATTTTGCCAAGCTCAAAGATCAATCTCTCAACTCTTTCAAGTCTCAACAGCTATTCTCCAAGGCGGATGGTCTAGAAAGAGAAGTGGCCTTTCTGAAAGATGAAAACAGGATGCTTGCTCAATCCTTAGACCAGCTCAATGCCAAGCTGGATGACCAAGGCAACAACACCTCCAATATCCTGCTGGTACAACAGCAAATGATGACTTCCATGATGAGACACATGAACCTGCCTATCCCCGGGGAAGCTCAAGACATCTTGTCTGATTCCAAGCCTAAGGGGGAGAAAGTAAAGGAGGTCAGTCTGAAAAAGAAAGGAGGAGTACCTGCCAAGCAACAGAAGCTTAAGGGCAAAATTTCTGAAGAAACAATCAAACCAATAATCCTACCCCCTGTAGAGGTCATAAGTGCACAAGGTCAGAAAAGCACAGTCACAACCACCTACTATCCATCCACGATGCCCAAAGACACTTCAGCTACTCAACCTGCTCAACCTACTCCTAATTCTCAACCTGTCAAAGCTACAATTATCACAGAGGCCAAGCTACAGGAAGTTGCCAGTTCTCACATCTATCATGATGAGGCCTTCCCGGAGTTTCTAAAAGCCATCTACAGAAATGCTCATGAAGATGTAAGAGACTACAGAGAGAAGCTCAAGGAAAGCATCAAACACTTCACAGTTGCAGTAAAGAAAATCAGGGATGTTCATCTAAGAGAGGTTATCATGGTGTGAAAGGACAATTGCTTGTGGCATCTATCATTTCAAACTCCAGAGAGACTGAGATTTACTGAGCTGTCAATCATTCTGGAGTTGATTGAAAAGCATGGAGTGAACAATGAAAGTCTATACAATGACTTGAAGATAGATCAAAATCAAAGATTGCCTGAGGTTATCTCCAAGCCAAGGACAATTATCTACCAAAGTCTATCTCAAGATAACAGCATTGACCAACTTGTCATTCCCTCAGACCTGAAAATGAAAAACAATGCAAAGATCAACCAGGTGCTGCAGATGCTGAGATCTAATAAAGGAGTTAGGACAGTTGAGGAACTAGAAATGATTCACACTCTACAATCTTTTCTGATTCATGGAGTCATTCCTGAATCTGTCAAAGAAAAGAGCAAGAAGAAGTGTTAGATATAATTGCTAACAATTGGTATCAGAGCCAAGGCTGTTTAATATATACAGTTTACTGATCTAAAACACAAGTATAATCATGACTGAAAACTCTCAGGAAGGTTCTATTGCTCAAAAGGGTCAATTTGCTTCTATAAGTCGATATGAATCAATCAGGGTTCCAATACTCAAAACAGTGGAATATCCAATATGGAAGGTTAAGATGACCATGTTTCTAGAAGCCACAGATCCAGAATACCTTGATAGAATCTATGATGGTCCTCATATGCCAACTAAACTGACTCCTGTAGTTGCTGGTCAAGAACAAAAGACTGTTCCGAAGGAAAAGAAAGATATGACTCCTGAAGACATCTCATCAATTGCAAAGGATGCAAAGGTTAGACATCTTCTACACAGTGCCTTAGATAATGTTATGTCTAACAGAGTTATTGGATGCAAAACTGCCAAAGAAATTTGGGATGCTTTAGAAGTCAGGTGTCAAGGAACTACTGCTATAAAGAAGAACAGGAAGACTATTCTAACACAGGAGTATGAACACTTTGACTCTAGATCTGATGAAACTTTGACAGATACTTATGACAGATTTTGTAAACTATTGAATGATTTGTCTCTGGTTGATAAAGAATATGAACTTGAAGAGTCAAATCTCAAGTTTCTTTTATCCCTAACTGAAAGATGGGATTTAAAGGCGACAACAATTCGAGACAATTATGATCTTGCAGAAACAGATCTTGATGAAATCTATGGATTGCTTAAAACTCGTGAACTTGAGATAGAACAAAGAAACAAAAGATCTGGAAAGAAGACAAAATTTGTTGCTCTCAAAGTTGAAGAAAAACTCATGAAGAAAGAAATATCAAAGAAGAAAGCAAAAGGAAAGGCTTTGGTCATAAAATCTGATAGTGAGTCATCAAACTCTGATGATGATTCAAACACTGATGCTTCTTCTGAATCTGAGGATGATGAAGAACAAATGAAACAGATGGCTGCTTTGATGGTGAAGACCTTCAAAAAGATGGGTTTCAAGAACTTCAAGAAAGGAAAGAGATTCTCTATGAGAGACTCAAACTATGAGAGAAAGAATTTCAGAAAGTCTGAAGGAAGGGATACCAAGTCTGGGAAGAAAGACAAGTCTGAAATCCAGTACTACAAGTGTAAAGAGATGGGTCACTATGCTCCAGAGTGCAAGAAAGGAAAATCGGAAAAAGCACTCATCACTAAAGGAAGAGACTGGGTAGACACTTCAGATTCAGATGAGGATGTAAACTATGCTCTCATGGCAACTGTCAAAGATGAATCTGAATCATCTGAAAACAAGGTACCCCTAACAACTTATTCTTATGATACTGATAATATATCTGAATTGAGAATTTATCTTAAAAGCATACATGTTAGCTATAGAAATCAGACTTTAGAGAATGAAAGAATCAAATATGAGAATCTAGGTCTTAAAGAGAGGAATAAATTTCTTGAAGAAAGACTTGTTAATATGCAACAAGTTCAAAAGGAAAGAGATGATGCTGTTTATATTGAACAGGAATTGCTTAAAAGATATAAGCAAATAGAATCTGATTTAGAAAAAGAGAGGAAAGTGATTAAAACCTGGACTCATTCTGGAAAAGACACACATCAGGTTTTTCAGACAGATACTGTAGGTTTAGGTTTCTGTGAGGAAGATGAACTTAGGTTTAAAGATAAAGTTAAAGTCAAACCACAACTTAAACCTGTGAAATTTGTTTCTGAATCCAGTAAGCTAAAATCTGTAGCTGTGAAAGAAGCTGTTATGGAACCAGTTGAAACTTGTGAAAAACAGGTTAATGTTGGTTCAAGAACAGAAAATCAGATTGTGACAGAAGCTGTTAAAGAATCAGTAAAAACTTGTGATAAACAGGTGAATGTTGATTTAATGACAGAGAAACAATTCAAGTATAAGATCAAAGAGGAAAAGTCTGTTGAAAAACAGAAAGTGTCCAGGAAGAATAAGAATGGAAAAGTAGGCATTAATAAAAGAAATGATTATCTGTCTAATTCTGATGCTCCTAGAAAAACATGTCATAGTTGTGGTAGTACTAACCATCTTGCCAGGTTTTGCAAGAAGAACAAAAATATTAATTCTTTACCCTCCAAGTGTGGAGTAAAGAATGATTATGTTAGGGTTAGACCACAGACTTTATGCACACACTGTGGGAGCACTTGGCATTCCATTTATACGTGCAAGAGTTATCATGCTATTTATCACAACTATTATGAGCTAAAACCCAACCTGAAATGGGTTAGAGCAAACTCTGAAAGTGTAAAGTTTGATACTGTTAGATTAAACTCTGTTGATAGTAATTCCGCTGCAAAAGCTAACAATGTTAAGAAAGCCAAAGGATCCAAGCAAGTCTGGATCCTTAAATCTAACTCTTTGTAATTGTTTGTGATTGTAGGGCATAAGGGAAAACACCCTAGTCTTGGACAGTGGATGTTCAGGACACATGACTAGTAGCTGATCAACCCACCCTAGTTATAGATGAGTCACTTGCAACTCATAAAGAGGTTCTCTCTTTCACTAATCAAGTTCTTGAAATGGGTGAAGAGGTTGATCAGGTTGTTGAAGCTGCTGTAGAGCTGATAAATGAAGCTACAGCAGAGGATATGGTTGAGATTGTTGTTGAGACTGTTCCTGAAGAAGAAGAGGTTCTTGCAAATGTAAACTCTGAGAATGTTGAAGCTGTTGCAGAGAAAATTCTTGAAGAAGCTGCACAGATAAATACTGAAGTTACTGCAGAGAATGTTATTAATGAAGCTGCAGAGCCTATCCAAGACAATGTTGATGCAGATGATGAACATACTCTTCATGCAAACTCTAACATCAATGTTGAACTTTCAGACTCTGATGAATTCATACCTTTTCTAAGGGATCCTACTGCTGAGAATGTCAAGGAAAATCAAACTGCCACTGAAGCTCATTATAGAGATATGTATTATGCTAATTGGTCAGGGGCTGATTGTATTTTCTCCAAGCAAAGGACTGCTGATTTTGTTGCTCAATCTGCAAAGGAGATTTCAAATCCTGAGTTGTTGACACATTTCAAGGCTACAATTGTTCAAGTCAAATCATTGCACAATCGCTTTGATGAGACTCACAAAGCTGTCATTGGATTGAGTAATGATGTTGCTGCTAATGAGTTGGCTTTGAAGAATGATAGAACTAGATTATCTTCTATGATCAAGGATCAAGTGGAAATAAAGCAAAGGCTAAGCAAGGTGGAAGAGAATCAGACTGCTATGTCTTCTCAACTTACTTCTATTGCTACATCACTAGAGTTGCTGACATCAGTTTTTATTCCTGATGATGTCAAAAAGGGGGAGAAAGTACCTAAAGACAAATGCAAAAGGACTCCAACCTTGAGACTGAGGGATGATTCTAATGATGGTGGAAGCAGAGGAGCAGAGAAAAGGTCAAAGTCTTCTCAAGAGCAAGGGAGACTTAGGTCAAACTCTGCTAGACAGACATACTCTGAAAGAATAAACTCTGGTGGTCAATCCTCTTCAAGACTTAAGAGTCTAGTGATTTCATCAAATCCAACTACTGATGAAGAGATTGCTGCTAAGTTGTTTATGGAAGAACATGGTGGTGAAGCCACAGTGGAAGATATGGATGCTGAGATGAAGCTTCTTGCTGAAGAACACCAGAAGAAGGTTGAAGCTGGTACTTACAAGAAGAAGGCTGTTAAGGCTCCTAGGAAAAAGGAAATTGCACTTTCCATCAAGGAAAATACTCAACAGAGTATACAATATTCCAGGAGGCCTACAGTAGATGTTTCTGGAAAAGGAAAGGGAAAACTGGTAGAAGAAGGACAGTTTTTAAAGAAAAATTATTCAACCTCTGACGTTGCTCAAGTTGAATCAAGACTAAATCAATCAACCTCTGACGTTCCTCAAGTTGATAGTTCTGTTAAAGTTGTGACAACCTCTGACAATGCTCAAGTTGTCCAAACTCAGTTATCTTCACAACTCCAAGGTTTCAAAAGACCTGTACTTCCTGAAACTCTGAAGCCAGAATCTGTGAACTTTCTTCAAACCAGAACAGTACTTGGAAAAGAATCTTATGATAAGTCTGGTTTGGGTTCACACAGGGAGAAAAGACTTAATAACAGTCCTGCAGATTTTACATCACTAGCAGAACCTGGTGTTGGGGTTACTCAAGAAAACCTTGACAAACTAGAGTCTGTTCAGATGATTTATCACAGAGGATTAAAGAAGGAGTTTTTGTTATACTTCATGAATGATGGAAGAGTTTACAGAATTGGAGAAGCTGATATTCATTTGAAACTATGGGAAGAGCTAGAGTATGTTCTATATCTTCTTAAGATCAAAAATAGAAGTACTCATGATGCTGCTCTAGTTTTAAGAGACAGAATGATGAAATCAAAAGTTCTTCTTGGAGGAGGTGTTTCAAGTGCTTACATTCCTAAGTACAGAGATGCTTATGGAAAGATAGTTGAAATGAAGAGAAACAGTGCCAGATTCAAGACTGCACTGGGAATAAAGGTTTTGGAATTCAACCTAGAGTCAGACAAATCTTACTTTATCCGGCTAGGGAATGAAATGAGGAAGAATAGCATTTATTCTCTAAGAGCTGCTATCTACCAGACTGGAGAAAGTGATCCAGAGCTTAAAGAGTTGAAAGAAATCATGGTGGATGAGCTAGAAAAAGCTGAAAGGAGGCTACTCATTGATTATCTCAGGACAGTGCCTAATATTGAAGAAATTAAATAAAGTCTGACTGTAAGTTTTTAAAGTTTTCTGTTCTAAGTAAAAGTTAAACTCTGATATGTTATAAACACTGCATTTGTTATATGTTTTGACATCATCGATTATCTTTTAACTTGTACATTTTTATTATGCACAAGTTGGGGGAGATTGTTAGATATAATTGTTGACGATTGTTTATCAGTGTTTAAGCAACAGGTACTCATCAGAGTTTACTAGAAGCCAGTCAGAGTTTGATAAAGTCTTACGGGGTAAGAGTTTGCTTAGCTGTCGGTGCAAAGACAATGAAGATTCTAGAAGCAATATATCTTGAAGATGGAAAGAAGCAAGATATATTGAGACAGATGAGGAAACAGAACAGAAGACAGAAGCAATCCTAATTTGATATAAATTGTATAGCTAATTTGTAGGAATATCAATTAGAGATTGAATCTATGTAGCTGTGTACTATATAAACACAGATAGGTTAACCCTAAAAGGGATGCGAATACTGAATACATTATTCTTGTAACCTAGCAGCTCTCTGTGATATTTTACATCACTGAGAGAAGAGTTATTTGATATAATTCAGTTTATTGTTCATTAACAGTGTTCTTGATTGTTACTCTCATACATATATTGATTATATATTGTGTATTCGGCCTAACAAGAAGGATGGTGAGGATGATGATGAGGAGAAAACCTACAGAAGGAGATCTCATTCTAGGAGTGATAAGGATGGACCAAGTGAAAGTAATAGGAGCAAATCCTCAAAGAAGACAAAAGGTGCTGATGATGAAAAGATGGATTCTAAGGGGACAAAGGAAACAACCAAGAGAACAAGAAGTGGAATTCAGCAAGTCAAGGACATTACTAGCAGTACTTTAACCACAACACAAGACTCCAAGTCTAGGGTGGGTACTGTTAGTAATGATCCTCCAAAATCATTATCTAAGACTTCTGAACCTGAATTGCCACAGAAGAAAGAAGGAGCCACAAAAGAAACATCAAAAAGACACTTCCACAAAGTCACAGCTAGTGGAGTGTTACAGTGGATGAAGGGAAAAGGAATGAAGCTACTTTCAAGTGATGTGGCACTGAAGACTGATTCTCCTTGTTCCAGAAAGGTATCTCTTGTGAAGCATTTGAAGATCAAGAGTGTACCCAGAACGATAAGGATAACAAAGAAGACTGGAAAACTCACAAATGTTATTGGCATCAATGTGCTTCCACTAGATGAGGACTATGATGAAGATGCCCTAGCATTTTTTAGGGCTCAAAGGATCTTTGAAGTCAAAGTGAAGTTGGATCATCTAGAGATCAAGTACACTGATGGAAGAGAAAGGATAATGAAGCAAGGAGGCTGGCAATATTTCTATATGTATGAGCTTGAAAGGATAAATGCCTTACTGAATTTTGAAGAAAAAGAAGAAAGGACATGGAAGATAGATATTGCCAGGTTCTTGAAAATGCATGCTGATTATGAAGAAAACCTGAGAAAGGAAAATGAAGAGAAGATAATTCAGAAAGAGAAAGAAATGGCTGAAATGGAGGAAAAAGCAAAGGAGCTGAGAAAGAAAGGGCTTTGCAGGGTAAAACAAAATCCTTATGTTGTGGAATACAAAAATTCTTATGGAGGCATGAGCAAGATAAAGATGAAGTTTCTGGATTCATATGTGGAAAGTGCTCTTAAAGCTGCAATTGATGATCTAAAAGACTCCCCTCTCATTGAAGAACTGATTGCAAGAGAAGAACTTCAAGAAGCCATCATAGACATGAAAAGAAGAGAAGAGATAAGGAAAAAGAAGATTTATGATGATTTTCAAGAGAAGCAATTGGAAGCTGAAGCTGCTGAGCAACAAAGATAGTCTGTAAGCTTTCAAATTTTTCTATGTAATCAAATTCCTGATCTCAATGTTCATAAATTGTCCTCTCTGTTACTTAATTTCCTTCTATGTAAGTTAGGCTTGTTATCAGACATGAAATTGTGCCTAAGGATCTTACTCACAATTTGGGGGAGATTGTTAGGCTCAAGACATGTCTGAATACCACTATTAACAAGCCTACACTATGTGACTATGTCACATTACATGACCTAGTGAGTTCTATCACTAGGATATAGTATAGGTCTCTGTATGTACTTGTCTTGTTCTCATGAACATTAGCTTGATCATGTATGCTCAAAGTTATAATTGTTGGGTTTTATACTAAACTATTCATTAGTAGTATATAAACATTGTCCATTTTATTGAGAATCTTGATTGCATATTTTTACATTGTCTATTTATTATATATTGTGGATAATTTAGTATCAAATGGGATAACAGAAGATTAAATTATCAGTGTCTATATATAATATAAAGGGTTCACAGTTTAAGTGGAATTAGACAAACCACTGGAATAACTGAAGTATTATTTGGGAATAGTTTATCTTGACTATTAAATAATACTTGTATACTTTGTGTATATTGAACAGGATCAAATTTAGAATTGTTCCCTTAAACTGATTAAGAAGGTGAACTAAGATTCTATGTTATTATTAATGCTTAGGTTCTTAATCCGGATATAGTAATTGACACGTGTATATTATTTACATGCTTTGATTTATATATGAAATAATTCTTTTGAATTATATCATTATATTTTGGGTGATGGAATAATATATATGGTGAATATTATTTATTGAAGGAATCCGTGTCCTGATAATATTCGGGTTAATGATGTCCCCTTGAAAGCTCAAAAGGATTTAATTATGTGAAACCCTGCAGGTGGATTTATTCCGGCATAATTAAATAAAGGTAGAGTGGATGATCAAGGATATAAGATGTTAATTAAATGAATTATCAGTAATTTATTTAATTAATGGGCATGCGCTATTTTAAACATGGGGAATTTAATAAGCAAATAATATTGGAACCGAATTAATTAATTAAGTTGCGGTATTAGGAAAGGTAGTGCAAATATTAATTCTTTAGTGGATTGAATTAATATTTAATTACATTGGGCTAGGCCCAGGATGTAATTAAAAGGCCCAACCTAATTATCCATGATCCCTATTGTAGCCCTATATATATTCTTATTCTCTTCTTGCTAGGGTTGGTTAAGAAAAATATTGTAGCCACCTAGGAGAAAGAAGAGAGGTTAACTTGAGAAGACGGAGGCCACACTTCGCTCAAGGGAATTTGGGAATACAATAGAAGAGCGTGGAATCAACCGTTAACAAGGTGATTTTCTTTTCGCACTCCTTAATTGTGTATCATAAAATGTAGTAGAACCCCAAGTCCGTGGTTCCCAACAATTGGTATCAAGAGCCTGGTTATGGGTTCTATGTTTTATGATATGATGTCCATGTCGTAATTAAAATTGGTTATGTATGTATAGTGGTATGCTTGGATAATAATCTTTTGCAGGTTGTTTAGTATCCACTTTTATGGCCTCGTTTTATTTTAATTATGTGTTTGGATCCCACGTGGTTTAATCGTGGTTATTTTTTGTTTTGGTTTCCACGTGGTTTATCGTGGTTGTAAATCACGAGGGTTGATCGTGCTAGTTTTGTTTTCTATTATGATTTTGTAATCTTGTAATCATGATTTGTATTCATGTTAGATTATGATCTGATGTAATAGAATAGGTATGTTATGTTGTATGTAACTATTTGATCGACGGAGTTGCAAGAAAACAAAGTTCTTCCGCTGATGCTACCAGATTTCGCCTATGCAACTTCGAACTGTTGTAACTTTTGCATACGGTGTCGGATTTCGATGAGTAATACCTTTTCGGAACGGGATTTCGATGTTCTACACGATTGAAAAGTGACGTTTTCAAAGTTTCATGTGTGTCTGAGCTCGTTTAGACCCTCAAACAGCGAGTTGAAGGTTTCGCAAGATTTTCGGATGAAATTGTTTTTTGGCCATAATAGTGGATTTATTTTTTATTTTAATTTTTCTGCTATTTAATTTTAATTATTGCATTAAATAATTATTATGTGTGTTGTTAATTATGTGTGTAATTTTAATTGCATGGTTAACATAAATAGGACGACATGGACATAAATTTTCATTTATTGCTTTAATTAAATGTTTTATGTTATTAAATTATGTGTGTATTTGAAATGCATGTTAGACATAATTATAATGACATAGGCCCCATTTAATTATGTAGAGATGCATGCTATGCTATGTTATGTGTTCTTTGTATTGTTATTTTGATAACATGTGGACCTCGAAGAAATAACATAGGGCGATGCATCTAGATAAAATTACTCATGTTAAAATACTAAGTGGGAGAGGGAATTAATTTGATATTAGATCCCATGGTCATTCATTATTGGTTGTATGTAATTTAACACTAGGACGATTATGAATTGGATATATGTCACCCATCGTGGCGTATGATTTATGACGTCTGGGTAATGTTAAGGATATTACTAGGACAATCTTCTTAAGTTAATCACGAATAATGAAAGGTAAGCTCACCCCATCGTGACATACCAAGTTTCATAGAATTCGAGAAAAAAGTTGGACATTCCTTGATTGATGTTGATAATGGATATTTCTGTCTTAGGGGTTGTGTTTTTAAGCGAGTCCGTCTGTGACTTCACCGAAAACACCTGGGATTTATCCATTGATACATCGAACGGATGGGTCTGACTAAAGGCAACTTAAGATCTAAATAATGGTATACAATTAGCTATGAAAGATAATATATAGTCCACCCTAACGTGGCGTATTATTTAGTAGTAGGACCGAAGTAATATTTAAATTTAAATGGTATATATGTCATCCATCATGGCGTACCAGATATTTATGGAATTTAAATATTAGTGCATTAATTTTAATTAATTGTTAGAGGAAACAAATAGGTTTTAAGATATATGCAATTTTCTGATTAAGTGTTATATGCATGATTCTCAGGATAGAATGGGCTTTAATCCACTTTTCACCATACTTAAGGATAACAAACTTACCGGACCTAACTATATTGAATGGAAACGCAATTTGGACATAGTGTTGACTGCTGAAGAGTTTAAATTTTGTACTGTTGAACCCAAACCGGACCAGCCTGCTGCCGATGCTCCGGATGAGGATAAAGAGTATTTTAAGAAGTGGACTAAGGCAGATGAGATGTCGCGATGTTACATTCTGGCAGCAATGTCGGGTGTTTTGCAACATCAGCATCAGGCCATGACCACTGCTGCAGATATGCTCTATAATCTCAAGGAGCTTTTCGGAGATCAGAATAGGGCTGCTAGGCAAGTAGCAATGAAGTCTCTAATGAACACTCAGATGGCTGAAAAAACACCTGTAAGGGACCATGTTCTTCTGATGATGTCTCATATAAATGAACTAGAGGTCCTTGGTGCTGATATTGATGCGGAAACGCAGGTCGATATCATACTTATGAGTTTGCCAAAAAGCTTTGAGCCGTTTCGCTTGAATTACAACATGAACAAGAAGTTGTATAGTCTTGCAGAACTTCTGACAGAGCTTCAGGCAGCGGAATCATTATTTCAGCAGCATGTTCAGGTAAATGTGGCTGAAAAAGTTTCTTCTTCAAAGCCGAAAGGAAAGAAGAAGAAGAAGGTTCAGACACAGAAAGTCGTGAAACCATTGGGAGTTCAGAATTCAGTGAAGAAGCCTAAGGGCAAGTGCTTCAAGTGCAAGCAGTCGGGTCACTGGAAAAAGGATTGTCCTCTGTCTAAGAAGAACAATGCTGGTATGTCTCTTTCTCTTGTTACGGAAACATATATAGCGGCTATGTCTACGAGCACTTGGTGTGTAGACACAGGAGCCACTGATCATGTTTGTAATTCCATGCAGGGGTTCCAGAAAACCAGGCTGCTTAGAGATGGCGAGATATATGTGTTCATGGGAGATGCTACGAAAGTAGCAGTGGTTGCAGTTGGAGTTATTTCTTTATCTTTTGGTTATGATAGGATTTTGGTTTTGAATAATTGTCTTTATGTACCTTCATTTAGAAGGAATTTAATTTCGGTTTCTAAACTTGCTATGGATGGTTATAATGTTTGTTTGGATCGTAATGTTTCCATTATGATGAATAAACGAGTTATATGTTCTGGTACATTGCAAGACAATTTATATATTATTAATCCTATAGAACCAATGCTGCAACCAAGTGAAATTAATAATACACTTTCTACCTCTAGTAAAAGAAAGGAACCTTCTGGATTGAACCAAACATATCTTTGGCACTTGAGATTAGGTCATATTAACTTAAGGAGGATTCAAAGATTGGTAGTAGATGGGCCTTTAGGCTCGTTGGCAGTGGAGCCATTTGCAGTCTGTGAATCTTGCTTGGAAGGAAAAATGACCAGTAGACCTTTTAAGGCAAAAGGAAATAGAGCCAAAGATGTGTTAGAATTGGTTCATACTGATTTATGTGGACCTATGAATATCCAAGCGAGAGGTGGGTATGAATATTTTGTCACTTTCATTGATGATTATTCGAGATATGGATACATTTATCTGTTGCACCGCAAGTCTGAGTGCTTTGAAAAATTCAAAGAGTACAAAGCAAGTGCGGAAAAGCGACATTCAGGAAAATGTATCAAGTCACTACGATCAGATCGTGGGGGCGAATACCTGCTTGGAGAATTTAGAGAATATTTATCAGAACATGGGATTTCATCCCAGTTGACTGCACCTGGCACACCTCAGCAGAATGGTGTAGCAGAAAGAAGGAACCGGACTCTTTTAGAGAGTGTTAGATCGATGATGAGTTATTCGAATTTACCCAAGTCATTTTGGGGGCATGCTCTAGAAACAACGGCTTATCTTCTAAACTTGGTACCTTCTAAGTCAGTTCCAAAAACTCCAAAAGAATTGTGGACTAGTACCAAATCTAGTTTGAAACACATTCGGATTTGGGGTTGTCCAGCACATGTGCTGAACAAGAACGTGACTAAGTTAGATTCTCGTACAGAAGTGAGGCTGTTTGTGGGTTATCCCAAGGGAACAAAAGGGTATTTGTTTTATAGTCCTAAGGATCGGGATATCATTGTAAGCACCAATGCTAGATTCTTAGAGGAAGACTATATAATGAATCACAAACCCATGAGTACTGTTGTTTTAGAGGAACTAGTGGGAGGACAAGATAATTCTAATATGCCACCGGTACAAGTAGAACAACCACAAGTAAATGAACAACCTATCACTAATACCACTCCAATGCTTCGTCGTAGTGGGAGGGTTGTTAAACAACCTGAGAGGTTCATGTTTTTGGGAGAGTCTTCGGACTTAGTCTCTGGTGAACATGATGAGGATCCCAGGACATACGAAGAAGCAAAGAAAGATAAGGATGCAGATCTTTGGCAAAAGGCTATGCAATCTGAGATGGAATCTATGTATTCCAATAAAGTCTGGGATCTCGTGGAACCACCCAGTGGTGTAAAACCCATTGGATGCAAGTGGATCTACAAAAGAAAAAGAGGATCTGACAAAAAGGTGAAAGCCTGGAAAGCAAGACTTGTTGCGAAAGGGTATACTCAGAAACAAGGAATTGATTATGAGGAAACCTTTTCTCCGGTAGTCATGCTTAAGTCAATCCGGATTCTTTTATCTATAGCAGCTCATCTCGATTATGAGATTTGGCAAATGGATGTCAAGACAGCTTTCCTAAATGGAAGTCTTGATGAAAATATCCATATGCAGCAACCAGAGGGATTCATCAAAGAGGGCCAAGAGCATCTAGTGTGTAAGCTTAAGAAGTCCATTTATGGACTGAAACAAGCTTCCAGGGAGTGGAACATTCGTTTTGATCAGGCCGTCCAGACAAATGGTTATGATCAGAGTCCAAGCGAAGCATGTGTGTATAGGAAAAGTGAAGGAAATGCAGTGGTTTTTCTAGTACTATATGTAGATGACATTTTGCTCATTGGAAACAATGTAGAGATGTTGTCATCTATTAAGGCATGGTTGTTCAAACAATTTGAAATGAAAGACTTAGGCGAAGCCGCATACATTCTTGGGATCAAAGTTATAAGAGATCGCAAGAAAAGAACGTTGGCTTTATCTCAAGAACCGTACATTGATGAGGTATTGGCTCGTTTTAACATGCAGGACTCTAAGAAGGGTAATTTACCTTTTAGACATGGAGTCTCTCTATCAAAGGAGCAGTGTCCTAAGACACCTAAGGAGATAGAGAACATGAAAGCAGTTCCTTATGCTTCAGCATGTGGAAGCTTAATGTATGTCATGTTATGCACGAGACCTGATATTTGCTTTGCCGTAGGCATGGTCAGTAGATATCAGTCCAATCCAGGTCAGGAACATTGGAGTGCAGTAAAAACGATACTTAAGTACTTGCGAAGGACTAAGAAGTATATGTTAATTTACAAGGCTTTAGACTTGTTTCCTGTGGGTTATACCGATTCAGATTTCCAGACAGATAGGGATAAGAGGAAGTCAACCTCGGGGTGTGTTTTTACTTTAGGAGGTGGAGCTGTAATATGGAGGAGTGTGAAGCAGAAATGCATCGCAGACTCAACCATGGAAGCTGAATATGTGGCAGCCTCTGAGGCAGCCAAGGAGGCTATATGGTTCCGGAATTTCCTGCTGGATTTGAATGTAGTTCCTAATTTGCCACGGCAAATCACAATTTATTGTGATAATACTGGTGCTGTTGCAAATACAAAGGAACCACGAGAACATAAAGCAGCAAAACACATTGAGCGTAAGTATCACCTCATACGACAGTTCGTTAAGCGAGGAGATATTATTGTGACTGATATAGCATCAAAGGACAACCGGGCTGTTCCTTTCACGAAGAGTTTACCAGCTAAGGTTTTTGAAGAACACGTGGAGGAGATAGGAGTCAGATGTCTGGTCACGGAATAGTTATTTAAACTGGTAGCGGATTATATTAATAAACACTGATATACTCAAAGAATAGCTTGAGTATAAGTGGGAGATTGTTGGGTTTTATACTAAACTATTCATTAGTAGTATATAAACATTGTCCATTTTATTGAGAATCTTGATTGCATATTTTTACATTGTCTATTTATTATATATTGTGGATAATTTAGTATCAAATGGGATAACAGAAGATTAAATTATCAGTGTCTATATATAATATAAAGGGTTCACAGTTTAAGTGTAATTAGACAAACCACTGGAATAACTGAAGTATTATTTGGGAATAGTTTATCTTGACTATTAAATAATACTTGTATACTTTGTGTATATTGAACCGGATCAAATTTAGAATTGTTCCCTTAAACTGATTAAGAAGGTGAACTAAGATTCTATGTTATTATTAATGCTTAGGTTCTTAATCCGGATATAGTAATTGACACGTGTATATTATTTACATGCTTTGATTTATATATGAAATAATTCTTTTGAATTATATCATTATATTTTGGGTGATGGAATAATATATATGGTGAATATTATTTATTGAAGGAATCCGTGTCCTGATAATATTCGGGTTAATGATGTCCCCTTGAAAGCTCAAAAGGATTTAATTATGTGAAACCCTGCAGGTGGATTTATTCCGGCATAATTAAATAAAGGTAGAGTGGATGATCAAGGATATAAGATGTTAATTAAATGAATTATCAGTAATTTATTTAATTAATGGGCATGCGCTATTTTAAACATGGGGAATTTAATAAGCAAATAATATTGGAACCGAATTAATTAATTAAGTTGCGGTATTAGGAAAGGTAGTGCAAATATTAATTCTTTAGTGGATTGAATTAATATTTAATTACATTGGGCTAGGCCCAGGATGTAATTAAAAGGCCCAACCTAATTATCCATGATCCCTATTGTAGCCCTATATATATTCTTATTCTCTTCTTGCTAGGGTTGGTTAAGAAAAATATTGTAGCCACCTAGGAGAAAGAAGAGAGGTTAACTTGAGAAGACGGAGGCCACACTTCGCTCAAGGGAATTTGGGAATACAATAGAAGAGCGTGGAATCAACCGTTAACAAGGTGATTTTCTTTTCGCACTCCTTAATTGTGTATCATAAAATGTAGTAGAACCCCAAGTCCGTGGTTCCCAACAATAATGAGCTTAGCAAAGTTTCTTGCATCTAGATTGTATATAGGCCATTGAATAATTGTCCTGGTAGAAGTTCAGAAGTGTTCATGTAGCAGGATAGAAATGAATAAGGCCATGAAGAAATAAGTTGCAGAAATTGTCTAAGGCATTATATAGCAAAGTCAGAAGAAAGCTATGTCGTGAAGTCACCAATATCTATGTCGTGAAGTGCTACATCGCATAGTCCATTTTGTACTATGTCGAGAAGTCCTCAAGACACATGTCGTGAAGTGTTGAAGTCAGAAAAGTCAGAGAAGCCTAGATCGTGAAGTCCTCAGAAGCCTTATGTCGCATAGTCATCAAATGACCTATGTCGCATAGTTGCCAAAAGACTTATGTCGCATAGTCGTCAAATGACTTATGTCGCATAGTCGTCAAATGACCTATGTCGCATAGTCGTCAAATGACCCATGTCGCATAGTCATATTATGGCCTATGTCGCAAAGTCTTCAAAGGCTATATCGCGTAGTCCTTACAAGGGAGATCGCGAAGTCAGGAATGAAGTGGAGTTCACGATATCAACACTTAGCCGTTCATAACAAGACAAATCAAGGTACAGAACCAAGAATCAAAAGAGACAAATACTGAAGCATTTGTTCTGGCAAGGTGGTCCAAAGAACAGATGGCAAATCTACAGCTAAACTTGGAGAGAAAGATAAGAGACAAGCAGCTACAGAAACGGGAAAGATTCCGAAAAGCAGGTGGTCCTTCCTGACACAGTGAACTTCTTATGGCAGGACAAGTTGGACTTTCAGAAGGGGTAGTTGTGTAATATTGTGTGTACCTAGTTTGTATAGGAAAATATATATATTGTGCACACACCACTGCAAGCTGTAAGAGAGACACACATAGTTTTTATCTCAAGCTCTTTTCTCTGTAAGCAAGCAAGTACAAACTGTTCTTGTTTAGAAGCCAGAAATTTGATTGTGAATTTCTTGGAAAGCTGTAGTATTTAATTTGCTTATACAAAGTAGATTAAAGTGATTGTGCGTGTTGTTTACTTTCTGCATATTACATAGCATAATCATTTACAGTTTACATTTAGTTTTCAAGAAAGCAAAAATTCATCAAACTATCCATTCACCCCCCCCTCTGTCTAGTTTCTAGGTGATATTCATTCCTAACAACATGTACTAGTTATCATAATTTGTACCATGACAATTATGTTCCCTTACCTAAATTTAATAAAGGTACAAATTTTTGTGATAAATTTAGTTTGTTAACTAGAAATGTGTATGTTAAGAAAGACTCTGTTAAATCAAGTTCAAGTGAAGATAATTCAGTTGAAAAGGACTTAAAAATCCGCTGCAAATCTTAACAAGAAATTGAAAAACAGGACCCAACAAGTGTGGGTTCTTAAAAATTCTAACTGATTGAAATATTGTGTTAGATCAGAATTCAATGATCGTTAGAATCTAGACTCAACTGATCAGCATTGCTGACGTCATCAGGATTGCATGGTCGTCAGGATAAGAATACATATCAGGACTGGGATCAGGATTGATCATCAGGACTGGAAGCTGATCAGGATTCCTACTTCGAGTTATATTTGGAGTCTAGTTAAACATGGAAGTTTATTCTGTCGGTTCCTGGTTTGTAGATTGTAGCTATCAATTATGGATAGGTTTCAATCTTTGTAATTGATTAGGACTTATCATTGATAGAGAATCTGTGTAGTCTATAAACACAGTTTTGGTTTTGGTTCGGTGTGAATCAAGATAGAAGCTCTCAAGAACATAGAATTTCTTGAGAGAGTTTTTGTAAGCTAGCAGCTCTCAAGAACATTAGAATTTCTTGAGAGAGTTTGTAACAGTTTTATATCAGATTTAATAAAGCTGTTATCTTTCTTTCATATTTGTGATATATACATTAAGAAGTCGATTATCTTATACTATTGTATTCAACCCCCCTTCTACAATAGATTATTACTGGGCAACGAATTGGTATCAGAGCAAACTGATTTAATTCTGAATCAGATACGATCTAAAGATGTCGACAACCAAGTATGAAAGCATAAAGATTCCCATCTTGAAGAAATCAGAATATCCAACATGGAGGGTAAAGATGCTGATGTACCTGGAGGCTATGGATCCTGACTATTTGGACAGGATTCGTGATGGACCATATATTCCTACAAGGATTGTAGAACGAACAGATACAGTACCTGAACATTATGTGGTCAAGGCTAAAAGTGAATGGACTCCAGAAGAAAAAGCTCATGTACTCATGGAACCAAAGATAAAGAATATCTTGCACAGTAGTCTTGATGCTGTCATGTCAAATAGAGTGATTGCATGCAAGTCTTCAAAAGAAATCTGGGATACTTTGGAAACTCAGTGCCAGGGATCTGCATCTGTCAAGAAAAACAGAAGGGCTCTTTTGATTCAAGAATATGAACAATTTGATGCAAGACCTGATGAGAGCCTAACTGATCTATATGATAGATTTCTGACACTATTGAACAGTTTATCATTAGTTGACAAGGAATATGAAACTGAAGATTCAAACACCAAGTTTCTAAGAGCTTTACCTGAAGAATGGGACACTCAGACCTCGATCATTAGACATGAGTATGATCTGAACACTGTGTCTCTTGATGAAGTCTATGGGATGCTAAGAACTCATGATCTTGAAGTTCAACAGAGAAAGAACAAGAAAAGTAGCAAGGCAAAATCAATTGCTTTGAAAGCAGATGCTAAATCAAAAGGAAAAGCTATGGAGGTCTCTAGAAGTAAATCAAGAGTAGCTGAGTCAGATCCTGATGACTTTTCATCAGATACTGATGGCAATCCTGATGCCAATACTGATGATGATTCTTCTGACTCAGACATGGAAGAGATGGTTGCTATGATTGTCAGAAACTTCAGAAGGATGAAGTTCAGGAAGAGTAGAAGGCAAGGCAACTTTCTGAAAAAGGCTTTCAACCCAAACAAAGATAAGTATATCAAAAAGGACAGCAAGGGTAGCAAATTTGACAAGTCAAAGGTTAGATGCTACAAGTGCAATGGTATGGGTCACTTTGCTTCTGAGTTCAAGAAGACAAAGGCACTTATCACATCAAGCAAGGATTGGATGGACTCTTCCTCAGAATCTGATACTGAGGTGGTCAACTATGCTCTAATGGCCAATGCTGATGTAACTGCTGCTCCTGATGATAAGGTACTAAATACTATCTTTGATTTTGATACTGATAATGCTTCTGAGTTAAGACGTTTTCTAAAGTCATTACATATTAGCTTTAGAAGTCAAACTGCTGAAAATACTAGGATATTATCTGAGATGTCTGAACTTAGAAAAAGGAATGATATATTAGAAGCTGAATTTTCTCGTATGCAAGAAGTACAAAAAGAATGTGATAATGCTAATCACATGTATTTAGAGATGAAATCCAAATGTACTGCTCTTGAAAAGGAACTTGAATATGCTAATGAGAAAATCAGAACCTGGACAGACTCTGGTAGGAAATTTCATGAGATTAATACCTCTAAGAATTGGAAAGAGTGTATAGGGTATAAGTCAGATGAAGATAAGAAATTGAAAGAGAAAATTGTCATTGATGAGACAGTCAGTCCAAAGACCTATAGACATGTTATAGATACAACCAAATCTAAGATTACTCCTGTTAATTTTGTTTTTGGTAAAGATTCCAATTCTACTTTTGAAAAGGGATCTACTTCTACTCAAGGAATTAAAATCATAAAGTCTAAATCTGTCATGAATAAAGTCACTAAGAATGTAGGTCTATTGTCTCAGAAACAGCTTAAGGATAAAATCTGTGAGGTGACAGATAAGAAAAAGGAAGCTACTGTTAAGAGAAACAGGAATGGTAAAGTTAGGATCAATAAAGAGAATGGTTATAAATATATCCCAAATGCACCTAGAAAGTGTTGTTTTAACTGTGGTAACTCTAATCATCTTGCTATTGATTGTAAGAAGAGTAAGAAGAAGATTGCTGATATTTCTAAGTCTGATGTTAGGAATAGATCGGTATTTTATAAACCGCAGAAGTCCTGTTTTCATTGTGGTAGTAAATGACATTCTATTTATACATGTGTAGAATATCATGATTTGTACTATAACTTCTATGATCCATTGCCTAAGTTTAAAAATAGTGCAAATTCTGATAGCTTTGAGAATGTCAATGTGAAGCATGCTTTTGTTAATACTGATGCTGACAAAGCAAATCCTGATGGAGTGAAAACTGTCAGGACTGCTAAAGTCAGAAAGTCTTCTGCTGCTAAAATTAATAAAATGCATGAGAAAGGAACCCAACAGGTGTGGGTTCCTAAGAATTCTAACTAGTGTTTTGTTATTCTGATTACAAGGTAAAAAGAAAAATGTGTTAGTCATGGATAGTGGATGTTCTGTGCACATGACTGGAAACAAAGCCCTGTTATCAGAATATGAAGAAAAATCTTGCCCAACTATGTCTTATGGAGATGGCAACATTGGACAAACTTTGGGATATGGCAATATAATCATTGGAAATGTCATCATTGAAAAAGTAGCTCTAGTGAAAGGACTGAAACACAACTTGTTGAGTATTAGTCAAATCACTGACAGAGTTTATCATGTCAACTTCTATTCCACACATTGTGAAGTAGTCAGTAAAGCAACAGGAAAGATAGCTCTGACTGGCTACATGCATGGTAACATATATGAAGCCAACATTCAATCAAATACTGATGACTCCCCTACCTGTCTGATCAGTAAAGCATCAGTAGATGAAAGTTGGAATTGGCACAAGAAGCTTTCTCATCTCAACTTCAGCAATATCAATGAGTTGGTTAAGAAAGATTTAGTGAGATGATTACCTAAAGTTTTGTATACACCTGATGGACTCTGTGATGCATGTCAGAAAGCAAAACAAAGAAGGACATCATTCCAGAGTAAATCAGAATCCTCTATTGAAGAACCATATCACATGCTACATCTTGATCTATTTGGTCCAGTCAACATCATGTCCATCAGTAAGAAAAGGTACACTCTTGTAATTGTTGATGAATATTCTAGATTCACATGGGTGTATTTTTTGCACAGAAAAGATGAGACTCCTGAAGTTCTGTTGGATCATGTGAGAATGATTGAGACAACCACAAAGTACAAAGTCAAGATTTTGAGAAGTGATAATGGTACTGAATTTAAGAATTCAAAGATCGAAGATTTCTGCAAATACAAAGGAATTATTCAACAATTCTCTGCTCCTGGCACACCCCAGCAAAATGGAGTAGTTGAAAGGAAAAATAGAACTCTGATTGAAGCTGGCAGAACTATGTTGGAAGATGCAAAATTACCTACATATTTCTGGGTAGAAGCAGTCAACACAGCATGCTATACTCAAAATCTCACATTAATAAACATACATGGTGTTACTCCTTATCAGTCACTCAAGGAGAAGAAACCAAGTATGAAGCATCTACATGTGTTTGGCTGTATGTTGGGATTTATGGGTGATAGCATAGGAACAACTTAACTTTGTATATACTTAATTTTTTAATTAAGTAGAACATACTGTCACAGCCAAAGTATGTTCTTGTAATCAGTATGCAATGTTATTTTAATTGTGTAATTTGGAAGAAGTTCACTTTCTGTGTTCAAGCCTCAAAGAACGCATATCAGATGACAGCATGAATAAAGGTTACTGTCATAAGCATTGACAGTAAGATTACAAGAAGACAGAATGTTGCAAGTCAAGACAGCATATTCACTCTGACAGCAACATTGGTGGAAGACTACGCGACAACAACTTTAGCCCTCGACAGCAAGCTTGGGAACCTCGACAGCACACTATGCGGGGAACTCGTACTGTCACCAAAAGCACATTCCTGTGACAACAAGCTTTGTGGCAAAAGTAACTGTCTCGAGAAAGACCCTTGTTCTAAGTATTTTTCTCAGTCAAATCCCGTGATAGTTTCAATGTTCAAGAAACAGGCGTGTTGCAGTATCCCTAAGCTGCACCAAGTCTGCAAGACTACGACAGAAGCTTCAAGCACTGCAAAACAAAAGCGAATCAATTCAAGAGCAAGGTCAAGTCCTTATTTGCTGAATTGCTTAAGCTGGAAATAGAATGAATCTAGGTTGCTTTTGTTATGATGTATATCTGACATATTAGCAATTTAGGAAAGTCACATGGGTAAGACAATCTGTAAGAAGCTGCCACTTGACAATGACAGCAGCTTCACAAACCCGTGACTGATAGTGATAGGATTAGTCTTATACCTACTGTTAATTCATTCTAGATATGTAACAAAGACTAGCAAGTGTCTTGGAGAATACCGAAGCTCGAGAATTCTTTCTTGAGGTTGTAGCAACACTTTGCAAAATAAATAAAACATTTATTTTGTGAATCTTGTTCTTACTACATACTGTTCATGATTACGTATATTGCTGATAACGTTTAATCTTGATTTTAGTTGTTGAAATTTAGATTGAATTTTATCAGTATTGCATTCATCCCCCCCCCCCTTCTGCAATACACAAGGACTAACAACTGGTATCAGAGCTTTCAGATTAACATACATATCTGAGATCCCGAAGAAAATGCAGAAATCAAACAGTATCAAGATCCCAGCATTTGATAAAGAGAACTACAGCATTTGGAAAAGAAAAATCTTGTTGTTCATCAAAGCTGTGAATCCACTATACCCAGGTATACTCGAGAATGGTCCTTTCATACCAAGAAAGGAAATTGAAGCCACAACAGTGAATGGTGAGATTATTCCTGCACATTGGGTTCCCAAAGATCCCTCAGAAATTTTGGAACCTGAAAAGGAGAAAATGGTGCTAGATGATCACTTGCAACTCATCTTGCTCGATTCTCTCACGTTGGATAAAGCCATGTGTGGAAGTGTGATAAGCTGCACATCAGCCAAGGAGATGTGGATCAGGTTAGCCTTACTCTGTGAAGGAAGTGAAGAAGTTAAGGGCAACCAAAGGCAAATACTTATATCTCAATATGAGGCATTTATGGCCAAGCCTGGTGAAGACTTAACCTCCATGTTTGAAAGGTTCAGTAAGCTCTTAACTGAACTGCAGATACATGGCAAGTACTATGACAGAAAAGAATTGAATGTCAAGTTCTTGCTTACACTGTCTGGTCATCTTGAACACAAGACAACAGCCATACGAGAAGGAAGAGATCTCAACAATATAACCTTTAAGACACTTTATGGCATTCTGAAATCGTATGAACTTGAACTCTTTCAAAAGAGAGCCATACAAAGTGGAACAAGGAACAAGATGGCTAATATGTCAAGTGCCCTAGTAGCACAAGTGCCAAGGATCACACAACCTAGTGAAGCACTACAAATCACTCAACCAACCCCTGTACAATCCTTGAAGATAGAAGAGGTTGTTGAAGATGATGAGAAAGTAGTAGTACAGCTCAAGGATGTGGAAGATGAAGACTTCTATACTATGGAGGAACTGGAAAGCATGGACAATCCTACTATGGCTTACATGGCCAAAAAGTTCAAGAACTTTAGGTTCAAGAAGGATAGGTCATTCAGGCCCCAAGGCCAAGCATCCAAGTTCACCAAGGGAAGCTCATCAAAGGCTGCTGTGGGAAGCTCATTCAAAGGAGGATACAAGACTGGATTTGTGGATAGATCTAAATTCAAGTGTTACAACTGTGGTGAACCTGGTCATTTTTCTACTGAGTGCAAAAGACCCAAACAGGTTCAGAGATTTGAGAAAGGAACTGGTGGATACTCCAAGAAGAATCAAGGTAGAGCCTATGTGGCTGAAGGAAAGTGTTGGGATGAGTCTGATGATGAAGATGAAGAAGAATATGTCAACCTAGCTCTCATGGCTAGCACTAATGAAGTAACATCAACATCCTCAAGTCAGGTACCTTCACTTGTCTTACTTGATATGTCCATTGATGAGTATAAGAAAACCATTAAAGACTTAAGTGCTGAAATGTTCAATGTCTATACTAGCTTATCTGCTGCCAATGAGGAGATCACTAGGCTGAGTAAGCTAAATGAAACACTAAAGTCTGAAAATGAATCTCTTGTTCTCAAAACCAGTTCACTGGACTCTTTAGCTCAGGAGAATGCTAAAATTAAAAATGAATTGAAATGTGCTAAAGAGGTTGAGGAATTCCTGAGGAATGAGATTGCTGAAAATGAATTTAAAATCAAGGCTTATAAAAACTCATCAAAGATAGTTCAGGATTACAATGATAAGCATACAGAAAATCAGTCAGTTGGTATAGGTTTTTCATATGGTAGAAGACCTGGAAAGGAAACTGTGATTCAAGATTGTTCTGGAAATGCTGCTGTCAAACCCACCATTCTCAAGAAAGTTAAAACTCCCATTTTCAAAGCTGCAGAAATTGAGTTTGATGAAGAAGCCATGCTCATCAAACAAGAAATTCTTGATGAGGATGAAGGTGTTGACAGCACATTCAAGGATGTAAAGGATACTGTCACAATCCCCAAGACAGTAAACTTACCAAGCAATCAGACAGTAAGTTCAAAAGATGCTGTCACAGTTGGCAAGACAGAATCTTCCAAAGATACTGTCAAGAATGGTTCCAAAACATTAACTTTAAAACCTTCTGTCAAGACAGTAGGAATAAAAGATATTGTCAAGGAAAGTTCGACAGCAACTTCTGAACATACTGTCAATCCAGTAACTCCCAAGTCTAAGAATAGGAATGGAAAGGTAGGAGTCAACAAAGGAAATGGATACACAAATGTTGGAGGTGCTTCTAGGAAACTGTGCAATAATTGTGGATCTACTCATCACTTAACACATGTTTGTAAGAAACCAATTGAGGAAAAGGTCAATGCTACTGAACTCAATGGTAACTTACACAGAACCCCCCTTATGCATAGAACCATGAGTGTCTGTAATAACATTGATTGTATGCCATGCAAAATCACTGCCATGAGTACATGCTTTAACTTACCTATTCTCTCTACTGAAAAATGCTCATACCTGAACACTGTTGAGACTTCTGAGCCTGCTGGCAACAGCAAGAAGGCTCCATCCACTAAGAAAAGGACCAAGTCCAATTCTAAACCTAAGTGGGTGAAAAGAGAAGTCAAACAGGAGATTACTGATAATGCTTGTGACTTTATGACTGAAAGAAACTCAGGACACACTGAAACTGCAGGACCTAACAAGGATTGGGTACCATATGCATCTTAGACACATTCTGTTTTGCAGGGCAAGAAGAAAGATCAAGTCATGTGGATCATTGACAGTGGCTGCTCAAGACACATGACAGGTGATAAAGCCCTGCTATCACATTATGTTGAGAAAGCTGGCCCAATCATAACCTTTGGAGACAACATCAAGGGTTACACAGTGGGATATGGTTGTCTAGAAATTGGAAATGTTGTCATTGAAGATATTGCTCTTGTGGATGGATTGAAGCACAATCTACTCAGTGTCAGCCAATTCAGTGACAGGGGATTCAAGGTTGATTTTGATATGATGCTGTGCAACATCTATCACAAGAAGAACAGTAGCCTCTCTCTGAAAGGGGTTAGAAAAGGAAGCTTGTTTGTTGCTGACTTAAATTCAACAAAGAAGGATAAGGTTTACTGTTTCTACAGTAAAGCTACTGTTGGTGACAGTATGCTTTGGCACAGGAAGCTCTCACATCTCAACTTCAAGACAATGAATATTCTGATGAAGAAGGAGTTAGTGAGAGGTTTGCCCCAACAGGAATTCTGTCAAGAAGGACTGTGTGAAGATTGTCAAATGGGCAAACTGAGAAGAGCTGTGCACAAGTCCAAGCAAATGAACACCAACATTGAAGCACTCAAGTTGATTCACATGGATCTCTTTGGACCAGTCAATGTACCATCAATGGCCAAGAAGAGATATGCCTTAGTAATGGTGGATGATTACTCAAGGTACACTTGGGTGAAGTTTCTAGAATCCAAAGATGAAGCTGCTCAAGTGATTATTGATCAAGTCAGAGTTCTTGATAGAACTCCAAACTCAAAAGTTCAAATCTTGAGGAGTGACAATGGTACAGAATTCAGAAATGTCACTCTTGGAAATTTCTGTAAAGATGAAGGAATTGTACAACAATTCTCTGCTGCAAGAACTCCACAGCAGAATGGAGTTGTAGAAAGAAAGAACAGGACTCTCATTGAAGCAGCTAGAACTATGTTGCATGATGCCAAACTACCAACATATTTCTGGGTTGAAGCTATCAACACAGCCTGTTATACTCAGAACAGAACCATGATCAACAAAACTCATGCAAGTACACCTTACTGTCTGTTAACTGGAAAGAAACCTACTGTCAAATATTTTCATGTGTTTGGGAGCAAATGCTTTATGATGAAGGATAATCATGAGAAGAAAGGAAAATTTGACACCAAGGCTTTTGAAGGACTATTCATGGGTTACAGCACAGAAAGGACTGCCTACAGAGTTTATGTTATGGAACACAGGATTATTGAAGAAAATGTTAATGTCACATTTGATGAAACCAAGTTTCCAGGACTGCATGAAGAAGGAAAGATGCAGACATTCAGATTTGAAAATCAAGGATACTTGGAAGATGAGGAAATTGTGGATGAAGAACCTAGCTTCACTCAAGTTGTTGAAGTTGATAAAGATACTGTCAATGCCACTACTGTCAACCAAACTCCAGCTCAGTCACAGACCATATCCTCTAACATTCATGACAATGGTGACTCTGGAGACAATGAAGTAAATGGTGAAGACAATGGGATTGGTGATCATTCAACTCAACAAACTGAAGCAAATGTTCCTGTTCAATCAAGTAGCTTGCCCAGAATCACCAGGTGGAACAAGGATCACACAAATGACCTTATCATTGGTGATCCTAATTCTGGAGTGAGGACAAGGAACAAAGTCTATGCTGACAGCATGTTTTCATGCTTCCTGTCTCAAATGGAACCTAAGACAATTGATGAAGCATTGTTGGATTCTGACTGGGTGATAGCCATGTAAGAAGAGCTAAATCAGTTTGAAAGGAACAATGTATGGAAGCTAGTTCCAAGACCTAAGGGAAAGTCAGTCATTGAGACCAAATGGGTTTTCAGAAACAAGCTTGATGAAAATGGATCAGTGACAAGAAACAAAGCAAGGCTAGTAGCTAAGGGTTACTGTCAACAGGAGGGAATAGATTATGATGAGACATTTGCACCTGTTGCAAGACTTGAAGCTATAAGAATCTTTGTAGCCTATGCTGCACACTGCAACTTCAAAGTATTTCAGATGGATGTCAAAAGTGCCTTCCTAAATGGAGAATTGGAAGAAGAAGTGTATGTTGAACAGCCACCAGGGTTTGAGGATGCTGAAGTGTATGATTTTGTATACAAACTCTTCAAAGCTTTGTATGGACTAAAGAAAGCACCCAGGGCTTGGTATGACACACTCTCCACTTTCTCTTGGACAATCAGTTTACTAGAGGAGTTGTGGACAAGACACTTTTCTACAAACACCATGGCAAGGACATCATTCTAGTATAAATCTATGTGGATGATATCATATTTGGTTCAACAAATGGGAGACTGTGTGAGAAGTTTTCCTCTCTCATGAGTAACAAATATGAGATGAGTATGATGGGAGAATTGTCATTCTTTCTGGGATTACAAATTCTTCAACAATCTGATGGAATCTTCATTTGTCAAGCTAAATACATCAAGGAACTTCTCAGAAAGTTCAACTTGGAAGATTCATCTCCTGCAAAGACACCAATGTCCACCTCAACTAGTCCGGATCTTGATCCTAAAGGGAAGAAAGTTGACTCAAGCACCTATAGAGGCAAGGTAGGATCTCTCCTATACCTAACTGCTAGCAGACCTGACATCATGTTTGCTACATGTCTCTGTGCAAGGTTTCAGAGTGATCCAAAGGAGTCTCACTTAGTAGCCATCAAGAGAATCTTTAGATACCTAAAAGGCACTCCTAACCTAGGTCTTTGGTATCCCAAGAACACTGGATTTGATCTAATTGGCTACTCAGACTCAGACTATGCTGGATGCAAGATTGACAGAAAGAGTACTACTGGTAGCTGTCAATTTCTTGGTGGTAGATTGGTCTCATGGTTTAGCAAGAAGCAGCATTCAGTTTCTACCTCAACTGCAGAAGCTGAGTATATTGCTGCAGGCAGTTGCTGTGCACAAATTTTATGGATGAAGAATCAACTTTTGGATTATGGTCTAGTGTTAAGTGAAATTCCTATCTATTGTGACAACACTAGTGCCATAGCCATATCAGACAATCCAGTTCAACACTCTAGGACAAAGCACATTGATATAAGACATCACTTTATCAGAGAGCATGTTGAACAAGGAACTGTGAAGCTGATCTATGTCCCAACTGACAAGCAACTTGCTGACATCTTCACTAAGCCATTGGATGAAGCAACCTTCAACAGGTTGGTAAGTGAATTGGGAATGCTGAATCTGGTATGTTGATTTACTCAGTTTTCTATAATTCCAAATTCTCTGATGAAGCTCATGACAGCAACTTCAAACCTACTGTCAAGAGAAGTTACTGTCTACTTGGTCTATGTCTGTTATGTGACAGCATGTGTTGATTTGACTTTTCATGTCAGTATTTTGTGCTGGTCTCATACTTTTAACCGTGTATGACATTAATGTGGTTACTTGTTAAGTTTGAGAGATACAAATCTGTTCCATTGGACTTTCACACCTTTTTGGCATTAATCTGTAGGATTAAAGGAGGACACGACCTTTAATTACTTTTGTGGTAGTTGTATGGGTACTCTAACTGTTGACCATTAGACTTTAATTCTTAGACGGTTTTGCCTATAAATTAACCTTAGGTTTCACCAGTATGCTCTCAGTTTTAAAGTAAATAATGGAAAACAAAGTAGGAATTGAAGTTGGGCTAAAGAAGTGTGATAGTGAACCCTACAATGAAGAGATTGAGGAGCTCTTCGAGGTGCTGTTGGATGCCCTCGATGAGATAGATGAAGAAAAGAAACAGGAAGAGGAGGCCAAGGCTCAGGAAGAAGAGAAAGAGCTTCAGGCACTTCTCAAGGAAGAAGGTCGCTCTGAAGAAGAGATTAAAGAAGAGACTTTAGACCTAATTAATAAAATCATAGAATGATGTACTCAATGTTCAATCTTAATGATTTTATTAATAATAATAAAAGTTCCTGTTTATGTGGTTACTGAGTTTATGACTTGTCTGTGTAACTTGCTTAATATCTGTGTTCGAAAGATTACATTGCTAAATTCATATTCTGTTAATTTTAGGTTAAGTATATGAGCAAAGCATTCTAATTAGTTCATGACAGAAATACTTTCCCATTTGAATTACTGTCACAAAGAAGGATACTGTCCTGTGTTTCTTGACAGCAACCTTCTTGACAGCAGGGAAAGACTTTCTGTCACGACCTTGAAAGGATACTGTCACTCAAATGCTTAACGGTGACAGCATGTTTTTGCGCAATAGTTGCTGTCGCGCAAAACCTACTGTCACCACCACTTATTACTGACAGATTGTTTCTAGCGCACAGGTTACTGTCAACAATAGTGGACCGTTGTAATTGGATATTCACCCCACGTTTGACAGTGAATAACGGGCAGTAACTCACGTGTTAAGAGAGTGGGTTAAGACACGTCCTTTAACTCCACTTTTTTGTGCAAACGTTTGAGATACCCATATTTATTCTCCAGTTACTCAGACATATCACTCTCACAAAACTCAAGGAAAAATACTTTTCTTCAAGCAAAAAACTACTTTCTCACTTTCTTCTTTTCTTGAAATCTCCATGGCCCCCAAACAAACTTTGCTGGCATCTTTTTCCCAAATGATGCTGGTGAAGGCTTCAAAGGACTAGTGTTTTTCTTGAACAAGTCCTATCTCGGTTAGGCCATCACCTCAACCCCCATTCTCGACTTAGACAGACTTGAGGCATTTTGGCGAACTGCTGTTGCTCAAACTGAGGGTGAAAACCCAGCTATTCAATTCAAGATTAATGGGCAACAATACATTCTCACAGCTGAGGTCATCAATACTGCTCTTGGCATTACACTGGAAGTAGGCCAAAACTTTGCCCCACTTGCTAATGATGACGCTCTGAAGAAGCTCTTCTTGAAGATTGGGTATGCAGGCCCCATTCTCGAAGAGGGAACAACCAAGTGGTACCCGTCTGGTGAAATGGATAGGAAATATCTGAGGAAGGAGTGGAGCATGATATTTGATGCAATGGTCAAGGTGTTCTCTACCAAGTCCACAGGCTGGAATGGGATACCCTCCTACATCAAGAAACTGACACATTCTCTTGTCCATGGATACAAGGTGAATGTTGGAGCTCTCCTCATGGCACAACTCAGGGCTGCCATAGGTAAGAAGGTATCAATCTACCCTCGCTTTCTTATGATGTGTATCAATTCTTTCTGTGAATTTAATAATGATGCCCCTCGTCTAGAGGTTTGCTCTGTCTTGAAAAAGAACACACACACACACTATCATCTTCACAGGATCTAAATGCACATATTCCACTATGTTTCACTCAGCACATGGTTGATCAAGTGTCCAACCTTGATTATCCATTACCTACTGGTTATGATTCCTTTACTCTTGCGAATGAAACTGAATTAGACCCAAATTCAGTTAACCCACATTCCACAACATACACTCAGCCTAGGCCCTCTAGACTTCCCAAAGCCCAAAGAGAAGCCTTGCAGGAATCCAGAAAAAGGCCCTTAGAAGCTGGTGTTGGTGGTAGCTCTGTTAATGAAGAGGGAGACACTGTACCTAGTGCAGCAAACAAGGATGGTAGTCAAACAGAACCCCCAGTGGTTCCCCCTGAGCCTAAGAAGAAGAGAGCTAGGAGGACCAAAACCACTGTTAGCCAAGGTGTAGTTTCTCAACAAACTGTGGTTACTGAAAGGGATTCAAACACCTCCCTAGATGTGCCTTCTCAACAAGGTGCATCTATTGAAATTGGCCTGTCTCCCAAGGCACCCTGTACAGAGTCTGCACAAACTCATGGTTCACAACCTGAGATACCCCCACTTGAAGAAACACACAGTGAGTTAGGGCACAGTGAGGATTTCTCTACTCCTATTGATGGTTCACATGTTTCATCTGTGAATCAACCCCCACTCTTTACTACACTTTCACCTTTTCCTTCCCTACACATTCTTTTGTTTCTTCTCCACAACCTAGAGAAGGGGACAGTCCCAACCCTTCAGGTTTTGATCATCCATCTCCAATCATGGATGAGCCCCCATCTAGTGGTCCACAAGAACCCATTTCTCAAAGTGAGATGGACACCACTCCTCCAAACACTGAGCTAGGGCAAAGTGGTATTTTGTCAGAAAATGAAACAGCCAACACTTTGTCTGAACTCCAAGGAGCATCTTACCTTCAGGAAGATGCTGTCACAGCCTCTGTTGCTGTCAAAGACACTGGCAATGTTGCTGTCCTGGACACAGCTGCTGTCATGGGTGGAGAGAAAGATACTGTCACTCCAGAACCTACTGTCACTCCACCTCCCAAAGTTGCTGTCATGCCAGAACCTGCTGTCCAGCCTCCAACTGACAGTAACATTCCTACCAAAGATGTTGTCTAGTCCTCTCAGCCTGATTTTGATGCTGTAATCATTGAGGATGCCTCTGATGATGATCTACCTCTTGCCAAACTCTTAAAGGTACATTCTAAATCTACTCCTTCCATGCATGTTAGTACTGCTCATACCCATGCATCTAGGTTGAGTGAGGGTGTGCAAAAGAAAAGAGAGATAAAAGAAAAGAGAGGTGAGCATAAAAATGAGTGGCAGCCAAATGAGCTGGCAAAAGGAGAGGGACTTGAGCATGTCCAGAGAGATATTGAGGGAGCCCACACTATTCAGGCACTAGGCCTCGAGAGTCAAACTGTGAGGGGTGATGAGATCACTCAAAAACACCCTGAGAGTGTGAGAACCCCCATAGCCTCCAAGCCCCTGTCTTTTCCTTCCCCTCCAAGAAGGTTAAGGTATGGTGGCCCCTCTGCTACTTTTGGTAATAGGATTGCAGTTCTTGAAAGACAGTGTGCTACTTTGAACTCCAAACTGGATTCTCTCTCTCAACTGGTGGTTGATGGTTTTGCTGCTACTCAACTCTCTATTCAGTTCCTTACTTACCTGGTAGCTGCCAACTCAACTAAGGGGGAGAAGGTAGCAAGATCAGAATCATTGCCTATTCAGGAATCAGGTGGAACTCAGGGGGAGCCAGTATCTGTGAAGCCCAAAGGGGGAGCAAACCAAGTTTCAGGAGTTAAAAGGAAAGCAAGGACTAAGGGGGAGCAAGCCAAATCAAGCAGTGAACAACCACAGGATAAAGCTGAAGACCTGGTTGAAGTTGAATTGGATGGTGAACAGGTGTTGATGTCAAAGGCAACTCAATATGCATTGCAAAGAAGACCTGCATCTAGACACCCAATCTTGCCTCCTGTGGTGATTAGAGAACCTACTCCAGAAACTCAAGAAACTGCTCTACAGAAGAAATGGAGAGAAATGGAGGAACAAAACAAACTTGGGAAAGGTAAAGGGAAACTGCCTGAATCCATCCAAGAAGGAATCATGTGGTCAAATGGCACTCAATTTGATCAAGAAGAAGCCAATGTCTTGATGGTGGATTACAGGGAGAGCACATTACACAACCATGACAGTGAATTTAGCAGTTTGGTGGAAAAAGCAATGAATGCTCCAAGAAACCGTCCAACCAACACCACAAAACTGTTAAAGGATCAAATTAATAGTATCAGTGTAATGGTGAATGATGAGAAAAGATGGGCTGTAAGTATTTATCTCACTTCTGGCATATCTTATTTCATCACAATGCAACTATTGCAGAGTCTGCCAGCATAGGTGTTGTGTGCTTTGAAGGGAAAGATCAGGGCAACTCAAACACCATTCAATGAAATATTGGATATGCAAATTCAGAACCTGATCACACAGAAGCTACCTGAAGTCTACTCAAATCCACCAAGTGTTTTCTACAGATCTAAAACTAAGGATGGCACAAGAAGGAACAACTTCATGAATTTGGTTAGCCCATCCAGAATGGAAACCAAGTCAATTCTGAAGGTACTAGATGGAATACTCAGTTCAAATGCCAATCCAGGTAGAGTTCATGTTGTTCAAGAGATCTACAAAATGCTGGTGTTGAGAGACAAGGCACTGGGAGCTAGAATAAAGGAGCTAATCTCTAGAGCCAATGCCAAAAGAGATGATCAAGGTGGAAGTTGCCTCTATAACATTCCTCCTCATGATGATGATGATGATGGTGGAGATGGTGAGGATGGAGGTGGTGAAGCTTCTGGAAATGCTGGAAATGCTGGTGGAAGTAATTCTGGGAATACTGGTATTCAATCTCAGAATGAAGGCAATAAAGAAACTCCTAGCCAGGAAAAGAAAGATGCTGGTGCAACAGATGAAGAGGAGACAAGAATACTGGAAGCTTTGGAGGCAAGCATTCTTAGATGTGCTATTGACTGCATAAATGCAGAAAAAGATGCTGTCACCAAAGGTACTGTCGACAAGGATACTGTCATGGAAGATGCTGTCGACAAAGGTACTGTCAAGAAAGGTTCTGTCAAGGATGAAGCCAAAGCTACTGTCAAGCCCATAAGACGGAAATCCAAAGCAAGAGCATGGTTTTCTAGACAGAAACCTGAAGGAAAGCACAAGTACTCAGGAAAGGAAAAGACCACTGGATTTGGCAGGAATCTTAAGAAGCCAATTCAATCAATACCTCCCAACAGTCTTAAGATACAACAGATGCAATCAAAAGAAATTAAGAGTGTTGAGGTTAAGCTGGATGCAAATCAAGAGGCCTCTGAGTACATTCTGTGGTGGGAAGAATCAAGGTCTGCCAAGATTGACAAGGACTTCAATCTGGTAGCCACATCAACCAAGAACAGCACATCAACCATAGATAAAAGAAGAATTGACTTCTTCTACCTGGAAAGAATGGTAGAGTTGCTGGAGAGCTATGATAATGTTTCAGAGTCTGTCATGGAACATGTTCTAAAATATCAGGCAGATAGGGATGCTGAATTTTATCAGAAATTTGGCTATAACTTTGCAGATTTTGATGATGCTGATATTTTAACTGATCTCCCAGCTTCTCCTATACCATATCACTGGTACTATGAGTTTGATGATTCACCCACAGAAGAAAGGAAAACCCAACCCACAGAGGAAGGGCAACCCAAGCCAAGCAAAAGACCTGACTCTTCTCAATACGCTCAATATCAGTCAGAACTTGATAAGAAGGAAGCTGAACTTCTGGAAAGATGCAAGACTGCCAACAAGGCAGAAAGTGAAGCTCCAAATTATCAAACATGTATGCTGTAAAATCCCTTAAGAATCAAGCATCTAAAAGAAGAAATCTATGTTTGTAGCTTGCACAAGCTAAAAACAACTATTCTGAAGGATTTACAGTATATGGTTGCTGGATCAATTCATCCCCTGGAGCAGATCTGTTCTAACAAGATAGAGGAACTATTGGAAAGGAGAAAAGGAGAAGATTCGAAGCTGGACAAGCAAAGGAGGATGTCTCTCAATGCTTATCGAGGAAGTAGATTCAAGCTTATACATGAAGAACTCCACTTCAGAAGTTATCCATTTGATCAAGAGCAATGGTTGAATCTCAGGGATGCTAGTTTTCTTATTTCTCCTACTATCAAGAAGATCATTGAAGAAACAGAAGATGCTGCAGTCACACCTGCTGAAATCTCTCTTGTAGAAGGTCTAAGAAGCAGCTTGGTGGAAGCTCTCAGAAGAGAGGAAGTAACGAGACAGAAGAGGAAATCTCAAGCTAAGTAAACATTCTAAATCCGTTCTGATCTTGTTAGTTAAGTTGTCAGCATATATTGTAAATTTGTTGTTATTGTCCATAAAAACAAATTGGGGGAGATTGTTGGGATTTATGGGTGATAGCATAGGAACAACTTAACTTTGTATATACTTAATTTTTTAATTAAGTAGAACATACTGTCACAGCCAAAGTATGTTCTTGTAATCAGTATGCAATGTTATTTTAATTGTGTAATTTGGAAGAAGTTCACTTTCTGTGTTCAAGCCTCAAAGAACGCATATCAGATGACAGCATGAATAAAGGTTACTGTCATAAGCATTGACAATAAGATTACAAGAAGACAGAATGTTGCAAGTCAAGACAGCATATTCACTCTGACAGCAACATTGGCGGAAGACTACGCGACAGCAACTTTAGCCCTCGACAGCAAGCTTGGGAACCTCGACAGCACACTATGCGGGGAACTCGTACTGTCACCAAAAGCACATTCCTGTGACAACAAGCTTTGTGGCAAAAGTAACTGTCTCGAGAAAGACCCTTGTTCTAAGTATCTTTCTCAGTCAAATCCCGTGACAGTTTCAATGTTCAAGAAACAGGCGTGTTGCAGTATCCCTAAGCTGCACCAAGTCTGCAAGACTACGACAGAAGCTTCAAGCACTACAAAACAAAAGCGAATCAATTCAAGAGCAAGGTCAAGTCCTTATTTTCTGAATTGCTTAAGCTGGAAATAGAATGAATCTAGGTTGCTTTTGTTATGATGTATATCTGACATATTAGCAATTTAGGAAAGTCACATGGGTAAGACAATCTGTAAGAAGCTGCCACTTGACAATGACAGCAGCTTCACAAACCCGTGACTGATAGTGATAGGATTAGTCTTATACCTACTGTTAATTCATTCCAGATATGTAACAAAGACTAGCAAGTGTCTTGGAGAAAACCGAAGCTCGAGAATTCTTTCTTGAGGTTGTAGCAACACTTTGCAAAATAAATAAAACATTTATTTTGTGAATCTTGTTCTTACTACATACTGTTCGTGATTGCGTATATTGCTGATAACGTTTAATCTTGATTTTAGTTGTTGAAATTTAGATTGAATTTTATCAGTATTGCATTCATCCCCCCCCCCCCCCTTCTGCAATACACAAGGACTAACACTGTAAATGTTTTGTTCTCAGAACTCATCCTGAACAGCTAGGGAAATTTGAAACAAAGGCTGATGAAGGAATTTCCATAGGCTATCCTGTATCAAGAGCCTTCAGAGTTTTTAATTTGAGGACAAGAACTGTCATGCATTCAATACATGTATCTTTTGATGACAAGAAGATAACTGGAATCAATGAAGACTCTCATGATAGATTGATTTTTGAAAATGAAGCTACCAAGGAACCTGAAGAAAGTGAATCAGATCCTGTCAATACATCAGATCCTGATGGGTCACCAAATCCTGATGACACACCAGATGCTGATGGTGCTAATACTGATGATGCAATCAATAGTGATACTTCTAGTAGTGCTAATATTGAGGGGGAGCAACAACATTCTACTACAAGTTCAGAGTCAACTCAATCATCAGGACAGAATTCTTCAGATACTGATTCAAGTGATGATCCTAATAGCTTATCAGGAGGACATAGCAATAATTCAGGGAGAGCTTCAAATCAAGCAAGTTCTTCAAATCAAGATAACACCAATCCAGGGGGAGCATCTACTTCAAGAAACAATTTAACACCAGCAAGGAAATGGACTGCAAGTCATACTCCTGATTTGATCATTGGGGATCCTGATGCAGGTGTTCAAACAAGAAGTGCAACTCAAAATGAATGTCTATACAATAACTTTCTATCCAAGGAGGAGCCAAAGAAAGTTGAAGATGCACTTAAAGGTTCTGATTGGGTTACTACAATGCAAGAGGAACTGAATGAATTTGAAAGAAATGAAGTCTGGAAACTGGTACCAAGACCAAAGAATAGATCAATTGTTGGTACAAAGTGGATTTTCAAGAACAAGACTGATTCTGATGGAGTAATAATCAGAAACAAAGCTAGACTAGTTGCAAATGGGTATTCTCAACAAGAGGGAATTGACTATGATGAAACTTTTGCTCCTGTTGCAAGACTAGAAGCCATCAGGATATTTCTTGCTTATGCAGCACATAAGAAATTCAAGGTTTTCCAGATGGATGTTAAAAGTGCTTTCTTAAATGGAGAACTGGAGGAAGAAGTCTATGTTGAGAAACCTCCTGGTTTCATTGATCCTAAATATCTAGATCATGTCTACAGATTGGATAAAGCACTTTATGGACTAAAGCAAGCTCCAAGAGCATGGTATGAAACCTTAGCTCTATTCTTACTGGAAAGTGGATTCAAAAGAGGTGCTATTGATAAAACTCTATTTTATTTGAATCATGGTAAGGACTTGTTGTTAGTTCAGATTTATGTTGATGATATCATTTTTGGGTCAACAAACAATAAGCTATGTGAAAAGTTTTCCAAGCTTATGTAGTCAAGATATCAAATGAGCATGATGGGAGAAATGAGTTACTTTCTTGGTCTTCAAGTTAAACAGACTGATGAAGGGATTTTTATCAATCAGTCTAAATATACAAGGAATTTATTGACAAGGTTTAACATGCAAGATAGTTCTCCTGCTACAACTCCCATAGCTACAGCTACCAAACTTGATCCTGATCAAGGTGCTGAGGTAGATGTAACTCACTACAGAGGATTGATTGGCTCATTATTGTATCTCACTGCAAGTAGACCAGATATCATGTTTGCAACCTGTCTGTGTGCAAGATTTCAAGCAAAACCTAGAGAACCCCATCTGATTGCAGTCAAAAGAATTTTCAGATATCTCAAAGGCACTCCTGCACTTGGCCTTTGGTATGCAAGGGAATCAGATTTTGGGTTGTGTGGTTATTCAGATGCTGATTTTGCAGGATGCAAAATAGACAGGAAAAGTACTTCAGGAAGCTGTCAGTTTTTGGGTGGAAGACTAGTTTCATGGTTCAGTAAAAAGCAAAAATCCATTTCCACTTCAACTACAGAAGCTGAGTACATTGCTGCAGGAAGTTGTTGTGCTCAGATAATGTGGATGAGAAATCAGTTGTTAGATTATGGCATGTCATACTCAAAAATCCCTATTTATTGTGATAACCAAAGTGCTATTGCAATGACAGGAAATCCAGTTCAACATTCTCTTACTAAACACATCAGTATTCGATATCACTTCATAAGAGAACAAGTTCTGGAAGGAACAATTGAAATTCACTTTGTTCCTACTGATCAACAACTAGCTGATATATTCACCAAGCCACTACCTGAAGCTACTTTCAATAAATTGGTGAATGAACTTGGAATGATGAACTTTGAGAATTTCTGAGGAAAGCTACAGAGAGGAAATCCTGATAACTGTCAAATCCTGATGGTTATTCAGAAAGGTATGTTTTCTTTGATCAACTCCTGATAGGATGCATTCCTGACAGGAAGTCAACTGGTCAATCCTGATGTTCAGGTCAGTATTTCATTGCTTAATTTGTGCCTAATTTTTCGTCAGTATCTGCTGATGGACGGTTGAGGTTTGGTAGGACAACTGTATGCGTGCGTGTGTTGCACTGTTATAGATATACATATACATACACATAAAAAGCGGTGCAGTTTCATTTAAATTACACACGTAATATGTCCACTAATTATTTGTGCACAAATCATATTTTGCCACCTGTTATTGAGAGTAAAGTTTTGTTCTAACAAAATACTTTTACTTATTCTACATCATTAATTACTCTCTCATCATCAGTTTTTCGATTTTCTATCTCTCTCTGTGCTTACGAACCCTAACTTTTTCAAACATCAATTCTCAAGATTTTTAAGAATTTCAATGGCATCTTCATCATTCATGAACAAATAAACAGTGATTAGTGGTGTTAATTTTGCCACTAACAATTTTGTGGCTATTCTAAATCATCAAGATTTACCCAATGAGTTTCATATAATTCAAGATTTTCTAGCTTCAAGCCCATTGAAGTTTGCTTTAACAGAACCTGCAAGTGTTTCTTTTAAGTCTGTAATGCAGGTGTGGAACTCAGTTACTTTTGACAAAGGGTATTTTGACATCATCTTGATGAGTTTTGAACATAATGGAATTACTCACTATGTGACTCCTGCAATTGTGGAGGAAGCCCTACATTTACCTGTTCTTGGTGATGCTATTCCTGCTAATGTTTCGGACTCTACTCTTTTTGAGTTTGTTACAAAGTTGGGCTACAATGGTGAAGTAAAGAGATATGGCAATCTCTTTAGGACAAAGCTTAAGAAGGAATGGAATTTCTTCTTTGATACGATCAGCCGCTGTTTCTTGAACAAGACATCAAATTTTGATGCTCTTCCATCAGGATCTCTTAAAATTGGGTACTCTCTTATCCACTCTACAGTGTTTGATTATGGGTCGTTTATCTTAAAAGCTTTAAGTGATAGGAAATCAGATAAGTTAGGTTCTGTCTGTTTTCTTAGATTTTTACAGTTGATATTTAATCACTTGTGTCCTAATGTTGTTTTTGAGAATGATGTATGTTAGATCAGAATTCAATGATCGTCAGGAGCTAGACTCAACTGATCAGGATTGCTGACGTCATCAGGATTACATGGTCGTCAGGATTGAGATACATATCAGGACTGAGATCAGGATTGATCATCAGGACTGGAAGCTGATCAGGATTCCTACTTCGAGTTATATTTGGAGTCTAGTTAAACATGGAAGTTTATTCTGTCGGTTCCTGGGCAACAATTGGTGTCAGAGCAAACTGATTTAATACTGAATCAGATACGATCTAAAGATGTCGACAACCAAGTATGAAAGCATGAAGATTCCCATCTTAAAGAAATCAGAATATCTAACATGGAGGGTAAAGATGCTGATGTACCTGGAGGCTATGGATCCTGACTATTTGGACAGGATTCGTGATGGACCATATATTCCTACACGAATTGTAGAACGAACAGATACAGTACCTGAACATTATGTGGTCAAGGCTAAAAGTGAATGGACTCCAGAAGAAAAAGCTCATGTACTCAGGGAACCAAAGATAAAGAATATCTTACACAGTAGTCTTGATGCTGTCATGTCAAACAGAGTGATTGCATGCAAGTCTTCAAAAGAAATCTGGGATACTTTGGAAACTCAGTGCCAGGGATCTGCATCTGTCAAGAAAAACAGAAGGGCTCTTTTGATTCAAGAATATGAACAATTTGATGCAAGACCCGATGAGAGCCTAACTGATCTATATGATAGATTTCTGACACTATTGAACAGTTTATCTTTAGTTGACAAGGAATATGAAACTGAAGATTCAAACACCAAGTTTCTAAGAGCTTTACCTGAAGAATGGGACACTCAGACATCGATCATTAGACATCAGTATGATCTTTACACTGTGTCTCTTGATGAAGTCTATGGGATGCTAAGAACTCATGATCTTGAAGTTCAACAGAGAAAGAACAAGAAAAGCAGCAAGGCAAAATCAATTGCTTTGAAAGCAGAGGCTAAATCAAAAGGAAAATCTATGGAGGTCTCTAGAAGTAAAACAAGAATAGTTGAGTCAGATCCTGATGACTCTTCATCAGATACTGATGGCAATGCTGATGCCAATACTGATGATGATTCTTCTGACTCAGACATGGAAGAGATGGTTGCTATGATTGTCAGAAACTTCAGAAGGATGAAGTTCAGGAAGAATAGAAGACAAGGTAACTTTCAGAAAAAGGCTTTCAATCCAAACAAAGATAAGTATATCAAAAAGGACAGCAAGGGTAGCAAATTTGACAAGTCAAAGGTTAGATGCTACAAGTGCAATGGTATGGGTCACTTTGCTTCTGCGTGCAAAAAGACGAAGGCACTTATCACATCAAGCAAGGATTGGATGGACTCTTCCTCAGAATCTGATACTGAGGTGGTCAACTATGCTCTAATGGCCAATGCTGATGTAACTGCTGCTCCTGATGATAAGGTACTAAATACTATCTTTGATTTTGATACTGATAATGCTTCTGAGTTAAGACGTTTTCTAAAGTCATTACATATTAGCTTTAGAAGTCAAACTGCTGAAAATACTAGGATCTTATCTGAGATGTCTGAACTTAGAAAAAGGAATGATATATTAGAAGCTGAATTTTCTCGTATGCAAGAAGTACAAAAAGAATGTGATAATGTGAATCACATGTATTTAGAGATGAAATCCAAATGTACTGCTCTTGAAAAGGAACTTGAAAATGCTAATGAGAAAATCAGAACCTGGACAGACTCTGGTAGGAAATTTCATGAGATTAATACCTCTAAGAATTGGAAAGAGTGTCTAGGATATAAGTCAGATGAGGATAAGAAATTGAAAGAGAAAATTGTCATTGATGAGACAGTCAGTCCAAAGACCTATAGACATGTTATAGATGCAACCAAATCTAAGATTACTCCTGTTAATTTTGTTTTTGGTAAGGATTCCAATTCTACTTTTGAAAAGGGATCTACTTCTACTCAAGGAATTAAAATCATAAAGTCTAAACCTGTCTTGAATAAAGTCATTAAGAATGTAGGTTTATTGTCTCAGAAACAGCTTAAGGATAAAATCTGTGAGGTGACAGATAAGAAAAAGGAAGCTACTGTTAAGAGAAACAGGAATGGTAAAGTTGGGATCAACAAAGAGAATGGTTACAAATATATCCCAAATGCACCTAGAAAGTGTTGTTTTAACTGTGGTAACTCTAATCATCTTGCTATTGATTGTAAGAAGAGTAAGAAGAAGATTACTGATATTCCTAAGTCTGATGTTAGGAATAGATCAGTATTTTATAAACCACAGAAGTCCTGTTTTCATTGTGGTAGTATATGGCATTCTATTTATACTTGTAAAGATTATCATGAGTTGTACTATAACTTTTATGATCCATTGTCTAAAGTTGATAAAAATAGTGCAATCTCTGGTAGCTTTAAGAATGTCAAGTTGGAACATGCTTTTGTTAATACTGATACTGACGAAGCAAATCCTGATGGAGTAAATCCTGTCAGGACTGCTAAAGTCAGAAAGTCTTCTGCTGTGAAATTTAATAAATTGCATGGAAAAGGAACCCAACAAGTATGGGTTCCTAAATGTTCTAACTAGTGTGTTTCTATTCTGATTGCAGGGTAAAAAGAAAAATGTGTTAGTCATGGATAGTGGATGTTCTGTGCACATGACTGGAAACAAAGCCCTGTTATCAGAATATGAGGAAAAAGCTGGCCCAACTGTGTCTTATGGAGATGGCAACATTGGACAAACCTTGGGATTTGGCAATATAATCATTGGAAATGTCATCATTGAAAAAGTAGCTCTAGTGAAGGGACTAAAACACAACCTGTTGAGTATTAGTCAAATCACTGACAGAGGTTATCATGTCAACTTCTATTCCACTCATTGTGAAGTAGTCAGTAAGGCAACAAGCAAGATAGCACTGACTGGCTACATGCATGGTAACATATATAAAGCCAACATTCAATCAAATACTGATGACTCCAGTAGATGAAAGTTGGAATTGGCACAAGAAGCTTTCTCATCTCAACTTCAGCAATATCAATGAGTTGGTTAAGAAAGATTTAGTGAGAGGATTACCAAAAGTGTTATATACTCCTGATGGACTCTGTGATGCATGTCAGAAATCAAAACAAAGAAGGACATCATTCCAGAGTAAATCAGAATCCTCTATTGGAGAACCATATCACATGCTACATCTTGATCTATTTGGTCCAGTCAACATCATGACCATCAATAAGAAAAGGTACACTCTTGTAATTGTTGATGAATATTCTAGATTCACCTGGGTGTATTTTCTGCACAGAAAAGATGAGACTCCTGAAGTTCTGTTGGATCATGTGAGAATGATTGAGACAACCACAAAGTACAAAGTCAAGATACTGAGAAGTGATAATGGTACTGAATTTAAGAATTCAAAGATGGAAGAGTTCTGCAAATACAAAGGAATCATTCAACAATTCTCTGCTCCTGGCACACCTCAGCAAAATGGAGTAGTTGAAAGGAAAAATAGAACTCTTATTGAAGCTGGCAGAACTATGTTGGAAGAAGCAAAATTACCTACATATTTCTGGGCAGAAGCAGTCAACACAGCATGCTACACTCAAAATCTCACTTTAATAAACACACATGGTGTTACTCCTTATCAGTCACTCAAGGAAAAGAAACCAAGTCTGAAGCATCTGCATGTGTTTGGCTGTAAATGTTTTGTTCTCAGAACTCATCCTGAACAACTAGGGAAATTTGAAACAAAGGCTGATGAAGGAATTTTCATAGGCAATCCTGCATCAAGAGCCTTCAGAGTTTTTAATTTGAGGACAAGGACTGTCATGGAGTCAATACATGTATCTTTTGATGACAAGAAGATAGCTGGAATCAATGAAGACTCTCATGATAGATTGATTTTTGAAAATGAAGCTACCAAGGAACCTGAAGAAAGTGAATCAGATCCTGTCCATACATCAGATCCTGATGGGTCACCAAATCCTGATGACACACCAGATGCTGATGGTGCAAATACTGATGATGCAATCAATAGTAACACTTCTAGTAGTGCTAATGTTGAGGGGGAGCAACATCATTCTACTACAAGTTCAGAGTCAACACAATCATCAGGACAGAATTCTTCAGATACTGATTCAAGTGATGATCCTGATAACTTATCAGGAGGAAATATCAATAATTCAGGGGGAGCTTCAAGACAAGCAAGTTCTTCAAATCAAGATAACATCAATCCAGGGAGAGCATCTACGTCAAGAAACAATTTAACACCAGCAAGGAAATGGACTGCAAGTCATACTCCTGATTATATCATTGGGAATCCTGATGCAGGTGTTCAAACAAGAAGTGCAACTCAGAATGAATGTCTATACAATAACTTTCTATCCAAGGAGGAGCCAAAGAAAGTTGAAGATGCACTTAAAGATGCTGATTGGGTTACTGCAATGCAAGAGGAACTGAATGAATTTGAAAGAAATGAAGTCTGGAAACTGGTACCAAGACCAAAGAATAGATCAATTGTTGGTACAAAGTGGATTTTCAAGAACAAGACTGATTCTGATGGAGTAATAATCAGAAACAAAGCAAGACTAGTTGCAAAGGGGTATTCTCAACAAGAGGGAATTGATTATGATGAAACGTTTGCTCCTGTTGCAAGACTAGAAGCCATCAGGATATTTCTTGCTTATGCAGCACATAAGAAATTAAAGGTTTTCCAGATGGATGTTAAAAGTGCTTTCTTAAATGGAGAACTGGAGGAAGAAGTCTATGTTGAGAAACCTCCTGGTTTCATTGATCCTAAATATCTAGATCATGTCTACAGATTGGATAAGGTACTTTATGGACTAAAGCAAGCTCCAAGAGCATGGTATGAAACTTTAGCTCTATTCTTACTGGAAAGTGGATTCAAAAGAGGTGATATTGATAAAACTCTATTTTATTTGAATCATGGTAAGGACTTGCTGTTAGTTCAGATTTATGTTGATGATATCATTTTTGGGTCGACAAACAATAAGCTTTGTGAAAAGTTTTCCAAGCTTATGCAGTCAAGATATCAAATGAGCATGATGGGAGAAATGAGTTACTTTCTTGGTCTTCAAGTTAAACAGACTGATGAAGGGATTTTTATCAATCAGTCTAAATATACAAGGAATTTATTGACAAGGTTTAACATGCAAGATAGTTCTCCTGCTACAACTCCCATAGCTACAGCTACCAAACTTGATCCTGATCAAGGTGCTGAGGTAGATGTAACTCACTACAGAGGATTGATTGGCTCATTATTGTATCTCACTGCAAGTAGACCAGATATCATGTTTGCAACCTGCCTGTGTGCAAGATTTCAAGCAAAACCTAGAGAACCCCATCTGATTGCAGTCAAAAGAATTTTCAGATATCTCAAAGGCACTTCTTCACTTGGCCTTTGGTATGCAAGGGAATCAGATTTTGGGTTGTGTGGTTATTCAGATGCGGATTTTTCAGGATGCAAAATAGACAGGAAAAGTACTTCAGGAAGCTGTCAGTTTTTGGGTGGAAGACTAGTTTCATGGTTCAGTAAAAAGCAAAAATCCATTTCCACTTCAACTGCAGAAGCTGAGTACATTGCTGCAGGAAGTTGTTGTGCTCAGATAATGTGGATGAGAAATCAGTTGTTAGATTATGGTCTGTCATACTCAAAAATCCCTATTTATTGTGATAACCAAAGTACTATTGCAATGACAGGAAATCCAGTTCAACATTCTCTTACTAAACACATCAGTATTCGATATCACTTCATAAGAGAACAAGTTCTGGAAGGAACAATTGAACTTCACTTTGTTCCTACTGATCAAAAACTAGCTGATATATTCACCAAGCCACTACCTGAAGCTACTTTCAATAAATTGGTGAATGAACTTGGAATGATGAACTTTGAGAATTTCTAAGGAAAGCTACAGAGAGGAAATCCTGATAACTGTCAAATCCTGATGGTTATTCAGAAAGGTATGTTTTCTTTGATCAATTCCTGATAGGATGCAATCCTGACAGGAAGTCAACTGGTCAAATCCTGATGCTCAGATATTGAAGCTGGTATGAAAACCAGAAGTTCTAAGACAATTTGTCAACAACACTCCTGGTAAACTCTGACAAATAAGATCATTACTTAGTCTTTGATTAAGTTATTAATTCTTAATTTTCAATTACAATTATATTTTTGTCAGTGATTACTATTCGTTATGTTATGTATCAAATGCAGTGTTACTAATAAATTGTGCAGGAAAAGTAAGAAGGACAAGAACAATTGAGCAAATTGATAGTTTTCATTAAATCTTGAAGATTCTTTACAAATGAAAATGGAAATTACATATTCTTTTCCTAGTCTACTTTTCTACTCAGGAACACGTGCCCTGCAAATAAGCATGAACGCTCCTGATGGATCATAACCAGGCTTTGATCCATCTAGGGCTTCTCTTGTTCCATCCTTAAGAGACAAGAAGATGAGCTGATTTACTTGAAGGCGGATCGTCACCGTGACCACCGGGACGCTTCCGTGCCTCCAACTTGCATGACATACAAGCATCACGGATTCTCTTTTTTCTTTTCTCAAGCTCTCGGACGAGCTCTTCATCATCTTCATCCTCATCCTCTTCATCATCCTCATCCTCTTCATAGATGAGGTTATCAAGCGGATTCCAGTCAGGATTGGCCTGCTGGAAATTGTGCAACAGCACATCGGCCATTGCGTTAATAAACGCTTCATGTTCCTGAGGGTCAGGAACTGGTTGTGGCTCAATATCAGCAAGAGCCTCTTCCATCTCTTGCCATATAATATCAAGCTCAGCATCAGGTATGTTGTTTTGTTGTTGATTGGCAGCCATTGAAAAACAAAGAAGGTGAAAGGTTTTTCGTAAGTTTTTCTCTGGAGAGGGTTTGTGTTTTAATAGATATATGATGATTATGCTTAACAGTTCTATTTTATAGAGAATGTGTGTTGAGGATGCAGGTCATTTTTGTTTATCGAGGCGACTGTTCAGTTTCTCATAATTACTTCGCCTCGGTAATTGGTAAGAATGGTTACATGGGTACACTACAAGAATAATTGAATCAGACAAGGCTTTTTGCCCGTTGTCTGATGCCCTAGAAAACCGTGGTCTATTGAGATGCCGTCTGTTACGCAGCTCAGACAACGGACGCGTCCGTTGTCTGATTCCCTACAGACAACGGTTTTGGTCTTAGAAAACGTTGTCTGAAACGCGTGAACAACAACGGTTGTTGTAGAAACCATTGTCTGACAAATAAATCAACAATTGTTTATTAACTAGAAAATGTTGTTATTTTAATTTTCAGACAAGGCTTTATTTTCCAGAAGAGTGATGTCTGATTCCCTACAAACAACGGTTTTGGTCTTAGAAAACGTTGTCTGAAACGCGTGAACAACAACGGTTGTTGTAGAAACCATTGTCTGACAAATAAATCAACAATTGTTTATTAACTAGAAAATGTTGTTATTTTAATTTTCAGACAAGGCTTTATTTTCCAAAAGAGTGTTGTGTGATCTAAATATTTACGACGGTTTTAGTAGAACAACCCCATTGTCTTAATAGTTTAACACAATGGTTTCCTTTCTAAAAACTGTTGTCTATTCTTGACTTGCACAATTGTTTTCTTTAAATACCTGTTGTCTGAAAGCTGTTAGGCAATGGTTTAAAAAGATAAACATGTTTGAACATTAGCAGAACCACAACAGTTTTTGTTTCTAAAACACTTGTTTCTGATTTTGATAGACAACGGTATTGGACAAAAAACAATCTAATAAGCTAGATTTTTGTGCAACAAAAAATCTTTAATAAACAAAATTTCCCAGATTTCAAATTCAATATGAACCCAAACATGACTTAATAACTTTATTATTAGTACTTACACTGGAAAAAATACATCTACAATGCTTAGAAATTCTCAATCTAATAAGTCAGAGTGTACAAGTAAAGTTGATGGTATGATGCAGTGTCAAAAATGAATACTCTATTTCTCTACACAAGTTCGACGAAACCTAACATTTATATTCCGAAAAACCTCCACCTTTTTCACTTCTTATACACTCATGCCAGCACCTCTGAAACACCACAGGGACGCAGCAAAGGCTCATCAGTCTAGATGATTTTTAAAGCCTGCAGCACCATGAAACAAGTAAAAAACTGCACATGAATGATCTAGGTACAGAACATCAGAATAGCCTTTGGCTTTTGCAGAACTTTGTGCCTTGAGGACCTAAAATTATAATTAAAAATCACGACAAGATTAGATACTCAACATCATATTATGCCATAAAGTTTGCCAAATGGTTCTCATGTTTTTTCAAAAATTAAACAAGGAACAATTCACCCATATCACCATAAAAGTATGAACAAAGATTAAGATAAGACAGACTTCTGCATAAACAATTTGAACCATATAGCTTCCTTACCGAAAAAGGATCACAAAATGTTTTTAGGGCATAAAGCATAAATTAGAAAAACTAGAATAATCATCAATCAAAAGTGAGAGAAGGCAAGGTGAGCATCCAGAATCCCGTGTGCAAATCAGCATTGAGTGCATCTAGCATAACTCCAAACTTAATTTAATATATAGAAACAAGGCAATACTACGCCCTAACTATTAACCAGCAAGAAACTATACGAAAGCTTACTGCAGCATAGTTTCCTATCGTTTTCACACATCCAGTACCACCAGGGGTTGCCCGATGTGTTTCAGTTTCAACCATCAAATCAATTGGAGACAAGCCATCCTGACATCATGTAAGCAAAAAAATAAAGGATTCAGACCAAGGTATCTTATAAAACATAGGTCCCATACATAAGAGAAGTGCGTCACTTCACCTATCAGGGGAGACTTTAAAGAATTTGCCTTGAAATAATTACCAACAGGAGAAACGTAAATCAAAAAGGTGAATTCAGGAGCTGGTGCAAGGCTAAGAACAGAGCCACTCCCCATAAGCAATGGCCTTATGTATAATGAACCTTTTCCAGGAGGAGGTACCTGAAAGAAGGATATATAAAACTTAATACTATCTACTACTCTTTACGCAGAAATTAGGCGATCAGAGAGATAAGATTGGATTACCCATCTTTCATTTGCTAAAACAGTGTCCTTTACAGTGTCCATGAGGATCACATTCACCAAGGCCAGAAACAGTTTGCTTGCTACTGTAACATTAGCCTTACTAGCAACGAAATTGGATTTCTCATTATAGATGAAAACACCCGTACTGCGAGATGAAATCCTTCCAGAACCTTATCAAAGTGCTGCTTTCGAGTGACATCCAAAAGGGAGTCAGTAAGCTTCTCTGCTCCAGAAACTAACAGATTCTGCAAAGCAGAGTGAATTCCGCACTACAATAATGACCAAAGTTGAGACAAAAATAAAGAATACATGATGGCAGAGAAGAACCATTCGCGGCCCAAAACCAGTTCGGCTAAAGTAACATAACATGTATAGGCTTAAACTCTAGATGCCTAGCAGCCATATTGATATTCTAGTTGTGTGAAATTATTGTATGATACATCACTGCAGTGAATAAGAACAGGGAATTAATGAGTAAGAATACAGTGTCGTGTCAATATTTTTAGCAAAATATGTATAATTTATAGCGAAATATTGGTAAAGTAAAAAGAGAAGCTAGAAACTGTATTGACAAATTATATTTGCTGTTAGAAATCCAGGCTGGACTCATCAGCCTCCTTCCCTGGTATTCAATAGCTTGTTGCAATTCTGCCTCCTGCTCCAATTTTCTTCTGAACATCAACTCCTGGTTATTGTACACCATTCTTCTTCCTGTATACAGAAACAAAGAACTAAAGAATCTACAACTGAAGTAATAATCAAATAGGCAGAACCAACATAAAAAGTCGGGCCTTCTCCTTGTAGGTCTTGACAAGCACACGTGAATCACAAACAAAGTGACAACTTGTTAATTACTTTTGCTTGATTTCCCACTTCCCTCTTGACTCCCTGCACCAATTAAAGATTTATATCAACAAGCAAATGATATGTAACAAGTAAACAAGTAACAAGTAAATTTATAACAACAAGTAAACAAGTAAATTTATAACAAGCAAAAGCAGGATCTCAGTTACAAATTAATAACTAAAAAAATTAAATTTAAAAACTGAAAATGATATGTATACATACACACATGAACTGTAAGTTCACAATTAAAAACTGAAGATGGAAAATCACTTACTGTTGATGAACCAAACGTTTGAGCAAGGGCTCCAGATCTGTTTCAAAGAAGTAAAACAGAAAATTAAAATTTCGAAAATCAAAAATTCAAAATAAATTCGAAACAATTTACTAATTGTTGAGATTAGCGATGAACCAAACTTTTGAGCAAGGGGCTTCGTCTAATTAACACTGTTCGAGCAATTGCACAACTAATTAACACGATTTAGAACTAGGGTTTCAACATCTAGATTTGTATATGTCTGTGTGTATCGGTGTGTGTGTGTGTTTTTTTTTAGAGAATGAAACGTATGTGTGTTTGAAATGTTTGTGTTTTGAGTTGAGAGAGAGGCAATAGAGATCGAGATAGAAAGAGAAAAGCAGGGTAGTGAAAGAGGGGGAATAAAGATTTGGTTAAGGGGGGAAAGGTCGGGGAGGGGGGAAGTAAAAATTTGGCAAAGGTGGGAAATGTGTTTTTGTTATAAAGAGATATAACTTTGTATGTTATTTAATTTTTTTTGAAAAGTTGATATAACTTCTGTAATATCATTAAATTACATAGATCTCGATATCCATATGGTTGGATCGTCGATAAATATTTTTAAAAAAATCGAAACATCAATCTGGGACGAAACACTAGTTAGAAGTACTGGTCAAATCACTATTGACCATTAAGATCTCAAACTAAATAAATTTATTTTTTTCTAAAACTTCTGTAATATCATTAAATTACATAGATCTCGATATCCATATGGTTGGATCGTCGATAAATATTTTAAAAAAAAATAGAAAAATCAATCCGGGACGAAACACTAGTTAGAAGTACCGGTCAAATCACTATTGACCATTAAGATCTCAAACCAAATAAATTTATTTTTTTCTAAAACTTCTGTAATATCATTAAATTACATAGATCTCGATATCCATACGGTTGGATCGTCGATAAATATTTTTAAAAAAAATAGAAAAATCAATCCGGGACGAAACATAACAATCTATTCTAGTGTTCTAACGTTTTTGAAAAGATGCGGCACAACCGGGCCTTGTTATTTTTTGATTATTTTTTCCCAACACTAGAATGAGTACTGATTAACATCCGTACGGTTGGATCGTCGAAGAAATCATTTAAAAAAAATATTCAGTGAATCTGACACGTGTCTCGTTCCCAAAAGTAGTAGTGTTCCAACGTTTTTGAAAAGATGCGGCACAACCGGGCCTTGTTATTTTTTGATTATTTTTTCCCAACACTAGAATGAGTACTGATTAACATCCGTACGGTTGGATCGTCGAAGAAATCATTTAAAAAAAATATTCAGTGAATCTGACACATGTCCCGTTCCCAAAAGTAGCAGTGTTCCAACGTTTTTGAAAAGATGCGGCACAACCGGGCCTTGTTATTTTTTGATTATTTTTTCCCAACACTAGAATGAGTACTGATTAACATCCGTACGGTTGGATCGTCGAAGAAATCATTTAAAAACCGTTTTTAAGTTCACAATTAAAGTTTGTCACGAACGAGAAATTCAAAAAAAAAAAAAAAAAAGTCACACAAATGTTTTTAAGTTGTAAAACCGTTGTAGTAAAATCATTCAGACAACAGTTTATAAATAAAAAACCGTTGTGGTAATAACACAACGGTTTCTACAAAAAAACCGTCGTGGAAAGTAAAGTACAACAAAGGTTTATTCTTAAAAAAACCGTTGTGTGTTTTTTTTATAAAAATTTTGTTAATACCTTTGCCTAACTTATTTTTTACACTTCTTTGAAGATACCGAACATGTTATTGATTGAAAATTTTATAAAATAATACTTATAATAATAGATTGTGCTTAGGGTTTTGTGGTTTAGGGGTTACGACTTAGGGGTTATGTTAGTTTACACACGAAATTATGTAAGTCATGTATAAGCGAGACTGTACGCCATTCCCGACTTGTATGTTTAGTAAATTGTGTGGTGTCCTTGGTCCGACAAAGAAAAATATGTACATTTTATATGTTGTTAAGTATAATAACGAGGATAATACGAAAGTCTTAATATGATAAGAGAACTACAAACTATGATATCCGGCTTAATTAAGAATATTATCCTATAATTAAGTGTGTCAATTAAACATAAACTTTATTATTCAAACAAAGTTCACAATTAAAGTTTGTCACGAACGAGAAATTCAAAAAAAAAAAAAGTCACACAACTGTTTTTAAGTTGTAAAACCGTTGTAGTAAAATCATTCAGACAACAGTTTATAAATAAAAAACCGTTGTGGTAATAACACAACGGTTTCTACAAAAAAACCGTCGTGGAAAGTAAAGTACAACAAAGGTTTATTATTAAAAAAACCGTTGTGTGTTTTTTTTATAAAAATTTTGTTAATACCTTTGCCTAAATTATTTTTTACACTTCTTTGAAGATACCGAACATGTTATTGATTGAAAATTTTATAAAATAATACTTATAATAATAGATTGTGCTTAGGGTTTTGTGGTTTAGGGGTTACGATTTAGGGGTTACGACTTAGGGGTTATGTTAGTTTACACACGAAATTATGTAAGTCATGTATAAGCGAGACTGTACGCCATTCCCGACTTGTATGTTTAGTAAATTGTGTGGTGTCCTTGGTCCGACAAAGAAAAATATGTACATTTTATATGTTATTAAGTATAATAACGAGGATAATACGAAAGTCTTAATATGATAAGAGAACTACAAACTATGATATCCGGCTTAATTAAGAATATTATCCTATAATTAAGTGTGTCAATTAAACATAAATTTTATTATTCAAACAAAGTTCACAATTAAAGTTTGTCACGAACGAGAAATTCAAAAAAAAAAAAACGTCACACAACTGTTTTTAAGTTGTAAAACCGTTGTGTGTTTTTTTTATAAAATTTTTTATAATAATTGTCCGAATCTTTGTCCCCCCTCATTAACTCCTCCAAAATAATTGTCCCCCCCCTAAGATTTCAATTGGACAACGGTATGCAGAAACTGTTGTGTGAATTAAGTATAGTCCACATACAAGTAAAACACTTGTCTGATTCTAACAACGGTTTACAAAACCATTGTCTGAAGTTTCTTCAGACAATGGTTTTGTAAACCGTTGTTAGAATCAGACAAGTGTTTATTCAAACTGTTGTGTGACATCCATTTAAGTAACAAAAAAAAAAACACTTGTGTGTTTTTAACAACGGTTTATGAAACACTTGTCTGACCTTTCTTCAGACAACGGTTTTATAATTCCGTTGTGTAAAGCCTCTGCTTTACTCCTTCTAATAGACAATGGTTTTAGAAACCGTTGTGGAAGGTCTTTCAGACAACAGACAGATTTTGCAAAAACAAAAACCGTTGTGTGAAAATTTCAAACAATGCTTTTACTGCCGACCGTTGTCTGATAAGTGTCGTCTGTTTCAGTTTTTCTTGTAGTGGTATTATGCTATTTGTTCTGTAATCATTTTTAAAAAAAAACAGCATTTATCAGGATTGTCAAAATAAATTTTGTTTTCATAAATAAAATTTTATTTTACCTCATATTAATTTTTTTTTGCGTTTTTCAATCCTAATAAGGCAAATGGTTTCATAGGAAATGCTTTTATTCCTGATGAGGTTAGGTTTTTCTTACATAGGAAAATGCCTACTCGTTACGGTTTAATTTCTAATGCTATGGGGCAAGGCCAATCACACCTTGTTCCTAACCCAAGCATTCATCCTAAACAGTCTAAACAGTCATCTGCCACCTCTAATGTCTCTCAAAAGACTTTAGTTGTAAAAGCAAAGAAGTCAGCTAGAACTGATGTGTCAGGAAGGCAATCAGGTTCAAAGGACTTTACCTCTACACCTATCACTAAAAAGAAGTTACAAGGGGGTGTACAAGGGGTCCTGGTGAAGAAAGCTGCAAAGAGAGGTGAGGCTGTTTCTGTTAAAAGAAAGTTAGTGCTCAGGGATGAGACTGACTCAGAGGATGATTTACCTATATCCTCTGTGATGAATATGAATAAGGAAGTTGCTGATACTGCTACTGCAGCTGTGGTTCCATTGTCTACACCACAGAAGAAAAGGAAGTTATCAAAAAGCAGGTATCATATTCCTTTAGAAAAGAAGCAGGATACTGATGTACAGGACACTTCGATTCTGAATGAGCAATCAGTTTCTACTGCTCAAGCAAATCCTGATGTTAGTATTCCTGATGCTGCACCAAGTCAAGTGGTTAATATTTCAGACTCTCCAGCACAGGACTCTCCAACAAAAAGACATGTTGATATTTCATGGGAGAAGTATGGTGCTGCTGCTTCCAATCTTGGGATAAAACATCCAATGGAAAAGCTCAGGAAAGCAGAAGAGTTAGTCTATCAGAGACAGAAGAAACTGAAAGGATCAAGCCCACAAGAACCTGAACCTCAAAGTGGTTCAGCAGCTCTTTCTGATGATCCAGCCACACAAGAACCACTCAATCAAAGTTTGAGTGAAGGCTTAGCTCGTGGAATGGTCTCACAAGAACCATTTTCTCAAAGGGAGAATGCAGACATCGACATTCCAGCTACACAAGAACCATCTTCTCAAAGTGAAGATGCAGGCCAAGCTACAGTTTCTGAGAAATTTCCTGACAATGCTCAAGGGATTTCTGGTGTAGATGAAGTTCAAAGATTGGTCGAGGACACTGTCAATGAGGGAAGCACACAAGAACCTTTGACTCAAAGTGTTGAAGCAGCTTCTGAACCTCAAGCTCCACAAGAACCATTGGTAGCAAATACTGATGCAAGCATATCAAATCCTGACGGTGTTCATCCTGACGCTAGTGGTGCTCCTGATATTGAACCTATCCTGATACAGCCACTTCGTTCAAGACCAATGGATCATCCTATCACAGATTCACAGGATAAAATGAAAGGTATAGCTATTCCTGATCCTGATGATACTCATAGTACTGATGATAATGACTCTGATGATAGTGATGATGACGAGAATCAAAAAGAGAAGGAACAGCTTGCTACAGCACTCAAAATTAGTCTTGGAACTACTTTTTGGTTCATCAAGTACATATATGGCTGGCAAAGCTTCCACTGGGAAAGATCAGAGACAAAATTTTTCTATTCCTTCCTTTAATCCTACTGAGGCACTTAGACAGAATGAATGGAACAATTCATGGCACAGATCTGCTGAATCTGTAAGTTATTCTTCTGATTTGGAACATGCCTATGATGCAGTGAAATCTATAGAGAATCAAGACTTGAAGAATCATCTGAAGGCTACAACTTTGTTATCCAAAAGTCTAAAAAGTGAGATTGATTCTATCAAGAACTCAACTGAGTTGGTGAGGAATGATATTTCTCAAAATTTTACAAAGGTGCCTACTGCTTTTCAGCTAAGGGTAGTAGAATCCCAAGTGAAATCTGTTATTTCTGAACAAACCTCTATCAACAGACGGATTGATTCTCTGGATACCAAGGTAACTGACATTCAAGCCTCTCTTTCCTTAATTTTGAATTTATTGTCAAATCCTGATGTCAAAAAGGGGGAGAAGGTTAGTCGGACAAAATGCACACCTGATCTAGTATTAAGGAATAATGATGATGATACTGGAGATGATGGTAGTGACAAAGTGATACAAGGAGAAACCTCTGATGCTGCTGTTATGAAGTCTACAATTCAAACTTCACAAAGTCAAACAACGCAGTCAACTCATGTTTCTGATTCTGGAGTTAAGACAGTAAGAACTTTGGTGCAATCTCAGATCCTGACGGAAGAACAAATCCTGACACCTGGTCATGGACATACTCTTGCTACAATTCCTGAAGGTGATGAAGATATTTTTATTGATAATCCTGAAGATGCATCAAATTTATTCCAGAAGTTTTCTACAAAAGATGGCAGAATTGTTACTCTATATCACACTGATAAAAGAGTTCAACAATTATTTGCAAGAAAAGCACTCTCTACAGCAAGTGAAGAATATCCTGATCTCTCACATGAAGAATTCTTAAGACAACAAAGAGAAATGATGGAAAGCTTTAAGAACCCTGCTCCTGCTAGAGGTAGAGGAGGCAGAGGTAGGAGAGGAGCTAGAAGAAGTAGAAGAGGTTCTTGAACTCAAACAATACCTAGACAGACAAGGTCTCGAGGGTTAAGAATTGAAGAAATTCTTGAACCTATTCAAACTCTAGTAGTTCCTGACAGATCTACTTTTGGTGATGATGGAAATATTGAAGAAGAACCTGAATTGAGAAGAAAATCAAGAAAATCAACTCTCTGCAATACAAATCAAATTGAAGAATCTAATCCTGATGTTGTTCCTGATAATATTCGAGATCCTGATGATTCTGAAATTCTGCAAGAGATTGACTTGATAATTTTATCTACTGTTGTTAATTCTCACAACAAGGAAGTAGATGAAGAAGAAGAAGCCAGAAGAAGTGAAATTACAAGATCAACAAATAGAGATTTCAATCTCTATGTACAAAGGCTTAAACTCTCAAACAGAAGAGTGTGGAGGAACCCAAGCAGACAAGAATCTTCACTGGAAAGAAGCTATGCCTTTGAAAAGGAAAAGGATAAGAAGTGGAAACATATTAGCACATTAAGTTGTGATACACTTATCAATTTTCAGTCTGGAGGAATTATTACAAGCGCTTCAAGTGTTGTTGATTTATCTGGGATGGTTAGATCAAAAGCACTCTGGTTAAAGATGTTTTCAAATCTGAAGCAATTGACAAGTAATTCAAGAGGAGGTATTGGACACAGGGATGCTGAATATCTGAATATGTCATATGTTTGTCCTTACTACTTAACTGAAATTGGAGGTACTTTAACTTCTGAAAACCTGAACAATTTACTAGCTGTTGATATAGTTATAGATTGTCATGATGGTTTTGACAAGAAAGAAAAGCTTCTATACTTCATGAAAGATGGTAGTGTGAAGATTTTATCTATTCAAGATCTGCTGATGAAAACTACACAGTAACTGAAATATGTTCATTATCTTTTAAGATCGAAGAATCAAATATACAAAGAATGGAGTGACATGATTTTGTCAACAATAAGAAGAAGACTGGATGGAAACAGTAATTTCAATGGTAATTATACTCCCATGTACTTAAATCAAAGAGGTCAAGATGTGGAAATGCAAAGGGGTTCTGCTGTTAAAGAAGTAAATTTTGGCATGACTCATCTTACTCTCAATCCGGATGGGAAGGAAATTACTTATCTTTTGCTTGAAGAGCATAGTCTTCAGAGAAACTCCATATTGAATCTCAGAGCAGCTATCTATCAGATTAATGAGGAAGATGAAGAACTCAGAAATCTTAAGGAAAGACTGATTCAAATTCTTGAAGAAAAAGAAGAAAATTTGTTATCCAACTTCTTGAAGATGAATCTGTTCTATCAAAGAATTTAAACAGATAAGTTGTTGCTGCAGATTCTGTACATTTTGTATATATGTTTTTGACATCATTGAATCTTAGGAATCTATACTTTATTTCACAAAGTATGAGATTGGGGGAGATTGTTAGATCTACATTTACCTGTTCTTGGTGATGCTATTCCTGCTAATGTTTCGGACTCTACTCTTTTTGAGTTTGTTACAAAGTTGGGCTACAATGGTGAAGTAAAGAGATATGGCAATCTCTTTAGGACAAAGCTTAAGAAGGAATGGAATTTCTTCTTTGATACGATCAGCCGCTGTTTCTTGAACAAGACATCAAATTTTGATGCTCTTCCATCAGGATCTCTTAAAATTGGGTACTCTCTTATCCACTCTACAGTGTTTGATTATGGGTCGTTTATCTTAAAAGATTTAAGTGATAGGAAATCAGATAAGTTAGGTTCTGTCTGTTTTCTTAGATTTTTACAGTTGATATTTAATCACTTGTGTCCTAATGTTGTTTTTGAGAATGATGTATGTTCGATCAGAATTCAATGATCGTCAGGAGCTAGACTCAACTGATCAGGATTGCTGACGTCATCAGGATTACATGGTCGTCAGGATTGAGATACATATCAGGACTGAGATCAGGATTGATCATCAGGACTGGAAGCTGATCAGGATTCCTACTTCGAGTTATATTTGGAGTCTAGTTAAACATGGAAGTTTATTCTGTCGGTTCCTGGTTTGTAGGATGTAGCTATCAATTATAGATAGGTTTCAATCTTTGTAATTGATTAGGACTTATCATTGATAGAGAAGCTGTGTAGTATATACACACAGTTTTGGTTTTGGTTCGATGCGAATCAAGATAGAAGCTCTTAAGAACATAGAATTTCTTGAGAGAGTTTTTGTAAGCTAGCAGCTCTCAAGAACATCAGAATTTCTTGAGAGAGTTTGTAACAGTTTTATTCAGATTTAATAAAGCTGTTATCTTTCGTTCATATTTGTGATATATACATTAAGAAGTCGATTATCTTATACTATTGTATTCAACCCCCCTTCTACAATAGATTATTACTGGGCAACAATGTAGTTCTACCTATTTGTAGAATTACTGAGAATAATATTAAGTCCTTAGTCAACAGTGATAAGGCAAATGGTTTCATAGGAAATGCTTTTATTCCTGATGAGGTTAGGTTTTTCTTACATAGGAAAATGCCTACTCGTTATGGTTTAATTTCTAATGCTATGGGGCAAGGCCAATCACACCTTGTTCCTAACCCAAGCATTCATCCTAAACAGTCTAAACAGTCAACTGCCACCTCTAATGTCTCTCAAAAGACTTTAGTTGTAAAAGCAAAGAAGTCAGCTAGAACTGATGTGTCAGGAAGGCAATCAGGTTCAAAGGGTTTTTCCTCTACACCATTCACTAAAAAGAAGATACAAGGGGGTGTACAAAGGGTCCTGGTGAAGAAAGCTGCAAAGGGAGGTGAGGTTGTTTCTGTTAAAAGAAAGTTAGTGCTCAGGGATGAGACTGACTCAGAGGATGATTTACCTATATCCTCTGTGATGAATGTGAATAAGGAAGTTGCTGATACTGCTACTGCAGTTGTGGTTCCATTGTTTGCACCATAGAAGAAAAGAAGATTAACTAAGGGCAGGTATCATATTCCTTTAGAAAAGAAGCAGGATACGGATGTTCAGGACACTTCTATTCTGAATGAGCAATCAGTTTCCACTGCTCAAGCAAATCCTGATGTTAGTATTCCTGATGCTGCACCAAGTCAAGTGGTTTCTATTTCAGACTCTCCAGCACAGGACTCTCCAACAAAAAGACATGTTGATATTTCATGGGAGAAGAAGAAACTGAAAGGATCAAGCCCACAAGAACCTGAACCTCAAAGTGGTTCAGCAGCTCTTTCTGATGATCCAGCCACACAAGAACCACTCAATCAAAGTTTGAGTGAAGGCTTAGCTAGTGGAATGGTCCCACAAGAACCATTTTCTCAAACGGAGAATGAAGACATCAACATTCCAGCTACACAAGAACCATCTTCTCAAAGTGAAGATGCAGGCCAAGCTACAGTTTCTGAGAAATTTCCTGACAATGCTCAAGGGATTTCTGGTGCAGATGTAGTTCAAAGATTGGTCGAGGACATTGTCAATGAGGGAAGCACACAAGAACCTTTGACTCAAAGTGTTGAAGCAGCTTCTGAACCTCAAGCTCCACAAGAACCATTGGTAGCAAATACTGATGCAAGCATATCAAATCCTGACGGTGTTCATCCTGACGCTAGTGGTGCTCCTGATGCTGAGCCTATCCTGATACAACCACTTCGTTCAAGACCAATGGATCATCCTATCACAGATTCACAGGATAAAATGAAAGGTATAACAATTCCTGATCCTGATGTTACTCATAGTACTAATGATGATGACTTTGATGATAGTGATGATGATGAGAATCGAAAAGAGAAGGAACAGCTTGCTACAGCACTCAAAGTTAGTCTTGGAACTAATTTTGGTTCATCAAGTACATATATGGCTGGCAATGCTTCCACTGGAAAGATCATAGACAAGATTTTTCTATTCCTTCCTTTAATCCTGCTGAGGCACTTAGACAGAATGAATGGAACAATTCATGGCACAGATCTGCTGAATTTGTAAGTTATTCTTCTGCTTTGGAACATGCCTATGATACAGTGAAATCTATAGAGAATCAAGACTTGAAGAATCATCTGAAGGATACAACTCTGTTATCCAAAAGTCTAAAAAGTGAGATTGATTCTATCAAGAATTCAACTGAGTTGGTGAGGAATGATATTTCTCAAAGTTTTACAAAGGTGCCTACTACTTTTCAGCTAAGGGTAGTAGAATTCCAAGTGAAATCTGTCATTTCTGAACAAACCTCCATCAATAGAAGGATTGATTCTCTGGATACCAAGGTAACTGACATTCAAGCCTCTCTTTCCTTAATTTTGAATTTATTGTCAAATCCTGATGTCAAAAAGGGGGAGAAGTTAGTCAGACAAAATGCACACTTGATCTAGTATTAAGGAATAATGATGATGATACTGGAGATGATGGTAGTGACAAAGTGATACAAGGAGAAACCTTTGATGCTGCTGTTATGAAGTCTACAATTCAAACTTCACAAAGTCAAACAACGCAGTCAACTCATGTTTCTGATTCTGGAGTTAAGACAGTAAGAACGTTGGTGCAATCTCAGATCCTGACGGAAGAACAAATCCTGACACCTGGTCATGGACATACTCTTGCTACAATTCCTGAAGGTGATGAAGATATTTTTATTGATAATCCTGAAGATGCATCAAATTTATTCCAGAAGTTTTCTACAAAAGATGGCAGAATTGTTACTCTATATCACACTGATAAAAGAGTTCAACAATTATTTGCAAGAAAAGCACTCTCTACAGCAAGTGAAGAGTATCCTGATCTCTCACATGAAGAATTCTTAAGACAACAGAGAGAAATGATGGAAAACTTTAATAACCCTGCTCCTGCTAGAGGTAGAGGAGGCAGAGGTAGGAGAGGAGCTAGAAGAAGTAGAAGAGGTTCTTCAACTCAAACAATACCTAGACAGACAAGGTCTAGAGGGTTAAGAATTGAAGAAATTCCTGAACCTATTCAAACTCTAGTAGTTCCTGACAGATCTACTTTTGGTGATGATGGAAATATTGAAGAAGAACCTGAATTGAGAAGAAAATCAAGAAAATCAACTCTCTGCAATACAAATCAAATTGAAGAATCTAATCCTGATGTTGTTCCTGATAATATTCAAGATCCTGATGATTCTGAAATTATGCAAGAGATTGATTTGATAATTTTATCTACTGTGGTTGATTCTCACAACAAGAGTTGTGAGAATATTATCAGGAACAACATCAGGAACAACATCAGGATTTGATTCTTCAATTTGATTTGTATTGCAGAGAGTTGATTTTCTTCCCAATTCAGGTTCTTCTTCAATATTTCCATCATCACCAAAAGTAGATCTGTCAGGAACTACTAGAGTTTGAATAGGTTCAGGAATTTCTTCAATTCTTAACCCTCCAGACCTTGTCTGTCTAGATATTGTTTGAGTTGAAGAACCTCTTCTACTTCTTCTAGCTCCTCTCCTACCTCTGACTCCTCTACCTCCAGCAGGAGCAGGGTTATTAAAGCTTTCCATCATTTCTCTCTGTTGTCTTAAGAATTCTTCATGTGTGAGATCAGGATATTCTTCACTTGCTGTAGAGAGTGCTTTTCTTGCAAATAATTGTTGAACTCTTTTATCATTGTGATATAGAGTAACAATTCTGCCAACTTTTGTAGAAAACTTCTGGAATAAATTTGATGCATCTTCAAGATTATCAATAATCACATCTTCATCACCTTCAGGAATTGTAGCAAGAATATGTCCATGACCAGGTGTCAGGATTTGTTCTTCCGTCAGGATCTGAGATTGCACCAACGTTCTTACTGTCTTAATTCCAGAATCAGAAACATGAGTTGACTGCGTTGTTTGACTTTGTGAAGTTTGAATTGTAGACTTCATAACAGCAGCATCAGAGGTTTCTCCTTGTATCACTTTGTCACTACCATCATCTCCAGTATCATCATCATTATTCCTTAATACTAGATCATGTGTGCATTTTGTCCGACTAACCTTCTCCCCCTTTTTGACATCAGGATTTGACAATAAATTCAAAATTAAGGAAAGAGAGGCTTGAATGTCAGTTACCTTGGTATCCAGAGAATCAATCCTTCTGTTGATAGAGGTTTGTTCAGAAATAACAGATTTCACTTGGGATTCTACTACCCTTAGCTGAAAAGCAGTAGGCACCTTTGTAAAATTTTGAGAAATATCATTCCTCACCAACTCAGTTGAGTTCTTGATAGAATCAATCTCACTTTTTAGACTTTTGGATAACAAAGTTGTAGCCTTCAGATGATTCTTCAAGTCTTGATTCTCTATAGATTTCACTGCATCATAGGCATGTTCCAAAGCAGAAGAATAACTTACAGATTCAGCAGATCTGTGCCATGAATTGTTCCATTCATTCTGTCTAAGTGCCTCAGCAGGATTAAAGGAAGGAATAGAAAAATCTTGTCTCTGATCTTTCCCACTGGAAGCTTTGCCAGCCATATATGTACTTGATGAACCAAAATTAGTTCCAAGACTAATTTTGAGTGCTGTAGCAAGATGTTCCTTCTCTTTTTGATTCTCATCATCATCACTATCATCAGAGTCATCATCATCAGTACTATGAGTATCATCAGGATCAGTTGACTGTTTAGACTGTTTAGGATGAATGCTTGGGTTAGGAACAAGGTGTGATTGGCCTTGCCCCATAGCATTAGAAATTAAACCATAACAAGTAGGCATTTTCCTATGTAAGAAAAACCTAACCTCATCAGGAATAAAAGCATTTCCTATGAAACCATTTGCCTTATCACTGTTGACTAAGGACTTAATATTATTCTCAGTAATTCTACAGATAGGTAGAATTACATCATTCTCAAAAACAACATTAGGACACAAGTGATTAAATATCAACTGTAAAAATCTAAGAAAACAGACAGAACCTAACTTATCTAATTTCCTATCACTTAAAGCTTTTAAGATAAACGACCCATAATCAAACACTGTAGAGTGGATAAGAGAGTACCCAATTTTAAGAGATCCTGATGGAAGAGCATCAAAATTTGATGTCTTGTTCAGGAAACAGCGGCTGATCGTATCAAAGAAGAAATTCCATTCCTTCTTAAGCTTTGTCCTAAGAAATTCTCAAAGTTCATCATTCCAAGTTCATTCACCAATTTATTGAAAGTAGCTTCAGGTAGTGGCTTGGTGAATATATCAGCTAGTTGTTGATCAGTAGGAACAAAGTGAAGTTCAATTGTTCCTTCCAGAACTTGTTCTCTTATGAAGTGATATCGAATACTGATGTGTTTAGTAAGAGAATGTTGAACTGGATTTCCTGTCATTGCAATAGCACTTTGGTTATCACAATAAATAGGGATTTTTGAGTATGACAGGCCATAATCTAACAACTGATTTCTCATCCACATTATCTGAGCACAACAACTTCCTGCAGCAATGTACTCAGCTTCTGCAGTTGAAGTGGAAATGGATTTTTGCTTTTTACTGAACCATGAAACTAGTCTTCCACCCAAAAACTGACAGCTTCCTGAAGTACTTTTCCTATCTATTTTGCATCCTGCAAAATCAGCATCTGAATAACCACACAACCCAAAATCTGATTCCCTTGCATACCAAAGGCCAAGTGAAGAAGTGCCTTTGAGATATCTGAAAATTCTTTTGACTGCAATCAGATGGGGTTCTCTAGGTTTTGCTTGAAATCTTGCACACAGACAGGTTGCAAACATGATATCTGGTCTACTTGCAGTGAGATAAAATAAAGAGCCAATCATTCCTCTGTAGTGAGTTACATCTACCTCAGCACCTTGATCAGGATCAAGTTTGGTAGCTGTAGCTATGGGAGTTGTAGCAGGAGAACTATCTTGCATGTTAAACCTTGTCAATAAATTCCTTGTATATTTAGACTGATTGATAAAAATCCCTTCATCAGTCTGTTTAACTTGAAGACCAAGAAAGTAACTCATTTCTCCCATCATGCTCATTTGATATCTTGACTGCATAAGCTTGGAAAACTTTTCACAAAGCTTATTGTTTGTTGACCCAAAAATGATATCATCAACATAAATCTGAACTAACAACAAGTCCTTACCATGATTCAAATAAAATAGAGTTTTATCAATAGCACCTCTTTTGAATCCACTTTCCAGTAAGAATAGAGCTAAAGTTTCATACCATGCTCTTGGAGCTTGCTTTAGTCCATAAAGTGCCTTATCCAATCTGTAGACATGATCTGGATAGTTAGGATCAATGAAATCAGGAGGTTGCTCAACATAGACTTCTTTCTCCAGTTCTCCATTTAAGAAAGCACTTTTAACATCCATCTGGAACACCTTGAATTTCTTATGTGCTGCATAAGCAAGAAATATCCTGATGGCTTCTAGTCTTGCAACAGGAGCAAACGTTTCATCATAATCAATTCCCTCTTGTTGAGAATACCCCTTTGCAACTAGTCTTGCTTTGTTTCTGATTATTACTCCATCAGAATCAGTCTTGTTCTTGAAAATCCACTTTGTACCAACAATTGATCTATTCTTTGGTCTTGGTACCAGTTTCCAGACTTCATTTCTTTCAAATTCATTCAGTTCCTCTTGCATTGCTGTAACCCAATCAGCATCTTTAAGTGCATCTTTAACTTTCTTTGGCTCCTCCTTGGATAGAAAGTTATTGTATAGACATTCATTCTGAGTTGCACTTCTTTTTTGAACACCTGCATCAGGATTCCCAATGATCAAATCAGGAGTATGACTTGCAGTCCATTTCCTTGCTCGTGTTAAATTGTTTCTTGAAGTAGATGCTCTCCCTGGATTGGTGTTATCTTGATTTGAAGAGCTTGCTTGTCTTGAAGCTCCCCCTGAATTATTGCTATTTCCTCCTGATAAGTTATCAGGATCATCACTTGAATCAGTATCTGAAGAATTTTGTCCTGATGATTGTGTTGACTCTGAACTTGTAGTAGAATGATGTTGCTCCCCCTCAACATTAGCACTACTAGAAGTATTACTATTGACTGCATCATCAGTATTTGCACCATCAGTATCTGGTGTGTCATCAGGATTTGGTGACCCATCAGGATCTGATGTATGGACAGGATCTGATTCACTTTCTTCAGGCTCCTTGGTAGCTTCATTTTCAAAAATCAATCTATCATGAGAGTCTTCATTGATTCCAGCTATCTTCTTGTCATCAAAAGATACATGTATTGACTCCATGACAGTCCTTGTTCTCAAATTAAAAACTCTGAAGGCTCTTGATGCAGGATAGCCTATGAAAATTCCTTCATCAGCCTTTGTTTCAAATTTCCCTAGCTGTTCAGGATGAGTTCTGAGAACAAAACATTTACAGCCAAACACGTGCAGATGCTTCAGACTTGGTTTCTTCTCCTCGAGTGACTGATAAGGAGTAACACCATGTCTGTTTATTAATGTGAGATTTTGAGTGTAGCATGCTGTGTTGACTGCTTCTGCCCAGAAATATGTAGGTAATTTTTCTTCTTCCAACATAGTTCTGCCAGCTTCAATAAGAGTTCTATTTTTCCTTTCAACTACTCCATTTTGCTGAGGTGTGCCAGGAGCAGAGAATTGTTGAATGATTCCTTTGTATTTGCAGAACTCTTCCATCTTTGAATTCTTAAATTCAGTACCATTATCACTTCTTAGTATCTTGACTTTGTACTTTGTGGTTGTCTCAATCATTCTTACATGATCCAACCGAACTTCAAGAGTCTCATCTTTTCTGTGCAGAAAATACACCCAGGTGAATCTAGAATATTCATCAACAATTACAAGAGTGTACCTTTTCTTACTGATGGTCATGATGTTGACTGGACCAAATAGATCAAGATGTAGCATGTGATATGGTTCTCCAATAGAGGATTCTGATTTACTTTGGAATGATGTCCTTCTTTGTTTTGCTTTCTGACATGCATCACAGAGTCCATCAGGAGTATATAACACTTTTGGTAATCCTCTCACTAAATCTTTCTTAACCAACTCATTGATATTGCTGAAGTTGATATGAGAAAGCTTCTTGTGCCAATTCCAACTTTCATCTACTGAAGCTTTACTGATCATACAGGTAGGGGAGTCATCAGTATTTGATTGAATGTTGGCTTCATATATGTTACCATGCCTGTAGCCAGTCAGTGCTATCTTGCTTGTTGCCTTACTGACTACTTCACAATGAGTGGAATAGAAGTTGACATGATAACCTCTGTCAGTGATTTGACTAATACTCAACAGGTTGTGTTTTAGTCCCTTCACTAGAGCTACTTTTTCAATGACGACATTTCCAACGATTATATTGCCATATCCCAAGGTTTGTCCAATGTTGCCATCTCCATAAGACACAGTTGGGCCAGCTTTTTCCTCATATTCTGATAACAGGGCTTTGTTTCCAGTCATGTGCACAGAACATCCACTATCCATGACTAACACATTTTTCTTTTTACCCTGCAATCAGAATAGAAACACACTAGTTAGAACATTTAGGAACCCATACTTGTTGGGTTCCTTTTCCATGCAATTTATTAACTTTCACAGCAGAAGACTTTCTGACCTTAGCAGTCCTGACATGATTTACTTCATCAGGATTTGCTTTGTCAGTATCAGTATTAACAAAAGCATGTTCCAACTTGACATTCTTAATGGTACCAGAGTTTGCACTATTTTTATCAACTTTAGACAATGGATCATAAAAGTTATAGTACAACTCATGATAATCTTTACAAGTATAAATAGAATGCCATATACTACCACAATGAAAACAGGACTTCTGTGGTTTATAAAATACTGATCTATTCCTAACATCAGACTTAGGAATATCAGTAATCTTCTTCTTACTCTTCTTACAATCACTAGCAAGATGATTAGAGTTACCAAAGTTAAAACAACACTTTCTAGGTGCATTTGGGATATATTTATAACCATTCTCTTTATTGATCCCAACTTTACCATTCCTGTTTCTCTTAACAGTAGCTTCCTTTTTCTTATCTGTCACCTAACAGATTTTATCCTTAAGCTGTTTCTGAGACAATAGACCTACATTCTTAATGACTTTATTCAAGACAGGTTTAGACTTTATGATTTTAATTCCTTGAGTAGAAGTTGATCCCTTTTCAAAAGTAGAATTGGAATCCTTACCAAAAACAAAATTAACAGGAGTAATCTTAGATTTGGTTGCATCTATAACATGTCTATAGGTCTTTGGACTGACTGTCTCATCAATGACAATTTTCTCTTCCAATTTCTTATCCTCATCTGACTTATATCCTAGACACTCTTTCCAATTCTTAGAGGTATTAATCTCATGAAATTTCCTACCAGAGTCTGTCTAGGTTCTGATTTTCTCATTAGCATTTTCAAGTTCCTTTTCAAGAGCAGTACATTTAGATTTCATCTCTACATACATGTGATTCACATTATCACATTCTTTTTGTACTTCTTGCATACGAGAAAATTCAGCTTCTAATATATCATTCCTTTTTCTAAGTTCAGACATCTCAGATAAGATCCTAGTATTTTCAGCAGTTTGACTTCTAAAGCTAATATGTAATGACTTTAGAAAACGTCTTAACTCAGAAGCATTATCAGTATCAAAATCAAAGATAGTATTTAGTACCTTATCATCAGGAGCAGCAGTTACATCAGCATTGGCCATTAGAGCATAGTTGACCACCTCAGTATCAGATTCTGAGGAAGAGTCCATCCAATCCTTGCTTGATGTGATAAGTGCCTTCGTCTTCCTGCACTCAGAAGCAAAGTGACCCATACCATTGCACTTGTAGCATCTAACCTTTGACTTGTCAAATTTGCTACCCTTGCTGTCCTTTTTGATATACTTATCTTTGTTTGGATTGAAAGCCTTTTTCTGAAAGTTGCCTTGTCTTCTATTCTTCCTGAACTTCATCCTTCTGAAGTTTCTGACAATCATAGCAACCATCTCTTCCATGTCTGAGTCAGAAGAATCATCATCAGTATTGGCATCAGCATTGCCATCAGTATCTGATGAAGAGGCATCAGGATCTGACTCAACTATTCGTGTTTTACTTCTAGAGACCTCCATAGGTTTTCCTTTTGATTTGGCCTCTGCTTTCAAAGCAATTGATTTTGCCTTGCTGCTTTTCTTGTTCTTTCTCTGTTGAACTTCAAGATCATGAGTTCTTAGCATCCCATAGACTTCATCAAGAGACACAGTGTTAAGATCATACTGATGTCTAATGATCGATGTCTGAGTGTCCCATTCTTCAGGTAAAGCTCTTAGAAACTTGGTGTTTGAATCTTCAGTTTCATATTCCTTGTCAACTAAAGATAAACTGTTCAATAGTGTCAGAAATCTATCATATAGATCAGTTAGGCTCTCATCGGGTCTTGCATCAAATTGTTCATATTCTTGAATCAAAAGAGCCCTTCTGTTTTTCTTAACAGATGCAGATCCCTGGCACTGAGTTTCCAAAGTATCCCAGATTTCTTTTGAAGACTTGCATGCAATCACTCTGTTTGACATGACAACATCAAGACTACTGTGTATGATATTCTTTATCTTTGGTTCCCTGAGTACATGAGCTTTTTCTTCTGGAGTCCATTCACTTTTAGCCTTGACCACATAATGTTCAGGTACTGTATCTGTTCGTTCTACAATTCGTGTAGGAATATATGGTCCATCACGAATCCTGTCCAAATAGTCAGGATCCATAGCCTCCAGGTACATCAGCATCTTTACCCTCCATGTTGGATATTCTGATTTCTTCAAGATGGGAATCTTCATGCTTTCATACTTGGTTGTCAACATCTTTAGATCGTATCTAATTCAGAATTAAATCAGTTTGCTCTGATACCAATTGTTGCCCAGTAATACTCTATTGTAGAAGGGGGTTGAATACAATAGTATAAGCTAATCGACTTCTTAATGTATATATCACAAATATGAAAGAAAGATAACAGCTTTATTAAATCTGATATAAAACTGTTACAAACTCTCTCAAGAAATTCTGATGTTCTTGAGAGCTGCTAGCTTACAAAAACTCTCTCAAGAAATTCTATGTTCTTAAGAGCTTCTATTCGATTATGTTCATGTACATAAATCGAAACCAAAAATGTGTTTATATACTACACAGCTTCTCTATCAATGATAAGTCCTAATCAATTACAAAGATTGAAACCTATCCATAATTGATAGCTACATCCTACAAACCAGGAACCGACAGAATAAACTTCCATGTTTAACTAGACTCCAAATATAACTCGAAGTAGGAATCCTGATCAGCTTCCAGTCCTGATGATCAATCCTGATCCCAGTCCTGATATGTATCTCAATCCTGACGACCATGTAATCCTGATGACGTCAGCAATCCTGATCAGTTGAGTCTAGCTCCTGACGATCATTGAATTCTGAACTAACAAGTTTTATATCAGATTTAATAAAGTTGTTATCTTTCTTTCATATTTGTGATATATACATTAAGAAGTCGATTATCTTATACTATTGTATTCAACCCCCCTTCTACAATAGATTATTACTGGGCAACATATTGATTGTAGGGCAACAGGAAAAATGTTTTGGTTCTGGATAGTGGATGTTCAGGACATATGACCGGAAATAAGTCCCTGCTGTCAGATTTTGAGAAGAAAGCTGGCCCAAAGGTTTCCTATGGAGATGGCAACATAGGACACACCTTAGGATATGGCAATATTGTGATTGGAAATGTCATCATTCAGAACGTAGCTCTGGTAGAAGGACTGAAGCATAATCTCTTTAGCATCAGTCAAATTACAGACAGAGGTTACCATGTCAATTTTTATGAATCTCACTGTGAAATAACAAATAAGAAAGATGGAAAAGTGATTCTTACGGGTTATAGACGTGGTAACATATATGAAGCCAACTTACACTCTGCTACTGATGGGAAAATGACGTGTCTTTTGTCAAAGGCATCAGTAGATGAAAGTTGGAACTGGAATAAGAAGCTGTCTCATTTGAATTTCAACAACATCAATGAGTTAGTAAGAAAAGACTTAGTGAGAGGTCTCCCAAAAAGCAATGTACTTCCCTGATGGACTCTGTGACTCCTGTCAAAAGTCAAAGCAAAAGAGAATCAGCTTCAAGAGTAAATCAGAACACTCAATAGACACAGCTTATCACCTGCTACATCTGGATCTCTTTGGTCCCGTGAATGTGATGTCTATCAACAAGAAAAGATACACTCTAGTAATTGTTGATGAGTATACAAGATTCACATGGGTATACTTTCTACATAAAAAGAGTGAAACACCAGAGTTTCTGATAGAGCATGTCAAGTTACTGGAAAACGAATCAAGTAACAAAGTCAAAGTTCTTCGAAGTGATAATGGAACGGAGTTTAAAAACTCAACAATGGAAGACTTCTGTAAATCAAAAGGAATTGTGCAGCAATTCTCTGCTCCTGGTACTCCTCAGAAGAATGGAGTAGTCGAAAGGAAAAACAGAACTCTAATTGAAGCAGGAAGAACAATGTTGGAAGAAGCAAAGCTCCCAACTTACTTCTGGGCAAAAGCTGTTAACACTGCATGTTATACTCAGAACTGTAGTCTGATCACAAGACATGGCAAGACTCCATATCAGATGATTAAGGGAAAGAAACCAAGCTTGAAACACTTTCATGTGTTTGGGTGCAAATGCTTCATTTTACGGTCTCACCCAGAACAGCTTGGAAAATTTGAAGCAAAAGCAGATGAAGGAATTTTCATTGGATATCCTGATACAACAAAAGCTTTCAAGGTATACAATCTGAGAACTAAGATTGTGAATGTCTCAGTAAATGTATCGTTTGATGACAGGAGAATCACTGGGATTAATGAAGACACTCATGAAGAATTGATTTTTGGAGATGAACTAGAAGCTGAAATCAGTAGTGATGACGTTGAGGGGGAGCCTACTGATATCACAAATACTACAAATAATGAACCTCTTGAAAACAACTCTTCCACAGATACTAATGGAAGTACTGATAACAGCACTGATGCCAGTACTGACAATACATCAAGTGAAATCCATCAGAGTAATTTCAATTCCAGTGGATCTTTTCAAGACACTGATGCAGGGGGAGCTTCGCATACAACTCAAGAAAGTTCTTTTGAGGAAGACATTGATGCAGGGGGAGCATCAAGTTCAAGAACTCTGTTACCATCAATAAGAAGATGGACACAAGCGCATCCTCCTGATCTCATTATTGGAGATCCTGATGCTGGTGTTCAAACAAGAAATGCAACTCAGAATGAGTGTCTATTTCACAATTTTCTCTCACAGGAAGAACCAAAGAAAATTGAAGATGCCTTGAAAGATGCTGATTGGGTAACCGCAATGCAAGAAGAACTAAATGAGTTTGAAAGAAATGAAGTCTGGCAACTTGTTCCACGACCCAAAAACAGATCTATTGTGGGAACTAAATGGGTGTTCAGAAACAAAATTGATTCTAATGGAGTAATTACAAGAAACAAGGCCAGACTTGTAGCAAAAGGGTATTCTCAGCAAGAAGGCATTGATTATGATGAAACATTTTCTCCAGTTGCCAGATTGGAGGCCATCAGAATATTCCTAGCATATGCTGCTCATATGAAATTCAAGGTCTTTCAGATGGATGTTAAGAGTGCCTTCTTAAATGGAGAATTGGAGGAAGAAGTTTACGTTGAACAACCTCCAGGCTTTGTTGATCCTAAATATCCAGATCATGTGTATAGACTGGATAAAGCTCTGTATGGACTCAAGCAAGCACCACGTGCCTGGTATGAAACACTTACTCAGTTTCTTCTTGATAGTGGATTCACACGAGGCACCATTGATAAAACCTTGTTCTACATTCAAAAAGGCAAAGACTTGCTCTTAGTTCAAATATATGTTGATGACATAATTTTTGGATCTACTAATGCTACAATGTGTCAGAAATTTGCTAAGTTAATGTAGTCAAGATATCAGATGAGTATGATGGGAGAAATGAGCTATTTTCTGGGGTTGCAAGTAAAGAAAACTGATGAAGGGATTTTTATCAATCAATCCAAGTACACCAGAAATTTGCTCAAGAAATTCAACATGCAAGACAGTACTCCTGCTAGTACTCCCATGGCTACTGCCACTAAGCTTGACTCTAAGGAAGGAATTGAAGTGGATATCACAAGCTATAGAGGAAGGATTGGTTCTCTCCTCTATCTCACTGCCAGTAGACCAGACATTATGTTTGCAACTTGTCTCTGTGCAAGATTTCAGACATTTCGTTCCCACAGATCAACAACTGGCTAATATATTCATGAAGCCTCTGGCAGAGGCAGTCTTTACAAGACTCGTGAATGAACTTGGAATGATTACAAGCGAGTAACTCCTGATACTTGATATTGATGGTTGATACTGAATGTTACTATTGATGGTTGATCCTGATGTCAGTACTGATAAGAAGTAATTGTGCTAAGCACTGATGGTGACAAGTGGCACTGATGAGTAGGTTGGTTTATTGTTTAAAGTGATATCATTTCTTTCACTTTGCAATTAATATGAGATGCTGATGACTGTAGTTCTGCTAATTTATTCATGTTTATGCATTCATCAAAACAATTATAGTGATATGTAAAGCAAAACAATGGATCTTTTTCATTAATTGATTCAAATCATCTTTACATTCAAACAATCTCATACATTTGTCTAGCTAATCTTTCTGTTGAACTCTAGTCACTATGTTTACAAAGAGATGCCCTATTTAACCAGGACAAGTACTTGAATGCTACATCAGAGGCAGAAGAGCTAGAGCCAGAAGCTATTGTGTTCTCTTGCCTCTAATGACAACTATTTGTCCGTTCATCTGGTCATAATACCATCTGGGATTTCAAGGGCTTGACAACCTACTGATGTTGAATCATCATCATCATCCTCTCGATTTCTCTTTCCTGCTTGCAGCTTGCAGGATTCCAAGAAGAGTTCCTCCTCAGAACCCGTCAAGTAGCTCTGTTGAAAGAGCATCATACAGATCTCCGCAGTTGATGCTCTCACTCAAGCAACTCAAAACATTGGGTACTCTCTAATCTATGGATCTGATTTTAATATAGCTAGTATGCTAATTGATTCCATAGGAAGTAGAATAACTGAGAATCGGGAAACTGTCTACTTTGGTCGTTTTTTGCATTTGATTTTTCAATACTTGTGCCCTAATGTTGCTTTTCCAGATGAGTGCTTGTTGCATATGTTTCAGAATACTCCTCGATCCTTTCAGGAATACAAGTTAAAGGGAAAACAAATGTTTCAGGGTGATGTCGTATATCCTGAACAGGTCAGGCAACTTCTACGACAGAGATTGCCTACTGTTTATGGACTAGATCCTCGTACTCTGATTCGGAGGTCTGATGTTGCTAACCCCTCTAGATCTAACCCAAGTACAAAACCTAAACAGATTCCTAAACACTCAAATCCCACCTCTGATGGCTCTCAACAGCAATCAGTTGTAAGACTGTTCGCATAAAATCACGCAAGGGTACGCGGTCAACAAGTAATATATGAAAGTAGAGTTCGTTCCCACAGAGACTGCTTTGGTTACTATAGTTATGCACTTATGCAACAATGTATGGGTATCGTTCAATGCTAAGACAAATATCAAGTTTATGTTTTGATTAACTAAATAAACTAAGCAAGTTACTAAGGCTATAATTAACTAAGGATTGCTGTTGAATTACTTATGAGAATAAAACATGGGATCCTAACTTCATTAAATACTTTATTCAGAGTCTTATGTCTTTAATCAATGCATGTGACGGTTGTGACAACTAATCGGACGACACGAAATCAGTACACGCTACCCACTACAAGAATAATTGAATCAGACAAGGCTTTTTGCCCGTTGTCTGATGCCCTAGAAAACCGTTGTCTATTGAGATGTCGTCTGTTACGCAGCTCAGATGTCTGATTCCCTACAGACAACGGTTTTGGTCTTAGAAAACGTTGTCTGAAACGCGTGAACAACAACGGTTGTTGTAGAAACCATTGTCTGACAAATAAATCAACAATTGTTTATTAACTAGAAAATGTTGTTATTTTAATTTTCAGACAAGGCTTTATTTTCCAAAAGAGTGTTGTGTGATCTAAATATTTACGACGGTTTTAGTAGAACAACCCCATTGTCTTAATAGTTTAACACAATGGTTTCCTTTCTAAAAACTGTTGTCTATTCTTGACTTGCACAATTGTTTTCTTTAAATACCTGTTGTTTGAAAGCTGTTAGGCAATGGTTTAAAAAGATAAACATGTTTGAACATTAGCAGAACCACAACAGTTTTTGTTTCTAAAACACTTGTTTCTGATTTTGATTTTGATAGACAACGGTATTGGACAAAAAACTGTTGTCTGAAGTGTTTACGACAATGGTTTAGCATAAAATACGTTGAATTATTTTTAAAACAACAATGGTTTTTATTAGTATATTGCTTGTAAAAAATCTCTATGGACAGTGGTTTGAAATTAAGTATGTTCAACAACATCAGATTTTCGGATGCACATACCCCAAAAGTAGAGACTGAAACCTTCACTTAAGTTAAATAGTTACGCCATTACATGTCCATAGCATATCAGTTAGTCGTTATATATACTACGCAACTCCCAAAAATACATGTGCATCAGAAAATTTGCGGTGCGTGGTTACTAAATGTGCAAAGAACCTAAGAAGTCTCGTGCTTCATGAAGTACTTCGCCCACTCGATCCTGATTTCATTGAGATCATCGACTCCATAGGATAAGCTGCCCCTCCGTAGCCACTGAAAGATTAAACTATATTATCACCAGATTTCAACATAGAAAAGAAGAACACAAAAGATGACAAAATTAAAAAATTTATACCTTTGAAACAAATTTGAGCTCCTTATCAAGACATATTTCCTTCATATATCGCATGTGATAATATTGGGTAGAAGAAATACGAGTAACACAAATTATGCGTAATAAATAAGTTCTCGTGATAAATAATCCTCTAAGCCATGGATCAACTACAACTTATATCTAATTCATAAAATATTTACTAGATATAATAAAAAAATTAAAACAAAATCAGGTATATTACATTAGAATAAGGAATTTGTACCTTAATATATCTTCTAAATTAATTCAATAATTATCAAAAATCTGCTACAAGCTTCGAACCGATCTAATCATAAAATAATAAATTATTTTAACAGCATTACTTCTATGACAAAACGACAATTTATATAACACCCCTTTAAATATTTATACAAGTACACAAAGGCAAATAATTTGTGAATTCACAATTATATAATAAATTATTTATTCATGCAGGGCTTGTTGTCTAAACTACATCACTAAATATAGTATACAAAGCATCTGTATGGTACATTGGCATCCAATTTAAATCAAATCCCAACTAGCAAATATTAGGACGAACCTTACAAAAAAAATAAACAAAGAATATAATAATTACATGTACTAGTAAAATGTTTGTAAATTAAACTAACACATGTTTGACCAACTAATAGTCTCGGTATTGTCTATACTAAACACAAGCACTCATAATCTATATTTTCATGTACGCATAAAGTAATGCATCTCGTTGACAGGAAGCCCTTGAAAGATGTGTCCTAAATCCAATCATGGATGATGAGTTAGGAGACACTTTGTTCAATTTGATTCAAGTTTGTTTTATATTAATAAAATGGTAATATGTTTTATTATGGACTTTATATATAGTAAGATGTACTACCTGATGCAGTGGCAAACTGACGGATGGGAGTACGAAAGAAATTGCAGAAGAGGGTTGAGGAAACTTTGCGAGCCCTGAAAATTGCTGTCATTTCACTAAACACTCAAGTTTTCACCAACTCTGCAACATATTGAACCCAAGAACCAGAGTGTTATAACAAAATACAAAGACTGAACTAGAACAATCTTAATATTTAAGAAACGACCGACGTCAATGGATGATAGTTGCATTCATCAATTAAAAATATTAATATTTGGGATGGTCATTGTAAAGTACTATAGATTCATGGAACCGTATGGACTTGATAACGTTAATGCTAGATAAAGAATAAATGAAAGAGCTAGATTGTGAAATCAGAAATGAGTTAGAACTCCTAAACTTACAAGTATTCACATTTATTTTACTATCACAACGTAACATTTCAACAATCCAACATAACTACGTGCCAGCATTGTGCTGAGAAGACCACATACTTCATTCTAATGACAGACTGTACTTAACACTTGCTTAAGGCAACTACTTGGCAGTGTTCTGACAGAAATGATTCACAGAGAACTTTAATCAAACACTTTGTCGTCAACAAAAAACTTGCTTAAAAATCATCAGAAAGTGTCCTAAAACTCAAGTAAAATACAAATGCAAATATGGGCATCACTAATTTGCAATACACATCATAAAAACATAAACTACGTAGAACTTGGGATTTACCAAAATGAAATATTAAACCACAACAAATATAGATGATAAGACAACGGAAAGATAAATTCAGTAGAGAACATAATGCTTATACCAAGAATTCTCAGCTCTAAAACTCTGCCCTGCATGAATTACGAAAACCAAAATCAAGAATGCTCAAAATAGCAATGAGACCAGGAATCAAAGTAGGAACATACATAACCAAAAATCACCAGACCAATCCTCTACGACTTTCAACAAGCATCATAAACCACTTTCAACTTATTATTGTAAGGTAATTGTTTATCCCTAAGATTTTGAAATTGAAGCACTTTAGTATCAAGATAAAATAGAAGAATGTGAAAGAAATATGTTAAAACACAAAACAATCAAGTAATCAGTTATATTGTTAAGAGAGAGAGAGCCAAAATAGAAGTTGGAGCCCTAAATTAAAGAAGGATCCCAATCGAAGCCCTAATTGTAGCCCAACGCAGATTCAAGAAGCCCAAATCGAAGATTGAACCCCTAAATCAATCTATAAATTTAAAGCTTGAATCCCTAAATCGAATTTTAAAGTGAACACCTAGATCTATAGTTAAAGACGTAGATGGATGTGAGAGAGAAGCAAATAATGTTTGCAGTGATTTTGTAAGAGGGGAGAGTGTTTTGTCCTTCAAAAAATTTGACAAAGGCGGCATTTTTTCCGCTCATTATTTTCACCCAATTCAATCTGCACTAGTACTGGTAATTAACCGTCGTGACTCGCATTTTTTATTAAAAATTAATCAATTTCTTTTTTGTTGAATTTAAAATTATTAAAAATTACATTATTTTTATAAAATTTTAATTGTTATTGAAGCCGACCCGACCTTTTTATTTTTTGATTATTTTTTCCCAAGACTATAATGAGTATTTACTAACATCCATATGGTTGGATCGTCAAATAAATTATTTAAAAAAATTATTCAGTAAATCTAAAACGGAGTCCGTTACCCGAATCAAGATTAATACTACATTTTTATTATAATGTCGTACAACCCGATCTTTTTATTTTTTGATTATTTTTTTCAAAGACTAGAATGAGTATTTATTAACATCCGTACGGTTGGATCGTCAAAGAAATCATTTAAAAAAATTATTCAGTGAATCCAGCACGCGCTCCGTTACCCGAATCAGTATTAATACTACATTTTTGCTATAAAGTCGGACATCCCGGCCTTTTTATTTTTTAATTATTTTTTCCCAAGACTATAATGAGTATTTACTAACATCCATACAGTTGGATCGTCAAATAAATCATTTAAAAAAATTATTCAGTAAATCTGAAACGGAGCCCGTTACCCGAATCAAGATTAATACTACATTTTTGTTATAATGTCGTACAACCCGATCTTTTTATTTTTTTGATTATTTTTTCCAAAGACTAGAATGAGTATTTATTAACATCCGTACGGTTGGATCGTCAAAGAAATCATTTAAAAAAAATTATTCAGTGAATCCAGCACGCGCTCCGTTACCCAAATCAGTATTAATACTACATTTTTGCTATAAAGTCAGACATCCCGGCCTTTTTATTTTTTGATTGTTTTTTCCCAAGACTATAATGAGTATTTACTAACATCCGTACGGTTGGATAGTCAAATAAATCATTTAAAAAAATTATTCAGTAAATCTGAAACGGAGCCCGTTACCCGAATCAAGATTAATACTACATTTTTGTTATAATGTCGTACAACCCGACCTTTTTATTTTTTGATTATTTTTTTCGAAGACTAGAATGAGTATTTATTAACATCCGTACGGTTGGATCGTCAAAGAAATCATTTAAAAAAATTATTCAGTGAATCCAGCACGCGCTCCGTTACCCGAATCAGTATTAATACTACATTTTTGCTATAAAGTCGGACATCCCGGCCTTTTTATTTTTTGAATATTTTTTCCCAAGACTATAATGAGTATTTACTAACATCCGTACGGTTGGATCGTCAAATAAATCATTTAAAAAAATTATTTAGTAAATCTGAAACGGAGCCCGTTACCCGAATCAAGATTAATACTACATTTTTGTTATAATTTCGTACAACCCGACCTTTTTATTTTTTGATTATTTTTTCCGAACACTAGAATGAGAATTTATTAACATCCTTACGGTTGGATCGTCAAAGAAATAATTTAAAAAAATTATTCGGTGAATCCAGCACGCGCTCCGTTACCCGAATCAGTATTAATACTACATTTTTGCTATAAAGCCGGACATCCCGGACTTTTTATTTTTTGATTATTTTTTTCCAAGACTATAATGAGTATTTACTAACATCCGTACGGTTGGATCGTCAAATAAATCATTTAAAAAAAATTATTTAGTGAATCCAGCACGCACTCCGTTACCCGAATCAGTATTAATACTACATTTTTGCTATAAAGTCGGACATCCCTCCTTTTTATTTTTTGATTATTTCTTCCCAAGACTATAATGAGTATTTACTAACATCCTTATGGTTGGATCGTTAAAGAAATCATTTAAAAAAATTATTCAGTAAATCCGAAATGGACCCCGTTACCCGAATCAAGATTAATACTACATTTTTGTTATAATATCGTACAAACCGACCTTATCATTTTTTGATTATTTTTTCCCAAGACTATAATGAGTATTTATTAACATCCGTACGGTTGGATCGTCAAAGAAATCATTTAAAAAAATTATTCAGTGAATCCAGCACGCACTCCGTTACAACCCTGTAAATTATGAGATTCACCGAATGAAGGTATAATATAATTTTTCATTTCAGCATGTAAATAACCTTTTATTTAGACACGATCTTTCTGCCATCGCGCTCTTTAATAATCTTGTCTTTTTCCTCTGCCATGTACTTCTGAATTCCCTCTTGGATCTTTTATTTAGACACGATCTTTCTGCCATCGCGCTCTTTAATCACACAACTGTTTTTAAGTTGTAAAACCGTTGTAGTAAAATCATTCAGACAACAGTTTATAAATAAAAAACCGTTGTGGTAATATGTCCTTGGTCCGACAAAGAAAAATATGTACATTTTATATGTTGTTAAGTATAATAACGAGGATAATACGAAAGTCTTAATATGATAAGAGAACTACAAACTATGATATCCGGCTTAATTAAGAATATTATCCTATAATTAAGTGTGTCAATTAAACATAAACTTTATTATTCAAACAAATAAGTATGCAGAAACTGTTGTGTGAATTAAGTATAGTCCACATACAAGTAAAACACTTGTCTGATTCTAACAACGGTTTACAAAACCATTGTCTGAAATTTCTTCAGACAATAGTTTTGTAAACCGTTGTTAGAATCAGACAAGTGTTTATTCAAACTGTTGTGTGACATCCATTTAAGTAACAAAAAAAAAACACTTGTCTGTTTTTAACAACGGTTTATGAAACACTTGTCTGACCTTTCTTCAGACAACGGTTTTATAATTCCGTTGTGTAAAGCCTCTGCTTTACTCCTTCTAATAGACAATGGTTTTAGAAACCGTTGTGGAAGTTCTTTCAGACAACAGACAGATTTTGCAAAAAAAAAAACCGTTGTGTGAAAATTTCAAACAATGCTTTTACTGCCGACCGTTGTCTGATAAGTGTTGTCTGTTTCAGTTTTTCTTGTAGTGACCTTTCAGTATACGTATACGAAACCACTCAAACATCCACAAAAGAGATAGAAGTTGAGCAGACACCAATTATGCTTAGACCCTATATGTCTATAAGATTTGAAAACATAACGATTTAACGAGCAAGTTATCCATTCAGATTACATAGGGCAGGTAAGATGGTTAAAATCACCTACGAATCATGCATGACAAACATACATAAACCTATGCTAGCATGGCAAGTTCTAAACCTCTATATCCACTTTCGGAATCAATAGAGATTAACAAACAACTTAGATGTTAGCTACGCATCCAAGAAGAATAAGCACAACCAAACTAGGATATCAATTAGCCATCACACACACATCTTTAAAACAATTAACTACTAAAATCCATAAATAAATCCGTTAGAATCCCACGACAACGATTAGTTCATAATCGAACCGTTCATCATCGTGGGTTCTGATGAAAACATGATAATAATAAGTCTAGAATACTGAATAAAAGTGCTAGGGTTTATGAAAGAACAAACGAGAATCCAAAGTATCGCCTAATTAGAAGAATACAAAGAAAAGATGAAAAGTAAATCTTCGTAATCAGCCGTCTTCTTGTTCTCCTCACCGGTGGATGGATATGTATGATTGTATGTCAACGTATATCTCAGAAATCGTCCACCAGTTGATTATATAGGTCTCTGGGTTGACTGGTCTTTTGGCAACTTTCCTTTTCTGACTCAGAATTGCCTTTTACAGCTTTTGAAGAGTGCAGGCGCGCCTAATAGGGCGCGGGCGCGCCTGGTTACTGTCCAGAATCCTCAACTTTGCATTCCTTGACAATTCTTTGTGTGCTCTCGTTCCGCAACCACTTGACCTTAACGACTTTGCTCAGAACATCACTGCAAACCACAGGAACTCCACATCTCTGCTGACAACTCAACTCTGCAAATACAAACACCAAACACATCACAATCACCACAAACTTGAGAACAAACGATCAATTTAAGCCAATTTAGGACGATCCAAGTGGATATGAAATCCACTTATCACACCCCCAAACTTAAACCGATGCTTGTCCTCAAGCATAAACAGACTCTACTAACTATAATGCAATGCATGAATGCAACTAATATGATAATGCAAGTGATCCCCTCAGACTAACCAAAACCAATCAACAAGCAAACATCTAAAGGAATGCAATCTTTCAAACAGAGTTCGACCAAATTCCCTGTATACTAACCATACAAACACAGAAACGTGCGTGTGTGCAATGCTCATCAATATACTCCCAAACGAAATCAAGACCATATCCTATTCTTCACCAAAACAACCACAAGCTTATAAACAAAATGAACTCTAGACACAAGAAACCACTTAAAGACACCTCAAAATCCGCTTGAGCTAGACAGGAATTCATGCTTTATTACAACACGCATGCTTATTTGACCGTGCAATGGTTGAGACCCCAAAAGGCTTATACAATAATACCCATGTAGCGAGCGTTAGGTTAGCTGATCCCAGACCGGAAAAGTCTTAGGTCACTAGGCACAAAGTCCCCTAGAACTTAATTGCTCGAGTATTAAAGAGCTCAACCTGATCAATTCTGCATAAACACAACTCTTTTTTTTTCTTTTTTCTTTTTTTTTTCTTTTTTTTTTCTTCAACAATTTCGGAATGAGTGCGCTTTGCTTTTTCTCATCCCACCCTAGACTACTCATCTTTTCAATGAGCCGGCTACTAGCCATTTGACACCTAGCCTTTATTGACAACTAGCATGAAATCCCTGGTTTCCCCCAAACTTACACTTTAGTGCTCCTTCAATTTCAAGAGAATAGAATACATTTTAAATATAAGCAAGTGGTTAAATTCTAACATCCAAACAAGCATGGTCTGATCAAATTCAAAAGCAACCAATGAGACTTATGTAATTGATTTGTTTCTGGCATGCAAGTCAATTCATAGGAACTTAATCAACCCTCTATTCATCACTACCACACTCCCATCAACATCAACTCACCAACCAAGAAATAGTCAAGTCCTACGGGATCATGAAATATGCTATGCAAATGCAACTAAATGAACTCACGTGATAGACACAAACACTAATGCAAACAGAATGCTCTATATGACAAAAACATGCAAAGATATGAATGAACTAACTACAAATGCAATATGAATCCTATATGACACACACACTAACCTTCCCTAATTACCACCCCCAAACTTACAATATTCAATGTCCTCATTGAAGGTAATAAAAAGGAAAGATGCAGAGAATACCTAATCATCAGCAGGACCACCCTCCTCGGGTGGTGTATCCGGTGGTGGATAAACAGAATCAACTCCAAAGCTAGGCCAAGCGATATCAACTCCAGTGGCTCTGAATGCAGAACTCAAAGGACCTATCAACTTCACTCTGAATCCCAGATGGATCCTAGGGGGAAACAACACAAACTTTTTTCCGTTTTTTTTTTGCTTCTGTGTACAGTAACCCCTGTGCGGGCGCGCTCATCCAGGCGCGGGTGCGCTCTGCTACTGTTCAGAATTTATTTATTTATTTATTTATTTTTACACAGAATACTAATACTACATATTCGTGTGGGTTGCCTCCCACGAAGCGCTTGTTTTACGTCAATAGCTTGACGTGAATCCTTTTTCATCCAGTCGCAAGAACGGTGAACGTCGACTCACGGTTCACCGTATTACCAACGTCATGCTTCAGCCACTGACCATTAACCTTGAACGCTTCGTCCGGAAACTTATGGAAAATCTCTATTGCATCATGCGGAAATGCTGATTTAACCGTGATAGGCTCCGACCACCTCGACTTACGCTTTCCTAGAAAAAATCTGAAACGAGACTTGAAACGCAGAACTCGCTGACCAGGCACAAATGAATGCTTCGCCACCCCTCTTTCATGCCAGTCCTTAACATTCTCCTTATATAGCCTGTTGCTCTTGTAGACTTTACCATACCTCAATTGATCCTGTAGTGGTTGGAGTTCAAATGTAGGAGCTTCTTCCATAGATGGTTTAAGTCGCTCCTGAGAATTTTTCAGATCTGCTAATCCAAGAGAATCGACTGGTGCATCAATTTTTCTTTTCCATAGAGGTGCATTCAACAACTGAAGTTGCTCTGCTCTTTCTTCGTTTTCGATATCAGAATCCCCTATCAAGACTCTCTCCACTGTATCTGACTTCAGCGGTTGTTCAATCTCTGTATTGACGACAGAATCGACCATCTCCACTTTAAAGCACGCTTCTTCCTCAGTTGGAAATTTCATTGCCTTGAACACGTTAAAAGTGACCTTCTGATTTTGAACCCTCATTGTAAGCTCTCCTTTCTGCACATCGATCAAAGTTCGGCATGTAGCTAAAAACGGTCTTCCCAAGATAATCGGAATCTTCTTGTCTTCCTCAAAGTCCAGAATAACAAAATCAACAGGAAAAATGAGCTTATCCACTTTAACCAAGACATCCTCCACTATACCCCTTGGATATGTGATTGACCGATCAGCCAGCTGTAAGGACATGTTTGTAGGTTTAGGCTCAGGAAGTCCAAGTTGCATGAAGACAGACAACGGCATCAGATTAATACTAGCTCCCAAGTCACACAAGCACTTGTTGAAAGATAGATTATCGATTGTGCACGGTATGGTGAAACTCCCTGGATCCTTGAGTTTAGGAGGTAACTTCTGCTGAAGAATAGCACTGCATTCTTCTGTCAAAGCAACGGTTTCCAACTCCTCGAGTTTCAACTTCCGAGATAGAATAACCTTCATGAACTTTGCATAGCTTGGCATTTGTTCTAAAGCTTCCGCAAAAGGTATGTTGATATGCAACTTCTTGAAAACCTCCAGAAACTTAGCAAACTGCTTGTCCATCTTCTGCTTTTGAAGACGTTTAGGGAATGGTGGAGGAGGATAGACCTCCTTGATCTCTGTATTCTGCTTCAGAACAGATTTCTCAGTCGAATTGTCACGCTTTTCCGCTTCGTTTCCCCCACACTGGCTTTTTCCTCTTTTTCTTCACTTTCTGGCAGAACCTCAGGCGCGGGCGCGCTCCCTAGGGAGCGGGCGCGCTCACCTTCTGTTAGAAATCCAGAAATTTTTTCGTTTTGCTCTGTTTCTGAGTTCTAGTCACCCGTAACCTTTCCAGATCGCAAGGTAACTGCTTTAACATGTTCCTTGACCTCTCTTTTGCCAGGATTAGCTTCCGTATCACTAGGGAGAGTTCCCTGTGGTCTATTCAACAAGGCATTGGCAATCTGACCGATTTGATTCTCCAGAGTCTTGATTGAAACAGCTTGGCTCCTGCACATTAGCCTCAATTCCTCCAATTCAGACTTTTCATTAGATGACTGACCAACGTTGCCTTGAGATGGTTGTTGAAAACCTGGTGGTTGATATGGTTGCCTTGGAGCATACTGCTGCTGTTGACCAGAAAGATTATGATGCCTGGCTCCATACTGCTGACCTTGATACTGCTGATACGGTTGTTGTGGCTGATTCTGAACACCCTGATTGTTACTCCAGCTGAAATTAGGATGGTTCCTGTTATTCGGATGATAGGCATTAGGCACTGGCTGTTGTGGTCTCTGGAAATTGCTCACAAACTGCGCCGATTCACTAGATATGGCACACTGATTCGTATCATGTGCACCTGCACATAGTTCACACACACTAGCCACCTGTTGAACTCCATAGTTGGACAGAGAATCCACCTTCATAGACAAAGCCTTCAACTGAGCTGCTATTGCCGTGGCTGCATCCACTTCCAGAATTCCTGCTACCTTGCCTTGTGACAACCTCTGGGTTGGATTCTGGTATTCATTAGCAGCCATCATCTCAATAAGTTCATAAGCCTCGTCGTAGCTTTTAGCCCACAAAGCTCCACCTGATGATGCATCAAGCATTGGTCGTGATTGACCTCCCAGACCATTATAGAAACAATTGATCACCATCCAATCAGGCATTCCATGATGAGGACACTTGATAAGCATCTCCTTGTAACGCTCCCAAGCTTCACATAAAGTTTCTCCAGAATGTTGTGCAAACTGAGTAAGAGCTTCCTGATTGCAGCTGTTTTAGCCATAGGGAAGAATTTAGTGAGAAACTTCTGAGCAAGATCCTCCCAAGTAGTAATAGAACCTGCTGGTAGAGAGTGCAACCAGCCCTTAGCTTTATCCCTCAGAGAAAATGGGAAAAGTCTCAATTTCACAGCATCTTCTGACACTCCGTTGAACTTGAAAGTGTCGCAAATCTCAATGAAGACCCTAATATGCATATTAGGATCTCCGTTGGATCACTGATAAGTGGATTTCATATCCACTTGGATCGTCCTAAATTGGCTTAAACTGGCTGTTTTGTTCTCAAGTTTGTAGTGTTTGTGATATGTTTGGTGTTAGTAATTGCAGAGTTGAGTTGTCAGCAGAGATGTGGAGTTCTTGTGGTTTGCAGAAGTGTTTTGAGCATGTTTGTGAAGGTCAAGTGGTTGCGGAGCGAGAGAGCGCAAGGAAATTCAGATTTGTTGGGCTACCTGCACATAATTCACTGTTTGGGCCATATCTTGAGATCTAGAAGTCAGAATTGGACGATTTAACAGTCCACGCGAAGATAAAGGAATTCTGGACAGGGATCAAGCGCCCCCGCGACCTTATAAGCAAGCCCGCGCCCTAAACATGCTGAAGAAGGCAATTTCAAGTCAGAAAAGGAAAGTTGCCAGAAGACCAGTCAGCCCTGCAGCCTATATAAACTATTGGTGGACGATTTCTGAGATATACATTGACATACAATCATACATATCCATCCACCGGTGAGGAGAACAAGAAGACGGCTGATTACGAAGATCTACTTTTCATCTTTTCTTTGTATTCTTCTAATTAGGCAATACTTTGGATTCTCGTTGGTTTTGTTTTTCTTAAACCTTATCTCTTGTACTTTATTCAGTATTCCAGACATATTTATTATCATGTTTTCATCAGAACCCACGATGATGAACGGTTCGATTATGAACTAATCGTTGTCGTGGGGTTCTAATGGATTTATTTATGGATTTTAGTAGTTAATTGTTTTAAAGAAGTGTGTGTGATGGCTAATTGATATCCTAGTTTGGTTGTGCTTATTCTTCTTGGATGCGTAGCTAACATCTAAGTTGTTTGTTAATCTCTATTGATTGCGAAAGTGGATATAGAGGTTTAGAACTTGCCATGCTAGCATAGGTTTATGTATGTTTGTCATGTATGATTCGTAGGTGATTTTAACCATCTTACCTGCCCTATGTAATCTTAATGGATAACTTGCTCGTTAAACCGTTATGTTTTCAAATCTTATAGACATATAGGGTCTAAGCATAATTGGTGTCTGCCCAACTTCTATCTCTTTTGTGGATGTTTGAGTGGTTTGGTATACGTATACTGAAAGGTAGCGTGTACTGATTTCGTGTTATCCGATTAGTTATCACAACCGTCACATGCATTGATTAAAGACAAAAGACTCTAGATGAAGTATTTAATGAAGTTAGGATCCCATGTTTATTCTCATAAGTAATTAAACAGCAATCTCTTTAGTTAATTATAATCTTGTTAAGTTGATTAGTTAATTTAGTTAATCAAAACCCAAATTTGATGCTTGTCTTAGCATTGAACAATAGCCATACATTGTTGCATAAGTGCATAACTATAATAACCAAAGCAGTCTCTGTGGGAACGAACTCTACTTATTCATATATTACTTGTGACCGCGTACGCTTGCGTGATTTTATGCGAACAAGTTTTTGGCGCCGCTGCCGGGGACTCGGTGTTATATATATAGTTTATGTGCTTGTCATCAGTGGTCGTTAACGTTCACTGACTCGGATTATTCTCATCAATTTTACTTTGTTTGGTGTGTTTCAGTTACTTTAGTGAGCGTGTATGCGAACACGTTCTCAATCTCGTAAGGAATCACTTGAATTGAATCTAGTTATGGGAGAACCAGCAGCAGAAACGAAGGCTTTGAAGGATTATTCTCAACCGAAAATCAATGACATTCAATCTAGCATTGTCAGGCCAGCCATTGCAGCTAATACTTTTGAAATCAAGCCTGGCACGATTCATATGGTGCAGAATTCAGTTCAGTTTGGGGGTGCTCCAACGGAAGATCCTAATATGCATATTAGGGACTTCATTGAGATTTGCGACACTTTCAAGTTCAACGGAATGTCAGAAGATGCTGGGAAGCTGAGACTTTTCCCATTTTCTCTGAGGGATAAAGCTAAGGGCTGGTTGCACTCTCTACCAGCAGGTTCTATTACTACTTGGGAGGATCTTGCTCAGAAGTTTCTCACTAAATTCTTCCCTATGGCTAAAACAGCTGCAATCAGGAATGCTCTTACTCAGTTTGCACAACATTCTGGAGAAACTTTATGTGAAGCTTGGGAGCGTTACAAGGAGATGCTTAGGAAGTGTCCTCATCATGGAATGCCTGATTGGATGGTGATCAATTGATTCTATAATGGACTGGGAGGTCAATCTCGACCAATGCTTGATGCGGCATCAGGTGGAGCTCTTTGGGCTAAAAGCTACGAGGAAGCATATGAACTAATTGAGATGATGGCTGCTAATGAATACCAAAATCCAACTCAGAGGTTATCACAAGGCAAGGTAGCAGGAATTCTGGAAGTGGATGCAGCTACGGCAATAGCAGCTCAGTTAAAGGCTTTGTCTATGAAAGTGGATTCCTTGTCTAACTATGTAGTTCAGCAGGTGGCTAGTGTTTGTGAGCTATGTGCAGGTGAACATGATACGACTCAGTGTGCCATATCTAATGAATCGGCGCAGTTTGTGAGCAATTTCCAGAGACCACAGCAGCCAGTGCCTAACACCTATCAACCAAATAACAGGAACCATCCGAATTTCAGCTGGAGTAACAATCAGGGAGGCCAGCAACAACCACAACAACAGTATCAGCAGTATCAAGGTCAGCAATATGGAGCTAAACCATTCAACTCTTCTAGTTTTCAGCAGTAGTATGCTCCAAGGCAACCATATCAACCACCAGGTTTTCAACAACCATCTCAGGGCAATGCTGGTCAATCATCTAATGAAAAATCTGAATTGGAGGAATTGAGGCTAATGTGCAAGAGCCAAGCTGTTTCCATCAAGACTCTGGAGAATCAAATCGGTCAGATTGCCAATGCCTTGCTGACTAGACCACAGGCAAATCTCCCTAGTGATACGGAAGCTAATCCAGGCAAAAGAGAGGTCAAGGAACATGTAAAAGCAGTTACCTTGCGATCTGGAAGGGTTACGAATGATCAGAACTCAGAAACAGCGCAAAACGGAAAATTTTTGAAAATCCAGCAGAATGAGGAGCGCGCCCGCGCCCTAGGGAGCGCGCCCGCGCCTGACATTCTGCCAGAAGTTGAAGAAAAAGAGGAAAAAGCAAGTTTGGGGGAAACGAAGCGGAAAAGCGTGATCATTCTATTGAGAAATCTGTTCTGAAGCAAAGTACAGAGACCAAGGAAGTCTATCCTCCTCCGCCATTCCCTAAACGTCTTCAGAAGAAGAAGTTGGACAAACAGTTTGTTAAGTTTCTCGAAGTTTTCAAGAAGTTGCAGATCAATATACCTTTTGCGGAAGCTCTAGAACAAATGCCGAGCTACGCAAAGTTCATGAAGGGTATTCTATCTCGAAAGTTGAAACACGAGGAGTTGGAGACCGTTGCTCTTACAGACGAATGTAGTGCTATTCTACAGCAGAAGTTACCTCCTAAACTCAAAGATCCAGGGAGTTTCACCATACCATGCAGCATCGGCAATCTATCTTTCAACAAGTGCTTGTGTGACTTGGGAGCTAGTATTAATCTGATGTCGTTGTCTGTCTTCATGCAACTTGGACTTCCTGAACCGAAACCTACAAACATGTCCTTATAGCTGGCTGATCGGTCGATCATATATCCAAGGGGTATAGTGGAGGATGTTTTGGTTAAAGTGGATAAGCTCATTTTTCCTGTTGATTTTGTTATTCTCGACTTTGAGGAAGACAAGAAGATTCCGATTATCTTGGGAAGACCGTTCTTAGCTACAGGCCGAACTTTGATCGATGTGCAGAAAGGAGAGCTTACAATGAGGGTTCAAAATCAGAAGGTCACTTTTAACGTGTTCAAGGCAATGAAATTTCCAACTGAGGAAGAAGAGTGCTTTAAATTGGAGATGGTCGATTCTGTCATCAATACAGAGATTGAACAACCGCTGAAGTCAGATACAGTGGAGAGAGTCTTGATAGGGGATTCTGATATCGAAGACGAAGAAAGAGAAGAGCAACTTCAGTTGTTGAATGCACCTCCGTGGAAAAGAAAAATTGATGCGGCATTCGAATCTCTTGGATTAACAGAGCTGAACAATTCTCAGGAGGGACTTAAACCATCTATGGAAGAAGCTCCTACACTTGAACTCCAACCACTGCAGGATCAATTGAGGTATGGTAAAATCTACGAGAGCAACAGGCTAGATAAGGAGAAGGTTAAGGACTGGCATGAAAGAGGGGTGGTGAAGCATTCATTTGTGCTTGGTCAACGAGTTCTGCGTTTCAAGTCTTGTTTCAGATTTTTTCCAGGAAAGCGTAAGTCGAGGTGGTCGGAGCTTATCACGGTTAAATCAAAATTTCCGCATGATGTAGTAGAGATTTTCCATAAGTTTCCGGACGACGCGTTCAAGGTTAATGGTCAGTGGCTGAAGCATGACGTTGGTAATATGGTGAATCGTGAGTCGACGTTCACCGTTCTTGCGACTGGATGAAAAAGGATTCACGTCAAGCTATTGACGTAAAACAAGCGCTTCGTGGGAGGCAACCCACGCAATTGTTATAGTATTGTTCTGTAAAAAAAAAAATATTCATGAACAGTAGCAGAGCGCGCCCGCGCAGGGTTACTGTTCACAGAAGCAAAAAAAAAAGACAAAAAAGAGTTTGTTGTTTCCCCCTAGGATCCATCTGGGATTCAGAGTGAAGTTGATAGGTCCTTTGGGTACTGCTTTCAGAGCCACTGGAGTTGATATCACTTGGCCTACCTTTGGCGCTGATTCTGTTTATCCACCGCCAGATACACCACCCGAGGAGGGTGGTCCTCCTGATGATTAGGTATTCTCTGCATCTTTCCTTGTTATTATCTTCAATGAGGACATTGAATATTGTAAGTTTGGGGGTGGTAATTAGGGAAGGTTAGTGTGTGTATTCATATAGATTCATATTGCATATTTAGTTAGTTTCATTCATATCTTTGCATATTTTGTCATATAGAGAATTCTGTTTTGCATAGTTGTTTATCTATCATGTGAGGCCATTTAATTGAATTTGCATATCATGCATATTTCATGATCCCGTAGGACTTGACTATTTCCGTTGATGAGTCGATATTGATAGGAGTGTGGTTATGATGAATAGAGGGCTGATTAAGTTCCTATGAATTGACTTGCATGCCAGAAACAAAATAATTTCATAAGTCTCATTGGTTGCTTTTGAATTTGAACAGACCATGTTTTGTTTGGATGTTAGAATTTAATCACTTGCTTATATTCAGAATGTCTTCTATTCTCTTGAAATTGAAAGAAGCACTTAAGTCTAAGTTTGGGGGAAAACAGGGATATCATGCTAGTTGTCAATAAAGGCTAGGCGTCAAATGGCTAGTAGCCGGCTCATTGAAAAGATGAGTAGTCTAGGGTGGGATGAGAAAAAGCAAAGCGCACTCATTCCGAAATTGTTGAAAAGAAAAAAGAAAAAAAAAGTTGTGTATATGCAGAATTGATCAGGTTGAGCTCTTTAATACTCGAGCAATTAAGTTCTAGGGGACTTTGTGCCTAGTGACCTAAGACTTTTCCGGTTTGGGATCCACTAACCTAACGCTCGCTACATGGGTATTATTGTATAAGCCTTTTGGGGTCTCATCCATTGCACGGTCAAATAAGCATGTGTGTAGTAATAAAGCATGAATTCCTGTCTAGCTCAAGTCAAGGTTGAGGTGTCTTTAAGTGGTTTCTTGTGTCTAGAGTTCATTCTGTTTATAAGCTTGTGGTTGTTTATAAGCCTTTTGACGAAGATCTACTTTTCATCTTTTCTTTGTATTCTTCTAATTAGGCGATACTTTGGATTCTCGTTGGTTTTGTTTTTCTTAAACCTTATCTCTAGTACTTTATTCAGTATTCCAGACATATTTATTATCATGTTTTCATCAGAACCCACGATGATGAACGGTTCGATTATGAACTAATCGTTGTCGTGGGGTTCTAACGGATTTATTTATGGATTTTAGTAGTTAATTGTTTTAAAGAAGTGTGTGTGATGGCTAATTGATATCCTAGTTTGGTTGTGCTTATTCTTCTTGGATGCGTAGCTAACATCTAAGTTGTTTGTTAATCTCTATTGATTACGAAAGTGGATATAGAGGTTTAGAACTTGTCATGCTAGCATAGGTTTATGTATGTTTGTCATGCATGATTCGTAGGTGATTTTAACCATCTTACCTGCCCTATGTAATCTTAATGGATAACTTGCTCGTTAAACCGTTATGTTTTCAAATCTTATAGACATATAGGGTCTAAGCATAATTGGTGTATGCCCAACTTCTATCTCTTTTGTGGATGTTTGAGTGGTTTGGTATACGTATACTGAAAGGTAGCGTGTACTGATTTCGTGTTATCCGATTAGTTATCACAACCGTCACATGCATTGATTAAAGACAAAAGACTCTAGATGAAGTATTTAATGAAGTTAGGATCCCATGTTTATTCTCATAAGTAATTAAACAGCAATCTCTTTAGTTAATTATAATCTTGTTAAGTTGATTAGTTAATTTAGTTAATCAAAACCCAAATTTGATATTTGTCTTAGCATTGAACAATAGCCATACATTGTTGCATAAGTGCATAACTATAGTAACCAAAGCAGTCTCTGTGGGAACGAACTCTACTTTCATATATTACTTGTTGACCGCGTACGCTTGCGTGATTTTGTGCGAACAAGCACCCCCAAACTGAACTGAGTTCTGCACCATCTGAATCGTGCCAGGCTTGATTTCGAAAGTATTAGCTGCAATAGCCGGCCTGACAATGCTAGATTGAATGTCATTGATTTTTGGCTGAGAATAATCCTTCAAAGCCTTCGTTTCTGCTGCTGCTGGTTCTCCCATAACTAGACTTAATTCAAGTTCTTCTTTCCGAGATTGAGAACGTGTTCGCATACACGCTCACTAGAATACCTGAAACTCACCAAACAAAGTAAAATTGATGAGAATAATCCGAGTCAGTGAACTTTAACGACCACTGATGACAAGCACATAAACTATATAAATAACACCGAGTCCCCGGCAGCGGTACCAAAAACTTGTTCCCACAAAATCACGCAAGCGTACGCGGTCAACAAGTAATATATGAAAGAAGAGTTCGTTCCCACGGAGACTGCTTTGGTTACTATAGTTATGCACTTATGCAACAATGTATGGCTATCGTTCAATGCTAAGACAAATATCAAGTTTGTGTTTTGATTAACTAAATAAACTAAGCAAGTTACTAAGGCTATAATTAACTAAGGATTGCTGTTGAATTACTTATGAGAATAAAACATGGGATCCTAACTTCATTAAATACTTCATTCAGAGTCTTATGTCTTTAATCAATGCATGTGACGGTTGTGACAACTAATCGGACAACACGAAATCAGTACACGCTACCTTTCAGTATACGTATACCAAACCACTCAAACATCCACAAAAGAGATAGAAGTTGAGCAGACACCAATTATGCTTAGACTCTATATGTCTATAAGATTTGAAAACATAACGGTTTAACGAGCAAGTTATCCATTCAGATTACATAGGGCAGGTAAGATGGTTAAAATCACCTACGAATCATGCATGACAAACATACATAAACCTATGCTAGCATGGCAAGTTCTAAACCTCTATATCCACTTTCGGAATCAATAGAGATTAACAAACAACTTAGATGTTAGCTACGCATCCAAGAAGAATAAGCACAACCAAACTAGGATATCAATTAGCCATCACACACACATCTTTAAAACAATTAACTACTAAAATCCATAAATAAATTCGTTAGAATCCCACGACAACGATTAGTTCATAATCGAACCGTTCATCATCGTGGGTTCTGATGAAAACATGATAATAATAAGTCTAGAATACTGAATAAAAGTGCTAGGGTTTATGAAAGAACAAACGAGAATCCAAAGTATCGCCTAATTAGAAGAATACAAAGAAAAGATGAAAAGTAAATCTTCGTAATCAGCCGTCTTCTTGTTCTCCTCACCGGTGGATGGATATGTATGATTGTATGTCAATGTATATCTCAGAAATCGTCCACCAGTTGATTATATAGGTCTCTGGGTTGACTGGTCTTTTGGCAACTTTCCTTTTCTGACTCAGAATTGCCTTTTACAGCTTTTGAAGAGTGCAGGCGCGCCTAATAGGGCGCGGGCGCGCCTGGTGACTGTCCAGAATCCTCAACTTTGCATTCCTTGACAATTCTTTGTGTGCTCTCGTTCCGCAACCACTTGACCTTAACGACTTTGCTCAGAACATCACTGCAAACCACAGGAACTCCACATCTCTGCTGAAAACTCAACTCTGCAAATACAAACACCAAACACATCACAATCACCACAAACTTGAGAACAAACGATCAATTTAAGCCAATTTAGGACGATCCAAGTGGATATGAAATCCACTTATCAAAGACACACAAGGTTAGCCAAATCAGTGCGACATTCTCAGTCGTCAGGATCAAGGACCTTGCTACATCCCCACACTGATTTTCTGGAGAAACAAGGTGATCAACCAGTTGGTATAGCATCCAAAATTTTAGCCTCACGAAGAAAGCATACAACTGTTGTTGATACTGATACTGATACTGATGATAATGATGTTCCACTGTCATCGATATTCAAGATATCTCCTAAGGCTGTGGCACATGTTCCATCACCATCTTTCAAAAGACGGAGATTAAGAAAGTCTACTCTCTACTCTCATTTTGACGCTGTTGATGCTTTGCACAAATCTTTTCATAACAGTTCTGCTACTGATGCTCCTGTCAGTGTTGCTCTGGACAGTATCTTCTCTTCTGATACCGAACTTGATGACAATGCAGTATCTGTCACTGACGCTAAAGCCTCTGATGTGCAACCCTCTCTTGATAATGTGGTTGTTTCTGACTCCAGTCCTCCTGTATCTCCACAGGCACGAAAGGTTGAAATGTCTTATGATCGTATCAAACGACTGGAAACTAAAGCCAGAAAATAAATAGCTGAGTCAGCTGGTCGGAAAAGGAAGATTTGTTTTGCGCGAACCAGGAAAATGAATGTTAAGGCAAAACCAACAGGAGCTCCAAATATTGATCTGGATACACAAGAACCTGGTTCTCAAAGTGAACTAGCAGTCCCCATAGATCAAGTCACACAAGAAACATCTGCTCAAAGGGTGGATGACGACGAGGAGCAGTTCCTGCCTGAAACTGGTCAGGGCAATTTTATAAGGGATATTCCAGCTTCTGTTTTTGAAGACAAATATCACGGACAGGATACACAAGAACCTTCAGTACACTTTACTGAAGCAGTCCAGATTGTCCAGGCTCCACAAGAACCTTTCATTCAAAGTATGGAAGCATGCCAGTTTAATGCCAGTCAGGCTCTCATGGTTCAACCATTATCCTCTCGTCCCTTGGACACTGAGGACTCAGGTACTGTCACTAACCCTGACTCTGCTATGGTTGTTTACTCTCCTGGTGTCAGGATGACTACTGACAGACCCTTGACCGAGGGATCCCCTGTCAGTATGACTGCACTTTACTCTTCTCTGCCATCTCTTATTTCTTCGTTTCTGAGTGCTCTGAGCCTTTTTCGTGAGAATGAGAGAAAAGATCTAGAGAAAAACAGAATTGTTGAGCGGCAGTCTCCTGAACTGGCAAAAGGAGAGATATAAATGAGTGTAAATGCTATGCATTTGAGTAAGGTAAATCTGACTCTCAAAAGTTCAGATATTGTGCTGGTGAGCGGTGATGAGATCACTGAAAAAGAAAAGAGAGATCTAGGAGTTACTGACTTTGATGCAGGTACATCCAATACTCCTGCAGCTTCTCAGGATCAGTCTCACAATTCTCATTCCAGCTCTGATAAGTCTGGTTCTGATGATTCGTCCACGGACATTCTGACTAGTCACAGACGAGCTCAGTGGGATCATTCTTGGACTGATCCTTCATCTTTTGTTGGTATCACTGGGGCTCATGATCATTTGGCCACTGCATTTAAAGAGATTCAAAGTCCGGATCTTCAAGTTCATCTTAAAGGTACTTCTCTCATGCTTAAGGCTATCTTTGAAGAGATTAAAGATGTTAGGACTTCGACTGCAAAGAGTATTGCTGATGTTGTGGCTGCGAATACTCAATCTGTTGCTCGCACTTCAAGAGACTTTTCCTCTGTTCATCGAGATCATGTTTCTCTTGAACATCGAATTGCGACTATGGAGAAAAAGGCTGAATCTATGGATACTAAGTTGGATTTACTTATCTCTGCTTTGGTTCCTGATGCTCGTACTGATGCCAAAAAGGGGGAGAAAGTAGTGTCAACCAAATGCTCTCCGGAGTTGGGTATTCCAAGAAAGGATGATGCTCCTGATGGAGGTTCTAGTCAGAAACAGGTATCTACTGGTGCTGCTGCAAGGACATGAATCACTGTGTCTAATCAAAGTCTAAGACAACAGTCAACACAAGTCTCTGGATCTAGTTCTCAAAAGCAATCTCATGATATTATAGTGACAACAGCTGAGCAGGCAAAGAGGTTTCATCAAACTGTGAATATTGATGGAATAGAATACACTGTGCACTATAAAGATCCTAGACTTGAAGCATTCAATGAGCAGCCAGCTAGAAAACTTCTTCAAGAAATGTATCCTGATGAGGATGTAGAAGAAATGGTGGAAGCTCAGAGGATAGAGTATGAAATGCTGAATTCACAGAAAGGAACTGTTAGAAGTGAAAGGAAGGGAAACAGGTCTAGAGGTAGAGGTCATGGTAGAGGAAGAGGAAGTACTATCAAATCACCTTCAAAATCTCAAAAAGGTATTGTGATCAAAGAAGGATCAAATACTGGTGCAGAAATGTCATCTGAATTATCTGCTGTTTCTGCTAAGGGAAAAGGAAAGAAAGTTCTTGAAGGTCCATCTCAAGTGATGATTGCTGAACAAAGTGTTGAAATTTCACATCAAGAAGAAGAAGAGGATGATGATCTTCGTTTAGATCAAAGAAGGAGAAGAAGAGAAGATTCAAGGAATGATAGACAGATATTTCTTGTAAGAACATCATTAAATGTGGAAGCAGCTAAGCAAGCGGAAAAAGACTATTTCAAGTCTTTACAACAACGAAGCTTCACAAAGTCAGGAATTGTGTTGGAGGAATATCTGAGAAAGAAGGATAATGTTGTAAGGAGTTCAAGAGATGCTTATGGATTCAAAAATGTTAGAGGGTACAAAGGAAGAGGCTATGATGTCAGGGAAGATAAATCTCATTTTTAGCTCAATGAGATATTCAAATCAAGTGGACATATCAAAAGTCTCCCTGGAATTTCTTGTATTAATGGATCTGGAAAGTTCAAGAAATCTTATGAAGAAGTTGCGAAGAAGAAGAATGAATGCAGACGGACAGGAACATATGGAGGAATTGGTCATCCTGCCGTAGAAATAGTTCCTCAGGTAGCATCATTTGATCAAGCATGTCTAACAGAAAATCTGAGTGATAAAAGTTACTCAAAGGCATCTTGACAAACTTATCTCTGTTCAAATGGTGTATGATGTTCATGATGGAAATCTGCCTAAAGAAAAGTTAGTGTATTTTCTTAAGGATGGATCAACGTTTGTACTGACGGAACTGGATGTTTCAATGAAGAACTTAGAAGAATTGAGGTATGTACAGTATATGTTTGTTCCTAAAGATGATTTGTGTATAAAATGGAGAAGGAAGATTCAATCCAGTATCAATTTGCATCTGATGGGGTTAAATCAGAAAAATACTGGATATGCTCCTAAATACATTGACATGGATGGACGAGAGGTGGAAATGAAGAAAGGAAGTGCATTCGTTGAAAAGATTCTGGGTGAAGAGTATTTGTCTTTATGTCCTGATAGTGAGAGAGTTAAACTTATTTATCTGGATGAAAGAATGCTGAGAAGTTCTATTGAGGATCTGAGAGCAGCAGTTTATCAGACTAACAATGATGATGAAAGTCTGAGGAAGCTGAGAAGAAGAATGATTGATCTGTTATTGGAGAAAGAAGATGAGTTGATGAAGCAGTTTCTTCAGAAGAACATGGGGTTTATTAGAGTATCTGATTATGAAGGATATCTTAAGCGAAATCCTTATATTAATCCTACGAGTATTTGATTGAAGTTTTGGCATCATTAAATCCAGAGAATTTATGCTTTATTCCAGAAAGTATAAATTGAGGGAGATTGTTGGGAAATGAAGATTTAATGAGTGCATCAGGATCGGATAGCATCAGTATTTGGAGCATCAGGAGATGACGTCTGATGATGTCATCATCAGTGGCAGGATAAGTCGGCTGTTGATAATTGATACTATTCCGCGATTTCTGGAAAGGATTGATATGCAGAAGATATACTTCATAGAAGCTGTTACAGAAGATAAGCGACAAGAAGATCAATCTAATTAAATGAAGATTATCTTGTGTAACAGAATGCGTAGCTGTGTGTGTATATAAACATCGGATAGGTTTTACGAGAGTAATATCTTTAACACGAGTATCTTTGTAAACCTAGCAGCTCTTAAGAACTCATAGTTTCTTGAGAGAGTTTGTATCAGTTTTTATAAAGTTTAATAAAAGCTGATATTGATTGTTTTTATCTTTGTCTGTTCGATTATTTCATACAATTACATTCAACCCCCCTTCTGTAATTGACATATACTGGGTAACAAGGGTTTTGCCCGATTTTCTTTTTAATAGTCCGTTCATATGAATGATCTGACATGATTTCTGATAGAGGGCTTTTGTTGTATGTGTTCTTAGCTTCATTTTAACATAAAGAACGTAGAGTTTCATGTACGATTTTGGTAGATCGGAAAATTTGTTCAAGGTCGCCGGAATTTGATCGGGATTGAGATTCCGGCTTTGTTTTGGTTTGTTTTTTATCAGAATAGATTGCTGTGTTGTTGAGGATTGTTTTGGTACAAAAAGCCCCAATTTCTGTTAAGTTTTTGGCTCGCCGGAATCTGGAATTGTCACCGGATTCTGGGATTTTTCCGGGTTGTTCTTCCCGACCCGACTGTGTTCTTCCCGACCCGTTGACCCGTTTTCTTGACCCGGTTTCAATCTTCGAAACCCTAAAATATTTTCAGAAAACTGTTTTTGAATTTTATTTTTAAATTTAATTCGAAAATAGTTTAAAATCTTTAAAAATTCATATTTTAATTTTAAAAATATATTTTTAATTCAGAAAAATTCTGGAAAATTATATTTATTATTTTAAATTCGAAAATTTATTAAACTTAATTATTTTAATTATTTTTAATTAATAATTAATTTATTTAATTAATTGATTAATTCTTTTAATCAGTTAATTCTTAAAAATTAATTATTAATTAGATTTAATTAATTTAAAATTTAGTTTAATTATTTTCAAGCCTAATTTATTATTTAAAAAATAGTTTGAGCATTTAAAGAGTGTCAATTAATTATATATTAATTGATTTAATTACTTTTAAATACTTATAATGGGATTAAAAATCCGATTTTTGATTTAAAAATTATTTGTGACTTATTTAAATTCAAATAAGCCTTGAATATTGTTTTAAAATATTTATAAGTGCTATATGGTTTATATGAGTCGATTAATGTGTTTTAATGGTCCGTAAATGCCCGTACGAGGTCTAGTGTCTGAGTTTTAAATACCGTAAATTAGACTGGACGTCCGATACGTAATCGGTTACTAGTTTAAATGTGTTATTGATTAATTGTGTGTCGAGGATAGAATGAGGATAGTTAGACTTACTGTTCTAAGTTGTTTATTATAGAATCGAGTTCCCGGAGCAAGGGAAAGGGGAAAGTAGAGTGATCGAGATAGAAAACCGACAGCGACGTAGACCAAGCAAGTATTTGTGCCTTTAATTGTGATAAATTGTTATTGTTTTCAATACTTACATGTTATTACCCTAGAACAAGTTAGATTATCAATCCTTACCCTTACTTGGGCAGCTGATTCCATTTTCGTAAATTTTCTTAACTCTTTGATTTGATCTACATCGGAAACCCTTATTTCCAAGTTCATCTGATTTTGTCTACAACCATTGATTGTTGATTATCATCATTTGATTATTGCCTACAACCATTGACAGTTTGATTCTATCATTGACTATTGATTACAGTCATTGATTATTGACTACAACTACTGATTACCTTCTTGAACGAGTGCATCGTACCATTGAAACCATTCCGAATCTATTTCTCGGACTTTATTTGATAATGAATAGTTGAAGCTCTTTTGCAACTATTACACCCCGTTATTGTGTACTTATCTTGTTATGCATATTATTACTTATACCTTGTGATAGAATTGGCATGTTTTTAAATAGGGCCAGTAATGGTCGGGCCATACTTATGGTCAGAATAATTTAAGGCCCAAATTGTCCTAGGATCCAGTAGAGGACTTTGCTATAAGCAAGTCCAGGGTTGTTGCGTGACTGATCAGCAGCACAACCTTTGTATTTGAAAATGTAGAAGTCCAATTCTAATTCCTCTTTCTTCATTACAGATTGTTGAAAGCATATGTTTGACTTGTGTATTGTTGATTCAGATAATTGAATTCTTTCCTTTCATTTTAGAACTGTGATTGATACATATATCATGCTTGCTGAACACATGTGGCTCATACTTGTTTTGTTTCTAACCCTATTCCAGTGAAGCGAGAGAATGAGCAGACACAGCACTAGTGACAGTTCTCCCGATGCTAGGAGACCACCCCGAGTGATTGTCATTGGACGGGTAGTTGTTTTATCTTGGAAGTTAGACTAGATGTCTATCTTTGTATATTAAGTGTGAAATAACTCTGAAACTGGTTTGTAATAATTATGACTTAGAAGCTTGTTTCATGCCATAATATGGATGTCGTCTTGGATAAGGGGTATTTTATGTTATTATATATTATGCATGTGTTATATTCAAGTTTATGTTTTGTACCATTGGTCGGGTGACTCCCCAAATCTGTACCCCGGGTTTGGAGGGCGTCACAAATAAAGAGGATAAATGTGGGCCCCACTTCACCTATTGTAACACCACACCATCTATATTGTAACACTAAGTCCAGAGAATAAGGTGACACTATATTTGGATAATGTAACACTATATAAATATACGTATGCAACACTACAATAGGCAAATGTAACATTACAATATAAAATTTTCAAAATAACTTCTTTGTATATGCAGCATTCCCATTGGTAACACCATTAAAGTTCAAACCAACATTCCAACCATTACAATTCTCCAAACTACTTCAACCCCTCCAAACTACTTCAACCACCACCATCCAATTAACCAAGTACTAGACAATTCATAACATTAACCAAGTACTAGATAATCTATTACATCAACCAAGTTCTAGACGATCAAACTACGATAGGAAAAAAGTTCTTAGATAAATAGTAAAGTAAGTCCTGCGACGGAACCAATTGTAATCTTGTAGGAAACTGTTCTGGGTTCCCCTTTGCTATTACGATATCCTGCAACAGCGGAAAGCAAAATTTAGCAGCAGAATGAAGGACTTTATTCTCAAAAACATCTTCAAAGCACACATTTCAATATAATCTAGCTACTGAATTCCAACAAAGAAATAACAAAAACATACAAATATAACTAACAAACAAGTTATAGACTTTTGGATGATTTTATAAAGTTGGTTGAAAATAATAACTAAGATAAAGCTTCAGATTTACGTTCTGAATAAATTGTGAACCTCTAACTCCCCTTCACTCTTCACATGTATTAAAAGTGTTAAATAAATTTGTTCAATGATAAAATTATGAATATTGCACAAGCTGTAGTATCCAACTAAACAATAATAAAAATGGCTTTTCAACCCAAACACTATAAAAGATCACTGTAACTATGCTGTGAATAGTTATTTTCAGAAGAAGGGTGAAGCTTCTGGAAGCTGTGATTTTTCTCAGGCACTGCAGTTACTAGTTCAAATCCACCAGGTTAGTATTTTTTTTCGATTGTTAAATCAAAAGAAGAGCAAAAGTTTACCTAGACATAATATTCGAATTCAGGAATACGAAACTTTGAAAAAGCATAAATGAATATACAATCCCCTGGCCTCTTAGATAACCACATTTATAATCAAGAATCCTTCGATAGATTCACACAAAGGAGAATTCAGGGAAAAACACCACAGGTTCATTGATTATAACATTAAGCTTAGTTACTATACTACTAGTTATAAAAATCCTAGAATCTATTCATCATTCTCCATCTGATTTACATACCATACAATCAAACAACAAAATTCAAATCTGAGAAAAACAAGAGGACATCAAGTCAGGAAGTAAAAAATTACACACCTGCCACTTGAAGGATAAACACATCCATTAGTGATTGCTGTAAAACATGATAAACAAGAAAACAGACAAAAAATTAAGCTTCCAATCTAAAGAACAAGATGTAAAAAAAAACATAACCTGACCTTTGACACCTAATTTAGTTTCATTAAATGCCTTCAACTCTTCTACTCGATCTGAATTTACAAGAGATACCATATTTGTTTTGGTGGATCTAACAGTACTCTGTATTATAATTTATAAATTGGAGTTAAAGAGATTGTGAATCTCTAAATTTATGGTTGACTTTAATTAATCTTTAAACTTCTAACAGTACATGATATATGCACACAGAAAAGTAATTCTGAGAACATAAAGACTTGCTTGCTGCACTAATGTTTTTAGTTGATCTCTTGCTTTTTGGATGCAAATTTTGGTCAAACGCTTAATCTATTCATTTGTCCAACATTAAGCTTCTCTTAGTTTAATGTTCCAGATAGTTTTACTAACACAGTAATTGGTTGGTTACAAGGATTAACATTGAATCAGACACGGAGATCAGAAGAGACTTTTGCTGTTAACTTGAGGACAACGAAACAAGTAATCAACTTATAAATTATGTTTTTGCTTACTAAACACTGTTTGCAATCACAGATCTGATTTTTTTTAGTTATTGAAAAGGCACTGCAAACTTTTGAATGCCAAAAAAATCACAAGAAGAAACTGAAAGGATCCTTGCAATGTACTTAAACTTTCAATAAGAAGAACCTGAGCTTAAATTTAAAGCGCCTTAAATAGTTTCTTTATTCAGTTATACCTTATAAAAGAACTTATTAATTTATAGCGCTAGAAATATCACTGCCCACCGGCATATTGCAAGAATAATAGGTACAGTGACTAAACCATACATATACATCAACAAGAGCATATAATTCTAAACGCACATACCTGTATGTAATATCCTTGTAGAATTCCACATAATCATCAACATTCAGTTCTATAGCTTGATCTTTCAGTTTCTGCAGCCTCATTTCATCTGCCTCATTTCGACAAGTACCCACAAACTGGAGTATGGGCTTAGCCAAGGTTGAATCTAAACTCTTTATGGCAAGTGCAAATGCCTCAAGTTTAAGACTGTGTGCCTAAAATATAGTAATCAGAGTTGAGGGAATAAGGTTTGGTGTCTAAAACTAGAGTACCTTGTGCACGTAATATTATATATATATTTGCTACCTTCTCTGGACGAAATTGAGCTAGAGAAATAAATTTTGGAGGTATTGCTGGCCTCTTCAGTGGAAGCACCTAAGTAAATATCATCACCACTATGTAAACTAATAAGAATATTAAGGAGTATACACGTGGGTTTGCGTGCATGTCTTATATACCAGGATATGGATGAACAAGACTTGATATGAAAGCCAAAATGTAAAACCTGAAGCCCTGAGGTATGACAAGGGGGATAGACTCGGAAGATACGTTCTGGACTTCCCCACAGCTTATTAATATGAGCTCGTGTCCAAGAAGAATTAACCATCACAAGGTGTGCATAAGAGCCTACGATCCCATAAAGCTAGCTAAAAAACTTGTAATAGATGACTTTGAAACGGGATAGCAGAACACTGTCATTGAGGTCATGTATGAACTTCACATACAAGCAGTAATAACATATTCTTGTACCAAATTAATACTTAATAGTACAACTTATAAGCACAGTCATACTACAGCTCTTATCATTGCTCCTGAGTTTAATTATTGAGAGAAGAGAAGAGAAGAGACCTATTCTCTTAACTGAATATTTCTTTTGATTCTTCAGTTAAGAGCTGTAGTCATACTGAAGGGACCTATTCTTTGGACTTCAGTTAAGATTGCCTAATGATTCTCGGAATGCAGCAGAACCCCTGATCCTTTTAACCAAGTCTCTTAATCCAGAATCTGCAATGAAGAGAAATATCTCAGAATACAAATCAGTAATCAAACAATTAAATGCACAAAATTAAAAATAAAACATAAAATAAACGTACATATAACAGCCGAATCTGCACCATCAATTTGATCATCAGAGTTTGAAAAATAACGACTCATATGCACACAATAGTTGTTTTCTTCAAAAGCATTCCAGAGAGTATCATCCAGTGAACAACTAGTTGTCATTATTTGATCTTTAATTAATCTGCCCTAATTGAAAATTAAAATATAAGAGTAAGAATTGGCAAAATCAATGAAGTAATGAAAATATGTATGTATTTATCAATTAATCGAGGTGAGTTTTGAAAGTTCAGTGTGTGAGTGGAATGAGAGAGAGTAGAGAGTGAGGGTGACGTTTTTTTTTGTTTAAGGGCGAAAGTCAGCTTCTAATAATTCATTTTGGGGGGAAAACTGTCGCCTTGTGTTTTTTGTCTCGTATACATATTTTTTTAATTTTTACAATTTAAAATTAAGTAAATATTATATGTAATTATATAATATAATTTAAAAAATATTAATATATTATAAATGATTACCGATTAACATCCGTATGGTTGGATCGTCGAAGAAATCAATTAAATTCAGTGAATCTCACACGTGTCTCATTCCCGGAAGCAGTATTGTTCCAACGTTTTTGGAAAGATGTGGTATAACCGGACCTTTATATTTTTTGATTATTTTTTTCCACCACTAGAATGAGTACCGATTAACATCCGTACGGTTGGATCATCAAAGAAATTAATTAAAAAAATGATTCAGTGAATCTGACAAGTATCTCGTTCCCGGAAGCAAAACTATTCCAACATTTTTGGAAAGATGTGGCACAACCGGATCTTTTTATTTTTTGATTATTTTTTCACAACACTAAAATGAGTACCAATTAAAATCCCTATGGTTGGATCGTTGAAGAAATCAATCAAAAAAATTATTTAGTTAATCTGACACGCGTCTCGTTCTAGGAAGCAGCACAGTTCCAACGTTTCTCAAAAAATGCGGCACAACCAGGACTTTTAATATTTTGATTATTTTTTACCAACACTAAAATGACTACCGATTAACATCCGTACGGTTGGATCGTCGAATAAATTAATTAAAAAATTATTCGGGGTTAGGGTTCGGGTTTAGGGTTTCGGGTTTAAGGTTTAGGGTTTAGTATTTTTTAATTAAAAATTTAAAATTAATTAATTTTTAATTAAAAATCAGAAAAATTCGCGGGCACACTTGTGAGGCCCACTTTTATCTGTGGGCCCCACCTTTTTTAATATTATTTTTTAATTTAAAATTAGAAAAATTAGTGGGCACACTTTTTTCTGCGTGGCCCACCTTTTTTAATAATATTTTTTAATTTTTAACTAATTTTTAATTAAAAATTAGAAAACTTAGCGGGTCCCACTTGCGGGCCCCACTTTTTTAAGTGGGCTCCACTTTTTTAAATATTATTTTTAATTAAAATTTAATTATTAATTAAAAATTAGAAAAATTAGTAGGGCCCACTCGTGGGGCCAACTTTGTTCTGTGTTCCCCACGTTTTTTCATAATAGTTTTTAATTAAAAATTAATTTTTAACTAAAAATTAGAAAAATTAGTGGGGCCCACTTTTTTTATTATTATTTTTAATTAAAAATTAATTTTTAATTAAAAATTAGAAACAGACTTTTAATAACATAATATGTTCAAAACATTGCTTCCATCAAATATACAAACTTAAAGTTAGGCAACAAGCACTTCTTGTCTCAAGTGGTTGATAGAGATCCTTGTTCTTATGATCGAGTCGTGCTAAATGATGTAGTTTTTTAAGGGCTATCCTTAATAGCCCTTGTTTCTCTTGATGTTCAAATTCGTAATGAGAAAATGACTATAAGAGTGAAGACATGCTACCATTTGAGATGGAGCTTTTTGGGTAGATCACTAGATCTGGAGATTTCACTTTCTACTTTTCCTCAAGGTCCATGGAAGTTTTATTATTTTCCATCTCCTCTTCAGGCTAGGAAGCATAAGCTCCGTGATGAGAAACAGAAGATAAAGGCAGACAAAGAGAAGCTGGGGAGCAGCAAGTCAAAGCATAACTGGCCTTTTTACCCCATCCTTCTACATTGCAAGCTGCATATTCTACACAAGGACAAGCTGCAGACATAACTCAGGATCCTTTCCTCTGTCCAACGGTTGCCTAAGTTGGAGAGCTCCTTTATACATCTCTCTTCCTAATGGTTTGTTTACTACTGATATTATTACTATAGCAATGCATCCGTTCTTCGATGTGCAGGGTTCTGAAATTCGAGAACCTGTTTATGTGAACATATTAACATTACTTGATGCAACTTATATCTGATATTTGCATGTATCATAGAATAAGAAACTTTGCTATTGTTGCCTTGTGGTCAACTACTTGAGTTGAGCAAAATGCATTAGTGAAAAAAAAATTGACGACAACATTAATTGTTATATATGTGTATGGCCCTCATATAATATCATTCACTACTTGTAACTCCCCTAGGCCTTAATCCCTAGGGGCCTGTTTGAATGGGGGTTTGGGAGGGACATGTTAGGCTGGTTAGGGTTGAATTATGCTAGATTAAGTTGGTTTGAATTTTTACCTTATTTAGATGTAAGGGTTGAACCCTTAGCTTATTTGGATGAAGGATTAGAAAGGGGTGAGAGGAGAGGTGGAGAAAAATTTCTTGAAAAATGTTTATGGGGAAAAAAATTTTGAGAAAAAAATTTTCGAGAAAAAATTTTAGGGAAAAATCTCGAACAAAAGTTTTTCGGAAAAAAATTCTCGAGAAAGTTTTCGAAAAAAAATTGGGATCAATTTTGAAAAATATTTCTCAAATTAATATTTCTATAATTAATATTATTTATAAGAGTAAATAAAATACATTCATAATAATATTTTGACTCTATAATATTAATATAAAATTTTATATTTATAATATAAAATTATTAATACATAATTAATATTTCATCCGTTCCTCTTATTTCTTTACAGTTTTTTTACATTGTTTGGCAAGCATTTTAAGGCTTCTATAAAGTATTGCTCTACAACTTATTTTTAAAACTTTCTTTTTCTAAATAAAAATTTAAACGTTATATTTTTATTCAGAAGAAGAAAAAAATTAAAATAATTTATTGAAATATATATTAAAGGAGTTTTAAAATTCGTCCGTCTCCCAATATAAAGAAGAGTAGTGCTAGAGGCACAAAATTTGGTACAAAAAATTGTTACCAAATGAATGTGTGATGTGGCAGTTTAGAATGTTTTGATTGGTGTTGGTGGTGTGAATGCAGGGGTCACTTATTATTACAATGAATCACGAGTTGCCATGTGTATTTGGGAAGAATTTTGGAAACAAATTTTGTACCTTTAGTATTTTCCTATAAAGAATATTTGAGGGGAACGGAGGGAGTATTTATTAACAATTTCTTTGAACTATTAGAATGACAAATTAATGGTGTCTACTTATGTCTGACTATCCTCTTCCTTTCTCTTTTGCTGATAAGTTGACTATAAGAATTTATAATCTAAATTCCTGCTTATTTATGCAAAGAAAAATGCTAGAGATCACAAAAAATATATCAAAATTGTTATCAAATTCTTGTATAATTGATAATTTTTTTATTAAAATATATGATGAGACCGTATGCGCCCTCAAATTATAACTACTCTTATGCAAATTTGAATCTTAATTTCATTTCCCTTGTATGTTGTCTGTTGTCTGTTTTAGAGGTCATATTGCCTGCGATGTCTCTCAGTTAAGTCTATGGCCAGTGTTATTCGTTTCAAACATCATACCATGCGTGCAAACTGATCGTTATATATGATTACAACACCTCCACAATTTCAACATATGCAAATTACAGGAAGTTGTCACATAAAATTCACAATCAAGACATGATACATCAGTATTGACGAGAAAATAAACGACTTTGTTACTCATGAGCTAAGAATTTGTGTTTGTCAATGGTTAAGAGTAAAGGGTTCCACCAACAACGATTTCAAAAGGTCCTTGATCCAAATTTGAGGGATGCCAAGTCCATCTCCGTACTGATAAAAGGTTTGAGTTGTTCGTGCAAGATTTGGATTCGCTGTGAGAAATGGTTCACTGAAAGGATAATTTCCAAGCAAATCTTTATTCAGAATCTTCCACGTCTCGTGCACTATATTATCAACATATTTTCTGGACTCTGCTTCACTTGCTCCAGTATCGTTCATGTAGCACTGGACCGCCTTCAGAGTATCCCCTCGTGCCAACTCTTCCTAAGTTACATGCAAATCTAATTACAATTAGTACATAAATATATAGACACATACATGATTTGCGTTAAGGTCATCAGTATACGTACGGATGATGTTCCTAGATCATTGGTCAGTCGAAGAATCATGGAGGAGCACCACATAATACTCGGAAGCTTGTCTATATAATCCAATGCCTCCATAGTTATCTTATCTGCAGTTAGGAAGTAAGCACAAAACAACACGATCGGAGCCGCTCCTGAAACTGCCCCATTTTCCATATATTCCTCTAGTGTTGGCTTGTATCCAGAATAATACCATTTTGCTTCTTTGAGAAAAGCTTTGCACATATTTGTCCACTGCCATGGATCAAGAAAATTAAAAAAAAACATGTGAGGCGGTCTGTTAAGTGCATAATATCAATAAATTACAAATACAGAGTGAAAATTTGTCGTAGTTCTCTGAAGTGACACATGACACATGTCATACTTGTTTACTTAGGTATGGTATGATGTTAAAGTCTCGTTCTTGCATTGTCCAGAATCCTATTTGATTTGTGGTATTGAACACTGCAAGAAGAACTGTCTTTAAGTTCTTTGGGAGCTTATCAATTTCCGTAATATCCCATCTGAAAAAACATGTATGATACAGTTTCAATTATCTGCAATCCTCATAGGTAGGAAGAAATGTGCAAATATATATAGATCACTCGTACCTTTCAACAAAATCTGTAAAGAGCTCTAGCTCTTCTAATGAACCATATACATCGTACAAGTCATCAATGATTATAAGCAAACAAATTATTTTGGTTCCCATATCTCGGAAAGCACTATATTCTGGACCCGGAACCATTCCACTGCACCAGAAATAATGTTCTACTAACCGGTCTCTTGCAAAGCTCATCTTGTCTAAACCAGTCTCCATCCACCAACTGTAATTGTTATTGAGGATATAAACCTTGGGGTTAACTTCTCTTATAATCATGAATTCAGTTCCAAATTAAGAACATTAATTTCTAAATACCTTGCTAGTTTGCTGACTTCTTTCTGGTTAATTGATTGGATGATGTTGTAGTCCAACTTGGCGAACCTAAGCAAGTTAGAGTTCATGTTTTGTTCTTTCTCGTATGCATTAATGTACCATATAGCCTCCGACCTTGGTAGTTTCCAATGCAAAGGCATATCTAAGGCACGGTTCACTTTTGCGGCCATGTTGGGGGATATTTTCCCTTTGACAGCATTCTTTAAGTGTGTTATTGAAAAGGCCTTTGTTTCATCAATGATATCTTCGCCTTGGAAACCAAAGAAAGATGCTTCATACAAGCTGAGCAACCCCTTCACATCCTCACAAAGATTTATCATAAAATTACCAGTTTCATCCTTGAACCTCCCGAACACATCTGCCAAAAAAACAAAGAATCAGATAAGAGACTAAGGTCAGACATTTATAAAACTGATCCCAAGATCCGATTTATATATATCAATATATATACATCAATATTATTAAGTTATAATGTAAAAAGTAAAGCATGACAAACCTTGTGACACAGTGTATCCATGCTCACGGAGAATCCTAAATCGCAGAGCTGTTGAATAAAGATCATCACTCAACCATGCATCAGTGCTATTATGATATATAACATCAACTGCTTGCTTTACATCATTCTGGAATCGATAGTTTAACCCTAGCCTTTGAACTGTGTCAAGCAACTCCAGCTTGGCTAATGGGACATCCGTTTCTGCATGAATGAGACGTTTCACATAGTCCTTCAACTCATCCACTTCTCTTGCATATTTCTCTTCCTACAAAGATAACACATGGAAATTCAGATATCAATAAATATTATCTTAAACTATAGATCGTGACTGACGCGCCTAAAAAAAAGCATGTTCAGATATAATCTAATTAAACTACTTGGTCTAAATGTAGTCTTTAATGATCCCACCATACCCATGCAGCCATGCAGATAATCACTAGGTAAGTAATATACTAATATGAGCAAGTATTAATTAATTAGTACAGTATAATCACTGTTTAGTGTCTTGACGAAATTGTAATCCCAGGAACTTGGTGAGTAGTTTGCATTTCTTCTGGTGGCTGCATCAAGATCGTGATTAATTGTTGTTGCTTTGGTTTTTATACATTGATGAACTGGACCTTCACTAGCAAAGATGTTACGATGATTTCCAGCTAAAGGACAACAATTGCGGGGAAGTCCAGTAAGTAGGAAGGTTGAACTCAGACCAAGAAGAGCCATCTCAGCTTATACTATAGCTATAGGCAGAGGAATGTTTGTAAGTGTATAAAACTATAGAAGCAAAATCGCAAAATTTATACAAGCAAATACCATTTGTTCTAATTTGACAAACAAACTCTTCATAAATTTATCACCATATATAAATTTGCAACCTAATTTGTTTCTAGATTTGACTGTTTGACTAGTTATCTTAATAATTAGAATATGTGATGTCTATCTATATAAGTATATACAGTATAAATATTTACATTTCTGGGTGAATTATTTGTGAGGGGATATCAATTATCAAGCTAAGTGTTCTAACGGTTTTCCCTACTTCCTTGAGAGCAAACTTGTGATAGTGTTTTAATATGCTGTATGCACCCCTATTTGATATTTATGAGAAGAATATAAATGTATAATATATTTACAATATTATTTTAATACTTTTAATTTATCTCATAAAATTATTGTTAAATATTTTAGATACAAATATAGGATAAAAATAATTTTTTTATAAAATTAAAATATTGGTATTTTCGAATTGATAAGTACATAACAAATCTGGTACAAGTTGAAAATTTTAATTCTATTTCGAGTTTATATCAGGTTCAAAGTGATTTAAAAACACGAACAGACATAGCAAATTCGAAAAAGCTTCAATATCCGAAATTATTATCGCTGCTAACTTATTAACAACCAAAAAAAAAAGGAAATACTAAAAAGTAATAACAATTATTAAAATATTTTGCAAAAATAATGATTTTGAAAAATTATTTGTAAAAATACTTTTGCAAATTTGCAATCATACTTTATAAGTAATATATATCAACCAAAATGTAACTTTAAAATTTTAGTAATTGAAATATTAGTTGTATAATAGGTTGTTTACTTGTACAAATTAAATCAAATACAATCAAAAACAAACCAAATGCAATTAAATGGAACTTTAATTTTTTTTAATATGAACATTTAAAACATGGAGCAAACATAGCATGTAAGGACGATAAACTACCCAAAAGAAAAGAAAAGAAAAGAGAATCTTTCAGATAAAAACAGAGCAATAGTGATTAGTGTATAATGGAGATCTACTTACGTTGTTAACAGAATCAAATATATCCATTTGATAAACATGCCTGTATGGTCAAATTAAATTAACTATATTATATTATAGTAGTATATATGTAGTGTTTTGTCAAAGTCCAAGGGCTCATTTGTTTGTCATTGAACACAAAATTCTTCCTGAACCCATTTAGATTTCGTACATACGTTACCTAAAATAAAATATTAATTATAATTCACATTAGCACTTCAAAATTTGACACGTCATATATTCTTTAGGTCATTTATATTTAAATATATTTGTTAGCAACTTTATGCTTTATAGGTTCTTTTGTGAATTGACAATTAGGTTAAAAGATTTTAACTTTCTCATATTTTTATTTGGTAAAATCTAGAGCTTTCTTCAAATTCTGATTTATTTATTAGTTTTTTTGTAAAAATATAATTTTTAAAAACATATTTGCAAAATACAATTTTTTGATTTTTTTTTTTTGCAAAAATATAACTTTGCAATCAACTGATAGATGCACCAAATGCAATATCTTATGCCATCCAAATTAACTTCAAATATTTTTTTGAAAAACATAAAAAAAGTTGCATCCGTTTGTTTTTTGTTGCAAACCGTATTTTTACAAATATTTTTAAAAGATAATAAAATCGCAAAAAAAAACTTAAAAATTAGTATTTTTGATAATTTCTGTAAAATATACTCCCTCCGTCCCGCCCAATTGTTATCAATTGGGTTGGGCACGGAGTTTAACGAAAATAGGTAAAGTAATGGAGAAGAGTAAAGAAAAGGATTAAAGTGGTGGGACCCGCCAATATTTAAAGTATAAAGTAAGTCAAGTGGAGAAAAGTAGTAAAACTTTACTATTTTAGGAAAGTTTTGGAATGTAAAGAATTGGATGGGACATCCCAAAAAGGAAAGTGTAAAGAAATGGGTGGGACGGATGGAGTATATTGTTTACACCAAATTTGTCAAATGAATCATTTCAATTAAATAGATAAAATTGAAAAAATGACATTCACATAATGTAAATTTTATTTGTCAAATAATTTATTCATTCATAATTCATAATTCAGATTTTTGATTCATTCATATTCAAAAATATTAATCATTCAGATACAAATTGTTCAAATTTCCCAAAAGACCCCTATGTCTACTTAATTTGACCTTAAAAAAACACTAACAGAGATTAAAAATAGGTTCCCAGGTGTAACTTGTAGATTTTTAGAGGAGTTCAGATTTGAATTTTTTCGATTCCCATGTGCAGGCGCCAGGGGGGTCATATGCAATCTTCTAAAAAATACTAAGCGGTTTAGGCTGTGACTTTCCGGCCGCTAGGCAGTGATTAATTAATCGGAGTATTAATCATATATATTTTTATATTATTTTTTAAATAAAATTTAGTTATAATATTCAAGAACATCTTTGATATACACATAAAATATATAAATATTCTTATTTTGTTATCAAATACAATAGATAAATACCTTTATTTTATATATTTATATTAATTTTTTGCTAAAAAATTAAAATTTTACAATTTTTTCCTAACTTGACCGTCTTATTTATTTTTGACCGATTAATCCCGATTAATTCTACCTAATTTTTATCAATTAATCGCGTTTAAATTCGTCCATCTAGATTCGCCAAAACTCGATTAATTATCCAATTTTCATAAAAATTAGGCATTTTTGGACCGCCGAGTGTACAGAGTCCTTGACTTGTAAGTATCATGGTTCTTGCAAAATTATTGAACTTGCATCAAAGTTAGTTATCGCATTATTGGACTTTGGCTAGAATTTTCAAATGTCTTGTAACCAATCATATTCATTTCCGAAAAATGTCAAGCTTCACTGCACAACTGTTGTCCATTTACATAGCGAACAAACATGCAAAACTCGAAGGATGCAAATTGCTAGGAAGGTGTTAGCCGGAAAAAGATGACTGGTGGTCCTGATTATAGGCGAGCAAATTTTGCACTAAGATCCTGATTGTAGGCGAGCAAATTTTGCGCTAAGATCCTCAGCACTCAAGGACTTCAAATTTTAGGATTTATTCTATAAAAGTTTGTAAAATATGCTATGTTTATGTACATTAGGGTCTTAAAACGTGACTTTAACTAAGGTTCTCGGAAATTAGACCTGACAATTCGGATAATCGATTCGGTTTCGGATCGGATCAATCTCGGATCGGATCAATTTTCTGTTATGATATATTTAGAAATAGTTCGGATCGGATCTGATTCGGTTCGGGTATAATTCGGATTAAAATCGGATAAAATTTGGATTGAAATCGAATGAATTCGGTTCGAATCAAATTCGGTATCTTTTCGGATCATTACTCATTCACTTTTTTTATTTGTAAGACTTTAAAAAATATATTATTATTAAATATATTATTTTTAATATAAAATAATGTACTTTTTCAAAAGTCTTGATTAGATAACTATGTTATTTTTGACATGCAATTGTTCTAAATATGAATTTTGCTTATAAATAGATAAATTTATTGAATAAAAAATGGCTTAAGATATGTGGATCATGATCCATAAAAATTATAAAACTCAATTCACCATTTTTTTAGTTCGAATTTAAATCGGATCCCTTATTTCGAATCATATTCGGTTCAGATAATTTATTATTCGGTTATGATCGGTTCTGGATCATAATCGGATTAGATAATTTTTGGTTAAATTTTCGGTTCGGATAATTTTCGGATCGGTTCAAATCGGTTTACGGATCATTATCGGATTAACTAATTCGGATACAAAATCGGATTCGGTTCTATGAATTTCGGTTCGGTTTCTCGAATTTGGACCCATTTTGCCAGGTCTACCCAAAACTCAGGGCCACCCAGTAACAACTAGAATACGAAAAAAAAATTACAAAGAAAAAAATGAAAAAAAATAGTACTTTTTAGTTTTTACACAATTAAATTAAGAAAAATTAACCATGTAAAAAAAATATCAAAGAGAAATATTAGCTTCTAGTAATTTTTATAGCACTTTTAGGAGATTAATTTTTGGTGAGAAAATTTCGGCATCTGATTTGTTCAAAAATTAAACATAGAGTAAATAGCACTTTGTATTCCTTATTTTTGGTCACCTTTTTGATTTGGTCTCAAACTTTTAATGTCGGCAGAATACATCCTTCAACTTCAGATTTTGCTTCGAATTACACCCCTTTAATCATTTTCCGTCCAAAACAACCGTCGTCGTTACTATAGGCAGGGGTAAAATTGGAAGGGTATTTCATTAAGTTTAAATTATAATAAATTGCACCCCATAGGTACTGTATTTTAACACATTACACCCTAATTATAATTTGACTCTATTTTGTTAATAAAAAATATTACTTTAATATATAAAAACTATATTGTTGTGAATATTACTCTAATTATAATATTACTCTATTTAAAGATAGATTATTTATTCTTTTTATCTATTATTTATACTAACATATATTTTATATATTTATACTATCTACTATTTATATTACATAATATTTTAGTATCTCAATGCATATGTATGTGTAAGTATCTCAATTATATTTCGGTTTTTCAATCACATTATAAATATATATTTTTTGTTTTATAATGCATTTATTCATTAAAAATATAAAAATTATTCAGTATTTTGTAATTACACAACATATCTATTAATTAATCTAAAAAATATGATACACATAAAATAAAATATATGTTATAAAATACATTTTATAGATATTCATACAGACATTTATTTTAAAAGAGTGAGATTTTTTTTGTTAGGATGTCATTTGTCACAATAAGAAAACTATGAGTCGCATTTCGTCAAAACATAAATTTTAAAAAATTTCTTCTAATTTTACCCTTAGATATATTAACGTTAACAATTATTTTGGACGAAAAATGATTAAATATGTGCAATATGAAGCGAAATTTAAAGTTGGGGATGCATTCTGCCGAAATTAAAAATTTGAGACCAAATCGAAAAGACAATTAAAAATAATGAGTGCAAAGTGTTATTTACTCTTAAACAGATCTCAAACTTTATATATACTATATTATTATAAGCAAACTAGCGTCTATTTGATTGGTCGTTAGTAATTTAAATAACAACCGTTAAATTGAAAGATAGATAAAAGAAGAACCGTTGGATGTAATGTTAAAAGAATATTTATTTCTTGATATTCAAAATGCTCACGGGTTCAAGGTTCGAATCCGGTCAATAACATATTATTATTAAATATTTATATTACCTATTTTTCTAAGCTATATTCAGAAGTTCAAGTTATTATTCCCGTTGAAAATATATTAAAAAAATTTATCATCAAAATACAAACAAATGCTTACAATAACATCATACATACATTATTAATTTTTAAAAATTTATGATAAAGAATTTTAAAATTCATTAGGGGTTATAGGCTAGTATAAATGAAATATGTACCAACTTTTCTGCTGGTTTCACAAATCAATTCTTCATTTGAACTGGGAAACTTGATGCTAATGTTTAACTTGGACTTGGTTTAGCACAAAATAAATAGGTCTTGAAATGCACTTCCTGCGTAAAATTTGTCAATGCTTTGCAGATTCAGCTGAGCCGAACCTTTAGTCCTGAATATATGCATGCTCATTTTCCAAGAAAATGATTATTTGCCTTCCAGTGCTTTGATTGAACATATCGAGTGTATCTAATACTAATTGCAAGCAAGAAAGAGTCCTGTAGTAGCTTGACTAAGGATGCATGTAAATCAGTTCTTCTCCTTTGCATTCTCTAATGGCTAGTTCCATCACATTCCTCTGTGTGGGAGGCAGAATATCGCAACATTGTCGTCTCGGTGCCAGCAGCTGTTTACCATCAAAAACAAGGAATGAGGCTTGTGTTACATTACAATCAACATTCTTAGGTGACTGATTAATTGCAACTCAGGGTTGATCTGAATCTTGTCAGTTGTCACTCATGCTCCATTTTATTTTCTTCTTAAAAACACCATTTGTACTATATTTGTCAAGAAATTAATCTTATGCACGCTATAATTGATTAGACTCGAATGCTCAATTTTGCTAGCAAGAGGGATGACGGGGTAATAAGAGGTTTAGAATAGAATGTCAATGTAGGAGTAAATTTAAATTTCATGAGAAAAAAAGAAAAAGGAATACCTGTTTATTGTCAAGATCAAACTTTTGTGAGGAAACTCTAATCTCGTCGAGTCTACGGGGTGTTGCCATATCTCGGGTGCAATTATCTGAAGTCATTTGCTTGTAAGTGCTCTTAATTTTCCCTTGGGTAGAAGAAACCTTCTCCATGAAGAAAATAAGGGGCCTTCGACATGCATCTGGATCATGTTCCCTTGTATTAATGTCAAACAAAGTGTGCAAAAGATTCCCTGTTTGGAATGGCTGAAATGTCTGTTGTGCACGAAGACTGTCCGGTAGGTGTACATGCTTTCCGAATACTTGAACAGCATAGCCCCATGACACTGAAACTGTCCAAGAAAACCATCGATCATAGCAAACTGTTTGTTGAATGATTCTGTGGGGATCATGTTTTACAGCCTTATTTAGATGCTCCAGAGCCTTTAGATTTGACATATTTGGAAATATTGGATTTGTTACATCCAAGTGATGAAGTGATATTAAGGGTGTCAAAGGATGGGAAGCCAGTATGCCAAATATATCTCCCCTGATATCCATCTGATCACAATTAAAAACAAAAAATTGAAGCCAAGACAATAGTAAATACGAACAGATGTACTTCTGATATGCCTGGCCATTCACTTTCGTATTTGTAATCAGAATCGATAGCAATTTTTCGCGCATAGTTATCTGAAATTTGAGCAAGAATGGAGTCAGAATTCAAGGTGATACCTGGTGGAAACCCATCTCTCTTGTCAAACCAATCCCAAGCTCAGCAATACATGCAGAAATTCTACCATCACTTCCATAAAGATGAGGATATCTTTCGATGCATGAATCAAACACTTTAGCAAGAACTTTTGCAAGTGGATAACTTATAGCAAAACCAGCTCCTCCAAAAGCCATATTATAAGAAAAAATTGTGTTCTGCCTATAACTTTCTGAATTGCTCCCAATATAGTACCAAAGGTCGTGATCATACTTCGATAGCACTTTCACTAAATTTTCAGCAAAAAACATTGTATCGTCATCCCCGAACACAAACCACCTAACATTTGTATGATTGAGGGCCACAATTTCTGATACAATACGGGCTATACGGATCACTGATCGGGTTCCACCTCTAAAAGTGTAGCTAAACTGCGAAGTATCTCTCGAAATGCAAACTGGAGGAAGTGAATTTTCATAGTCTTTGTCCAAGGTTCTATTTGGTGGTGGCTTTGTCTCCAAAAACACACAGCCTCGCATAAGCTGAGGCTTCCACCAAAGCCTGACATAACCTTTTCGCTTAGGCCATGATTTATCAGTTGCTGCAATCCCAAAAACAATGTGTTCAAGTGAAGTAGGGGGAAGTATGCCTTGTAAAGAAACCGAAAAATGTAGGAATGTCGAGTTTGGAACAAGAAAAAGAGATAATGTAAAGTAAATTATGCAAATAGAAGCAGAGATGAAGATGAAAATTTTAAGGCCAGGAGAACTCATGGTCTTGGTTTTGTTCTTCGGGTATTGCTCAGTGTGCTTCATTCTTATACATGCTGGAGAAGTTTTGAGAAATCTAAACGGATCAAGCGGGTGATTAAGGACAGTACTGGTTCAGTTAAATTATTTTTGTTTGAAAATTAAGATGATTTATGAATGCAAGTTATGTTAGATTCATCACCCCTCCCCCCTAAACAACCGGAGGTGAAGTAGATTGGAAGAAAAATTTAAAGTTTTGATGACTTCTATAATGTCAACTCTTTGGAGGCTGCAAGGATTGTGCCAAGGTAACGTAAAAAGGGTGGGAGATTATAGTGTAAGGTTGCCTAACACTAATTTCAACACCTCCTACTCTCCATGTGGATTGACCGATGAATGTGCATTAGGTCCAGTAGCTGAAGTGCAACAATCATACAATACTTGTATTCTTCACATTGCTGCAATAGCATTATAGATCGAACTTAAATTTTAAATTTTCCTTCATCAATGATCGATGGACAATATATTTTATGTACATTCATATATGAGAAAAATATGCTTTACGAGATATTTAACTTGCAGAACATACATGTTGGACGGATTATTCAGAGTTTTCAGCACAGTACATCAATACACACGTATGCACGCAATTATCGGTTGTTCCAACAGCACATAATTCATTAGACATCAAGAAATCAAAAGAAGCACAAAAATGACCTCAACAACTCGAAAGTGAGCTGAGCTAAAAGGCTGCAACATTCTATCACGTATTTGTGCATAACTTTGACAACTCAACCAACAAATATACATATATATTTGTAATCCATTCTTCTTCTTACACGTTACACTCACTAACTGGCTCACTTAAAGAAGTGGCATGGCCGCTAATTTAGTCATTTCATACAGCCCCACTCAAGAAAATTATACTACTCCTACTTTAATTTTTGGCCATGCATATCAATCTTCCTCTCTCTTGATTTGCTAACTACTAACTACAAAATCATGGCTCATAATTCCCCTTTAAGCATCTTACAAATCTTCATACTTGCTCAAACTACTCTCCACCTTTATTTATTTCTCCGCCCTTTTCAAGTTAACAATTAAGATAAAAATATCTTAAATGCCTAGTTACCAATTGGTCCCTACTAATATTTATCAAAATATACATAATTTGTTAAAGTACACGTGAAATTGGGATTTTTAATGTGAATGTACGAGATTTCAATCCTGCTTATTACTTAATGTGATTACTAAATATTGTACAATAATGCTATAACATATGTTTATTGTGGATCATCTCACGTTTGTATATGTCAAGGGACTATTACATTAATCATCATAAGCAAATGGTATTTTGGTCATTACATTAAAATCATAGGACAGCAACCTTTCTATTTAACTGCATGCAAACAACCACATGCTAGGATTCTTGTGTATGGCTATACTTGCAAGTTGCAACTGCAAGTACCCTATATATATAATCCCATTCTTCCTTCTATTGATCTCCAGCATTGCTTCCAAGCCATCAGTTTGTATATACATATCAACATAAAATCACAACCTCGAAATCGAAAATGTGTAGAGGCAGAGTAGAAGAGGAAAGCCAGGACTTCTCAAAAGCATTAAGAGAAGAAACTGCAGCTCTATTGGCTCATGCCAACCAAGGCTCAGTGTCTTGTGAGCTCTGTGATTCAGAAGCCACAATATATTGTCCAGCAGATGACGCTTTATTATGTCGAGAATGCGATAAACAGGTTCATGGAGCTAATTTCTTGGCCAAAAGACACATTAGATGCTTGATTTGCAGGACTTGTCAAAGCCTTACTAATCGATATCTCATCGGAGTGTCTGTAGAGGTGCTTCTTCCAACCATTATTGCTAAGTCGGAGAAAAGACCATGGAGTTCGAATCTCGAAGAAAATCAAACCAAAGATCTTAAAAGGCCTTTCTTGCTTCTATGAGTATTGTAATTTGTAATCCTTCTGATTGTTTTGTTCAAGTTTTGAAGATAAAGGAATCACGTTAATATTGCCTTTGTATCTATATGAATCAAGTAACTTTAGATAAAAAAAAAAAAATTGTTATGAAACATACCGAGTCAATGTTTTTGTTCTTCCTCCTAGCTAAAATAACTGTTCCAAATTAGTCATTGTGTATTCTATTCAATAAAAATAAATTGAATTAGAAATTTTATTTTTTATTAAAAGAAGATATAAAATAGATGAAATACATTTCAAAAACCCATATTTCAAACGAACCTTTAGTCCAATCTAGGATGCTCTCCAAATTTTTTAATTACTAGCTTATAGTCCGATGCACGGTTACTTAAATTTTATTTATAATTATTTTGTTTATAATTATATTTTTATTACCCATACAACACACGATTGTTTTTTTAATATTTATAATTATATTTATTTATGAATATTTTAATATTTAAAAGTTATTAGTTTACATGATTAAATTATTGTTAAAAAAAATTTAGCCAAAAAAATTATAGTTAAAAATTTGATATTTATTATCTTTTACACACTCAATTTAATATTTGTTTATATTGAGTTATAAAAATTAGATTTTGCCAATTTTATAGTCCACATGAAATTCACAAAATAATCTTTAATTTAGTTGTGGTTTAATAGTTCTTTTTCAATTAAAAACTATTCTAAAACTAAAAAGAGAATAAAGTGACGAAATTTAATGTTGAGAATTCTATTCGATTTAGGAAATCTACTTATATGTAGTTTAGATTATTAAAATACCATTTATTAACCAAATACAGTTTTTAATGTTAAATCTAACGGTTTTCACCTATCTATTTAACATTAAACGATTTTTATTATTTTGGTATTAAATGAATTTTCTTATTTAATTACAACTATTTTTATGTTTTGACTTTTTAGAAAATCCAATCCTAATATAATATCTTTTAACTTATATCATTTTTAGATAATAACTTCTTTTTATATGATATAATCTTGATCATGTATTTTTAAAAGTATTAGATCTAACAGTTGAGAATATTTTGGCGGTATTTAAGACCAAACTACCATGATAACATCATTAATTTTTCTTATTATTTATAATTTTTTTAATTTATAATATTTTTAAATATTTATTGCTAAAATATAATATACTCTTTTTTGTAATATGGTAAAGATGCGGGAATTTTGAACTTTTGAGAAAATAAATTATCAATTAAAATATAATTTGTTTTGTAATAGTTTTTCTTTTAAAGTAGTACACCGTGATCAAAATTCTGTATAAATTTCATTTTTTATAGTATATCCTGTAAATATCTATGTTATTATATTAAAGACTAAATTATGAAAGGTTAAGTTTGGTACTCAAGCCATAATCGTTGAATCTTTCAAATTAAATTGTTGAAAAATGTTAGATATAACAGTATAATTATCATGTAGAATGATCTAAGATTTGAATCTACCAACAACATATTAAAATTTATAGGTTTTTTTGAAAAATAAGAATTTTTTTCATTTTTTCTTGCAGACATATGTTATTTGATAATATTTTTTGTAAAGTACGATTTTTCAGAAAAGTACTAGACTAATTGATTAACAAACTTTTAAAGTTTCGAATTTAATAATTTACAATGTATATAGGTTTAAAAAGTTTGGCTCTTCTGTAGCTGAGTCTAAAATTTCAAAATAAGGTTTTTTTTTAATATGAATATAGTTCTGCTAACAATGAAATTAGGTAGTTCTTATAAAACAAAACCACCATTTACGTATAATTTATTATTTAATAATAAATAATATTTGATTAGTGATGATATAAAACTTAATAAAATAGGATTAAAAATATGCACAATTTTATAAAATTTTATCCTCGTATTATTATATTCTTTGTTGATTTGAATTTTTCTTAGATTGATTTTAATTTTTGAACATAGATTTCTAAATTTAAAATAGTTAGAAAAAAGTAATTAAATTGGTGTTAAAATAATGATGACATAATAATTATTATTAGAATTTAAATATTCACTTTATTAATTTGGGCTTTATCTAGTATTTTAAAAATCAGATTTGACGATTTTGCACCCCACATGAAGATAACTAAATTATCTTTAATTAAAAGATGGTTTAACAATTTTTATCTAGGTGGAATTGTCCATGGAAGAGAAAAGAAAGTCACGAATTTTTTACATGGAGAATTCTATTTAATATTATATAGAAAACTTATTTATATTTGGTATATTTGGTTTAAATTATCAAAATACACCTTTTAGAATTTAAATATAATCCTATTATTAATAAAATAAACTTTTTTAATATTTGATCTAACGATTTTCATTTATCTAGTTAAGATCTAATGGTCCTTATTAATTTGGCTGTCTACGACCAAAATTTGGGATAAGATCCCTATTATGATTATTATATATAAGGATTTAATATAATAAGGATATCAAGTATATACTGATATAAGTATCTTACTAACTGCTTTTACTTTTAATGTTTCGGTTTTATTTACGGTGTAAATAAAATTTTAAAATACATTATTACTTAAAAATTATTAAATAGAATAAAAATTATGTTATAATTATATACAATTTTATTCTCATATTATTATATTCTTTATCGATTTGAATTTGTTCTTAATTCATTTTGATACTTTATTGAAAGAAACATAAAATTTATATATTTAAAAGAATTAGTGGAAAAATAAATAAATTGATGCTACAATAATAAAAAAATATTTATTAAAATTTAGATACTCACTTTAATATTTGGGTTCTATCTTGAGTTTTAGAAATTGAATTTTGACGATTTTACAACTCATGCGAAACTAACGAAATTATCTTTAATTTAATGATGGTTTAATAATTATTATCTAACTTGACCAGTTGACCTACCCATAAAATAAACTGAAAAGAAAAGATGGTTAAGAAGTTTTACACAAAGAATTCAATTCAATATAGAAAACCAATTTATAATTGGTTTAAATTATCAAAGCACACTTCTTAGTATTTAAATATAATCCTACCTTTAATCAAATACACATTTTAATATAAGTATTATATTCAAAATTATCGTTTATGAATATGAAACCCTCAACATTTTAATAATATTTTGATATTATCCTTTTATGTTTGTTATATGTAAAATAATCCTTTTATGTTTGTTATATGTAAAATAATATAATTATAATTTGGATTATCCAATTGTTATGTTCCTTCAGGAAAAAAAGTGTTTAAATTTATTCATGTACAGGAGTTTTCCTAAGTCTCTTATAACGTAGGGCATCATTGTAATCGATATGAATTGTTATCTTGATATTTGGTTTAACAATTATTATCTAACTGGAACTATACATAAATTCAAGAGAAAAGATATTTAAGAATTTTTACATAGAAAAATTTTAAATTATCAAAATACAATTTTTAATATTTAAATATAATTCTATTATTAATCGGATACACTTTTTAATATTAGATCTAACAATTCTCATCGATCTATTTAAGATCTAACTATAATTATTAATTTGGTCGTATACTGATCGTACACGGACCAGATCGATTTTAATTTTTTCTTAAATTTATTTTAATATTTTATTGAAATAAACATAGAATTTATAAATTTAAAAGAATTACGAAAAAAAATTTAAATTGGTGCTACAATAATAAAAAAATATTTATTAAAATTTAGATAATAACTTTACTGTTTGGGCTCTTGTGCTCTATCTTGAGTTTTAGACAACAGATTTTAACGATTTTACAGCCCACGCGAAGCTTACAAAATTATCTTTAATTTAATGATGGTTTAATAATTATTATCTAACTGGAACTATCCATAAAATAAAGAGAAAAGATAATTACGAATTTTTACATAAATATTTCTATTCAATATAGAAAACCCATTTATAATAGGTTTAAATTATCAAAATACACCTTTTAGTATTTAAATAATATCATATTATTAATCAAATACAATTTTTAATATTATATCTGACGGTCCTCATCGATTTGAATATTTATAGTTTTATAATCCAACGGATCGTATACTTTTGATAGTACAGTGACCGACCAAAGTTTTGGATAAGATCTCCTTTACGCTTATTATATATAAAGGAGTTAATTGTATTGCACGACCATTTTTTAATAGTTTAAAAATATAATTTATAAATATTTTATTATGCTAACATTTTTTATATTCTTTTTAATAATTATCATGTAAAAATTAATTATCATTATTAAAAATTAAAGAATTTTAATATATATAACTATAAGTGATATTTAATTCATATAATTTACTATTATAACTTTATTTATAATTTCTTTTTGTATTCTTTTTTTACAATTTCAGTACTATACCAATTATTTGACACTATCGACCAATTAAATTTCAATTTTTTATCTTTTATCATACTGTTAGAATATGTCTTGAATTAGTAATTGTCTATTATGATATGAAAATAATTCATACAAGATCTAGAATTATTCTTTATCCATCGTCAAGGATAAGACTTTATCCTCGGGATAAGATATATCTTCCAAGAAACTGATAATAGATAGTGATGTATAAACTCTTTAGGGCATAACGTATCTGTATCTGATTATCTAGGTTATAACCTAGATTTGTATCTGAATGTTGTAATTTGTATCCTCGAGATCAATAAAACTTTTCTCTTCTGCCTATCCATGTTCATTCTTTACGTTTATTATAATCTTTCTTGCCTCCGTTATAACAAACTGGTATCAGAGCTTGGTTCTATTTCTAGGGTTTGAGTTTCGGTGAGAAAGATGCAGTCTGGTGGTATTAACGTAAAGGTTGACAAATTTACTAGGAGAAATAGTTTCAGTCTATGGCAAATCAAGATATGTACCCTGTTAAAGCAACAGGGGCTCTAGGCATCGTTGAAAAAGAAATCGACGGATCCGCAAAGCGCTGAGATGGCCAGTCTAGAAGAAAAGGCACACTCAACAATTTTTTTGTGTCTTGCAGATGATATTATTACTGAAATCGCAGAGGAGGATACCGCATCTGATTTATGGTTGAAGCTTGAAAGTCTCTACATGACAAAGTCTTTAACAAATAAGTTTGTTCTGAAGCAACGTTTGTTTAGTCTGCGTATGCAGGAAGGTATGCCTCTCCGAGATCACTTAGATTAGTTAAACACAATCTTATTAGAATTGCGTAATATTGATATTAAAGTTGAAGATGAGGATGCTGCTTTAATTCTGCTAGTTTCTTTACCATTATCGTATGAGAATTTTGTGCAATCGTTTATTGTTGGTAAAGATACTATTTCTCTAGAGGAGGTTAGATCTGCTCTTCATTCTAGAGAGCTGCGCCATAAGATGGCTGGTACAGGTGCAGATAATCAGGTTGTTGGGTTAGTAGCTAGCAGGAGTAATGGACATGGAAAACCGGGGAAGAATAAATTCAAAAAACCAGCTTCAAAGGGTCCGAAATCTAATGATGTCTGTAAGTAATGTATAGAGAAGGGACACTGGAAATCTGACTGTCCCAAAAAAAAGAAGCAATAGGATAAATTGACAGGTACTGCTACTACAGGTACTGCTGTTGTAGCTGGTACCAATTCTGAAGAAGATATTATTCTAGTTCTTGTTGAGCACACGCATCACTCTGATGTGTGGATCCTTGACCCTGGAGCGTCTTACCATGTATGTCCGCGCAGGGAGTGGTTTACAACCTACGAGCAAGTAGACGGTAAATTTTGCACATTAAAATTCGGACACATGATGGTAAATTTTGCACATTGAATGATGTTAGTCATGTTCCACTTATGACGAATAATCTGATATCTCTGAGTATGTTAGACAACAAGGGTTTCAGTTTTCAAGGTGAAGGTGGAGTTCTACATGTCTGCAAGGGTTCTGATGTGGTCTTGAAAGGTGTTAAACGTGGTACCTTGTATCTTCTTCAAGGTTCTACGTTATCAGGTTTTGTTGTTGTTGCGTCCTCGGAGATTGATAAGGAAAACATGACCATGTTGTGGCACATGAGGCTTGGTCACATGAGTGCAAGAGAGATGCAAATTATGTCAAAAGCTGATCTTCTTCGTGGTCATAAGGTCACAGGTCTTGAGTTTTGTGAACATTGTGTTTTTAGAAAGTTACATCGCAGCAAGTTTTCTAAAGCAACATAGAGAACAAAAGGCACACTTGATTACATCCATTCTGATTGTTGGGGTCCTTACCGGATGGAGTCTTTAGGGGGTCACAGATATTTTGTGTCAATGATTGATGATTTCTCAAGAATGACTTGGTTTTTCATCATGAAGCATAAAAGTGAAGTCTTTAAGATTTTCAGGCAGTGGAAGACATTATTGGAGAATCAAAGGGAAGAAGATTAAGAGGCTGCGAACTGATAATGGTCTGGAATTTTGCTCGTCTGAGTTTGATGAGTTCTGCAAGAATGAAGGGATTGCTAGACATCATACAGTCAGGGATACACCACAGCATAATGGTGTAACAGAATGTATGAATCAGACACTTCTAGAGAGAGCTAGGTGCATGCTCTCTAATGTTGGACTAACTAGAAGATTCTGGGCAGAAGTTGTTACTACATCATGTTATTTGATAAATCGTGGACCTCACACAGGTTATGAGCATTGGCAAGCTGTGAAGAGGGTTTTTCGGTACTTAAAAGGTACGTCTGATGTTGGTCTCATTTATGGAGGTGATACAGAGTGTTTGGTGACGGGGTTTTCAGACTCTGATTATGCTGGAGATGCTGACATTAGAAGATCTATGACTGGTTATGCTTTCACTCTGGGTGGTTCAATTGTCAGTTGGAAAGCTACTCTGCAACCTACGGTGACTTTGTCTACTACAAAAGTAGAGTACATGGCATTGAAAGAAGCAGTAAAAGAAGGAATATGGTTGAAAGGATTGGTCAGTGATTTGGGTCTACATCATGATCAGGCTATAGTGTATTGTGACAATCTCAGTGCAATCTGTTTAGCTAAGGATCAAGTCCATCATGAGAGGACTAAGCACATAGATGTAAGTTATCATTTTCTAAGAAGTGAGAAGAGAATCAAGATGAGTAAAGTGGGTACTGCTGATAACCCGGCTGATATGATCATCAAGCCGGTTCCACATAGCAAGTTTCAACATTGTTTGGACTTGCTAAATGTTCGGAGTTGTTGATTGCCCTTTTAGGGCAAAAAATCTGATGCATAAGAGTTTTTTTTCTGGTACATCTGGCATTATTATGGTGCATCTGGTACATCTGTTTTTTGTGAGAGGATTCAAGTCAAGGTGGAGATTTGTTAGAATATGCCTTGAATCAGTAATTGTCCGTTATGATATGGAAATAATTCCTACAATGAAGGATCTAGAATTAATCTTTATCCACCGTCAAGGATAAGACTTATCCTCAGGATAAGACTTATCCTCCAAGGAACTGATAATACTTATCCGCCTAGAGAGTGATATATAAACTCTTTAGGACATAACGTATCTGTATCTGTGTTCGTTCTTTACGTTTAATATAATCTTTCTTGCCTCCGTTATAACACATACAATATAAAGATAATTGTCAAGTAAGAGCATCTCCAATGGAGAGACCTCTTAACTTAAATTTCAAATTATCTATCATAAATAAGAATTTTAAAATTTTTGTAAAATATTTTGCACTTCAATGATACATTATTCTTAGATAAAATTTTAGTCACCCCCATGATATTGGCTATATTTGTTCAAGCACTAGAGATCGGTGGTAAAACTCCACATTGTTGCCTTATTAAATTGACACACTCTATTTTTTATTTATAATAAGTGAAATAATAGTAACATACCATTTTTGAAATATAGCCAACTATATTGAGCACAACACATCCAACAAATTTTACATAATCATTATTTTATATTATTTTAGCCAATCATTTTACACAATACCGTTGAATATGTTCTAAGAGGAAGAAAATGTTTTGTCCCAAAAAGTTAGTTTGAGAAATATAAAAATGAATTGATTTTTAATTGGTTGAACTTGCGCTGCACTCTGGAGTTTCTTTGGCGAAGAAGAGAAAAGAAAGTGAAAAGAAAAATAAAAAAAAAATATTTTTCTCGAGTTGTATTAAAGCTTTTCTCTTAATAATGTCATTAAACTAACTCGGAAGCACAATGTGCCCATGGAGAAGAAGAAAATCTATGCGCCACAATTAAACTTCATGTATCATGTAAATTTATTTTTAGAAATTTTTTTGGAACTAATGTCAGGGTTAGATATGTAAAATAATCCGGGAATCAAACACTCTTTTATTGAAGTATTGAATCAAATGATTTTTATTATGTCTAAATTTGGATCTATAACTATTTTATTCAAATTTAAATCAATCCCAAATATTGAGGTCGTTTTAAATGAAATCATCAAGTACCTGTAACTTGTAGGTAGACCCTGTAATTTATGACACGACACGAAAATTTAGTGTTTGTGTTTGCATTTTCTGTACACGACACGAAAGTATAAGATCAAGATTTAGTGTTGGTTTTGTGTTTACTCTTTGGATATACGACACGACATTAAGTACACGGAATAAATAAATATATATATTTATTATTATTATTTATATTAGATATTTTAATATTTATATTAGATATGTTAAAATTAATTATATTTTTATACATAATTTTATAATATTATTTGTAAATATGATGTAAATACATATTTCTAAAAATTTGACTGAAAAAATTAATTTTGAAATATTTTTATTTATTTATTTTTATTTATATTTAATATTACACGAAACACGACATGAAAGGTACACGACACGGAATGTACACGAACCTAAATAGGTCGGTTTTGTGTTTAGCATTCATGTACACGAAACACGAAAGTACACGACACAAAAATACATGACACGAAGGAGCTTAACATAGCTTAGAGATATTTTTAAGTTGTTTGGTAGAGGGAAAGAAGTTGAAGTTTTAAGAGTATCTCCGATGGGAGAAATCCTTAGGAAAAAAAATTCTATATGGCACATTTTATACATAACTAGCATATAACCCGTGCAAGGTACGGGTCATCAAAAGAGATTAAAAAATGACAAACTAAAAAAATTAATGGGAATAGAAAATATTAAATAAGAATAAAAATCAATATGATAAATTATAAACTGAGAAACTTAAATATTAATTGGAACATAGAAAAAATAAATAAAAAATACAAAAGGGCTGAGAAAGATAAATGGTTCATTATTAATATTATTTTATTATTTATTAAAGTAATATTAATACTAAGGAAAAACATAAAAGCTAACATGTATTAATTAAAAAAAGTAAATGCCCATGATATTTATGGAAAAGAGAAATTTTAGTGAGAACAAATATAAAAGGTAATATTTTTAAATTTAAAGGTAAGTTCGCGTGATAATAACGGGGCCTTATTAATATTATATTATTATCTATTAAAATAATATTAATAATAAGGACAAATAGAAAAACTAACATGTTTTAATTAAAAAAAGTAAATGTCCGTGATATTTTTGGAAAAGAGAAATTTTAGTGAGAACAAATATATAAAGTAATTTTTTTTAGTTTAAAGGTAATTGCCCGTGATATTTTTGAAAAATGAGTATATTTTGTTAGAAAAAAAAGTGTTTTAATTATAAAAGACAATCAGCTAGTTACTATTTTTTTATTATTTATTAAATAGAATAAAGGATCGAAAACCAAAAACCAAAAACCAAAACTTTCAATTTTTCAGCTTTAATAATATAGTATAGATTTTTATAAATAGTGGAGCTTCAACCATGCAAAACCCTTAGTTAAAATTATAGCCAACATCCTCATGTTGGCCAAATTTGTCGAACCTCTCAAGAGCTGTAATAAAGCTGTACATATTAATTTAATTAATACAGTCAATCATGTTGGGATTTATGGGTAATAGCATAGGAACAACTTAACTTTGTATATACTTAATTTTTTAATTAAGTAGAACATACTGTCATAGTCAAAGTATGTTCTTGTAATCAGTATGCAATGTTATTTTAATTGTGTAATTTGGAAGAAGTTCACTTTCTGTGTTCAAGCCTCAAAGAATGCATATTAGATGACAACATGAATAAAGGTTACTGTCATAAGCATTGACAGTAAGATTACAAGAAGACAGAATGTTGCAAGTCAAGACAGCATATTCACTCTGACAGCAACATTGGCGAAAGACTACGCGACAACAACTTTAGCCCTCGACAGCAAGTTTGGAAACCTCGACAACACACTATGCGGGGAACTCTTACTGTCACCAAAAGCACATTCCTGTGACAGCAAGCTTTGCGGCAAAAGTAACTGTCTCAAGAAAGATCCTTGTTCTAAGTATCTTTCTCAGTCAAATCCCGTGACAGTTTCAATGTTCAAGAAACAGGCGTGTTGCAGTATCCCTAAGCTGCACCAAGTCTGCAAGACTACGACAGAAGCTTCAAGCACTGCAAACAAAAGCGAATCAATTCAAGAGCAAGGTCAAGTCTCTATTTGCTGAATTGTTTTAGCTAGAAATATAATGAATCTAGGTTGCTTTCTTTGAAATGTATATCTGACATTGTTAGCAATTTAGGAAAGTCACATGGGTAGACACTTTGTAAGAAGCTGCCACTTGATAATGACAGCAGCTTCACAGACCCGTGTTGACAGTGATAGGATTAGTTTTATACTTAGACTATTAATTCATTCTAGGAATGTAACGAAGACAAGCAAGTGTCTTGAAGAAAAACCGAAGCTCAAGAATTCTCTCTTGAGGTTGTAGCAACACTTTGCAAAATAAATAAAACATTTATTTTGTGAATCCTGTCTTCTCGATTATACTGTTTGTGAATGCATACATATTATTGATAACATTAAATCTTAGTTTTGGTTGTTGAAACTGAGATTGAATTTTATCAGTATTGCATTCATCCCCCCCCCCCCTTCTGCAATACACGAGGACCAACAAATCCCATTGGAGCACATTACCTTACAGATTCAGTAAATTTTATCCATTCGTTATTTTATATAATTTTAGCCAATCATTTTAGCTATCTCCGTTGGAGATGCTCTAAATGTTCAGGAATCAGGATTCGTTTACAGCACTTTCCTTCCGCTACATAAGCTTTTTCCTGATTTTTCTTTGACTGATTTCCATATCCTCTTTCCATCTTCTAATTCTGCTTGGGTCTTCTGCATTCTGTGGCAAAGTGTCCAAGTTCATTGCAATTGAAGTACCTGAATTTTGATTTGTCCACCATTCCAGTCTTGTATCCACCTCATGTTCCACTTCCTCTAGGCCTTGAAGTATTTCATTGGTTGAACCTGTTTGTTGAACCATTTGGCTTAAAGGCTTTGTTTTTCCTGAATCTCAAGTTGGAGAATTTCTTCGCCATGTAAGCTATGGTTGGATTATCCATGCATTCCAATTCTTCTAGGGAGTAGAAGTCTTCATGTTCAACATCCTTTAGTTCAAGTATCACTTTGTCATCTTCTTCAACTATTTCCCCTATTTTGATGGAAGGAACAATAGTTGAGTTGGATGACTGGGTTAACTAGGTGACTTGAACAGTTGGGGGTTCATGAACTACTAGAGGACTGGACATATTAGCCATCTTTCCTTTGTGTCCAGCTTGAATGGCTTTCTTCTGGAAAAGCTCAAGTTCATAGGACTTAAGCACACCATAAAGAGTTTCAAGTGAAACACTTTTCATATATCTTCCTTCTCTTATGGCTGTGATCCTGTGTTCAAGATGTTCAGGAAAAGTTAACAAAAACTTGATGTTAATCTCTTTCTTCTCATAGAACTTCCCATGGATTTGACGTTAACACAGTAACTTACTGAATCTCGAGAACATCTCAGTAAGGTCTTCATTTGGCTTAGCCATGAATGCCTCATATTGAAGAGACAATTGGTTGTCTTATGTTTTCTCTAACTTCTTCACTTCCTTCACAAAGTAACTCAATCTTATCCCATATCTCTTTGGCTGGCTTGCTTCCTATGACGTTCCCACACATAGCTTTGTCCACTATGAGTGAGTCATAAATGATTAACTGTAAGTTATCATCAAGTGCCACCTTTTCTCTTTCAGGTTCAGTATACTCAGATACTGGCTTTAAGATAAAGTGAGCTCGAACAACCACTCCATTGATTGTGGAGGCTGGAATCTCTTTTTGAGGTACAAAGGCACCATTTTCAAGGATACCCATGTTAAGTGGATTTGCAGCTTTGATAAATAACATCATCTTCGTTTTCCAAACGTTGTAGTTCTCTTTATCAAAGGCTGGAATTTTAATGTTGTTTGTCTTCTGCGTACTCATCTTGATCTTTATATTTGTATGTCAATCTAACTGCTCTGATACCAGTTGTTAGTCCCTGAGAGTATTGTAGATGGGGGGGTTGAATGCAATACTGATAATTTAGAATCTTTTTCCCAACAACAAAGAAAGAGATTAGCAATTATCAGTAAGAACAAATGCAAACAATAGTTATCTAATAGGATAAAGACTTCACAAATTAATTGATTTATTTATCTCGCGAAGGGTTTTGCTACAACCTGGAAAAACAATGTTTCCAACTTCTATCTCGAGAGAGATTACAACTGAGTTGTGGGAGTAGCTTTCTAAGCCTGTTTGATTGTGTTCCTTAGATTACATGTGAGGCGTGTGTCTGTTTATATTTTCAAGTGACAACTCCTTACAATTTGCTCACATGTGATCTTTCCTAAAATGTATACTAGATAGTCTAAACATAAACTATAAAGCAATCTAGATACATTCCTTTTGTAGCATACTCAATCTCAGTTGATGTAAAAATTGTATACCTTTGAAGTGGTAAGCTTTGTCTTGTTCTCTCTCAAGCTCATGTCGTAGTCTTTCAGGATTGTGACAAAACCATGTGAGTTCTGTACCACCTGCTACTGAAACAATCTGCCACGCTTTTGACTTTGTAGGTGAATCGAAAGTTCCTCCCATGAGACTAAGTACCATGCTCGCCAAGTTATGCTATCATGGGATGTTCTAAAGCTGACAGTAAGATTTTCCTAGGACTGGGGAGTCACAGAGAACTTTACTGTCGTGACCTTGCAGAACATGTTGTCATTGTGGTACAAAGTTGCTGTCTCCGGGCTTCTGCCAAAGTTGTTGTCATGAGGAGTACTGTTTTGACTGCATGTTTTGATGTTCCTTGAAAAGTTGTTGTCTTCGAGAATCTTGACAGCATGTTTATTCCTTGTATATATCAAATGTAGAATATCTTCTAGGGCTTGAACAAAGTGAAATTCTTCCAGATTACATTCTTTATTACATGTATTCATGATAGTATAGATTGAACATTACATGGAACACTATTTATGACTTGTGATAGTATGTTTCTTTCAGTCTAATTAAAGACTGATTACATAGTTAAGTTGTCTACCTGCAATTACCCATAAAACCTAACACTTTACAATATTTGAATTACTTCACTTGAATTAATAAAGTAGATGGGCCCTATAAACCTAATAAGATTATATGTAATTATGGTAAAAAAATGTTAAGAAGAAGAATATTTTCGAAATATTTAATTTATTGAACATGATGTGTCATGTTGGGGTTTGACCCAATTTTGCCACATTTGCATTTGTAGTTATGGTTAATGATATAGGGTTCCCACTGACCCCACATTTAATTTAGCTACCAACCCACTAACCTCATATGTAATTTGAGTAAGATGGGTTAAAAACGTTTTCATATTAGTAAATTGAATTTTTAATTCTTCGTCAACATATATTGTACTAAAATTTATTTCTTTTCCTTTTAAAATATAATTTTGTTTAAATTCAAAAGATTTGTATTTAAGAAGATGATGTCTTCGTTCAAGTATGATTTTAAAATTTACCCGTGAATGAAAATAATTCGTAATTTTAAATTTAATAGAATTTAGATTGTTTATTAATTTAAATCAACGTAAAAGATGGCTTATTTATCAACCAACATGTAATCTAAATGAGATAGGTTTAAAATAGTTATATGTTGATAAATTGAGAAGGACGTTGAATTAAAATGGTTTTTCGCTTTTCAAATTTTAACTTTAATTTAAATCATACAATAATGTCATTGTAAATCTATATAATTAATTGTAATATGCATATAAATAGATAACAAATAGTTATTAAAATTTTGTATTAAAAATGTTATACTTGAAATTGAATTATTAATATCATATTCAATATTTAAAATAGTAATCGAATTGGTTGATTAGTAAATATTTGTAAAATTTTAATTATCAAATATAATTGTATAATTGTGTTCGATTTTAAATAAAATAGTGATTTATTAACAAAAAAAATGTAATATATGGATATTTTAAATCAAATATCGGTGTAAAAACCTTAAATTATGACCTTTAACAATTAAATAATCAAAAATATAAATTATTGATTAAATTCAGAAAAATTCTATATATAATCATAATGCTTTCTTATTATGTGTGTTTGGTAATGGGGTAGTATTAAGATAGTCAATTTTATATTAAGCACATAGTACAATCGGTGATCAAAATATCAAAATATATAAATGTAATAAAGGATTTTAATTCTAATTAAATAATTAAATAATTTTAATTGATATCGAAAATTTTAAAACATATAAATATAATATTTAATGGATTTAAATTATAATTTATAATAAAATATTTTTTGAATTTTGATTGGTTAAACTTGTTGTACGGATAGTCTAACCACCCTTGGTTAATAAAATTATATGAGTAAAGTTTTAATGGATTCAAATTCTAATTAAAAATAAAATAATTTTTGAATTTTGATTGGTTCATCGTGTTGTATAGACAGTCTAACTACCCTTGGTAAATATTATGAGGAAAGTTATAATGAATTTAAATTCTAATTAAAAACAAAATAATTTTTGAATATTAATGAATAGTTTTAATTGATAACTACATTTTTGAAATATAAAAATATAATAATTAATGGATTCAAATTCTAATCTATAATAAAATCATTTATGAATTTTGATTGCTTAATCGTGTTATATTGATAGTCTAACCACCCTTGGTTAATAAAATTATATGAGGTAAGTTTTAATCGATTTAAATTCTAATTAAAAACAAAAGAATTTTTGAATATTGATTGGTTAATCGCGTTGTTTGGATAGTACTTTAATTGATAACCAAATTCTCGAAATATATAAATATAATAGTTCATGGATTTTTTTTTTTGATATAACTAATTAACATCAGATTTTTCTAATTACAATAAATAATATTAATATTGGATAACTACCATCACATCTTGGTGTAAAAACCTTAAATGACAACATTTGACAATTAAATAATCAAAAATCTAAATTATAGATTAAATTCACAAAATTTATACATATACTCGTAATGTTTCCTCATAAAGTGTGTTGGATAATGAGGTAGTATTATTTATATTTTATATTTTATTAATTGCATTTGTTAAAAACAATAAGTAGGTGTGTTAAACATTTTTAAATAATTAAAAAATTTAAAATAAATAAGTAGCGGTTTCCCGTGATATTTTGGATAAGGAGGGGTTTTAGTAAGAAAAAATAGAAAAATTAACATGTTTTCATTGAATTTTAAAATATAAAAGTAACGGGTTGTCCATTATATTTTTTGGAAAAAGAGGGGTTTTAGTAAGAAAAAACAGCACAGATTTTTTTAATAATTGTTTATGTTATTATTTATATTTTATATTTTATTAATTGCATTTGTTAAAAAAATAAGTATACGTGTTAAACTTTTTTAAATAATTAAAAGTATTAAAATAGATTTAAAAAAAATAAGTAACTGTTTGTTTGTGACATTTTGGAAAAAGAAGGGGTTTTAATAAAGAAAAATAGAAAAAGTAACATGTTTTTGTTGAATTTTAAAATATAAAAGTAACTGTTTGTCTGTGATATTTTTGGAAAAAAGGGGTTTTAGTATGAAAAAAATGAAAAAGTGACATGTTTTTTGTTGAAAAGGGTAATTGCCAATTAAAAGTTAAAATAAATAAGTAAGTGTTTGTTCGTGATATATTTGGTAAAAGAGGGTTTTAGTAAGAAAAATAGAAAAAGTAACATGTTTTAGCTGAAAAAAGGTAATTGCTCGTGATTTTTTTAGAAAAAGAGGGGATTTTGTTATAAAAAATAGGGAAAACAATGTATTTTAACTGAAAAGTAATTGGTTATAATAATTTTAAAATAATTAAATAAACAATTAAATAAGACAAGTACCATACCAAAAAACAAGCACCAAAACTTTTAATGTTTCGTTTTCAATAACACTAGCTTAAAACTTGTGCGATGCACAGATTATTTGAAACCCTGGTGTTTTGATGATAACACTATAGCAGCAAGCTGGGTTTAGTGTGTTGTACAAACATTGTTTTGCAGGAGATAAAGCCTTTGTATTTTCTAACAAAACATGTTGTAGCAGTTAGCTGGCAGACTAATTTTTCTTTGCAGGCAGCTAGCTGGCAAATAAATTTTGTATGCAGGCAGCAAGCTGACAACACTCCCAACAGATAGAGTTTCAGTCCTATTTTATAGAAAATATTCTAGGAACTGAATTGTTAGGACTCTATCACTTATATAAGTCATATATATATATAAGCTCAATATTTTTCAAAACTCTTTATATATATATATATATATATATATATATATATATATATATATATATATAATTCCTATTAAATAGGAGTTTGTTGTTTTAACGTTTCTTTTCTTAAAACAAACTCTATTTTCTGGGCTTGGTATTAGTTGAACGTGTCTTTTCTTGAACGTTCTTATTCTCAAACGTTCATCTATCTTTTCTAAACGTTGTTTTGTGAACGTTAGTGTGACAACCCGGGTCAAATCCCGAGCATTTTTCGAAAATCGGGTCAAGTCCCGATTCTGAGTCCGAAATAAGCCGAAGCCTACTGACCCAACTGCAGCCAACTTGGGTAACGACAAGCCCACCACATGCCCCCAAAATATCATGATTTTGTTGGTGCTAATTAGTAGTAGTACTTTGCCTTATAAACTGAACAGAAGTCCCAAATCTCCTCGATGTGGGACTGGGGTGTTACAAACTCCCCCACTTAAACTCTTGACGTCTTCGTCAAGCCTGAACGGATAGTCCATAGGTTCCAAGATCGTTCCTCCCTAGCCATTGTGGGATAATACCGGCTGGTTTCGTGTCCCTACCTCCGGACCTCTGTCCATTGTGGGATAATACCACCAGCCTTCGTGTCCCCACCTCCGGCAACTTGCGTTAACAAGCTTTCGAGAGTCAGCTCTGATACCATATGTGACAACCCCGGGTCAAATCCCGAGCCTTTTTCGAAAATCGGGTCAAGTCCCGATTCCGAGTCCGAAATAAGCCGAAGCCTACTGACCCAACTGCAACCAACTTGGGTAACGACAAGCCCACCACAGGCCCCCAAAATATCATGATTTTGTTGGTGCTAATTAGTAGTAGTACTTTGCCTTATAAACTGAACAGAAGTCCCAAATCTCCTCGATGTGGGACTGGGGTGTTACAGTTAGGTTTTGAATTATTCAAGCAAACAAAATGTGAGACTTTTAAGGTCAAGAACATTGTTTTTGTTGGATTAATTCAAGTACTGATTCGTTCAATATATATATAGACTTGTGTGTTTTCATTCTAGTGGTTGGACAACATTCAAAAGAAAACACAAGTACTTTCGAACTGATTTGATACATTCTTTTATATACTTTTGAGCTCTAATATATATTACATCTTATATCTTTGATTAGAGTTTATAGTTTCAATTGTAATTCATTATATCTTTGTATTGTTCAACTTGTAAGTTGGTAGTTGCTGGTTTTGTGAGCTTGAGAAACAAGGGTTCAACGAACTTGATAGCTAGAGGAGTTTATACTTGGTTTAGTATAGTACTTAGAGAGCTGCGTTCAAGGAACAAGGTGTTTCAGCAAGCTACAAACAGTAACTGGGAGATCAGGGAGATATATTATTGTATTATGTAGTTGTAATTCACTTTGATCAATAATATATTCCTTTGCCGTGTTGGTAGAGGACCAGGACGTAGACCTATAGAAGATAGGGGTCGAACCTGGCTAAAATTGTTGTATGTTCTTTACTTTCTACACATTTTCTATACTGCACTACATAACGTAGCTAGCTGCCACTTTATATTATTTGTGAATCCAGTAAGCTGCCAGACAACAAAACAGACTAATTTTTGCTTTTTCAGTCACATAACTTGGTAATAATTAAAATCGGTCATTGTTAGTCATAACACCTATTCACCCCTCCCCTCTAGGTGTTGATTCTCATTTGGTATCAAAGCTTTGGTGTACTAACAATTCTATAACTTGGAAAGTATAGATCCTATGGCAAACATTTGTGTAAAAGGAGAATCATCAAACAAGCCACCATTTCTCAATGGGGCAGAAAATTATGATTTGTGGACACAAATGATGAAGGTGCTTCTCAGCAAGAATGCATTTGAATGGTTGGTCGTTAAAGAAGGTCCATTTATTTTTTTGGACAAAAACGGCAAGCCAAAAGATGTTGATGATCTTACCGAGGCAGAATTGATGAAAGCAAGCTATGATGGAAGAGCAAGGTACACACTAATATGTGGTCTTTCAAATTCAGATTTTGACAAGGTTTCTTCATGTAGCACGACAAAGGATATATGAGATACATTAAAAATGCATTATAAAGCTACAACAAAATTAGAGGAAGAATGTTTCAAGTCAAAGCAGCAAGCTGCATCAAGAGACAAAAACAAAGCAAAGGCTCAAATCAATTGGAGTGACGAGGAAATTAATTCCAATGAAGACTCAAATGAAGATATGCTAAATTTTGCATTGGTTGGCATTGACGATGATATGGTTCGAGGAAACACCGAAGAAGTCCATGTAAATAGTGATGTATCACATTCGGACTTCGATGTTGAATCTAGTGCGGTAAACTCATTTCAGTTTAACATATCTTCTGAAAATGTTATATTGGAATCACTGACCATGCAGGAACATAGTAATATATCTATTGTGGAGTTCATGGAATTAAAGAATGAGAAAAACGAGCTTGAAAAGAAAAATGCTTCTCTACGAAAGATGATTTCTGAGCTAATGGCTGAAAAGACTCCATCAAACAATCATGAAGATCTTATTTCTGATCTCAAGGGAAAGCTAACACAACTTGAGGGGTTCAACAAATTACTTCTCAAAAGAAATGATACATTGATGAAGGAACTCAGCGAGCTGCGTGCAGAAATTGAAGCAAGAGATGTATGTCTTCAAACATTTAAAATCAGAGAATCCATCTCAATTGAAGCTACTCAACAAGCTGAGAAGATAAAGGAATTGGAATCTGAAGTTGTAAAGCTTGAGAAAGGCATGGGAAAATTTATTCAAGGAGAGGAAGTATTAAAGACTATTATGAAACAAACAAAGGTTCCTATGGATAAAGAAGGACTTGGAATGGCTTCTACATCAAAGTCCAAGGCTTTTCAATATGAAGGCAAACAGGGTATTCCATATAATTATGCTATGCCATAGAAAATATGCTACAAATGTGGAAAGAAAGGTCATTTGTCACATCACTGCCCAAGTCAGAATGCTAAGCTAGCAAGCTGGAACAGACAGACAGCTTCTAGGCAGCAAGCTGCTAGAACAAGGAGAACAGGAAATCGAGCATCCAAAGTGGTCCAAATGTGGATCAAGAAATCTGAATTGAATGTTCTTTATGTTTTATCAACTAACCATGCTGGACCCAACTAAATTTGGGTACCAAAATGTTGAGATGTTTGTTCTTTGTTTTGTAGGTATGTCTTGTAGTCAAAGTCAATGCAAATCAATGGATATTGGATAGTGGATGCACAAGACATATGTGTGGTGACAAATCTCAGTTCCTTAGCCTCAAGATGAAAAAGGGTGGTAGTGTTACAATTGGTGATAACAAAACACTCCGCATACTTGGCAAAGGAACAATTGGTAATAGTAACATTTCTATTGATAAAGTACAATATGTTCAAGTTCTTAAATATAATTTGCTTAGTATAATATGATGATGAACATACTGTTGTTTTTGATAAAGAGAAATGTACTATTAATGTTGGCACTAACAAAGTCCCCTTAGTTGCTAGAAGGGAAAGAAATATATATATTGTTATTCCCAAATGACCTAACAGAATTGTAGAAGGGGGGGGTTGAATACAATTCTTGATATTTTCTTAAAACTAAAACACTTTATAAAATAAAACTGAACTGAATAAATAAAAACACAAGATATAAATAATTCAGTTGGATTGTTTGATGATCCAACTGAAGTGTTTTTATTGCGGAAATAATCTGTGATACAAAAGTACACAGCTGCTCAGTTACAAGGTTGTAGAGAAGAAAAATGCTCTCAAAGATAGCTAATACAAACTCTTTGTTTTTCTTTTCACAAAATAAAGTAACTGCTACACTTGGTTAAATAAACCCAAGTTTACAACCCTATTTTTGGCTACACTAATAGTACAATGAGTAACCGCCAATAGTTTGCTTTTCATCCCTTTGTCCAGTGGTCCTTGGAGATCCTTGCTTTTGACTTCATGCTTATTATGATCACTCCCAAGAGCCCAATTGGAAACTGGGATGTTTCCTTATTCCCCATGTCCATTTTAATGGTTTCCAATGCAAAGTACACTTCCACATCTCCTTTTTGATCTGTCAGGAACCTGTCACTATCACTTTGTCAATTGTATAGAAAAGCAATAATGATTCGTTGATGGCATAGAGATGTGTTTCGTTGATAGCTTTATTCTTTGTTTCGTTGATGAGCTTCCTTGTTTCGTTGATAGAGTAATCTTCATTCCGTTGACATGTCTTCACTTAGGCAAAATTACAAGGCACTAAATATTTACAATTAACCAACCTATTTTGCCTATCTAACCATTTAGTCAACATGACTTAGAAAACCTATCTAGTACTCAACAAACTGCATATCAAACTATGAAGTAATGTACAGTGCAATTGCTACATCACTCATTTCGTTGATGAGCTTCCTGTCAACGAAACACTGCAAAGCATGCTATTCCGTTGACAGTTACAAAATAACTTAATACAAAATCTACTAAGTGTTTTTATAATTATCATCAAGAACAACATATTCCTAACAATCTCCCCCAATTTATGACTGATAGAATAACAGCCATAAATCAAGAGCCTTGATGATAACAAAAACACTCAGGCATATTACACATGATAAAAGTAAAAGTTGTATTGAGCTTCATAAAGTTTTTAGAAATAATGCAAGACTTACAAAACTAATGCCCAAATGTGCTCCTCCAGACTGAGCAAATAATTCATCTTTGTCTTCTTTGGGGCATAGTCTTCTTCCCTCTCCTAGAGTTGTTCTCCTCAATCTGGACCTGTAGCCTTCTGTAAAAGATCTTCTCTTCTTCATCTTGATCACCAAGCTTGGATTGCATAAACCTTAGAGTTTGATTAGATGCCTTGTCCAGCTGGTCTTCCATCCTGAAGAACCTTCTGCAGTTGTCCTTGTCCTTGAATTCCATCATCCAGAAAGGTTGAAGATGGATCTTCTTTCCTGTTGAGGGCACTCTTAGCATCCTGGGAAGAGCCTCAGGCTTGTTCCAGCTAGCCTTTATTTGACATATTCTGGAGACCACCTCAGACTTGGCTGTTTTGGTGAAGCCAAAGTCTTTCTTCAAGCATCTAAACACTGTGAGTAGTGTTTGGTAGTCTTCTCCTAGAATTCTGTAGAGAGGCCAAATTTGTTCTCTACCACCCTTGTATGTGAAAACCAATCTTTCAGGTAGCTTCTGAGAAGCTGCAATGCCCCTTACTTCCACCAGGTTGTCTAACTCAAGATGCAAGCTGGATTCTTCCCTGATGTCAGCAATGTACATGCAGTCCTCTGGATTTGAAGGGGGTTTTTGAGGTTGTGGCTTTCTCACAAATACTGGCTTTGTCTTGACAGCCCTTTGCTTCAATTTCTTCTTTGGATCCATCTCAAAAAGGAATTTAGGAAAGTTAGCCTCATCAAACTCAATTGGCTCTTCCTTTGGCTCAATTGGCTGATCATGATAATTAACAAGATGTTTGGGATCACAGGCTAACTTTAAAGATGGATCAGGAATTGTTGGAGGTACAGAAGAGTCTGATGCAATACTCTGAGAGTCATCATTTTCAAAGGTTATGTTTCTTCTAGCCCTTGCCTTTGGTTGCCTTGTACTCTTCTTTTCACTCCTTTCCTTTTGGGCTTTTTCTTCTTGCTGTCTTTCTTCTTCATCTAGAGCTTGAGCTACTGCAAGAGCTTGCATAGCTGCTCTTTCTGATTCCTCAGCCTTGGCTTCAGCAAAGTTTGGATGACCAGCCCAAACACAGATTTGTTGTCCATTCCTGTAGACAATTGCCCTTTGCTTCCTTATCTCATGATTATTACTTTCCTTGCTTTTTGTGATGAGAAGTCCAAGTAGTTTGAGCTCATCTGGATAAGGTGCAGGATAGAAAGTCCTTGCTATGTTTTTGCCTTTTGGTTTAGCAGGAGACTTGGGAGATAAGCTTCTTTGTAATGTAGCTTTTTCCACATCCCTAATGCATGAAGTTTGTCCTTTCTCCTTTCTTGGTCCTTGAATGACTCCATGTAGAAGGGGCTCTATAGCATAAGAGCTCTTGAACTGTGGCTCCACTTGTGCAGTCACCATTGCATTTGTTGATGGCTGATCTGTCTTTGAAGATTCAGTAATTTTCTTGAACCTTGCTTCTATGTTGGACCAATGATCTTTGATCTGTGCTGCAAGTTGTATCCTCATAGAAGCTTCCTGGATCAAGTCAATGCTATCCTTATTCTTCTTTCCAAACTCCCCCATTGCTAGTGGCTCCTGTGGCAATGTGATGGTTGGGACCAGCACCTTTGTGATTTGAATGGTTAGCTCCTGAGATTTCTCCCCCTTTTTGTTATCATCAAGAGAGACAACTGGGAGTCCTTGAGCTGCCACTAGCTGGGCCAAAAGTTGAGTCTGCTTCTCCTGTTCCTTTTGCATTTGAGATAAAGTAGCTTCCACCTTGTCCACTCTAGAAGAGAGAGTCTTCAAGGAGGTAGCCACTTCAGGTTCCTTAGAGAGAAACCTGTTCATTTTGGACATAGTGAGAAGAGGGAGCTTTTCATCCATCATCCTGTAGTTAGCATCCCTGAAATTGCTAATAGAGTCCTTGATTTCTGTAGCCTCAATCCTTGTCTGCATCATTTGTAGCCTTTGAATTTCCAGAGAATCCATGATGGCCTTGTAGAATTTCTTGTCTCTTGCATTTGCAGACTCATGAGCTAAGTAGGCTTCATTGTACTGCCTGGAGATAGCAGCATCTAGAGTGGCTCTACCATGCATACCTTGAGAAAGCCAGCCTGGTGTAGGAGGCACCACAGAAGTCCCAGTCTGTGAAGTGGTGGCCACCTGTAGATTATCACCATAGCTGTCCTCAGCATCAGAAAACTCAAATTCTCCACTTGCTGCAGCTCCTGAAGGTAGATTGGTCAGGGCATCCTTTGCTCTTTGCATTGATGCAGTTGTATGAATTAGATTTAGTGACCTTTCTGCCTCCACATTGCCCTGCTGAGCCATAATTTGATAGGCTGGCACAGGATGAGTAAAGGTCTCAGGATCCAGGGAAATACTATCCAGAGTTTGTTGATAAACCTCTTGGAAAGTAGGTTCCCTTTCTCCCTCACTGACCTCCATTAACTCATTAGCAATGGCTGCTTCCATCCTTATTTCGCCTGTAGTCCCTTCTCTCTCTCCACTCTGTTCTTGCATCATGGGCTCCCCATGGCTCACACCTCTCACACCCTCACCTTCACCTTCTAAGGTGGAACTCTCAATCTCTCCTTTTGCCTGGCTGGAAGAAATAGCCAGCCTCTCACTCACATTCTCTCCTTTTGCCTGGCTGCAAGCCAGCCTCTCAGTTTCACTCCCTCTCAGTCCTAGAAGTGTCTCAACTACCACTAGATCATCTGCACTAGTTGTGGGAACAACTTGATTTTCAATTAAAGGTGCAGAGTGAACTATCAACGGAATGGTAGTTTGAACTGTCAACGGTATGGATACCGTTGATGGAGAAACACTTGTCAACGAAATAGACTGTTTCGTTGATGAAGTCAAGAAAGCACTTTGAGAATGAGAAATTACAGTAGAGTCTGTGGTGATTGATTTTAAAGATTGGTCCACAGATCCCCTTGCAACTTCAGGAAAAATTGGTTGATGGCCCAACAAATCACTTAACAAGTGATGGCCACCAGCTTCAGAGTGGGGCTTCTCCAAGATTAGAGTTGGAGAATCAGGAATAGATGTATGGATCATGTCCACATCTAAAGATTGAGTTGGTGAATTTGATGGAGATAATTCAAGATTGATGTTTAGAGAATGGGACTGTAACCCCAGAGAAATGATAGGGGTTACATCAAACTGAATTTGAGAAACTGGAAGTGTTGCTTCCAGTGTGTGTGCACCCTGTGTACCCTTGGACTTTTGCTTCACTCTCCTTTGGTATTGGGAAAATGTAGACTTTGGGCTTGAAGTGTCCCTTACCCTCTTGGACTGTGCTCTTGGTGGAGAGCTTGTTTCAATAATCACATCCTTTTGGGAGGATGCAATTAGACTTGTGGTTAAATCCATTTTACTCATTGTGCCTTGTTGGGAAGACACAATGGGGCTTGGCTGGTACACACTAACCTGTCCTTCCTTATCCTTGGGGTTTCTTTGATGTTCACCCCTTCCCTCACCTCTTACAACTCCAGACTCACTCCCCTTAGGTTGTGTGGTAGTTTTTACAACAGGTGCCTTTTGAGAAGCACCTGAGGTTGGCTTGGAGGATTTCTTTGATTTAGGTTTTGTTGCTAGGGTAGGAGCCTGTTGGGTCACAGCTACAGACTCCATAGCAACATTGGAAGGTAAAACAGTAGAGGAGTTAGCTACACTAACAGGGATAGTAGTAGTTACCTCAATGATTGGCAGATACACCACTGGAACATCACCATTGTGGTTCAGCCTCAGTATGTCTGTCAATACTCTCTTTTCTTGCACAAAGCACTCGAACCTGGCATTAGGGTTAGAGATAACTAATGGTGCTGGACTAACATGGTTAGCCAACATCATCAGAAACCTAGCATAATAGATATTTTTCTTCCTATTTGCTTTGTCACCCAACTTAGCACCAATTTCATACATAAGTTGGGTGCTAAAGTTGTGATATCTATCATTTAGAAGCATGGTTAGGAGAATTAACATAGAGTTAGTTAATGCATCAAAATTACTAATCTTTCCAGAAAAGACCTTAATGAATGCATCAGCTAAATAACTGTATTCCCTAACCAAACCTCTCCTAATTATTCTACCCAGATTATCAGTAGGCAAAGAGTAGTTTATAGAATTTAGCATGGTAGTTATTTCAGTGTTAGTAGGCAAAGCATCACAGTTATTATCAGGAATATGTAAACATGCTTGCAAAACATCAGAATTAACTATGTACTCATTACCTTGAAGGGTGAATTGTAGTGTGCAGTTTGTTCCACTATACTCACATGAGGTCCAAATTTCCTCGATTATCTCATTGTAGAGTGGTGTAGAGTGAAACATTGCATAGCTCAACTTGCAATTCTTCATGAAATCCATCATTTTGAAGAACAGGCTGTTCGGGTTTTCCTTGACAACAAAAGGGATGGAGTTGTTCTTCTCATAGATGAACCCTCCAGCAGACATAAGCTTGACTATAGGTGCCATTGTTGATTAAAGGAAAGCTTCGAACTGAATTGCTTGTTAGAGAGAAGAAGAGAGAAAAAGCCTTTGGAATTTTTGAGAACAGGTAAAAAGAAATAATGAAAATAAAATTTCTTAAATACTCCCCCAGAAATTCTCAGAAAATGAATCCAATAATAAATGTAAATTACTTGATTGGCTTAAAAATATAACCGTTACTCTTAAAGTATTACCATGATTTATACTTACAGGGGTGTATGCATAGATCGTGGTAAAAGACGTGTCAAATTACAACGGTTCAGATTAAAAGCGCTAAATCAACGAATCAGGATTGGGCGGTTAAAGTCCCGTCTTATTTCGTTGATAAAGCTGCGTTTCGTTGATATAAAAGATCTATCAACGAAACACCCAGAAAACTGCTAAGACTGTCAACGAAATGGTTCGTTTCGTTGACATAGTAATTTTGACTTAGACAAAATTTCACTTTTTCTTAAGAAAATTAATTCACAGAAAAACATAGCAAGTTTCTGGCTGCATTTTAACTTGCAAATATCTCAAAAATAATTAAGAGAAATTTAGCATACCTAGCTCACTTACTAATCTTGAGAATGTTGATTCATCAAGTGGCTTGGTAAAGATGTCTGCAAGTTGTTGTTCACTTGGAACAAAATGTAACTCCACAGTACCATTCATAACATGTTCTCTAATGAAATGGTACTTGATGTCAATGTGCTTGGTCCTTGAATGCTGCACTGGATTCTCAGTAATGGCAATGGCACTAGTGTTGTCACAGAAAATAGGAATTTTCTCAACTCTTAATCCATAATCAAGTAGTTGGTTTTTCATCCATAAAATCTGTGCACAACAACTTCCAGCTGCAATATACTCAGCCTCAGCTGTGGAGGTAGAAACTGAGTTTTGTTTCTTGCTGAACCATGACACAAGCTTGTTTCCTAGGAATTGACAGGTTCCAGTTGTACTTTTCCTGTCAATTTTACATCCTGCAAAGTCTGCATCTGAATAACCAATTAGTTCAAAACCAGATTCTCTAGGATACCAAATGCCAAGGTTTGGTGTTCCTTTGAGATACCTGAAAATTCTTTTAATAGCAACTAAATGGGATTCTCTAGGGTCAGCCTGAAATCTAGCACATAGACATGTAGCAAACATAATATCAGGTCTACTAGCTGTTAAATATAAAAGTGAGCCTACCATGCCTCTGTAACTTGAAATGTCCACAGATTTTTCCTTAGTATTCAATTCAAGTTTGGTGGCAGTAGGCATGGGAGTTTTGGCAGGAGAGCATTCCATTAGGTTAAACTTCTTTAATAAATCATGAATGTATTTTGTTTGACTAATGAAAATGCCTTCATTAACTTGCTTTACTTGGAGACCAAGAAAGTAAGTTAATTCTCCCATCATGCTCATTTCATATTTACTTTGCATAAGCTTGGCAAACTTTTGACAAAGTTTCACATCTGTAGACCCAAAGATTATATCATCTACATAAATTTGAACAAGTAAAGTAGAGCCATTTACAACCCTGTGAAAAAGAGTTTTATCTACAGTACCTCTAGTGAAATGATTCTCAAGGAGGAACTGTGAGAGAGTGTCATACCAGGCTCTAGGTGCTTGTTTCAAACCATAGAGTGCTTTGAGAAGGAAGTACACATAGTCTGGAAAATCATCGTCTTCAAAACCAGGAGGTTGACTTACATACACCTCCTCTTCCAATTCCCCATTCAGAAAAGCACTCTTCACATCCATTTGATAGACTTTGAAATTGGCATGGGCTGCATAGGCTAGGAAAATCCTTATTGCTTCTAGTCTTGCAACAGGAGCAAAGGTTTCATCAAAATCAATTCCCTCTTCCTGTGAGTAGCCTTTTGCAACCAGTCTAGCTTTGTTCCTTGTGACTATGCCATTTTCATCCATCTTGTTTCTGAACACCCACTTTGTGCCTATAACACTCCTGTCATTAGGCCTGGGCACCAGCTTCCAAACGTTGTTTCTCTCAAATTGGTTTAGCTCTTCTTGCATGGCTAAAACCCAATCTGGATCTAGAAGTGCATCCTCAACTTTCTTTGGCTCATCTTGAGACAGAAAGCTACTATATAGACATTCTTCTTGAGTTGCTCTTCTAGTTTGGACTTTTGAAGAAACATCACCTATAATAAGTTCAAAGGGATGATCTTTAGTCCATTTCCTTGAGGGAGGTAGATTTGCTCTTGAAGACGTAGCTTCATGATCATGATTGCCTTGATTGGATATTTGTCCTTGAGAAACTCCCCCTGAGTTTGTTGTCCCTAATTGATCACTTCTAGAAGCATTCCTATGACTATCAACGGTATGACCGCTTTGGCTGTCAACGAAACGCTCATTCTGACTGTCAACGAATCCACCATCATGACTGTCAACAAAATGACCAGTTGGTCTGCTAGCAGCTATCCTTTTTAATCTCAATGCAGCAATTTCATCCTCACTGCTGCTTTCATCTGTGCTAGATACAACAACTTTAGGCTGTTTCTCAGTAGCCTTATCATGATTCACTTGATCTCCTTCCTCATTTTCAAAAGAAAGACTTTCATGGAAACCTTCATCACAGAGACCTTGGATTTTGAGATCATCAAAAACAACATGTACAGATTCCATAACAATGTTGATTCTGAGATTATAGACTCTGTAAGCTTTCCCTGCTGCATATCCCACAAATATTGCTTCATCTGCCTTTGCTTCAAATTTCCCCAAATGCTCAGCTTGATTTCTCAGAACAAAGCACTTGCATCCAAAGACATGAAGAAAATCTAATAGTGGCTTCTTTCTTTTGAGTAACTGATAAGGGGTCATTCCTTTGGCCTGATTAATCAAAGAAATATTTTGAGTAAAGCAAGCTGTGTTAACTGCCTCAGCCCAAAAATATGTAGGTAACTTTGATTCATCTAGCATTGTCCTTGCAGCTTCAATAAGTGTTCTGTTTTTCCTTTCAACTACACCATTTTGCTGTGGTGTTCTTGCTGCTGAAAACTCATGCAAAATACCATTTTCTTCACAGAACACCTTCATGCTTGAATTCTTGAATTCTGTCCCATTGTCACTCCTAATCCTTCTTACTTTGAAATCAGGATGATTGCTTACCATCTTGATGTGATTGATAATGATTTCACTTGCCTCATCTTTAGAGTGCAAAAAGAAAGTCCATGTAAATCTAGAAAAATCATCAACAATCACAAGACAGTATTTCTTCTTTGAGATTGACATAACATTTACAGGGCCAAATAGGTCCATATGAAGCAATTCAAGCTGCTGGACAATTGATGACTCTGTCTTGCTTTTGAATGATGCCTTCTTCTGTTTTCCCTTTTGACAGGCATCACACAAACCATCCTTGGAGAACTCCACCTGTGGAATTCCTCTAGCAAGATCTTTCCTCACCAAATCATTCATAACTTTGAAATTCAGATGGGATAACTTCTTGTGCCATAACCAACTTTCATCCTTGCTTGCCTTGCTGAAGAGACAAGTGATGGTGTCTGAACTTGTGCTACTAAAGTCAGCAATGTACACATTCCCCCTTCTGAATCCAGTCATTACCACATTGTTGTTTCCTCCTTTAGAAACAACACAGGCTTCTCTGGAAAAAGTAACTAAAAATCCTTTGTCACAAAGTTGGCTGATACTAAGCAAGTTGTGCTTAAGACCATCCACCAGTGCAACCTCATCTATGATGACATTCTCTTTTGAAATCAAGCCATATCCCTTTGTGTAGCCTTTGCTGTCATCTCCAAAAGCAATACAAGGGCCAGCTCTTTCCTGAAACTCTGTGAGCAGGGTAGAATCACCAGTCATGTGTCTTGAACAACCACTATCCAAGTACCAAAGATTCCTTTTGTCTCCCTGCACACAATAAAACCAAATCAAGTCGATTTTGGTACCCAAGTTTCCTTGGGTCCTGTCTTGTTAGCCTTTGTATTCCCTTTTGTACCATTTTTCACTTTGGGTTCAGATTGATTCAAATCAATCTTTACCCTTGGTGTTGATTTCTGAGGGTTGCTCATATTTTCATTCATAGCATGCATAGTTGGAGGAACAATCATGTTATTCATGTTCCATGGCATTTGTGGCATGTTAAACATATTCATGTAAGGATTAGGCACAAATGGCATGCTAGCATATGGATTCTGAAATTGTGCATATGGAGCAAACATGTTAGGCATAACAGGCATTTTAGGCATGGAACTGTTCATTGCAGGCTTGGGCATTTTCACATTAACAGATTTCTTAACAGATTTGCAGTTAGTAGATAAATGATTAACACTTCCACAATTGACACATGTCTTTCTAGGTGCATATTTATCAGGTGTGTAATTGTTGTGTTTGTTAATTCCTACCTTGCCATTTCTGTTATTCTTTTTATTTCCCTTAGCCTCAACCTGAACTTTCTCTAACTTGTCTTTCAATTGCTTGTTAGACAAGTTACCTACATTAGCTCTCTCAACAGGCTTCTCAACTTTCTTTGATTTACTAGACTCACCTTGAACAAAGTTCTTGGTGACCGGACCATACTTGTCATTAAGTCTAGTGAGTTTATCTTTTCTTTTCTCTGTCAACGAAACAGCCTGATCGGTTGATGGTTCATCTGTCAACGAAACATTGCATTCCGTTGACATATCAACCTTCAACAAATGATCCTTGTTGTTTGTTGACTCAGTTTCTGATTCTAAGGTTTCACCAACATACCCTAGCTTCTCTTTGTTCCTTTTCCATGATTGCTCACAGAAGGATTCCACGCCTTGAACATTAATTATGTTGGCAGCAACATTCCTGGCATCCTTCCATTTTGCAATCACACCTTGTTCTATCTCAAGTTGTGTTTTAAGAATTTCTTCCCTTTGTAACACGTTCTCAAGTTCCTTCTTAGCATCCCTACTAACACATCTCATTTTCTCAAATTCAATGAGCTGTGCTTCTAACATTGCATTCCTATCACTTAAGAGCAGATTGGTCTCTTTTATTCTAGAATTCTCTTTAGTAAGTGATTTAAGAGTAACACGCAAATTATATAATACAGTAGACATTTCATTTACTGCACTGTCGCATTCCTCTTTAGAAAGCTCAGAAAGATTAGTAATTGTTACCTGGTTGCTTGAGGAACTTGCTTCCTGCTCATGATTGTCAGCCATAAGAGCCAAGTTGACATACTCAACATCATCATCAGAATCTTCACCATTACCAGCCCAATCATACTCCTGAGACATGAAAGCCTTTTCTTTTTGTTTGAGAAGTTCAAAGTATTTCTTTTTATAATCAACAGGCTCAAATTTCCTGTTGCCCTTCTCAACCTTGGGCTTTCTGCAGTCTCCAGCAAAGTGACCAATCATTCCACAATTGAAACATTTTGACTTAGACTTTTCAATCCAGTTTGTTTTGCTAGGTTGAAAGTCTCTTCTTGGTGGCCTTGCTTCTGAGTTTCTTTTGAACTTGAACTTAGAGAATTTTCTAGACAGAAAAGCAATGTGTTCATCAATCTCATCTAAGTCCTCCAAGTTGGCTGGTTCTGATTCTTCTTCTTCTGTCATCTTGTCTTTACCCTTGCTAACATCACTCCTACAACTAGATCGACTAGTTGTGGCCTTTGCAGTTTCTTTATTGTCATCTTCAAGTTGGTTCACAGATGCAATCAATGCAATAGATCCACCCTTCTTTTGTACCTTTTCAATTTCCTCATCTTGCTCCATTTCCAGCTCATAAGTCTTCAAGGTTCCATAAAGCCTTTCAAGAGTGTAGTCTTTGTACTCTTGAGTGTTTCTGAGAGAAACAGTCATAGGCTTCCATTCTTTTGGAAGAGCTCTAAGAAATTTAAGGTTTGAATCCTTGGTTTGATAGATCCTCCCATACAACTTTAATCCATTCAAAAGCTTTTGAAACCTACTAAACGTGTCATTTAGGGTTTCACCAGCTTTAAAATGAAAATGCTCATATTGTTGTATAAGGAGTTGCATTTTATTTTCCCTGACTTGCTCAGTTCCTTCACAGAGAGTTCTAACAGTATCCCATACTTCCTTAGAGGTTGTACAGTTGATAACATTGTCAAACATCTCTTGCTCCAAACCATTAAACAGAATGTTCATGGTCCTTTTGTCTTTATGGACTTCTGCAATATCTTCAACAGTCCATTCTGAGACAGTTTTTGGAATCTCTACATCAGGTGCATCATCTGGCAGTCCAACCCTAGAATCAAGCTTCATGGGAACGTGTGGACCTTTCTCAATACAGTCTACATACCTCTCATCCATAGACATGAGATGTAAATGCATCTTTACTTTCCAGTGAAAGTAATTGTCTTTATCAAGAACTGGTATCTTCACACCTGCATCCTTCTTCACCATGGTTTCTGTTTTTGGTCTTGATCTTTAAACTTCTTGTATGTTAGAAGCTTGCTCTGATACCAATTGTTATTCCCAAATGACCTAACAGAATTGTAGAAGGGGGGGGTTGAATACAATTCTTGATATTTTCTTAAAACTAAAACACTTTATAAAATAAAACTGAACTGAATAAATAAAAACACAAGATATAAATAATTCAGTTGGATTGTTTGATGATCCAACTGAAGTGTTTTTATTGCGGAAATAATCTGTGATACAAAAGTACACAGCTGCTCAGTTACAAGGTTGTAGAGAAGAAAAATGCTCTCAAAGATAGCTAATACAAACTCTTTGTTTTTCTTTTCACAAAATAAAGTAACTGCTACACTTGGTTAAATAAACCCAAGTTTACAACCCTATTTTTGGCTACACTAATAGTACAATGAGTAACCGCCAATAGTTTGCTTTTCATCCCTTTGTCCAGTGGTCCTTGGAGATCCTTGCTTTTGACTTCATGCTTATTATGATCACTCCCAAGAGCCCAATTGGAAACTGGGATGTTTCCTTATTCCCCATGTCCATTTTAATGGTTTCCAATGCAAAGTACACTTCCACATCTCCTTTTTGATCTGTCAGGAACCTGTCACTATCACTTTGTCAATTGTATAGAAAAGCAATAATGATTCGTTGATGGCATAGAGATGTGTTTCGTTGATAGCTTTATTCTTTGTTTCGTTGATGAGCTTCCTTGTTTCGTTGATAGAGTAATCTTCATTCCGTTGACATGTCTTCACTTAGGCAAAATTACAAGGCACTAAATATTTACAATTAACCAACCTATTTTGCCTATCTAACCATTTAGTCAACATGACTTAGAAAACCTATCTAGTACTCAACAAACTGCATATCAAACTATGAAGTAATGTACAGTGCAATTGCTACATCACTCATTTCGTTGATGAGCTTCCTGTCAACGAAACACTGCAAAGCATGCTATTCCGTTGACAGTTACAAAATAACTTAATACAAAATCTACTAAGTGTTTTTATAATTATCATCAAGAACAACATATTCCTAACATATATATATATATATATATATATATATATATATATATATATATATTGGACTTTGAGATGCAGGAAGTAGGCTGTTGTTTAGCTTCTGTTGATACAAACCCAGATCTTTGGCATAGAAGGCTAGGACATGCTCATATGGACTTACTCAGCAAGCTGTCAACAAAGAAGCTAGTTAGAGGACTGCCCAAATTGATGTATGTCAAGACGGAAACCTGTTCGGCTTGTCAATTAGGCAAACAAATCAGGACTTCACATAAGTCAAAGACAATGGTATCATCTTCTAAACCTTTAGAGCTTCTCCATTTGGATTTATTTGGTCCGGAAGCATATAAAAGCATTGGAGGTAAACAATATGCATTTGTTATCGTCGATGATTATTCTAGATATACATGGGTATTGTTTCTTCGTACTAAAGATTGTGCTTTTAGTGAATTTGAGAAGCTAATCACTTTACTTGAGAACAAGTTGAATACAAGACTTGTAGGTATTCTAAATGTTGGTAATATTTTTTAATTTTTAATGTTTTAGCTTAAAACTCGTGTAATGCACTGATTGATTTGAATAGTTGTTATTTTATTATATACATTTCACCATGTTATTAATTGCATAGTTAAAAAAATTAAGTAGACATGTTAAAATAGATAAACTTTTTTTAATAATTAAAAGTATTAAAATATGTTCTAAAATAAATAAGTAAGAATTTGTCTGTGATATTTTTGGAAAAGTAAGGGTTTTGGTAAGAAAAATTAAAAAAAGATAACATGTTTTAGTTGAAAAGGGTAATTAGCCGTGATATTTTTGAAAAATTAGGGGAATAAAAAATAATTAAATATAAAAATAATTAAGTAAAGTTAATTAAGTAAAACAATTAATTAATGCAAGTACCGTACCATACCAGAAAACAAATACAAAAAATTTTAATCTTTCGTCTTTAATAATATAAAATATGTAATTATTTTTAAATAATTAAAAACATTAAAATATGTTTTAAAATAAATAAGTAAGGGTTTGTCTATGATATTTTTGGAAACAGAGGGGTTCTCGTAAGTGAAATAGAAAAAATAACATGTTTCAGTTAAAAATGTAATTACCCGTGATATTTTTTTAAAAGGAGAAAATTTTATTGAAAAAATAGAAAAAGTAATAAATAAGTAGGCAAGTTAAAAAATATAAATATTTTTAAATAATTAAAAGCATTAAAATAGGTTTTAAAATAAATAAGTAAGGGTTTGTCTGTGATATTTTTGAAAAATGAAGGGTTTTAGTAAGAAAAATAGAAAAAATAACATGTTTCAGTTAAAAAAAATAATTACCCGTGATATTATTTCAACAGTAGGAAGTTTTATTGAAAAAATAGAAAAAATAATAGGTTTTAGCTGAAAAAGGTATTTGATTATAAATATTATTTAATAATATTTTTATAAGTAAGGGTAATTAGGTAAAATCATTTAGGATTGATCGACGAACCAAAATTTTAATGTTTCGTTTAATATATTATAGTATAAATATATAGAGAGTAGAGATATATAGATAGATAATATAAATAGATATGAACACAAGAATAACACCGTGAAATTAAAAAAATTCCAATATCTTGATAAAAAAAATTCTCAATATAAAGACAATGATCAAACACTTTCGTCTCCCGTATCAAGTAAGTACACTCTGGTAAAATAAAATATGTTCGTGAATGTGTTAATAATAAGAAAAAAGTACAAAAATTCGAACTGTTTATTAATGTAACCAATCCATATTTTTTAGGTTTTAGAAAAAGAATATACTCCTCCATCCCACTAAATTATATATCGGGAGATGGACACACATTTTAAAATTTCAATAAAATATATTTTTATAGTTTTTTTTTCTTAATTAAAATTTAATTTTTTATTTAAAAAAAAATTATTAAAAAAAAACCTTTATAGAAATCGATACAACTAAGGGATTACATTGTGCCTTTCTTGTAAATAATCTTGGGTGTGAATATTAACGAGACAAGACTCGAGAGCTTGACGATTTCACCGGAGGAGACGCAGCTTAACGACGTCGTATTTAGTTTGGGCATGGCTGATCACTCCAAAGATGATATTTTTCAGCTGATCAAGAAATTTGGGGCTTTTCTCACCCTCAAATTCAACAATCTGGTTATTTTCTCAACTCCCCCTCTTCATATACATGTATTTATCTCCTTTTGTGTGTATTTTAGTATGTTTATAAGCTGAATTTTCTTGATCTCATCAAAGATTGTAACTTTCCCTCGAAAAATGAAAAAGAAAATGAAAGATTGTATCTTTATTGCACATTAGGGCTAATTATAGGTGATGGGGAGTTTATATGTCGAAAATGAAAAATTGGTACAATTGTTTTTTGGGTAAGGTGGATTCTTGATGGGTGAAAGTCTGGGGTTTGGTTGATTTTGTCGAATTAGGGTAGGTTAAGATGACCCAAGTTAGAGTGTGAGGTTTTGAGATGACCCGCCTAGTTGAATTTTTTTGAGGGATATGTTTTCGGTTTTTAGGTCGAAGTGGTTGGTGAGTACAGAGATTTGTGTATAGGTATTGGGGAGGATGAGTGTTAGACTTGCTAATTCCGTTAGGTTTGATTGTTTTTCTTGGATAATTGTGGATAGGATAATGCAATTAGTAGGGCGTTGCTGGTAGTTGTGTAGATGGAATTTGTCTTGCTCTAATGTAATAGGACAAGTTATGATGGTTTTGACTCAGGGTGGTGTTGTTTAGTTTCTTTGTTTGACTTGTTCTAAAAATGTAATGCAAGAATAAGGACATGGAAACAATTAGGGGTATGTACATTGTCAGTTGTCACGAGTATTTTAGAATGTACAGTTTTGAGTTAACTTGCTCATCCACAGTACCTTCTCTAGTGGCAAATTGTTTAGAAATACACCTAAAATTTTGCTACGTACCCTTTTGGATATTAAAGATGCCATCTCTTAGAGATATGCATTTATTATCAGTTATATACTTTGTTGATTTTGAAATGCAAACAAAAGAAAACTCTAGTTTTTGTTTTTTAAGTTAATTCAAGTTAAGTTCAGATATCTACGCTACATAAACAATTTTACTTTATAAAATATTCTTCTGGCAACTAACATTTTCACATGGTATAAAATAAGGGATAACTATATTAGTTTTTATTGGATGTAAAAGAAGTCACTTTTTTTTTAAATTAAAGATATTTTAGGTCGACATTTCACTCTTCTATATTAATTTTCATAATTTTGAGTCTTGAATAGATACTACAGTTTCTTTGCCAATTTGTACAAAGAGAACCACTCACAGTTTGACTGAATACAGCTAAAAGGAAAAACGATAGTCAGTTCAGTATTTACTATTATTGAATGATATATTTATTTTTATAGAGTAAGCAGCAGCCTCAGTAATGAGATATAGCTTTATAAATTATATATGATGATGTAGGACAAGCTCCAGGGTTTGGGAATTCTTCCCTAAAGAAATATCTCAATTGAGACAGTCCTCATAAGAAGAACACACAACATCCATAAGCATTTACTTGAATGTGATTATCTGATCAGATCTCCTACCAGATCTCCTACTGCAGGACTAATAATAACCTATCTTGATTTGTAATTGTGGATGATAAAAAATCAAGCCTATTATATTTATAGTAGAAAATTAGTACAAAGATTTCTAAATTGAAGTAGTCCTGATAGATGATATATATGGTGAACTACAGCTACATTTCAATCTAGGTAATAAAATAAAATATTAAGAACTAATAAAATTATAACTTGTTTCGTATCATATGTGCTGGGCAAACCATGTCCCCTCCTGGTTGTGGTATGAGTTTTAAATTGCATGGATGGAAAATTAGTAACTTCTCAAACTTCTTTTCTTTTCTCGAGCTCCCTCTCCCTTCAGACACTGTCTTACAGCCATAAAGTTGAAGGAAAACCAACTGTCTCTGTATGTATATTCTTGCCTCTGTTCCAGTATGATGTTTTCATAGCCTTGGTCTGATTACAGGATTCAAGATCTATTGGGGCTATAGCAGGATTAGCTGTTGCAATTGTTTTTACTTGGAGACTATTGAGGTCACCTAGTGAACCCCAAAGAAGGCAACCTAAACGAGAAATTACAGCACCTAGTAATTCTGGACTTGCTAACCATTCAAATCCAAATCTGATATCTACTGGCGTATCGTCACAAGATTCTAGTGCGCAGAATGTTATTGATGAATTGTTTCAGCCAGTAAAGGTAAATCTCCTTTTCCCTTTACACCTTTAGTAATTTAATATGATTTAGAATTATAATTTGTATCTGATTTTTTTTTACTGCTGCAGCCAACTCTTGGACAAATAGTTAAGCAGAGATTGAGTGATGGAAGGAAGGTAATTCAATATAAATGTGAGCTTTTAGGCGTGAAAATTTTATTGATTCTGCTCTCTATGTCTCTTTTAAAGAATTTAGGTCAAAAATTTTAATGTGCATGGCTTGACATGTTACCAGCATGGTTGGGCAAAGCAAATTGCTTAATTTTGATTCATTTAAAAGTTTCCAATTGTTGATGGGTGGGGCAACCTGCAACCTCTCGTTTTCGAAGATACTCTAATGACAAGTTCCATGAAAATAACTAGGAAAAAATGGTAGATGGAATGGACTTTGTTTGACTTTTAAATTTTATATATGAAATTTTACTGATTAGATATAGCCCTTGAGATTAATTATCCTCAAGCTTACACAGTACGCAAAATCCCAGGCATGCAATGAAATCCTTTTTTTTTTTGCATAGGTGACATGCAGGTTGCTTGGTGTGATACTAGAAGAAAGTACTCCTGAAGAGCTTCAGGTTGAAAATTCTATATTAATACTGGTTATAAGATACATACACATGCGAAATGGTTAACATTGTTTTGCATTTGTTTCTCCGTTTTTCTTTGTAGAAACAAGCAACTGTGAGGTCATCGGTGCTGGAAATACTGCTTGAAATTACAAAATTTTGTGATCTCTATCTCATGGAAATAGTTTTGGACGACGAGAGTGAGGTGCACATTCTTTGAATTGCTTTTAGTGAGAGAGCGCGATTACTTGCCTTGTTTTATTATTCTTTGTATGGTGTTTGAGGAAACTTCCTAAATGAAAATACCAATTTTTGCTTTGTTAACTTAGTTAAAGTCCAGTACTTATATGTAAGGTAAAATACTTGAAAAATTACATCCTTTATGTATATAAGCGCAAGAGGGACCTTTGGACAAGGCGTGCATACTATTGAACTGTAGCCCCCTTTACGAGATGTATTTTTCCCCATGGTTTGATATCTATGTTGTTGTCCCAGTTTATACAAGCTTATAACTATGCAGTGCACGAATATTTGATATATTGATATTTATTTGTTGTAATTACGATATAATTTTTTATTAAGTGTAATATGTTTTATATGTATCCTAATGTGAAGAATATATGTAACAATATAAAACTTACATGCCTATAACCCGTGCATTGCACGTGACTTCTTTGATAATTTATAATTTTTTAATATATGTTTAAAAAAATTCTAATGTAAATAGTAGTTTATAATTTTTTACTTGTAATAAAAGAAAACATCCTAGCGCAGGGCCAAGCACCTCCCAACGATAGTCGAACAAGGTCCAAAAGTCCCTCTTGCGCTTATATGCATAAAGGATGTAATTATTTAAGTATTTTACTTTACATATAAGTACTGGAATTTAGGGATGTAATTTGCCGAGTATTTTACTTTATAAATTAGTACTGGAATTTGCTGAAGTGATAGTTTTATTGCTTTGATTTTTATTAATAAAATTTAATTTATCATTCTTAGTTGGTTCTGAATTATTCTCTCTTTCTACTTAGATGTAGGACTTATACTACGAGTAAACTAATTTAAAAAAAAAATAAATGTAACACCACTATTACAATTTACTCCATCCCATTTTACATCTCCTTTTGAATTTTTTCTTGTAATTTAAGGTGGATAAAAAAGGTCGCTTATTATTTTTTAATTTATCTTTTTGTGAACCAAAGTTTATAGTTTAAAATTTTATTCAAATGGAAAAAGAATTAAAAAAATACTAGATGGAAGCATGTTTTTTAAGTACCTTAATTACATACAAAAAGTCATAAGAACATGTAAAATGGGATGAAGGGAGTAATTGATGTGGATTACTGCTCAAGGCAATGTGATTTCCTTATACCTGTCATTCTTGAATTGTGTCTCTAGTTTTTGAGGGATTATTTCTTTACACATACGTGTACAAGTGTTCACATGTCATATATAAATTTCACCTTTTACAACTTTATTACGCTGAGTGCAACTGGCTATGTCAATGGTATGTTCAGTATATGGACTAGTGTTGCTTCTAGCTAATTGGTTTATATTATTGCAGAAAAGGGTTCTTGCAGCTTTAGAAGATGCTGGGATATTCACATCTGGTGGCTTAATCAAGGACAAGGTAACAACAGTTTTATTTCTACTTTAGTGTAGCATGGTAATACGGTGATCTCCCTCAAAATGCCATTGAGGTTTACTTCAGACTTTATACAAGTATCCACCATGTACACGTGGCATGGCACATCCACACTTGAAATTTTACAAAATACTTTTTTTCCTTCGATCCAGTGGTGGAAGCAGGGGTTGGGCCCATTTAGAGTACTATACATATTATTTGATTTGTAGTTTAAGTAACCGTGTAGCTCACATGACAAAGCACTCTCTGGGTTCAATCCCTGCATCTCCTTTTTAAGTAGCTCTTTATTTTGGGTCCATTTTTTTTTTTTTGCCAAGTATTTTGGGTCCATCTTTGATTATGCGAAGGTAAATATTTAAGACAATTGGAGATATAGCCCAGATTGTCCATCCCTTGTTCTATATATAGAGGTTGGATTCCGTGTTTGGTACTTCTCTTACATGTTATTTATCTCTTCATCTTTATGTCCTCGCTATATTTTCTATCATCTAGTAGCTTATCTTTTCAATTGTTGTAATATAAACAGTCATATCTTATTTTTAATTATTTACTCAATTTTTTCAAAAAACTTTTAAGATACCCCCTGTTATTTTTGTACGAAAGTAGCTCTTGTATTCATTTGATGTTTTAAAGGAAAAACCTCCGTAGTTTTTCTATTTTTATTTTAAAAAAATTACCCCCCCCCCCCCCCTCTTGGCAGTTTCTGATTCTGCACAAATACTAGCGTATCTTTTCAAATATATATAATCAGAAACCCCCCCACCCCCCCCCCCCCTCCCCTCCCCTCCCCTCGACAACTTCTGGTTACGTCACTGTTTTTATGTATGGAAGCATCTCAATGTAACACTTCCCACGGGCATCCCTCTTGCGATCACCCTTTTAATGCATTGTGGCAGTGGTACAAATTAGCAATGAAGTTGTATACAGAATCTGTTAATGAAGAGAAATGCCATTCACCAAAAGGGTGTTTCTGTGTAGTACATTTTTGACTTTTCTAACCATGTACAAAAATAAGAAATATTGTTGTTATTATACCAATCTATTTGGAAACTTTTTAAGATTTATTCAGATACTGTAGTAAAGCTTATACAGATATAGCAACTAATAATTACATTCAGGTAGGACAAGCTGACTCATCTAGACTTGAGAGAAAATTAGAAAAATAACTTAGTTATATTTGCTTCAAAATTGTAATTGAGGCATAGAAACCAAGAGTGCAGTGGTGTTTCTGGGTAAATATCTGAAGTGTATCATTTTTATGGCTTACCTTGTACAAAAAGCTGAGCTGGATATATTTTAAGTTTTATTAGTTATCTTAAAATGCACCTGCAGGTTCTCTTTTGTAGCACGGAGACTGGGAGAACATCTTTTGTTCGGCAGCTGGAGCCAGATTGGCATATAGACACAAATCCTGAAATAATACATCAGTTATCGGTAATGTTTTCTAATCAGATTAGTCACTAGTGACCTGGTTCTTTATGCATCAGACTAAATTTAATTGAATATAGCTTCTAGCTTTGTTTGGTTATACTTCATACTGGATAAGAAATGTACCATACATCAATCTGACAAAAACCTAACTACTGTATATGTTTGCTGAGAAGTCACTACCTGGAGTCATGTATTGTGAGCACATCTATTCACAAGTCTGTCTTAAACAACCTACTAATACAGATACAGTGATAGTAGTTCACGGCTGTGAACAGAAAGTAATCAACTTGTAATTCTGGAATTTTATATTGGAACCATGAATTTATTCCCTACTTTTAAGCATTTAACTTAGAGGTTTCATACTGATCTTACGCTGGTCATAATTTACATCTCTTAATGTCATTAAAGTCAAATAGTTTCTTTGTGATGGATGTTAGTGCTATCTCTATATTATACGAGTAAATACATGTCCAAGAAGCAGGAACTGATCTTGACTTTACTTTTGAATGGTCACAGAGGTTTATAAGATATCAACTTTACATTGCATCAGTCAAGCCAGAACGGTCGGCAGGGAATATTCTTAGCTCTCCATCACTGGAAGAGTTCTTTGGATGTGTTTAACTTGGAAACCAAGTAAAACTGGATATAGCTTCGTAGTTATTTTAGATTTTTGTTATCTAATGTGCATCAACCCTTTTCTTTGGTTCATCATTGTTTGTTGTACTATGCTCACCTTCTAGCTGTGGAGCCACCAGAATGAGAGACTCGTCTTGTACTTTTAGTAGTAGACCAGTTTAAGTCGCAGGACAACTCATATTTTGGTCTTTGTGCAATATACAGGTTACTTGTAAGATTTGGATTTTCGGAAGTTTGTACTTTTGCATGTGTAGCCTGTTCGAATTAGAGATGCACCATGAAAGTGCTGAGAAACTTGTCTCTGATTAGGGAATTCCACTGTTACTATAATTGTTCTCAATATTTATTGACCATTACCTGGTTTAAACTTCAGCCACATAAAGTACGAGACCGTTGTCAATTTTACATAAGACTGCTTGTGGTGTGGAGAAGAAATTAAACACTAACCTAACAGTGAAAAAACAAACCATGAACCAACCATTTTGATAGTATAAAATTCCTAAAATTATGATTCAAAAACATAATAATCTAGTGGGATGCTAGCACAGGTGAGAAGTGGGGCAACAAATAACATCTCTGAACGGCAGATAATTATACATACATTTTGCAATATGACAACTACATTCACAAGTGTGTCAAATATTTAGTACATAGAATAATTCAGCTGTTCAAAATCGTTACATGGATTCATTACATAGGACTAGGGAATTTTTGCCCGCAACGCGCGCTCAGAAGGTGAGAAGTGTGTCAAGCAGTGATCAGCGGCCCCCTTCCAGAAATCTATTCATAGCTAACACTCGAGCTGTCATGCAGCAAGAAAACGAATTTGGAATTGTTCATAAGGTCCAACCTCCAATAGTTATCTGACCTTCATGCCACACTTATTGTACATAGAGGTGGACAGTCGTGCGAGTCGGGTCGGGCTTGACACGGGTCGGGCTCCTTCCTGGCGAGCACGGGATCGGCACGCAGGCTGAACGAACCGAATTCGGGCCGGGCTCGAGTCGGAAAACTGAACTCGGAACCGGCACGGGTTGGGCGGGTTGGGTTGGGCGGGCTTGGTGAATCAGTAGAGAGATACGCGTCGCACATGCAAGTTACAGTATGCCACGAGTTCACGGAACACGACTCATGCATACGGAACCGGGCCAAGAAAAATAAATCTTTCATATTCATTAAGATACTTGAATTTTTTCTCTAAAAAAAATTACTTGAATTTTAAAGATATAAAAATAGTGCAGTTATAATCGACCATTTCAGATAAATATTTGAAACTTAGTCACATATTACATTTAATTTTTAATTACAAGTTACATTTAATTACAATTTACATTTAATTACAGATTACATATTATTTTTAATCTTACAATTTACCTATTAATTTTTAATTACAAGTTACACATTTAATTTTTAATTACAAGTTACATTTAATTACAGATTACATATTGTTTTTAATCTTATAATTTACCTATTAATTTTTAATTCGAGTTAATAAATCTAAAAATTACTAATTTTTAGTTACAACTTGCACGAATCTGGCGAGTGGGCGAGCGTGCGTGCCGTGCGTGCCGTGCGGGCCGTGCGTGCCGTGCGTGCCGGGCGGTTCGTGCAGTTCGGGCGGCTCACGGTTCGTGCGGTTCGGGCCGGTTCGCGAGTTTTAAAAATTGAATTCGTAATCGGCACTACGTATGAAACGAATCGGGTTAAATAATTCGCGGTTCACTCGGACCGATTAATATACGGTTTTAGTGACGAGTCGGGCCGTGCGGATTGAATAAACCCGCACGACTGGCCACCTCTAATTATACATATTTGGAAAGTTGGCCAAATATGCTGTTTATTCAGCAGTCGCCTAATAATGTATGCACAGCAAAAGTGTATACATGTTGATGCAATTAATAAACAAGGACAAATAGAAAGACAGAAACTCGGAAACTTTAGGTCATAACTATAACAAGTCCAGCGAGTTTATTGTTTTTTCTGCAAGAACAGCAGCCAACAATCTGGATTTTTCCTTGTTACAATATCGTCGAGGATAAAAGACAGAGGACCACACCAAGTATTACAAAAAAGAATTGAACAATGATGCAAAACAATTATTCACACAGAGGATGCACACATCAACAAGAAGAGAATCAAACAACCAAAAATTTAACTATTCACAAAGGCGCATACTTTCCTTATCTCTCCCGAAGACCCTGTCTTGACATTAATCCGACCCATTTTCTCCATGGACTTTGCAAACTTGGAAAAGAATTTCTTTTGTGATCCTTGAACAAGTTGAGTGATAAACGTATTTGTGGTTGAGCTTGTTGTCAATGCTGAATCAGAGACGAATAGGCCTCTTCGCTTAAGTAGATGTGAGTAGTAGCTAAGATCAAATGTTCTGGCACTTCCGGGATCCATTTCAACTTTTGTAGTGTTGTCCCTGATTGTTGTGCATTTGTTAGCTTTCAAATTTGTTGCATATTCACTGTCTAATGCCGGATCTTGATCTCCTCTTCCGGTAAAATTGTATAGCCGGCTAGAGAAGGAGTTGCAATGAGCAATTCCAATCGTGTGAGCTCCTGATAAAAATAAAATCAACGACAAATTTTCAAGCAACTTCCTTATGTCATGCATGTTTGTCTAAACTTGTAAGATAAATTAAAAGAAGTCCTTAGATCATAAGAGTAAAAGTAATGACAAGTCACATACTAAGAGTTTGAGTGACTTGAAACAGTATTACTCTAAATTTTACTTACCGGATAAGAGAACAAGATCATTAAGATTAAGCCCCTGGTTAGCGAAATTTGTTTGCAAGCGAGAAAAATTGAAACTTGGGCCAGGGATGTTGTTGTTGGCTTCTGTGACATTTGATATTGATCCGTCTCTTCTGCCTGTTGGTACCTTCCAAGTTGGACCTCCCTTCATCATGCAAAAATAATACAATACATGTTAACATGTTAACTTTTTACACTGTTAAGATGCCACATAGACATTATACACAAGGGGTCTCCTGCCTTGGAGATGCTCTAACAATGGATATTCGTTTGTGTGCACATATGTACTTACAGTGACAACAATGGAGTCTCTTGCAGACAAAGTAATAATATCTGCGCAGGAGACTACTCCGGGGCATGCAGCTTCAAGTAAGCTTTTGATTTTGTCAATAAAATCGAATCCTCGAACTGTCTGATTCGGAATTGCAAACCTCTCAGTTTGTCTCCCTGACGTTGTTGCAGTAGAATTCAGCAAGATAGAGGCATCACATCCCTGATCAAAGAAGACAAAAATTAAGCAAAACTAACACAAAAATTGGTGTAATATGTTGTAAATATTTCGACAAATGTACTATATACACGAATTACGAACCCGAACAAAGCAATCATGGAAATGCATTCTGATGAGAGCTGCAGCTAGTGATGGAGCATTAGGAATGTGCTCATTCACATAATCTTGCACAATCTTCTCTGCTTTGGGGCAGCTCTTAGAGTAAAATCCCATCTTTAATTGTGCATCAGTACTAGTTACAAATACCAGCATGCTTATAATTACCAAACACAAATAATTAAAACCCTTCATTTTGCTAATTTGTGACAACCGACAACTCTGTAATGTTGGAGTGGTGAGGCTACTATTAGAAGAAGCAAATTTATAGGCAACTTCTAATTATTTAATTAGTATAAATAAATATATTAATAGTAAAGCAGACTACTGATTGCATGAATTATGTATGATGTTGCAAGATCCGTACATGGAAGCGACAAAAGGAAAGTTTCTGGCCTTGGTTAAGGAACATGAGCTGCTTTGTGGCACTTTAAATTAATAATTTAATATGCAATAAAGAAGTGATTAGTTAAGGGTTGTTGATGACTTTTCTTCAAATATTGTTCAGAGATTATTGGATATTTATTAATGATTAGCTGAGGAGGACTTTACAACTGCTATATAGAAGCTGGATAAAGATGGAGTGTGGAGGAATACAGAATAGGATTTTCAATGAATTAATTCGATTCGAGTTTTGATGTAATTTGTTAATGAATTGAATCGCACTCAAATTTTTATCAAAACATAAACAAATCGAATTTCGAGTTTTTAATGAACAACTCGTGAAGAGTAAAATTAAACATGAAAAATAAAGGTCCAAATCGATTTACCCCAACTAAATTTCTACTTCGACTCAACCCAACGTCAAATTTTAATTGTTCATCTCCAGAGGTTTAACAAATTAGATATTAGAATGTTAGGAGCATTATGAAAAATCATGATATATTAATTTTTTTTCAAATTTTACGAGTTAAGTCCGACCTCTAGTTGTATTATGCTAATAACTCGACTTGAGTTCATTATTTTAACATACACATTATTATGTTCAAGCTCGAGTGATTAACGAATCGAGTTTTTATGAAATCGCATCATGCTAATAGCTCGACTTGAGTTCATTATTTTAATGTATACATTAATGTGTTCAAACTCAAGTGATTAACGAATCGAGTTCTTATGAAATCGCATCATGCTAATAATTTGACTCGAATTTATTATTTTAACATATATTATTGTGTTCAAGCTCGAGTGATTAATGAATCGAGTCCTGGGAGCTTTTTCATAAATTCAGTTGGTTAACAGCTATCACAGAGCAAGAGGAATATGCCACTTATGCAATCAGATAGTCCATCTATAAACTTACAAAAAAATGGCCAAAAATATATACCTTACGAAAAATTGACATTTATGTTTATGTAGTGTACTAATATTAGCACGAGTTTTATTAAACATTCGAGTCAAATAGCTAGATCATTAAATTAATTATGATTGTGATTTCAAAACTTCAAAACAATGTCATAAAAGTATATGAATTTAATCGGGCTATCTTGGTCTATCGTTTATTCTGTTTGATTCTCAAGATTTTAAACTTACAGAGTTGGGCATCTACTACCAAACAGAAAAGAATAAGATCAAGAACGAGTTGAGCAACTAATTTTCAATTAGATATTGGATTATACGTGGATAACTAAATCTTTCTTTTATTATGCTTGCTCAAGGCGTAAGCACATTTGTTTTATTTTTTTTTGGTGAATAAAATAGACTATCTCTTTGAGAATATATTGACCAGTTTAATTTATATAAATTACAGATAACAACACTGTACTGTCCTGGTGTAGGTGGGAGAGTAATACAACTGAACCGTAAATTTGACATATTTTTTTGAACTAGCTCTTTAGCTTAGCTTGTGCAATACAATACTTTAAATATGAATAAATTATTGATTTGTTTGAAATTTTTTGTACGTGTTTGCGTATTTTAGTAGCAATTTATGAGTTATATAACAAGTGATATTAATACAAGTTTGTATTACACTTATATACATGAAACTCGTTTTTTGTTATTTTTGTATTGATTCGAAGGTATTTGTACCATACAAATATAATACTTAAAATATGTTAGAGATTATGTATAATTTGATTTATTATAGGTATAAATAATTACAGTGAAGTGATGTTTGCAGCAAAACACCGAATTAACCGGTGTTTTGACCGCACTTTAGTCTTTTGTTTACAACAGCAAAACACCGGACAAAGTGATGTTTTGGGTTAAAAAGAAAACACCACACGAAGTGATGTTTTGGAATGATATTTGAGACCATTTGTTCAGATTGTGATATTTGGGTACATTTAGCATAGAAGTGTGATATTTGGGGCCTTTTCTCGGAAAACTAGTACAGAACTGCCAGTCTGCCATACTTTTCCATTTTTCTTTGTGTAGGCCATCAGGGCACCAGCTAAAGGCTTCTATGCGTATATACTACCCGGTGGCCGGGGCAGTTATGTAAACAGGCTAATTAGAGAGAATATTTTACGTGACTATATGTATACAATCCTACCAATTAAAAGTGCGCGGGTTGTTAATTGTTATTTTTTTATTATTTTTTTAATATTTTATTAATTGTAATTGTGCAAAAAATAAGTAGACATGTTAAAATAGCTAAACACTTTTAATTAACTAAAAACATTAAAACAAATTTTAAAATAAATAACACCCATTATATTTTTGGAAAATGAGGGGTTTTAGTAAGAAAAAATAAAAAATGTAACATATACTTACTTTAAAAAGGTAAATGTCCGTGATATTTTTGGAAAATGAGGTTTTAAAATTTAATAATTAAAAGTATTTAAATACGTTTTAAAATAAATAAGTAAAGGGTTTCCTGTGATATTTTTGGAAAAAGAATGGATTTAATGAGAAAAATAGAAAAATTAAATTGTAAAAGACAATTTCCCGTGATATATTTAGAAAATGATGGATTTTGTTAGAAAAATATATATTGTGTTTTAGCTGAAAAGATAATTGGTTATAAATAGGTATTTGATTATTTATATTTTAATATTTTTAGTAATTGCATTTGTTAAGAAAAATAAGTAGACATGTTAAAATAGGTAAACTTTAAAAAAAATAATTATAATATTAAAATAGGTTTAAAAATAAATAACTAAAGGTTTGTCCGTGATATTTTTGGAAAAGGAGGGGTTTTAGTAAAAAAAAATAGAAAAACAAACATGTTTTAGTTAAAAAAGGTAATTTCACATGATATATTTGAAAAAGTAGGGGAATTTTTTAGGAAAAATAGAAAAAATAATGTATTTTAGGTGAAAAAGATAATTGGTTATAAATAGGTAATATTATTATTTAATAATATATTTCTATAAATAAGTAATGTTAATTAAATAAAAACACGAAGTACAATTAATTAAGGGTAATTAAGTAAAATTACAATAGATGAATTCAATGAAAAATTTATCGTTAGCTAAATTCCAAAAAGAGAGAACAAACTAGGGTTTATCATAATCTAAAGTTAGCCACCTTCTTCTCAAGGAAGGAATCAAAGCAAGACAGAGTCGAATCAAAACAGACTGCAATCGTAACGAAAGGCACCGAGAAGAGTTAGAAAAATGCAATTAGCAGTTTAATAAATCACCCTTTTAAAGCAAGCAATTACTTTTGGTTTTTAAATTTTCTTTATCGAAAGATATTAACAAATTAGTAATGAGCTGTCTATGTAGAATTTAAATTGATAACAACTTAATATCTTTAATTGAATAAACAATTTGATACAAAATGCAGCTACCGTTACCTGCTTCATCTACTATATTCCTTCAATGCCTTAACTTGATTGTTAATTAAAAATTGACTAGCTTGTTTTAATTTGTTAATGTTCTTCAACTGTATTATCTTTGTTCTCTGTTTGGGACTGACATGCCTTTGATTAGTTTAAATTGTGATAATGCAGCTCACTTGTTAGCAAGGGCATCATATTCTATGTCAGATCATCAAGAGTGGTTATATACCGCACCTAGTATCATTGATTGTACTATCGCTATTGATAAATTTTAATGCAAGTACGTTTATTTCAAAAAAAAAAAATAAAAAAAAATTGTGAGTTTTGTATTGTAGTTCTGTTATCAAGTCTTAATCCATAAGCTTATGATAGCCCTGGTGGACGTCTTTAAATAGTTGGACATGCCATTTTGCACTACGTACCCTGATTTAATTTGAGACTAGAAGTGATAAAGGCCGGCCCATTCACGGGCAGAGGCGCAGAGCTAATGAGGCTTTCATCTAGTTCATGTCGTCTCAGTATGCAAGACTTAATTAGGCAGACCATGTTTCTCTGTAGACTAAATTGCACAATATTAATGGATCTTGTAAAAACAAATGGACTTCCAATTAGTTAGCCCCCCCAATTAAACCTAAAATGATTATGCTGAATATAGTGATATGATTCGTATAAGCCGTGCTTTAAAGTAACCACCTCATATAGAAGGGCCTAACAGTATATTACATACTACAACGAACATAAAATCCATACCAACACCGATATCAACAAATATGTCATGATAAAGTGCGGTGGAAAGAGAGACAAGTTCATTATATTAAAATTAGTTGAAAAAATCGCGCTTCGCGGCGGCGTAATAATTTTTTTAAAAACTTTATCAAATAAATTACGAAAATTACTCGGTTCTCGCTAATAAGCCTTCCTCCCGTGAAACACGCTTTCCTTTTTAATATCAAAATCTCAAATTTAATATATTGAATATATTGAATATATACTTGTCTTATATATTAATTTTTATGTTATCATACTTCTTTCGTTTAAAAAAACACCTATATAACTTTACATATTCTACTTCAAATAGAACTTTTAGTTATGTACTACAAACGCTTATTCTACTTCAAATAGAACTTTTAATTACAAATACTTCTTTTATATCCGAACTCTTCTCCTCTATAAATCGAAACACCTATTCTACTTCAAATAGAACTTTGCAAGTACTTTTTTTATATTTGAATTTTTCCCCTCTACAAATTCAAACATATATTCTACTTCAAATATAACTTTTAATTATATGTATTCGCTATAAATTGGAACTCTTCTCCTTGATAAATTCGAACATCTATTCTACTTCTAGTATGTTAAAGGATATTTTTTTTTATATATTTGAACTCTTCCCCTCTACAACTTCAAACACCTATTCTACTTCAAATAAAACTTTTAATTATATGTATTCGCTATAAATTCGAACTCTTCTCCTCGATAAATTCGAACATATATTATACTTCTAATATGTTAAATGATATTTTTTTTAATTTATCAATATTTAAAATTCTAAAATTCTAGAAAATTAGAAAAATAGATTGAGACGATATTAGGGACGCCACCTAACCACTCGCGTATCCTCCTTTATATTTATATATATATATTGATATTACCTGATTATGTTGAATAATAATTACAATAAATATGATACCAATATCAATATTGATAACATATATTTAAATTTAACATTAATATCAACAAATGTTTAAATTAAATAAACTAGCTTATAACTCATGCAATGCATGATTATTTTAAAAAAAATTATAATTATATTAATTAATAAAATTATTTTTAATTTAATGATGATTCAGTCATTATTATTCAACTAAAATTAGTTAGGAATCAGAATAGAAGAGAATGTTATAAATTATTACATTGACAATTCTATTCAACTTAGAAAAACAATTTTTTTTATATTATTAAAATTCATTTTTCAGTAATTGAATATAATTCTAATAACAATCAAACACTATTCTTATTTTTTAATATTAGATCTAACGGTTCTATTTATCTAATTCAAAATTAACGGTCCTTATTAGTTTTACTGAACATAGACCAAAATTTTAGATAAGATCTATAATTATATTAATTTGTGTTTTTTTTAATATTTTTTGTTATTAATTTTGGATTTTATTTATTAGATTTTAGAAGATCAATTAACTATTTGTGTTGTATTTTTAGTTTTAAAAATCAGATTTGAACATTTTACGACACACATGAAACTCACAAAATAATATTTAATTTAGTGAAGGTTTAACAATTCATTTCCAATTGAAGATACCCTGAAACTAAAGAAAAAAATGATGAATTTTTACATTAAGAATTCTTATTGAATTTAGGAAATTAATTTATATTTGATTTAAATTATCAAAATACTTTTTTTTAAGTTGAATATAGTTCTACTAACAACCAAATACACTTTTTAATATTACATTCAACGGTTTTCATCTATCTATTTTAAGATCTAACAAAATATTTCTTAATTTAGTGATGGTTTGATAATATTTTTACAATTAAAACTACACCAAAACTAAATATAGAAGAAATTGACAAATTTTTACTTTGAGAATTTTATTCGATTTAGGAAATTTTCATGTGTCTAGTTTAAATTATCAAAATATATTTTTTAGTATTTTTGATATAATTCAACTAACCAAATATAATTTTTCATAATCGATTCAACGATTCTCATCTATCTATTTTTAAAATCTAACGATACTTTTTATTTTGATATGTGACATATATAATTACTTCAAATCCAATTCTAATACTAATACTTCCACTTTTGAGCTATATCCTTTTTAGATAATATAATTTTAAAATCTAACGATCCTTATTATTTTGATATGTAACATATATAATTACTTCAAATCCAATTCTAATACCAATACTTCCACTTTTGACTTATATCCTTTTTAGATAATAATTGTAAAACCTAACGATCCCTATGTAATAGTTATAATTACTTGAAATCCAATTTTAATACTAATACTTCCACTTTTGACTTATATCCTTTTTAGATAATAATTTCTAGTTTCATATGATATAATCTTGATCGTCTTCAAATCCAATTCTAATACTAATATTTCCACTTTTGAGTTATATCCTTTTTAGATAATATAATTTTAAAATCTAACGATCCTTATTATTTTGATATGTAACATATATAATTACTTCAAATCCAATTCTAATACCAATACTTCCATTTTTGACTTATATCCTTTTTAGATAATAATTTTAAAATCTAACGATCCTTATTATTTTGATATATAATAGTTATAATTACTTGAAATCCAATTTTAATACTAATACTTCCACCTCTGACTTACATTTTTTTAGATAATAATTTCTATTTTCATATGATATAATCTTGATCGTCTATTTTTAAAAATTTAGATAAAACCAAAGTTTTGGATAAGATCTCCCTTACACTTATTATATATAAGGATTTAATTTGTACAGTAAAATTTGCAACATAAATTCATGTACATGATTTATTCTACGTTTTTTATAACATAGGGTCTACGTGTATTATTGTTAGTGATGGTATACATGAGCATTATACTGAAAAAATTTAATACTGTAATTGATATGAATTGATATCTCGATATTTGAGTTTACAATTATTATCTAACTGGAACTACCCATCAATTGAAAATAAAATAGATTTATCAAAAATCCAATTATATATGGTTAAATTATTGTAATATCCCTGATTTTTCTTATAATTTTAATAGATTTTAATTTACTCGAAATTAGAATTAGAAGTGAATTAAAATTTAAGATAATTATATAATTTGACTTTAGAATAAAATTGGATTAACGGGCTGTACTAATTTAATTTAGTTGGGCTTTAGTTTAATTGAATGATTTTGGTTGACCAAAGTTAATTAAATGGACTAATACATAGCTAGATGCAAGCATGTGAAAAAAAAGATAAAACCCTAGCCCTAGCAAACAGTCGTGTAAAAAAAGGAACGGTAAGAGAGAAGAGAGAGAGACGCTGAGAGAGAGAAAGAGAAAGAGAGAGAGAGAAGAAGAAAAGGAAGAAGAAGAAGAACACGAGTGAAGGAGAGATTCGTGACAAGTTTAGAAAAAGGGGTAACGATTCTTGTACTCTTTGTATATTTTTGTAAATTCATGTATATGATATTATGTGTAAATCATATTTTCTTGATTATTTGCATAGGTAATAATGTTTTGGTATATAATATGATATATATCCATGAGTTCTTTGTTTTGTCTATTGTGTTCGTATGACTACTCCGATTTTGTATGTATACTATATAAAGTCTGAATTCTTTTAAAAATCATATCTGATTCGTTATTTGTCGTAATTTTATGATATTAGACTTTCTGAAAAGGCATTTGAATTATCTACGACTTTGATTCTTTGTGTTTTCCGAAATTGGGTCTGTAGATATGAGTTTTTCTAGGATTTATTGACCGGCCAGTATGTTTTTGAAGTTGAGATGTCTAATTTTGAAAATTCGTAATAAATTGAGTTTTTATGCTAATTTAATTAGTAATATCAATATGGAAATGTATTTTTGTGTTATGTGTTTCTTGTTTACACTCTGCTACTATATTCTGTGATTTGGATGTCGTAAATAGCATAACACAAAAGAAATCAGGGGTTGATTCTGTTCTGCAGTCCACAAATGTGTATGTTCCGAATTCGTTACTTGTCCGTTTTTAACGATCTTTATCATTCTGGAAAGCTCTCGGAATTGCCTACATTTTTCGTGTTTTGTACTGTTTTAGATAAAATCATTTTCATAGAGTAAATTGCCAATTTTCAGAACTGGTCAAGATTGATTTTGTTAACAATAGTCTATTTTGCAAGATATTTTGATGTTTGATGTTTGGAATCTTCTTTGAGTAAATTATATCTAAACGCCGCGTGAGTTCTATTGAGTTGTTTACTTGTTTGTTTTATTTGACTGTTAATATATTATAAATTAATATTAAGGATTTGTTGTGATTTTATTTTCAGGGTGCGGCATCGGTATCGAGGTAAGTGACTTTTCGTTGCTCACTAATAATATCAAATATGTTTTTATTCGGTTATCTTATTATATTCGAAATATTTGATTTTGAAACTTGTGATATCGAAAATAGATTTTAGAAAAGATTTTTATAGAATTCCCAGTTTTAGTTGCGTATTGAATCATAGAATCTGGTCACTGGATAGTGTGACATATCGAATCATAGAACTAGTTTATGCACGTTCCGGAACACATAGATACCTCGTTGAGTTTGTCTTATCGAGGGACGTAAACTGGCCCCCATCGAATCATCGAACTATAGAAGCCGTGTCACTGGCATAGTGTGGCCGTAATTTAGAACTATGGGAATTAAATGTGATTTTATTGTTAAGATTATATTATCGATTTAAAGTTAAGAAATTCTGTTTTAAATATTACTTTGAGCCGTTGGGCGATAGTTACTTGCTGGGCTTTGCAGCTCATTGTTTTAAAATATTTCAGGTTTGGACTTTTGGAAGTTAAGTAAGAATAAAGATGTGGAGTTATGGATTTTGTGCTATGTGATTTTGCATAGGATTATTCGAATAATTTGATTATCTGTTAGACATTGAATATTGTTGGATTTATGGAGCTGTCTCCGCTTTTATATTTTGAATTATTGTTAAGTTTGATCGCTGCTTTGACTTTTGTGCAATTTCGTATTTATTGAATAAAGAAATATTTTTATTTATGTTTTGAATTTAGAATTAATAGTCCGAAAAGTCGCGCTATTACAATTATCAAAATACATTTTTTAGTATTTAAACATAATTCTACTATTAATCAATTAAACTTTTTAATATTACTTATCTATCTATTCAAGATCTAAAAGTCCGTATTAAAATTTTGGATAGTGGTCGTACAGGGCGGACTATCAAAATTTTGGATAAAATCCCTGTTACGCTTATTATATACGAATTTTCTAATGTGTGCCCAAGGGCATACAATAAGAGCTTAGTTGACACGTTTTGATTGGTTTGATTTTCACTAATAATAATGGGCCCTCGGCATGCACAAAAATTTAAAAATCCAATTTTAATACTAATACTTCCACCTTTGACTTACATTTTTTTTAGATAATAATTTCTATTTTCATATGATATAATCTTGATCGTCTATTTTTAAAAATATTAGATCCTACAGTTGAGATTGTTTTGGCGGTACTGAGGACCAACCAAAGTTTTGCATTAGATCTCCCTTACGCTTATTATATACTCCCTCCGTCCCATTTTTATTGTCCATAATCAAAAATCCACATTTTATTCAATCATATGAAATTAACTAATAGTTACCAAAAAGTTGTATTGTTTTTCATAAAAATTAACATAATTAACATATAATTTACCATATAAACTAAAAGTGGACAACAATTTTGGGACGAACGAAAAAGGAAATTCTGGACAATAAAACTGGGACGGAGGGAGTATAAGGATTTAATTTGTACAGTAAAATTTGCAACATAAATTCATGTACATGATTTATTCTACGTTTTTTATAACATAGGGTCTACGTGTATTATTGTTAGTGATGGTATACATGAGCATTATACTGAAAAAAAAATTAATACTATAATTGATATGAATCGATATCTCGATATTTGGGTTTACAATTATTATCTAACTGGAACTATCCGTCAATTGAAAAGAAAGTAGAGTTATCGAAAACCCAATTATATATGGTTAAATTATCAAAATACATTTTTTAGTATTTAAACATAATTCTACTATTAATCAATTACACTTTTTAATATTACCCATCTATCTATTCAAGATCTAACGGTCCGTATTAAAATTTTGGATAGTGATCGTACATGGCAGACTATCAAAATTTTGGATAAGATCCCCGTTACGCTTATTATATACGGTTTTTCTAATGTATGCCCAAGGGCATACAATAAGAGCTTAGTTGACACTTGACACTTTTTGATTGGTTTGACTTTCACTCATAATAATGGACCCTCGGCATTCACAAAAAATTCAACCAATAAAAATTTGTTAACTCATAAAAAAATAGTTGTTAGAGTGCGTCGTTGGGCACACACTAGAAAGACCCTATTATATATAAGGAGACATTAATCAATCTCTTTACCTGCTATAATAATATTATCTTATTATCCCTCAAACTCTTTTTATAGAATAGCTTACTTCTCGTGAAAAATACGAATTTCTTTAATGTATTATTAATTTCTGTTAATTAGTTAGATTGGATCATTTAACATTTTTTTTGTAAATTTTTGAAATTAATAACATGGTTATTAAACAATATTAAATTTATAATTTTGTTGGTATTTTGTCGATAGACATATTGCAAATTAATATTGAAGTTTTAATCTTTAAAGTCACCTCTCTTACTATTTAAGGTAAATTAATTATTTGTGTAGAAACACTTAAACATTGTCAAATCAACCCGCTAGTATATCTTGCATGAAGGGTATGCAGGCATATACACAAACACAAGCAACTAATTTATAATTTGCTTTGATGAACAACCGTGCCTAGTAAAATTTTGTAGTTGCACGGTTATCTATTAACTAGTTTTATAGCCCGTGCGAGGCACGTGCATGCTCTAAACTCACATGTTACTAAAATGTGTACATATTGTACTGTAAGATGCAATTTCTTCCATTTTGTACATGGACTCGTCATGCTAATGTTGCCCAGTAATAAACAATTGTAGAAGGGGGGTTGAATACAACTGTATAAGATTCTCGACTTAATAAGATATGAAATACAAATATGAAAGAATATAACTGCTTTATTAAATATGATATAAAACTGTTACAAAACTCTCTCAAGAAATTCTTGTGTTCTTGAGAGCTGCTAGTTTACAAAAACTCTCTCAAGAAATTCTATGTTCTTGAGAGCTTATATGCGTTTGATTCTTTTTGAACCAAATCCTAAAACCGTGTTTATATACTACACAACTTCTCTATCAATGATAAGTCCTAATCAATTACAAAGATTGAAACCTATCCTTACGATAGCTTCATTACTACAAACCAGGAACCGACAGAATAATCTTCCTTATTTAACTAGACTCCAAATATAACTCGAAGTAGGAATCCTGATCAGCTTCCAGTCCTGATGATCAATCCTGATCCCAGTCCTGATATTCATTCTGATCCTGACGACCATGCAATCCTGATGACGTCAGCAATCCTGATCAGTTGAAGTCTAGATCTTGACTATCATTGAATCCTGATCTAACAATCTCCCCCAATCTCATACTTTGTGAAATAAAGTATAGATTCCTAAGATTCAATGATGTCAAAAACATATTTACAAAATGTACAAGTATCTTCAGTAGCAACTTATCTGTTTAAATTCTCCGATAGAACAGATTCATCTTCAAGAAGTTGGATAACAAATTTTCTTCTTTTTCTTCAAGAATTTGAATCAGTCTTTCCTTAAGATTTATGAGTTCTTCATCTTCCTCATTAATCTGGTAAATAGATGCTCTGAGATTCTGTATGGAGCTTCTTTGTAGACTGTGCTCTTCAAGCAAAAGATAAGCAATTTCCTTCCCATCAGGATTGAGAGTAAGTTGAGTCATGCCAAAAGTTACTTCTTTAACAGAAGTACCCCTTTGCATTTCCACATCTTGACCTCTTTAATTTAAGTACATGGGAGTATAATTACCATTGAAATTTCTATTTCCATCCAGTCTTCTTCTTATAGTTGACAAGATCATGTCACTCCATTCTTTGCACACTTTATTCTTCCATCTTAACAGATAATGAACATATTTCAGTTCCTGTGTAGTTTTCATCAGCAGATCTTGAATGCACAGAATCTTCACACTATCATCTTTCATGAAGTACAAAAGCTTTTCTTTCTTTTCAATACCATCATGACAATCTATAACTATATCAACAGCTAATAAATTGTTCAGGTTTTCAGAAGTTAAAGTACCTCCAATTTCAGTCAAGGAGTAAGGATCAACATATGACATATTCAGATATTCAGCATCCCTGTGTCCAATACCTCCTCTTGAATTACTTGAAAATTGCTTCAGATTTGAAAACATTCGTAGCCAGAGTGCTTTTGATCTAATTATATCAGACAAATCAACAACACTTGAAGCACTTGTTATAATTCCTCCATTCTGAAAATTGATAGGTGTATTACACCTCAGTGTACTTATATGTTTCCACTTCTTATCCTTTTCTTTTTCAAAAGTATAGCTTCTTTCTAGTAAAGATTCCCGTCTGCTTGAATTTCTCCACAATCTTCTATTTGAGAATTTAAGCCTTTGTACATAGAGATTGAAATCTCTATTTGTTGATCTTGTGATTTCTCTTCTTCTGGCTTCTTCTTCTTCATCCACTTCCTTGTTGTGAGAATCAACTACAGTAGATAAGATTAACAAATCAATCTCTTGCAGAATTTCAGATTCATCAGGATCTTGAACATTGTCAGGAGCAATGTCAGGATTAGAATCTTCAATTTGATTTGTTTTTCAGAGAATTAATTGTCTTGGCTTTCTTCTCAATTCAGGTTCTTCTTCAACATTTCCATCATCACCAAAAGTAGACCTGTCAAGAACTACTAGAGTTTGAGTAGGTTCAGGAATTTCTTCTATTAATAAACCTCTAGACCTTGTCTGTCTAGGCATTGTTTGAGTTGAAGAACCTCTTCTACCTCTTCTAGCTCCTCTCCTACCTCTGCTTCCTCTACCTCTAGAAGGAGCAGGGTTATTAAAGCTTTCCATCATTTCTCTCTGTTGTCTTAAGAATTCTTCATGTGAGAGATCAGGATATTCTTCACTTGTTGTAGAGAGTGCTTTTCTTGCAAAAAATTGTTGAACTCTTTTATCAGTGTGATATAGAGTAACAATTTTGCCATCTTTTGTAGAGAACTTCTGGAATAGATTTGATGCATCTTCAGGATTATCAATAATCACATCTTCATCACCTTCAGGAATTGTAGCAAGAGTTTGTTCATGACCAGGCATCAGGATTTGATCACCTGTCAGAATTTGTTCTTCCGCCAGGATCTGAGATTGCACCAATGTTCTTACTGTCCTTACTCCAGAATCAGAAACATGAGTTGACTGCATTGTTTGACTTTGGGAAGTTTGAATTGTCTTCATAACAGCAGCATCAGAGGTTTCTCCTTGTAGAATTTTGTCACCACCATCATTTCCAGTATTATCATCATCATCATTATTTCTCAATACTAGATCAGGTGTACATTTTGTCTGACTTACCTTCTCCCCCTTTTTGACATCAGCATTTGACAATATATTCAAAATTAAGGCAAGAGAGGTTTGAATGTCAGTTACCTTTGTATCAAGAGAATCAATCCTTCTGTTGATGGAGGTTTGTTCAGAAACAACAGATTTCACTTGAGATTCCACTATCCTTAGTTGAAGAACAGTAGGCACCTTTGTAAAACTCATAGAAATATTTTCCCTCACCAACTCAGTTGCAGCTTTGACAGAATCAATTTCATGTTTCAGGCTTTTAGATAAAAGAGTTGTAGCCTTCAGATGATTCTTCAAATCTGGATTCTCTATCATCTTCACTACATCATAAGCATGATCCAAGGCATATGGATAGCTGACAGATTCATCAGACCGATACCATTCATTTTCCCATTGATGCGTTTTCAATTGCTCAGCAGGATTGATCTCAGAAGGAATAGAAAAGTCTTGTCTGAAGTCTTTTCCAGTAGAAGCCTTGCCAGCCATGAAAGTGCTTGACGAACCATAATTAGTTCCAAGACTAGATTTTAGAACTCTGGCAAGTTGTTTCTTCTCATCATTATTTTCATCATCACTATCATCAGAATCATCATCATCATCATGAGTAACATCAGGATCAGGAATAGCTATACCTTTCAGTTTATCCTGTGAATCTGTGATAGGATGGTCCATTGGTCTTGATCGTAGTGGTTGGATCAAAATTGGCTCAGCATCAGGAGCACCACTAGTATCAGGATGAACACCGTCAGGATTTAATAAGCTTGCATCAGTATCTGTTACCAATGGTTCTTGTGTAGCATGAGGTTCTGAAGCTACTTCAACACTTTGAGTTGGAGGTTCTTGTGTGCTTCCCTCATTGACAGTGTCCTTGACCAATCTTTCACTAGAAGCTGTAGCTGTGCCTGCATCTTCACTTTGAGAAGATGGTTCTTGATGTCTTCACTCTCCCTTTGAGAAAGTGGTTCTTGTGGGACCATTCCAATAGCTAAGCCTTCACCCAAACTTTGATTGAGTGGTTCTTGTGTGGCAGGATCTTCAGTCTGAGCTGCTGAATCACTTTGAGATTCAGGTTCTTGTGGGCTAGATCCTTTCAGCTTCTTTTGTCTCTCGTAAACTATCTCTGCTGCTTTCCTTTTCTTCTCCAAGGGATGTGAAAATCCAACGAAGAGCCACAACCAATTCCTGATCCTCAGGAACATGAGGCGTTTGTGAATGCCATGGTTGATGTTCTCTTTCATAACTTCCATCAGGCAAATCCTGATTGGAATCCTCTTGAAAACCTCATCTACGAAGATGAAGAGGATGAAGACGATGAGGATGATGAAGAGGATGAGGAGCTCGTACAAGAGCTTGAGAGAAGAAGGAAGAGAATCCGTGATGCTTGTATGTCATGCAAGTTAGAGGCACGGAAGAGTCCCGGTGGACACGGTGACGATCCGCCTTCAAGTGCATCAGCTCCTCTTCTCGTCCTTTAAGGATGGAACAAGAGACCTTCCAATCTTGATGGACTGTGAAGCTGCTCAGGAGCATTCATGCTAATTTGCAGGGCACGTGTTCCTGAGTAGAACAATAGACTAGGAAAATAATATGTAATTTCCTTTTTCTTTTGTAATGAATCTTCAAGATTTAATGAATTTTTTTAATTTTCTCAATTGTTCTTTTCCTTCTTAACTGTCTTGCATAAATTGTTAGTAACAGTTCATTTGATAAATATCATGATGAATAGTATTCTCTTAGAAAATAAATTGAAATGTAAAAATAAGACTTAATACTTAATCAGTAACTAAGTATTGCTTATATTTTCCAGAGAATACCAGCACCGTTGTTGTCCAATTTGTCTTAAAAAACCTCTGGTTTTCACACCAGCTTCAATATCTGAGCATCAGGATTGACCAGTTGACTACCTGTCAGGATTTTGTCCTATCAGGATTTGATCAAAAATACATACCTTTCTGAATGACCATCAGGATTTGATAGTCATCAGGATTTCTTCTCTGTAGCTTTTCTCAGAAATTCTCAAAGTTCATCATTCTAAGTTCATTCACCAACTTATTAAATGTAGCTTCAGGCAGTGGCTTGGTGAATATATCAGCTAGTTGTTGATCAGTAGGAACAAAGTGAAGTTCAATTGTTCCCTCCAGAACCTGTTCTCTTATGAAATGATATCTAATGCTGATGTGTTTAGCAAGAGAATGTTGAACTGGATTTCCTGTCATTGCAATAGAACTTTGGTTATCATAATAAATAGGGATTTTTGAGTATGACAGACCATAATCTAACAACTGATTTCTCATCCACATTATCTGAGCACAACAGCTTCCTGCAGCAATGTACTCAGCTTCTGCTGTTGAAGTAGAGATAGACTTTTGCTTTTTGCTGAACCATGAAACTAGTCTACCACCCAAAAACTGACAGCTTCCTGAAGTACTTTTCCTGTCTATTTTGCATCCTGCAAAATCAGCATCTGAATAACCACACAAACCAAAATCTGATTCCCTTGCATACCAAAGGCCAAGTGAAGGAGTGCCTTTGAGATATCTGAAAATTCTTTTAACTGCAATCAGATGAGGTTCCCTAGGTTTTGCTTGAAATCTTGCACACAGACAGGTTGCAAACATGATATCTGGTCTACTTGCAGTGAGATATAATAAAGAGCCAATCATTCCTCTGTAGTTAGTTACATCTACCTCAGCACCTTGATCAGGATCAAGTTTGGTAGCTGTAGCAATGGGAGTACTTGCAGTAGCACAGTCTTCCATGTTAAACCTTTTTAGTAAATTCCTTGTATATTTAGACTGATTGATAAAAATGCCATCATCAGTCTGTTTAACTTGAAGACCAAGAAAATAACTCATTTCTCCCATCATGCTCATTTGATATCTTGACTGCATAAGCTTGGAAAACTTTTCACACAGCTTATTGTTTGTTGACCCAAAAATGATATCATCCACATAAATCTGAACTAAAATCAAATCCTTACCATGATTCAAATAGAATAGAGTTTTATCAATAGTAGCTCTTTTGAATCCACTTTCTAGTAAGAATTGAGCTAAGGTTTCATACCATGCTCTTGGAGCTTGCTTTAGTCCATAAAGTGCCTTATCCAATCTGTAAACATGATCTGGATATTTTGGATCAATGAAACCAGGAGGTTGTTCAACATATACTTCTTCCTCCAGTTCACCATTTAAGAAAGCACTTTTCATATCCATCTGGAAAACCTTGAATTTCTTATGAGCTGCATATGCCAGAAAGATCCCGATGACATCTAGTCTTGCAACAGGAGCAAACGTTTCATCATAGTCAATTCCTTCTTGTTGAGAATACCCCTTTGCAACTAGTCTTGCTTTGTTTCTGATAATTACACCATCTGAATCAGTCTTATTCTTGAAAATCCATTTTGTACCAACAATTGATCTGTTCTTTGGTCTTGGTACCAGTTTCCAGACTTCATTTCTTTCAAATTCATTCAATTCTTCTTGCATTGCAGTAACCCAATCAGCATCTTTGAGTGCATCTTCAACTTTCTTTGGCTCCTCCTTTGACATAAAGTTATTATATAGACATTCATTTTGAGTTGCACTTCTTGTCTGAACACCTGCATCAGGATCTCCAATGATTAAATCAGGAGTATGACTTGCAGTCCATTTCCTTGCTGATGGTAAGTCATTCCTTGATGTAGATGCTCCCCCTGGATTGGTGTAATTTTGAATTGATGAATTTGCTTCAGATGAAGCTCCTCCTGAGATGTTGCTATTTCCTCCTGATGAATTATCAGGATCATCACTTGAATCAGTATCTGAAGAATTTTGTCCTGATGATAGAGTTGACTCTGAACTTGTAGTCGAATGCTGTTGCTCCCCCTCAACATTTGCACTACTAGATGAATCTCCATTATTTGTATTATCAGAGTTAGCACCATCAGAATTTTTGTAACATCAGGATTTGAAGTATCATCACGATTTGAAGAACTGATAGGATCTGATTCAGTTTCTTCAGGTTCCTTGGTAGCTTCATTTTCAAAAATCAGTCTATCATGTGAGTCTTCATTCAAGCCTATTATCTTTTTATCATCAAAAGATACATGTATTGACTCCATGACAGTCCTTGTCCTCAAATTAAAAACTCTGAAGGCTCTTGATGCATGATAACCTATGAAAATTCCTTCATCAGCCTTAGTTTCAAATTTTCCTAGCAGTTCAGGATGAGTTCTGAGAACAAAACATTTACAGCCAAACACATGCAGATGCTTCAAACTTGGTTTCTTCTTCTTGAGAGATTGATAAGGAGTAACACCATGTCTGTTTATCAATGTGAGATTTTGAGTATAGCATGCTGTGTTGACTACTTCTGCCCAGAAATATGTAGGTAATTTAGATTCTTCCAACATAGTTCTGCCAGCTTCAATAAGAGTTCTATTTTTCCTTTCAACTACTCCATTTTGCTGAGGTGTGCCAGGAGCAGAGAATTGTTGAATAATTCCTTTGTATTTACAGAACTCTTCCATCTTTGAATTCTTAAATTCAGTACCATTATCACTCCTCAGTATCTTGACTTTGAACTTTGTGGTTGTCTCAATCATCCTCACATGATCCAACAGTATTTCAGGAGTTTCATCTTTTCTGTGCAGAAAATACACCCAGGTGAATCTAGAATATTCATCAACAATTACAAGAGTGTACCTTTTCTTACTGATGGACATAATGTTGACTGGTTCAAATAGATCAAGATGCAGCATGTGATATGGTTCTTCAATAGAGGATTCTGATTTACTCTGGAATGATGTCCTTCTCTGTTTATGTAACACCCCCAGATCCGGGGTCAGGAATCTGGGTTGTCACGCTCCATCAATGATACAATACCTGCATTACTTACAACATTCTCATAATACAACTCCAAAGACCCCAATCACTTACGCACACACACACAAGTTATAGCCTTGGAAATGAGCAACAATTATCAACATTTGTTATTACAACCCAAATGTACTATCCAGGATCTCATCTATTATTTACAACCTCTACCTGAAGTTACAATAATAGACCTCGCAATTCTATACAAGGTTTAGTAATACAAACCCACTCAAAATAATTCTCACTAATTCAAGCTGCAACTATTCTGCTCACACCGACAGTATCCATCCTGCATCAACTAACTCCAGGGTGGTCTCTCCATTCCCTTGCTCTCGTAACACGAGGTGGATTCGGCAATGTTTTCCTCATGCTGAAAGATTTAATAAAGCAAGAATGAGCTAATAGTGCTCAGCAAGAAATCTATCCCAGTTTAAATCTTTAAACCTTTTAGGGAGATAATCCATATGGGATCAAAGATTTTATCACTACTAGGGTCTAACCCCAAAATAGTATACCGTTTAAAATACCGTATGACTTATAATCATACTCATATACTCTTCGTAAATCCTTTAGGAAATCCTTGGTATCAGTATGGTGAACCAAGACTCAAGACATATCTTTTTAAAATAGAGGTTAACATTAGAATCAAGGCTTAAAGCCTATTTATTGATTCAAAATACCATACAGTTCAATATCTTTATAACCACATGCTACGTATTAAACGGATAAAATACTAGTATAACATAAAAGATGAAGGTACGAGGAAAATTAATATAATGATTCCGTAACCCAAAATCCACTTATGCATATATAATCTGAGTAAGGTTTCATCAGAGTCATAACTCATAAAGTAAAAGATGAAGTTGCAAGGATTTATTGTAACTTCATTTTTGAATATTTTTCAGATCCCTGCCAACATGATCGGTAAACCTGAACCAAGGGTGTTATCCTTAGTCCCTTTCAATACATGTTGCAGAATTATCCATAATTGGATGATGAACTAATACTGGAGCATTGTCGCGCAGAAGCCACAACCTTTACGATGATCAGTCGTACGTTGTGCATCTCACCATTTGTTTCTCTACATGTAGAAGGAAGAACCGACGGATTTACTTGTCCACCGCCTGACGGATTTACTTGTCCACCGCCCCCTGGAACCACCCGGCCAACGGTTGGGCCATTGATGGACCGGCGCCACTCGACCACTTACTCGGCTCCTAGTTCGAATAAGATCCATGACTCTGAAAAGTAAAGTTCGTCCTCCTTTCCCCAAGTATATTACTCGTTGATAGGACTCCACAAAGTAGTCATATCTAATTGGAAAGGAAAATTTACCAATATTTCCCAAGCTATTGCTTGTTAATGGATATCGACTTGTTCCATCAATTTACTCATCGATCGTTGAGGTAGTAACACAACATTTGACTTGCAGCAATTAAATTGCTCAGAGAAAATATCTGTCCCCTGAAAGTTTTGAGTTGAGAGTTTAAAATGAGTAGCAGTTACTTAAATCAGGTTTCCCATATGCTGGATAGTTGAGCGAGTATTTAAATCCTCTTCAAAAAGATAGATTCAAATGGAAAACCGTGTTTTGGGAACCTCTTCTTGATTTAAAATAATTAATAATACAACTTAGAATATCCTTCATAAATGTTGAAGGTCAAGAATAACTTTAAATAATACAACTCAATTTAAAAATGTGTTAAAAGTATTTAATAAATAATCAAATAATATTTATTAAATAAATAAACTTTAAATGAATATTCAAAAATAATATTCATTAAATAAATAATGATTAAATGAATATTCAAAATAATATTCATTAAATAAATAAGGATTAAATGAATATTCAAAATAATATTCATTAATTAAATAAGCTTTAAATGAATATTCAAAAATAATATTCATTAAATAAATAATCATCGAATAACAGTTACCCGATATCTTTATCGGAAAATAATCTTTAACATATACAGAAAATATAATTACTTCCGGTCTAAAGAAAATCATACGCCCTTTACCTAGGGCATTTATAAAAACCTGGCTTCTAACTAATATCCCATATCTAGCTTAGAAGCCCATAATCAAATCATAAAGCAAGTATCACAATATACTTTCGAAAACAGTTATGCCTTCCATTAGCATATATAACTGAAATAGTATTTCTCGACTGAGATAATACTCAAATAACATTCCTTGAAAGATATAGTAAGTAAATATCATTCCTCGAATGATATCATACTCAAATAACCATCCTCAAAATACATAGTATTCTGCCGATGGAATCCCTCCGGGTTTCCACGGCTATCTACATATCTCAAAATACCGACTCCCGATTTAGAGTAAAAAACAATGAATATGCTCTTATATTTAGAGCTACCAGGTAAACCAGTTCATAACTACTTAACTCAAAAGATTTTATATAATCCAAAGGTCAAATCTATTTCAACAAGAAATAAGATATATTGCAAAACTGTCCAATTTTATACATGGCAAAAGCAGTATTATATAGTCAATACTTCAAAGTATAGATTTAGAAACTTGCATCATCAGGACATCAAACATTTTGATAAGTGGAATATAGTATTAGAAAACTTTCCACAATACTCGCAACAAAAGAGTTGATATATAATTTGGATCGGAATACGCAAGTATTGAACATTTGAAAATATACCTACTCTGAACAATAGAGTAAGGTTTAGTAAACTTGCCTGGAAATCCCGAAGTAGCAATAAGTCTCAGGTTGGTCCAGTAATCTAGAATCAACACAAGGTTCAAGATTAATAACTTAAACGCTTTCACCATACTAAGTATATACTATCTCAAGTACAAAGTCCATTTTCAAGTTAACTCCTTAAGAACTTCTACTCGAGCATGCTCGCTCACGCATTTTTATAAAATTGAGATTTAATCCTTTTAGCACGAAATCTTTTCGAGGGTCTTCCTAAACATACGTAGCATGTTATCAAAAAGTTTCACATTTTATTATGACCTCGAAGTGGTTCGATCATAGCCTCAAAGGTGACTAAGTGGCACGGTTTGGTTTTACGAACGCCTTACACTAAAACACATGTTTCTCCTAAACCGTAAATTGTAATGCCATGATTCTTGCGCTCACATAAACTAGAAACAGAGCTCTACACACTCATGTTCATCATTGAACCAAAAGAGGCAGTTAGGTTTTCGGATTCTAGGCAGTTTTTAGCGTTACCGAAAATTGGGCATTACGTCGGCTTAAAACTTAACATTTCCGAGATTCAAATCTCATTCCAATTCACCACCAATCATCATACACATCAATTAAAACACTTAAAGTCCAATATCAACCTCAAACCGAGCCAAACCAGTTGGTATCACATTCAAAATCCATCCACAACTCATCCAACAACTAAACAAACTACATAATCCACTTACTCATGACCTTAACAATACATTCATGCTTCCATCTTTCAATTATAAACATAAAACTCAACAAAACACTATTCATCATCTTCTTAAACTCAATAAAAGATCATGCTAGAGATGGTGGATGTTGGAGATGTTACCTTAGATGCGAAGAGCTTGGAAAGGGCTTCGATTCGAGTGGTAGAACACGAGAAACAGGCAAGCAAGCATTCCATCTTCTTCTTCTTCTTCCATTCGTTTTTTTCATCAAGAAATGGGGAGAGAGAGCTCAGATCTGATTCAAGGGTGTTTGTGGAAGTTTTGGGTGGTTTTTGTTTTAATAACAAAGCTTGTCCAAGAAGCTTGATACATGTATACACATATATCACAAATATCTATCTTACTTTACCAAAATACAATCCAACCCCTCATCTTTGGTTAAGTTTACAAGCTTCTTCCACACACCTTCTTAATACATATATTCTTCTTTAATTCCTAAGTTATAATACGTCCAAAGTTACTCCTTCAAGCGGATTTTCGATTCTCGTTTTCGTTTGCGATTTCTGACTACGCGATTAGTAACCGTTTATTATTCCTGAACTTCCGCTGAAATATAGGATCAATCGGAGACTATAAAATTTTACTATTCACCTTGGAGTACTATTCATCAATGTTACTATTCATCCTTGTTTTTGTTTCTCTTGCTACGATTCGAAAATATTTCCTAAAAAGAGCGAATAAAACTCTACGCGATTCTCGCAGTGAATAGTAACTATTCACTATTCGTCCTAACAATCGAATACTTAATTAAAATGGTTCGAGCTTGAATCTTGGAATATAAATGGGATTTATATACTCTCATTTGTGTCGCCTTGTTCTGTTACCGCTTCAATCCCGTTGAACGCTCGCAAGGATTTCTTAAGTGCCCTATCGAAGTAGTTTACCGTAAACGTTCTTGTATCTTGATACCTTTACTAAATCCATATCCATGGAATTGATAATTTAAGATCCTCCAATATATTTAAATAATGATTAATCCATCAGTAATAGGTGAAATTTCGGAGAAAACAGAAAAGGCTCTTTTTCTGATTCTGACAGCTTTTGCATTCCTTCATTTTCATAGTAGATCACTAATACGACTTCGAAAGTTCATTATCCCGACTCGTACATAGGGTGGTCTGAAAATTTTCTAAACGACAAAAATTACTATTCATCAGGATTTTACTATTCATCAAATAAAATAAAATTTTTTTAACTAAGTCCAAAATTTGGGGTTATTACAGTTTAGCTTTTTGACATGCATCATAGAGTCCATCAGGAGTTTACAAAACTTTAGGTAATCCTCTCACTAAATCTTTCTTAACCAACTCATTGAGCGACTAATTTCTTCATCTCGACAGGAGCTAGTCGGTACGGGGCCTTCGAAACTGGCGCCGTTCTTGGAGCTAATTCTAGCAACTCTATTTCTCTATCGGGTGGTAACCCTGGGAGATCTTCTTGGAAATACATCCTCGAATTCGTTGACAACAGGGATATTCTGTACACTAGGTACTTCCCGTTTCGTATCCATCACCGTCGCTAAAAAAATTTCACATCCTTGGAGGTCATACATTCCCTCGTCCGACAATCTAAATTCTTACTTACTTTCTTTCTTAATCTATTCGCGTTTCATATTCTATTTTCTTTATGCCCATTTCTTTCTCGTCCACTTTGTTTCCATTTCTATCACAATCGTTTCATTAACCAAAGTAACATAATCAGTCGTTTCGAACACTCCGTTATTCTGAATTCGCATCATGCGAAACAAACCTTGGCAATTTCCGTAAACTTCGATTCATAATTTATCGGGCTCATTTGTTTTAGCTCTAAGCTTCAACACTCTCTTTTTCTAATTACTAAGGAAAATACTTGCATGGTACCAAGAATACTTCCAGCAACAAAATATTTTATAAAATCTTTTTAAGAATTCTCGTCGAATGGGTGACCTTATTAGGTCTCAATCAATTATCATTTGGAAATTTCATCATCACAATTCACTGCATATAAAATGCATTGTGAACTCACTTAAGTAAATTCGACCGTAAGTGGAACTTAGTGAAACAATAACTAGTTCACTTCAAGAAAATTTTAACAACTAGCTGAACAAAATTTGCTAGTTCGATTAGTTTGGGACGCAACATCTAGCTAGGATGATTAGCTAGATTTTCATCATATCATTAAAATTTCAACTAGATAGAACAATTAACTAGTCACTCATCATAGCACATATAATTAGCCAGTTTCAATCTACTAGTGCAAAATCTCGACATCGTAGCCAAAGAAAGAAAGAAAACAACATTTTGACTACTCGGATAATGAGTTGAAAGAAGAGTAAATAAGTTTGGGACGAACAAGGTAATTATAACCCTTGAATAGAATATAAGGTCTGAATAGATGGTTCTTGGTATCGGAACAATCGATAACCTCCCACCAAACATTTCTCATCAGTGAAATGGTCCACCCCAAGGTGTCCCCGTACATAAACTTTGTCAAATTCTCCAATAGAATTGAATTCGGACTATCAATGTCAAATTGATATCCTTTCCATGATTTCAACGTCTGATGTACAAATCTCTGAAATATACATCATCTATGTTTGAAGTACATAGCTAGATATTTATGAACTCGACTGAGGAGTCCAAGTATGAAGAAAGAAAATAAATAAAATGAATATTTAGCAGTTGTTGGTTGCATCCCAAGTTGAAGTAGGAAATTAGAAGGGTTACCTGACATGAACTATTCAAGGTAACACGGGCATGAACAGTTTTAGATTGAGTAGTGCACTAGCAAGTAGATACCAAAAAGTCAATGGTCATCATAGTTTCTAACATCACCCGTACGAGGATGATCTTATCTTTCTGCCTTTATGGCTTAGGGTACTAACCAACGGTACCTCAAAATCGTACAAGTTTGTAAACAGGTCGGGAGTTCGAAACATATTTGCCATTCCCCGATAATCGTTCAGAGATTGGGCCTCCTACGGCCGCATCAACACATTCTCCGAAGATGAGGGTCGATTAACGTATATGTAATTTCTTAACACTAGTCGTATCGAATGAATCCAACCCCAGGCCGCCATAGGTCTCGTTCCTCGTAGGTCCTGAGATTGTCGCATTGCTCGTTGCAACCATACGTGTCTTTATCAGAATCACGCTACTGATTCTTCATATCTTTGATTTCTTAGTTGAGCCATCATGGCCTATCGTACGAAATATACTCGCGATGCGATTTAGCACGTTCGTCTCACGATAACGTTCTGGTGCTATATGCACGCAAAAGTCTTCTTCTTAGGTAACAAAATACCCATCGACGGAAAAGACACCAACTCTGGTGGAATCGTTGTTCTCAAGGCTTGGACCTCATACACAAGATAATATCGTAACTAGTCCACGCAGTTTAGTAATTCGGATCACGTAAAGGACTGTAAACGTCTCAATCTTCACATGTGCTGCCTTCTTGTGGCAAACTACGATGAACTATAAACACTTAGGTTCTTACTAAGTCAAGTTATCCATTGGTATTGGCCATTACAACCTTACCCCAACTGCAACCGAGACTCTGCTCCGCGTCTTATCTTAATGTCTTTGATAATCCGTGTACGATTCTAAACGCCCTTCTCATCATTATGATGATCTTCAACGGTCCTATCGGTCCTCCGATAAGTCCCCAACTAAACTCTTTAATCTTAACATCCTCAATGGCACTACTTCCGGTAGTCCACTTAACGAGCTCTATATGAGTCCTCTCGTCATTTTCTTACTTCGATATAACTCTTAACACTCTCATATCCAAGTTTATAACTTAACGCTCTAATACCATTTCTGTAACACCCCCGGATCCGGGGTCAGAAATCTGGGTTGTCACGCTCCATCAATTATACAATACCTGCATTACTTACAACATTCTATTAATACAACTCCAAAGACCCCAATCACTTACGCACACACACACACACACACACATGTTATAGCCTTGGAAATGAGCAACAATAACTAACATTTGTTATTACAATCAAATGTACTATCCAGGATCTCATCTATCATTTACAACCTCTACCTGAAGTTAAAATAATAGACCTCGCCATTCTATATAAGGTTTAATAGTACAAACCTACTCGAAAACAATCCTTACTAATTCAATCTATAACTGTCCTGCTAACTCCGGCAGTATCCATCCTGCTGAACTAACTCAAGGGTGGTCTCTCCATTCCCTTGCTCTCGTAACACGAGGTAAACCGACAACGTTTTCTTCATGCTGAAAGTTTTAATAAAGCAAGAATGAGCTAATAACGCTCAACAAGAAATCTATCCCAGTTTAAATCTTTAAACCTTTAAGGTAGATAAATCTTTAAACCTTTAAGGTAGATAATCTATATAGGATCAAAGTTTTAACACCGCTAGGGTTTGACCCCAAAATAGTATACCGTTCAAAATACTGTATGACTTATAATCATACTCAAATACTCTTCGTAATTCATTTAGAAATCCTTGGTATCAATTATAACAAACCAAGTCTCAAAACATATCTTTTTAAAATAGATACTAATATTGGAATCAAGGCTTAAAGCCTATCCATTGATTCAAAATACTATACAATTCAATATACTATATATCTTAAATACCTCCTCAACATATATATACGCATATCTATTTAGATATCTCATATTGTTCAAAACATTGTAAAATATTAGTAATGAACACCTTTTTGAAGCTGTTGTGTTGTGATATATATAAAAACAAGAATGAGCACTAAAGCTCAACAATAACATATATAGCGGCTTATATAAAGCTCCGCAAGCTCATATATCATTTGCAACATTTGAAATCTCATTCGTATACAGAATGATGTTTAGAGTAACCTTTTTGTCAAAACATGCCTTACCGTTCAAATACTATACACGGAACATCATTGTTCAATTACTGTCACATTATCGGTAACTCAGCACCTAGGCTTTCGTTACAATGTGCAGCACAATTCCAAGTGGAGGAAAGGGACATTCTGGAACACCCGATACACGGTGATCAGCTGTTGTATCGTAACATAACTTCTCTACTAGTAGAAGGACGATTTCCTGTCCGGTTATCACCCTGGCCGCGTTCGGGCCCATTGTGCTATAAGGTCACTACATCGGCACCTGTTTCATTGCCGTGAAAGCCTTTGCACGCAAGGTCACTACCTCGGCGCCTGTTTCATCACCGGGAAAGCCTTGATAATTATGGTCACTACCCCGACACCTGTTTCATTGCCGTGTAAGCCCTTCCAGTCCTAGACGAAAAATCAATGAAACGGGAATCAGAATTTAATCCTGATTCCCCCAAGTACAGAATACTTGTCAAAACTTTGCAGCAGTTCATATTTTCTTACTCCAGAATATTGAAAGGAGTAAGTCACAATGTGGGTTGACATCAGTCAACGAAACAACAAACGTTTACCAAGTATTTTGGAAATCATGACCTGGGAGTTTTTGTAAAACATCTTTAGTTCTGATAATTCAGAACCCAAAATATACTCACTTTCAATGAAAGAGGCAAGTGAAATCATATGTTCACTTCCTGGAATGGATTCCCAATTTTTGATAATTTCAAAAACCATAGTCATCAATTGACACAAATAATTAAAGTAGTTGGGAACCCCTACTACAGTCAAATAAATATTCTTGAGATCAGAAATTATTTTAAATAACTATTGGAACCTTACGTAATATTTAAATAAGGTTCTATGATTTTTAAATCATATTTGGAATATTTAATAAATATTCAAATAATAATTATTGAATTATTATTCAATAAAATTCCACTTAAGTGAATATCCAAAATAATATTCACTTAATTAAATAAGTATTCAAATAATAAATATTGAATTATTATTCAATATAATTCCACTTAAGTGAATATCCAAAATAATATTCACTTAATTAAATAAATATTCAAATAATATATAATAATATTATTTAAATATCTCACATTAAATATCCAATAATATATATATATATATATTGGAATATTTAATCAACATTTTAAAATATAGCTGCCTCTGGAACCCTCCAGCTTCTGACAGTACAATCAAGACAAAATAATAAATTGGACTCCCAGTCTAATGTTTTAAAATCATCGTACGAGTGCTCTACCCTTAGATCCTTTAAAACCTCGGTTTATATCTAGTATTTACATAGCATATAAACCCTATATCTCACAAAGCTTTTTATCAAAGCATAATCAGTTATAATCCTCTTTACAGCATTATAGCATTATATAACACAATCACAACATTAAAAATACAACCGCATCTTATACGATGTATGGTTTGAAAACTGGTATGCATCTATCATATGCATATACTATAATTTCAACAGTTTTTAAATACAACCACATCTATATACGATGTAAGGTTTGAAAGCATGCATGATATCATATCATATGCATCATCAATATAAGAAATTGAAACATAGCATGGAATGAGAAAACTTGCCTCGGGTCCTTGGTTGTTAGGGGTTCGAGAACTTGCCGGGAAATCTATAAACAAGGAAATACTCGATCAGTCCCCTGGCTTAATCATTTAAAGTGCATTTAACTTAAGCACTAACGTTCGATTAACGAACATCAAATGTCCCTCTCTTGGTCACTTATAACCTCATGACATTCCTTATACTCTTAAGTCAAAAGTTTGGTTGATAATCCATTCACAAAATCCAAGTACTTTACCATTACTAACTCATTGTTTAAACTATCCCTTTAAGGGTATTCCACTTGCGCAACTTTGATTCTCGCATTTTTATAAAATCGAAAAATCATCATTTTAACATGAAACCTTCTCGGTTCCCTTCCTAACTGTCAACACTATTATCCACATTAATATCATGATCCAATTCCATTTTTAAGGGGCTTGATCATAAGCTCAAAGTTCATATAGTGAACTACTTAGTTACTCGAAACCGCTTTCACTAAAACGGGTGTTTCTCCTAAACCGTAAATCGAAATGATACGATTCTTTCGCCAAAATAAACTAAAAAACAGTGCCTACATGATCATGGTCAGAAAACCTCATTGTTATGTCTAGAAGGTAACCGTGGTGTCTGTCCAAACTTCCTAAGTGAAATCCGACATGGTAACGACGCTTAATCGTGATTCCCGTGTTTAAAACACTTCAATCAATCCAATAACATCAACCAATCATCAATACTTCTCATTCATCATCTAAACTAACCCATTATCTTTAACCAACAAGTCCATACAAACATTTACTAGTTCAACCATCAAGATAATCACTAAACAATCATTATAACCAAGATTCATCATCTTATTCATACTAACATAAACTATCATCAAACTAATCATAATCATCAAAGTATAACCAAGGGTGTGAGATGTTTATACCTTCCTTGATGCTTGGTATACCCTAACAATAGCTTATATACCCTTGTTTGATCCTTAATCAACCTTAACAAGCCTTAATCTTCAAGAACAAATCAAGAAAATCATAAGTTACTATTCATTTCACTATTCATGCTCATCTTTTGATCAATATTTGAACATGTAAACATACATGGATGGAGCTAGGATTAAGAGATTAACTTAGTTTGGAAATATTGAAGCTTTAGAATCCATCCTTGCAATTTTTGGAGAAGTGGAAGTGGTAGCAAAAATCTTAAGGACATGAAGAACTATTTGGGCCGAATGTTTCTTGCTCTTCTTGTTCTTCTTTCTTGATTTTTCTTTTCTTTTCTTTTCTCTTTTTGTCCAATAATTCCTAATTAGATGCATCCATTTTGTGTGGTTTTTGTTGAGTTTTGTCACCCCTTGCCACATGTCAAGCAATGGGTGGTTTTGGGCAAAAATGGTGACAAGGTGGTGATTCATCACCTTGTCACCCCCTATGTCATGCTTATGCCATCTTTTTTGTCATGCTTATGTCATTTCTTGTATCATCAATCCTCTTATATGATGCACTTGATGATCTTATATGATAATTCCCTTTCAGTTAGGGTTTAATCCATAATTCATTACGCTTCTGCTTTGCGATAGGTTCAAGTGATTTTAAAAACGTTTCTCTGTACCAATGTTAGGAGATACTTCCTTGATCTTTCCATTACCTTGGCTTAACATATGATCATAGATTTATCACCCTGGCTTAAGATATGATCATGGATTTCTCATTCTACATACTTTCTCAAAACGATCAAATCAATACATCCTTGATTGTCCGATGAATAGTGATCAAAATTTAAAGTTGGAATCTCCCGATTCTGATCGCGTTTACATTCACTTATTTTCCTTATACATCACTAATATAACTTTGAAACATTCATTTCATGTCTCCCACATAGTGTGGTCTGAAAATATTTTTCATCAGCAAATTCACTATTCATCAACATTTACTATTCATCAAAATTTTTTAACTAAGTCCAAAATTTGGGGTTATTACAAAAAGCAGGTATCATATTCCTTTGAAGACACAGGTTACTGATGGACAGGACACTTCAAATCCTGATGAGCAGTCAAATCCTGATGCTCAAGCAAATCCTGACGTTGTCTCTATTTCAGACTCTCCAGCCAAAGACTCTCCAACAAAACGACATGTTGATATATTATGGGAGAAGCTTGGTGCTGCTGCTTCTAAATTTGGGTTTATACATCCCATGGACAAGAAAAGGAAAGCAGAAGAGATAGTCTTTCAGAGACAGAAGAAACTGAAAGGATCAAGCCCACAAGAACCTGGACCTCAAACTGGTTCAACAGCTAATACTGAAGATCCTACCCCACAAGAACCACTCAATCAAAGTTTGGGTGAAGGCATAGCTGATGGAATGGTCACACAAGAACCATTTTCTCTAAGGGAGAATGAAGACATCAACATTCCAGCCACACAAGAACCATCTTCTCAATGTGAAGATGCAGGCCAAACAACTACAATTTCTGAGGAATTTCCTGACAAAGCTCAAGGGGTTTCTGGTGCAGATGAAATTGAAAGATTGGTTGAGGACACTGTCATTGAGGGAAGTACACAAGAACCTTCAGCTCAAAGTGTTGAAGCAGCTTCTAAATCTCAGGCTCCACAAGAACCATCAATATCAAATCCCGATGCAAGCCATTCAAATCCTGATAGTGTTGCTCCTCATGCTAGTGGTGCTCCTGATGCTGAGCCAATCCTGATACAACCACTTAGCTCAAGACCAATGACAGATTCTATCACAGCATCACATGATAAACTTAAAGGTATTGCTATTCCTGATCCTGATGTTACTCATGATTCTGATGCTGATGATAGTGATGATAGTGATGATGATAATCAAGATGAGAAGGATCAGCTTGCTACATCACTTAAATCTAGTCTTGGAACCAACTTTGGTTCTTCAAGCATTTTCATGACTGACAAGGCTGTGACGGAAAAGGATTTTTGACAAGACTTTTCTGGTCCTTCACCAATTGATCTAGCTGAGCTTCTGAGAAAAGATGAATGGGAAAATGAATGGTACAGATCTTTTAATTCTGTTAGTTTTCCTTGTGTATTGGAACATGCTGCTCGTGCTGCTAGAATCATTGAGAATGAAGATATGAAGAATCATTTGAAGGCTACAACTCTTTTATCCAAAGACCTCAAGCATGAAATTGATTCTGTCAAAGCTACAACTGAAAAAGTGAGGATTGATATTTCTCAGAACTTTACAAAGGTGCCTACTGCTCTTCAACTCAGAATAGTAGAATCCCAAGTTAAGTCAGTCATTACTAAACAGTCTTCCATGAACAATAGAATTGATTCTCTTGATTCTAAGGTAACTGACATTCAAACCTCTCTTGCCTTGATTTTAAATCTCTTAAATCCTGATGTCAAAAAGGGGGAGAAGGTAAGTCAGACAAAATGTACACTTGATCTAGTATTAAGAAATAATGATGATGATGATCATACTGGAAATGATGGTGATGACAAAGTTTTACAAGGAGAAACCTCTGATGCTGCTACTGTGAAGTATACAATTCAAACTTCTCAAAGTCAAGCAACACAGTCAACTCATGTTTCTGATTCTGGAATTAGAACAGTAAGGACACTGGTACAATCTCAGATCCTGACGGAAAAACAAATCCTGACAGGTGATCAAATCCTGATGGATCATCAAATCCCGACGCCTGATCATGGACAAACACTTGCTACAATTCCTGAAGGAAATGAAGATGTGCTCATTGATAATCTTGAAGATGCAACAAATCTATTTCAGAAGTTAACAACAAGGGATGGTAATGTTGTTACTCTTTATCACACTAATAAGAGAGTTCAACAGTTATTTGCAAGGAAGGCACTTTCTACAGCTAGTGAAGAATATCCTGATCTCTCACATGAAGAATTTCTAAATCAACAGAGAGAAATGATGGAGAGTTTCAAGAATCCTGCTCCTTCTAGAGGTAGATGAGGCAGAGGTAGAAGAGGTGCAAATAGAGGAAGAAGCTCATCAACTCAAAATATGCCTAGACAGACAAGGTCTAGTAGTCTAAGAATAGAAGAAATTCCTGAACCTACTCAAAATCTAGTAGTTCCTGACAGGTCTACTTTTGGTGATGATGGAATTATTTAAGAAGTACCTGAATTGAGAAGAAGACCAAGACGATCAACACTCATCAGTAATACAACTCAAATTCCAGATTCTAATCCTCACATTGTTCCTGACACTGTTCAAGATCCTGATGAATCTGAAATTCTATAAGAGGTTGATTTGTTAATCTTATCCACTGTGGTTGATTCTCATAATTGTGAAGTTGATGAAGAAGAAGAACCAAAAAGAAGAGTGATAAAAAGAACAACAAATAGAGATTTTAATCTGTATGTACAAAGGCTTAAACACTCAAATAGAAGGTTGTGGAGAAATTCAAGTAGACAACAACCTCAGTTAGAAAGAAGCTATGTTCTTGAGAAAGAAAAAGACAAGAAGTGGAAGAACATTGACACACTTAGGTGTGATAGATCTATCAACTTTCAGTCTGGTGGAGTTATAACAAGTGCTTCCAGTGTTGCTAATTTTTCTGATTCATTTAGATCAAAAGCACTCCGGTTACAGATTTTTTCAAATCTAAGGCAAATGACAAACAACTCAAGAGGAGGTATTGGACACATGGATGCTGAATTTCTGAATATACCACATGTTGATCCTCATGCCTTGACTGAAATTGGAGGTATTTTAACTTCTGAACACCTGAACAATTTATTAGCTGTTGATATAGTTATAGATTGTCATGATGGTACTGAAAAGAAAGAGAAGCTTTTTTACTTTATGAAAAATGGTAGTGTGAAGATTCTATCCATTCAAGATTTATCAGTGAAGACTACAAATGAACTGAAATATGTTCATTATCTGCTAAAATGGAAGAATGAAGTGTGTAAGGTATGGAGTGATATGATTCTGTCAACAATTAGGAGAAGATTTCATGAAGGAAAGAATTACAATGGTAATTATACTCCCATGTATCTAAATCTAAGAGGTCAAGATGTGGAAATGCAAAGGGGCACTACTGTTAAAGAAATGTCCTTTGGCATGAAGCAACTTACTCTTAATCCTGATGGGAAGGAAATTGCTTACCTCCTGATTGAAGATCATAGTCTACCAAGAAGTTCAATTCAAAATCTCAGAGCAGCTATCTACCAGATTAATGAGGAAGATGAAGAACTCAGAAATCTTGAAGAAAAAGAAGAAAATTTGTTATCCAACTTCTTGAAGATGAATCTGTTCTATCAAAGAATTTAAACAAATAAGTTGTTGCTGTAAATACTTGTACATTTTGTAAATATATTTTTGACATCATTGAATCTAGGAATCTATACTTTATTTCACAAAGTATGAGATTGGGGGAGATTGTATATCATGATTCAATGATCGTCAGAATCTAGACTCAACTGATCAGGATTGCTGACATCATCAGTATTACATGGTCATCAGTATTGCTCAAGCGTCAGTATCAGGATTGTCATCAGGATTTATATCAGGACTGTGATCATGATTGATCATCAGGACTGGAAGCTAACCAGGATTTCTATTTCGAGTTGGTTTATGAGTCTAGTTAAATAAAGGAAGTTTATTTTGTCGGTTCCTAATTTATAGGAATGCAGCTGTCAATTTAGGATATGTTTCAATATCTGTAATTGATTAGGACTTATCTTGTAATTGATAGAGAAGCTGTGTAGTATATAAACACAGTTTAGGTTTGGATTTATATAGATCTCATACACGAGTATTTTGTAACCTAGAAACTCTCAAGAACATCAGAATTTCTTGAGAGAGTCTGTAACAATTTTATATCAGATTTAATAAAGCTGTTATTATTCTTTCATATTTGTGATACATAATTTATTAAGTCGAGAATCTTATACAATTGTATTCAACCCCCCTTCTACAATTGTTATTTACTGGGCAACAGACTATCTAGTGGATTTTTATCCCTAGAACGTATCTCAAATTATCAATTATTGTTATATCTTTTTATTACAAAAATATATAAATTCATGTCGAATTTATTCTAGATTTGTTTTAATTAGTTTAAGATTCAATCTTGTAATCAATACCTCATTTGTAACACCTTTCAAGTTTAATATACGTTATATTTAACTTGAATTCTGTTTCATTTAATTCCGCCATAATTTGTTCTTAAATTGTTTTATTCTAACAGACAAATTCGATTAAACGGTATAGTTTGTATTCAACCCCCCTTCTACAAACTTATCGGGACCTAACAACTCATAAAAGTATTACTAACGATATGATCAAAAGTTTTGATTAATAACTCGTTAACATCGTCTAAAGCATTTCAATACGTGAAAAAGTCAAAGGGTCATATAAAGTGGGACAGATGGAGTACCAAATTCTATTACAACATCAATAACGATAATCTATAAAGGGTCATATAAATTCTATTACGAGTAGACATTATACGAACATCGATAACGATAATCTTATTCATGTTACAACATAAATTTTATATATTCCTCGTAAGCTGACATAAATTTTATTTTACATAATTATAAAATTAATAATCATCCATACTCTCACATTATTTTTATTTGCCCCCTTCTAATTTCCCCCCGCTGATCCCGTTCTAATTATTTCATTTCCCTATTCTAATTTCATTTTCCCCCTCACTCTCACATTCTAATTTCATTCCCCCTCTTCCACATTCTGTTAACCCTAACTCTTCCACTATCTCACAATCACCGTCAGCTATCTCTCACAATCGTCAACTCTACTCTCTCACCATCGTTCTCTCATAATCGTCAACTCTACTCTCTCACCATCGTCCGTGGACAGGTACTCTCCTCTCTCTCTCTCTCTCTCTCTCTCTCTCTCTCTCTCTCTCTCTCTCTCTCTCTCTCTCTCTCTCTCTCTCTCTCTCTCTCCCCCCCTCTTTTTATGCCTATATCTTGGTCTCTATTTTTGATTTGGGTAATAGTCGATTAGGTTTTGAAAATCGATTATATGGGTTTGATTATGTGGGTAATATGCATGCACCTATTTTTGCGATTTGGGTATAAAGGTAGTGTAATTATAAACTCTATTTTTACGATTTGGGCATAAAGTTGGTGTACTAAACTTTATTTTTGTGATTTGGGTATGAAGGTTTTTATCATATTTCTGTGGTTGTATATCTGTGTATATGTTTGTCACTTGGGTCTTGTGCTTTTGTTACCCATGTTATCATATTTTTTGTGTTTTTTATCATAAAATATGTACCTCCCCCTTGTGTAGATTCATTTATGGCGTCTTCAAAGAAAATGAAATCTGATCAACGTGTAATCAGTTCAAATCTTTTGAAGGCACTAAAAAAGAACAAGGCAGTTCAGTCGGGGAAGAAAAAGGCGGTGACACCAAAAAAGAACAAGGAGGCTATGTCGGAACCTATGCCGGAACCTATGAAGAAAAAGGTGGTGACACAAAAAAAGAACAAGGAGGCTGTGTCGGAACCTGTGAAGAAAAATGCGGTGATATTACAAAAGAACAAGGTGGTTGTGTCGGAACCTGTGAAGAAAAAAACGGTGACAACAAAAGAGAATAAGGAGGTTGAGTCGTGTCCTCAACAATCATCCCCTGAATCAGTGAAGAAAAATGCTATTTCTAATAACCTAAAAAGCAAATTGACTAAGAAGAGGAAACGAGTGGAAGAATCGGTACCAAGCAAACAAGAAGGACTTAGGCTTTTAAAACGTGGAGCAGTTACAATGCACAGAATTGTTAGGCGCAAGATGTTGGGAATTAAACTGACGGTGCTTTTCAATGCAAAGGGTGCACCATACGGTTCAGCTGCCACAAAGATGCAATCATATATTGGGGTTCTAGCTAGAACAAAAGTTCCAATATGGTATGATTCTTGGATACGTGTTCCGAAAGAAATGAAAGACAAGATTTGGGATTGTGTGCAGGTAAAAAAAACTGCATCTCATAAAGTAATTGAATGTTTATTTATGTTAGATTATGACTGCCTATTAAGCTAACACACGTGTGCTAATTAAACTGCTTATATATAGATGGCATTTATTGTACCACCAACAGCAAAAAAGATTGTTTGGAAATCGGCGTGCCAGAAATGGAGGGAGTTTAAGAGCCATTTGACAACCAATTATGTCCTTCCGTATGGGAATCAACTTGAATTGATAAAGTTTCCTCCGGCTGACTACTCCTTTATCGAGAAGGCGCATTGGGACATTTTCGTTGCTTGCCGTTTAAGTGATGAATTTCTGGTGAGTTTTTCACCTTATTTGTTTTACAAAGTTCTTGGATAGTATAATTAGCGTGACAACTTTGTTGCTTACCTTTTTGTGTTTGTTTTTCAAGGAGATCCACCACACGCAGCAAACAAGGAGAAATATGAATAAATATCCACATTGCATTTCTCGAAAGGGTTATTCTAACCTAGAGCAGGAAATGGTTAGTAATCATGATACATATCACTTTCAAACGCGCATGATAAAGATATTTAATTTTAAGATGTCTTACATGATAAATGACACTGTATTATTTTTTAAACATATTTACAGATCCAATCTCAAGGTGATCAGTCTCAAGGTGATCAGTCTCAAGTTGATCAGTCTCAAGGTGATTCTGAAATTGAGATAGATAGATCTGATAGCTGGGTCCGTGCACGTCAGGATAAATATGGGAACTTCAAGTCGGAAAAAGTTAAATTAATTGCTCAAAACATTGTAAGTTATTTAGTTCTATTATAAACACATTTCTCTATCACCACATAACGGTTTTGTTAGTTAACTATAATTGTTTTGACAATTTTTAGTAGATTATGAAAAAAAAATTTGTTGAAGGGGAAGTGACGTTGGAAGGCACTGACGATATCTTGACCAAGGTGCTCGGTACCTCTGAGCACGGAGGAAGGGTACGTGGCCAAGGGGCATATGTGAAGCAATCTACATACTTTAATCTTCCAAAGCATAAGAAAAAAGGCAAGACAATAGAAGAGAGAATTCAAGAGGGTGTTCAAAGATTCATGAAAGAAGAGAATGAGAGGATAATTGAACAGCGAGATGCCTTTTGGGCTGGAGAGATGGATAAGCTGAAAGCAGCTTTATGTGGAAAAAATATTGAGTTTAATTTAAGTCAAGATATTGGATCACAAAAAAGGAAGTTGTTCGAAGGGTGCACATGCTATTATGAAGGTGTTGGACTTACAAGGTGTAAACAAAAAATTGGACCTCATTGAAGATGCAGAAGTTGAGGATGTTGTAGGAGAAACTGTTGCCCAGTAATAATCTATTGTAGAAGGGGGGGTTGAATACAATAGTATAAGATAATCGACTTCTTAATGTATGTATCACAAATATGAAAGAAAGATAACAGCTTTATTAAATCTGATATAAAACTGTTACAAACTCTCTCAAGAAATTCTGATGTTCTTGAGAGCTGCTAGCTTACAAAAACTCTCTCAAGAAATTCTATGTTCTTAAGAGCTTCTATCTTGATTCATACCGAACCAAAACCAAAACTGTGTTTATATACTACACAGCTTCTCTATCAATGATAAGTCCTAATCAATTACAAAGATTGAAACCTATCTATAATTGATAGCTACATACTACAAACCAGGAACCGACATAATAAACTTCCATGTTTAACTAGACTCCAAATATAACTCGAAGTAGGAATCCTGATCAGCTTCCAGTCCTGATGATCAATCCTTATCCCAGTCCTGATATGTATCTTGATCCTGACGACCATGTAATCCTGATGACGTCAGCAATCCTGATCAGTTGAGTCTAGCTCCTGACGATCATTGAATTCTGATCTAACAATCTCCCCCAATCTCATACTTTGTGAAATAAAGTATAGATTCCTAAGATTCAATGATGTCAAAAACATATTTACAAAATGTACAGAATCTGCAGCAACAACTTATCTGTTTAAATTCTTTGATAGAATAGATTCATCTTCAAGAAGTTGCATAACAAATTTTCTTCTTTTTCTTCAAGAATTTGAATCAGTCTTTCCTTAAGATTTCTGAGTTCTTCATCTTCCTCATTAATCTGGTAGATAGCTGCTCTGAGATTCAATATGGAGCTTTTCTGAAGACTATGCTCTTCAAGCAAAAGATAAGCAATTTCCTTCCCATCAGGATTGAGAGTAAGTTGAGTCATGCCAAAAGTCACTTCTTTAACAGCAGTACCCCTTTGCATTTCCACATCCTGACCTCTTTGATTTAAGTACATGGGAGTATAATTACCATTGAAATTACTGTTTCCATCCAGTCTTCTTCTTATTGTTGACAAAATCATGTCACTCCATTCCTTGCACATTTGATTCTTCGATCTCAAAAGATAATGAACATATTTCAGTTCCTGTGTAGTTTTCATCAGCAGATCTTGAATGGATAAAATCTTCACACTACCATCTTTCATGAAGTACAGAAGCTTTTCTTTCTTGTCAAAACCATCATGACAATCTATAACTATATCAACAGCTAGTAAATTGTTCAGGTTTTCAGAAGTTAAAGTACCTCCAATTTCAGTTAAGGAGTAAGGATCAACATATGCCATATTTAGATATTCAGCATCCCTGTGTCCAATACCTCCTCTTGAATTACTTGTCAATTGCTTCAGATTTGAAAACATCTTTAACCAGAGTGCTTTTGATCTAACCATCCCAGATAAATCAACAACACTTGAAGCGCTTGTAATAATTCCTCCAGACTGAAAATTGATAAGCGTATCACAACTTAGTGTACTAATATGTTTCCACTTCTTATCCTTTTCCTTTTCAAAGGCATAGCTTCTTTCCAGTGAAGATTCTTGTCTGCTTGGGTTCCTCCACTTTCTTCTGTTTGAAAGTTTAAGCCTTTGTACATAGAGATTGAAATCTCTATTTGTTGATCTTGTAATTTCACTTCTTCTGGCTTCTTCTTCTTCATCTACTTCCTTGTTGTGAGAATCAACCACAGTAGATAAGATTATCAAATCAATCTCTTGCAGAATTTTAGAATCATCAGGATCTTGAATATTATCAGGAACAACATCAGGATTAGATTCTTCAATTTGATTTGTATTGCAGAGAGTTGATTTTCTTGATTTTCTTCTCAATTCAGGTTCTTCTTCAATATTTCCATCATCACCAAAAGTAGAGCTGTCAGGAACTACTAGAGTTTGAATAGGTTCAGGAATTTCTTCAATTCTTAACCCTCGAGACCTTGTCTGTCTAGGTATTGTTTGAGTTGAAGAACCTCTTCTACTTCTTCTAGCTCCTCTCCTACCTCTGCCTCCTCTACCTCTAGCAGGAGCAGGGTTATTAAAGCTTTCCATCATTTCTCTCTGTTGTCTTAAGAATTCTTCATGTGAGAGATCAGGATATTCTTCACTTGATGTAGAGAGTGCTTTTCTTGCATATAATTGTTGAACTCTTTTATCAGTGTGATATAGAGTAACAATTCTGGCATCTTTTGTAGAAAACTTCTGGAATAAATTTGATGCATCTTCAGGATTATCAATAAAAATATCTTCATCACCTTTAGGAATTGTAGCAAGAGTATGTCCATGACCAGGTGTCAGGATTTGTTCTTCCGTCAGGATCTGAGATTGCACCAACGTTCTTACTGTCTTAACTCCAGAATCAGAAACATGAGTTGACTGCGTTGTTTGACTTTGTGAAGTTTGAATTGTAGACTTCATAACAGCAGCATCAGAGGTTTCTCCTTGTATCACTTTGTCACAACCATCATCTCCAGTATCATCATCATTATTCCTTAATACTAGATCAGGTGTGCATTTTGTCCGACTAACCTTCTCCCCCTTTTTCACATCAGGATTTGACAATAAATTCAAAATTAAGGAAAGAGAGGCTTGAATGTCAGTTACCTTGGTATCCAGAGAATCAATCCTTCTGTTGATAGAGGTTTGTTCAGAAATAACAGATTTCACTTGGGATTCTACTACCCTTAGCTGAAAAGCAGTTGGCACCTTTGTAAAATTTTGAGAAATATCATTCCTCACCAACTCAGTTGAATTCTTGATAGAATCAATCTCACTTTTTAGACTTTTGGATAACAGAGTTGTAGCCTTCAGATGATTCTTCAAGTCTTGATTCTCTATAGATTTCACTGCATCATAGGCATGTTCCAAAGCAAAAGAATAACTTACAGATTCAGCATATCTGTGCCATGAATTGTTCCATTCATTCTGTCTAAGTGCCTCAGCAGGATTAAAGGAAGGAATAGAAAAATCTTGTCTCTGATCTTTCCCAGTGGAAGCTTTGCCAGCCATATATGTACTTGATGAACCAAAATTAGTTCCAAGACTAATTTTGAGTGCTGTAGCAAGCTGTTCCTTCTCTTTTCGATTCTCATCATCATCACTATCATCAGAGTCATCATCATCAGTACTATGAGTATCATCTGGATCAGGAATAGCTATACCATTCATTTTATCCTGTGAATCTGTGATAGGATGATCCATTGGTCTTGAACGAAGTGGCTGTATCAGGATAGGTTCAACATCAGGAGCACCACTAACGTCAGGATGAACACCGTTAGGATTTGATATGCTTGCATCAGTATTTGCTACCAATGGTTCTTGTGGAGCTTGAGTTTCAGAAGCTTCTTCAACACTTTGAGTCAAAGGTTCTTGTGTGCTTCCCTCATTGACAGTGTCCTCGACCAATCTTTGAACTTCATCTGCACCAGAAATCCCTTGAGCATTGTCAGGAAATTTCTCAAAAACTGTAGCTTGGCTTGCATCTTCACTTTGAGAAGATGGTTCTTGTGTAGCTGGAATGTCGATGTCTGTATTCTCCCTTTGAGAAAATGGTTCTTGTGGGATCATTCCACTAGCTAAGCCTTCACTCAAACTTTGATTGAGTGGTTCTTGTGTGGCTGGATCATCAGAAAGAGCTGCTGAACCACTTTGAGGTTCACGTTCTTGTGGGCTTGATCCTTTCAGTTTCTTCTGTCTCTGATAGACTAACTCTTCTGCCTTCCTTAGCTTTTCCATTGGATGTTTTATCCCAAGATTGGAAGCAGCAGCACCATACTTCTCCCATGAAATATCAATATGTCTTTTTGTTGGAGAGTCCTGTGCTGGAGAGTCTGAAATAGTAACCACTTGACTTGGTGCAGCATCAGGAATACTAACAACAGGATTTGCTTGAGCAGTAGAAACTGATTGCTCATTCAGAATAGAAGTGTCCTGTACATCAGTATCCTGCTTCTTTTCTAAAGGAATATGATACCTACTTTTTGATAACTTCCTTTTCTTCTGTGGTGTTGACAATTGAACCACAGTTGCAGTAGCAGTATCAGCAACTTCCTTATTCACATTCATCACAGAGGATATTGGTAAGTCATCCTCTGAATCAGTCTCATCCCTGAGAACTAATTTTCTTTTAACAGAAACAGCCTCACCTCCCTTTGCAGCTTTTTTCACCAGGACCCCTTGTACACCCCCTTGTAACTTCTTTTTAGTGATAGGTGAAGAGGAAAAGTCCTTTGAACCTGATTGCCTTCCTGACACATCAGTTCTAGCTGACTTCTTTGCTTTTACAACTAAAGTCTTTTGAGAGACATTAGAGGTGGTAGTTGACTGTTTAGACTGTTTAGGATGAATGCTTGGGTTAGGAACAAGGTGTGATTGGCCTTCCCCCATAGCATTAGAAATTAAACCATAACGAGTAGGCATTTTCCTATGTAAGAAAAATCTAACCTCATCAGGAATAAAAGCATTTCCTATGAAACCATTTGCCTTATCAGGATTGGGAAAAAAATATTTAAAATGAAGTAAAATAAAATTTTATTTAAGAAAACAAAATTTATTTTGATAATCCTGAGAAGTGCTGTTTTTTTTAAAATGATTACAAAAACAAATAGCATAATACCCATGTAACCATTCTTACCAATTACCGAGGCAAAGTAATTATGAGAAACTGAACAGGCGCCTCGATAAAAAAATGACCTGCATCCTTAACACACATTCTCTATAAAATAGAACTGTTAAGCATAAACATCATATATCTATTAAAACACAAACCCTCTCCAGAGAAAAACTTACGAAAACCTTTCACCTTCTTTGTTTTTCAATGGCTGCCAATCAACAACAAAACAACATACCTGATGCTGAGCTCGATATCATATGGCAAGAGATGGAAGAGGCTCTTGCTGACATTGAGCCACAACCAGTTCCTGACCCTCAGGAACATGAAGCGTTTATTAACGCAATGTTTGATGTGGTTTGGCACAACTTCCTACAAGCCAATCCGGACTGGAATCCGCTTGATAACCTCATCTATGAAGAGGATGAGGATGATGAAGAGGATGAGGATGAAGATGATGAAGAGCTCGTCCGAGAGCTTGAGAAAAGAAAGAAGAGAATCCGTGATGCTTGTATGTCATGCAAGTTGGAGGCACGGAAGTGTCCCGGTGGTCACGGTGACGATCCGCCTTCAAGTGAATCAGCTCCTCTTCTTGTCTCTTAAGGATGGAACAAGAGAAGCCCTAGATGGATCAAAGCCTGGTTATGATCCATCAGGAGTGTTCATGCTTATTTGCAGGGCACGTGTTCCTGAGTAGAAAAGTAGACTAGGAAAAGAATATGTAATTTCCATTTTCATTTGTAAAGAATCTTCAAGATTTAATGAAAACTATCAATTTGCTCAATTGTTCTTGTCCTTCTTACTTTTCCTGCACAATTTGTTAGTAACACTGCATTTGATACATAATATAATCAATAGTAATCGCTGACAAAAATATAATTGCAATTGAAAATTAAGACTTAATAACTTAATCAAAGACTAAGTAATGATCTTATTTGTCAGAGTTTATTGAAAGGCATATGTTTAGGCCTATTAATATTTCGAGGAAATAACTTAATTTAAACAAGTATGTAATAAGTAAATAATAAGTTGATATGTCACAGGAATCTCAAAGAGTTTTATCTGTCAAGAGAATTGAGGATTAAAGTCATCTACAGACTTGAAGTTATTCTACATTGAAAGAAGTTCAATTTATTGTTCAAGCCTCAGTGAAGTATTCAAGTAAGTGGATTTACTACAGTGACAGAGATTTCCAGTTGGTGACGGAAGAAGTACAAGATACAGAGTTTAGTCAAAGCTAAAGAAAAGAAGCCACATCTTTAAATGTTTTAAAGATGAAGAATTATCATTGAAGTCAGTTATTCATGAAACCAGACAGTGCATCGAATGACGACATCAATCAGTGGAATTAAATCATCTATATTCAGTGGTTTTCAGAAGATAGAGGAATGCAAGGATTTTAAATTATCTTCTTTAATTTATTAATTCAATTTAATAAATAAATTAATTCTATCAGAATTAATTTATTTATTAAATTAGTTATGTTAGTTGTTTAAATTATTTATTAAATTAATTCTATATTAGAATTAATTTAATCTAGAATTTAATCTAACTATGTAAATTAAAAGGATTTTCTTGATTTACTAGTATGACCTCTGCTAAGCTCGGTATGACCTGCCCTGTAAAGGTGCTTGGTCATACTGACAGATTTAGGTCATACAAGTACATCCTGTCAGGTCATACCAGGATATTTCTGCCTGGTCATACCGAGAGTTGGTAAAATAATGCTAGGTCATACCGGACAATTTTTGATAGGTCATACTGCTGAAGCATGGTCATACCGAATATTTTCTTCAGGTCATACAAGTGTATGAATTGTTTTATTAAATCCTTTTGATTTAATAAACAGGTCATACAAGGAAATGCATTGTGTTAAAACCGTGCAGAACAGACAGAAGAAGGGAGTTGAATTAAAATAGAAAGATACAGAAGCATTTACTCTCTCAAGAACAAGAAGCCATTAATATCATTTCTTCTCAAGCAATTAATTCTAGTTTGTATTGTTAAATCCAAACCACTAGAAGTTGATTACTTGTATTTCTTTGATCATCTAGCGGATCTTTATCCCTAGAATTTATCTCGAACTTGCTTTTAGCATTTGATCTTTTTATTACAAATATTAGAAAAGTTCATGTCCAATTTATTCTAAATTTGTATTAATTAGTTTGAGATAAATACTTTGTAATCCTTATTGTATTTGCAACACCTGTAACAGCCCCAAATCCGGGGTCAGGGATTTAGGGTTATCACAATCCATGTACTCCTTGCCTTACCTGTAATACTCACACCATTCATAATTTACCTGCTCATGACCCCACAACATATGTCTCACACACACACACAGGTTAGAGTCTCAGAAACGACACAATACAACAACTGCGGAATAACTAACTTTTATTACAATACCCAAATGTCTTTTGAATCTGTTACTGATACAATTTCTAAGTATTGGTACATTACCAGCTTAGCCTTCTGATGCTCACAATCCTCTAATACCATTCATGTCTATACATAAGTTGAATACCAAAACCGTAGCCTGATTCGATCGGTTCGTACTACTCCCGGGATCACTGCTAGAAACTGTTTATGGGAGTGCCTTGCGAGGTATGTGCCGTCCCATAGGCATCCTGCTTCGCTGCTATATAATATATATAAAATAATAGCAAGAGTGAGCGATAGCTCAGCAAGGTAATGAAAGTATGGCATAATTCTGCCTTTAATTCAACCCAGAAATAAAGCGGGTATAAGACAATAATTGTCATAATATCTCCATACTGAAATTATTTCCTTATCGGAATATATACCACAACAGTACTTCAAATATCAATTATCGTCTTTATACGAAAGATAAGTGAAATTCGTACTTGCCGTAGCAATTTATCAAGATAAGTATCCTTTACTGAAAACTCGAATATTTTCCCTAATCGGGATATGATAGAAATTTGGATGCTGACACCCTGCTCCAGTGACGTAGCACTCAGCAGTTGTGGATACTATAACACTCAGCAGTTCAAGATACTGTCAGATGGGAACACTGAACTCCGTATGTAGGAGAAATTTCATTTGAACTCTGTATTGAGATTTCAATAATTCCAGACGTGGATCGACGATGATCAGTCGCCGCTTCCAGGTCCACCGCGGGTCTTCTCTACTAGTAGAAGGATAAAAACTCCATCCGTAATTACCCTCAGGTAAAAGCTCCATCCGCAATTACCTTGGATGAAAGCTCCATCCGCAATCATCCTGAATGAAAGCTCCATCCGCAATCATTCTGGCGCAAGTTGGGCCAAATTCTAGTTCCCCGGGCAAATGCCCGTTCAAAGATCGCACTAGGATCCTTTGGTTACTCCCAGAATCAATCGGAAGTTAACCCATTAACCCATATTGGCTTTTAGCCGGACTTTCACAATCCCTGGTTACTCCCGAACAATGGGAAGCTAACCCATAAGTACATACTGGCCTATAGCCGGAAACTCAGGTTGAGCGACAAATAGTCTTCATGAAATCGAGATTGAATCTTTTACTCTTTTTGTGAAAGGGGAACCCTTAGTAGTAGGGCTATAATCCCAAAATAATATCTCTTATATAAACAAAGGAAGGAAACAAGATTTTCTCCCAACTCTGGATTTTCAATTCTCAATATGTACGAAAGCATTTAGATGGCTCAAGTGAGGTGATAATGATCGGGAATAATATTGGGGAATCCTTATAATTCTCGGAAATACTATTAAAGGTCAAGAATATAAAAAAATATAATTCTCAAAGACCTCTAATGCTTTTAAACAAATAATATGATTTTTAAATCACTAAAAGATATTTAATAATTAATAAGGAAATATGTATTGAAGAAATTTCCTCAAATAAATGATTATTCAAACATAATCCTCTCTGAATAAATAAATATTCAATAATTAAACCTTGAATGAATAATAAATAATTAAATAAATAAACTTCGAATGAATAATAAAATAATATTCATTAAGTAAATGATCCTTAAATGGATATTCACAATAATATACTTCAAGTCAATAATCCCCAAATGAATATTCATAAATAATATACTTTAAGTCAATAATCCTCAAATGAATATTCATAAATAATGTACTTTAAGTCAATAATCCTCAAATGAATATTCATAAATAATATAAATAGTAAATCCTCGAATAACAGTACCCGATATCTTTATCGGAAAATAACCTTTAATATATATACAGAAAATATAATTATTTCTGATCTAAAGGAATATCTTACGCCCTTAACCTAGGGCCTTTATACAACCTGGCTTCTAACTAATATCCCATATCTAGCTTAGAAGCCCATAATCAAATCATTTCCAAGTAATAAATACTTTCCGGAACATAAATAATGGTTAATAATAATATTCCTCAAGATGAATAGTACTCTGCCGCTAGAATCCCTCCGGGTTTCCACGACTATCTATATAACAAAATATCGACTCCCGGTCTAGAGTCGAAAACAAGAAGTATGCTCTTATCTCTAGAGCTACAAGGTATACCGGTTATATATACTTAACTCAGAAGATCATATATAATCAAAAGGTCAAATTTTTATTTCAACAGGAAATAAGATGTGTCACAAAACTGTACAACTTTATACATGGAAAAAGCAGTATTATAATTAATACTTTAAAAGTACAAGTTTAGAAAACTTGCCTGATGCTCGAGAAGTGATAGGGGTTCGCGACGATGCCGGAAAATCTAGACAAAGTCAAACGAAAACACACGGTTAATCCCCTCGATAAACCACTTATAACTCAATGCTTAAACACGTAAGCGAAATACAACCAAGGCATTTCTTGCTCGCTCTAGCGTCACACTAAGTCCATGTTATTCGTCAAATACTTATATCATAAGTTTGGTTCGAAATCCATCCTCAAATCCAAGTTATACTTAACCATTTGGAACCTTGGTTTCTAAGTCTCATTTTCAGTGGTTTTCACTTGCACGACCTTGACTAAAACATTTTTATAAAATCGAAAAATAATCTTTTTAATCCGAATCTTTTTCTTGAGCCTTCCTAACTGTCTCTAGTATTATTCCTCAAAGTTTCACATTTTAATATGGCTTCTAAGTGGTGCAAATATAGCCTCAAAGTGGCTGACCAGAGAAGGGTTGTTCCTCCGAACGACGTTTACTAAAACTCACTTTTCTCTTAAATCGTAAATCGTATGGACATGATCTTTATACCAAAACAAACCTTAAAACAAGACCTACATGTTCATGGTCAGTTATGTTCAAAAATATTCCAATACCAGTTCGTAATTCTTGCTCAAAACAGCCTTAAATCAAATGGGCATTACGACGGCTATAATCGTAACGTTTTCCATTTCCAAAACACAACCAAATCAATACCAATCAATCCAAAACTCACCATCCACCTTATACACCCTCCACTCAGTCAAATCCTCCATGAATAATCACAATAAATTCATAACCCATCCTCCAAACTCAACCAACAATTCATCTAATTACTTAATCATGCTCTTAACTTTACATAAACATCAAAACCATTTCAAAACTCATATAAACAAAAGGGGGCAGAGGTCTTTATACCTTCCTTGAAGCCTTAAACACACAACCAGAGCTTGTAAGCCTTAAGAGAGTCTTTATCCATGGTTATTATCCTTAAACTTGCAAAAGAAAATCAAGAACAAGTTATGAATTCTCGGAGTTACTATACACCGGTTTAAAGAACTGGACAAACGAAGGTCTTACCTTGCTCAAATGGAAGAAACTCGTGAAATAGGAAATGTCGGTTATCGCAAGACCTTTCCAACAAGCTATAGATCGCCAATTTCCACCACGAAATGAAGGAGATATGCATTTTACAATTCGGCATTTTTGTGTTGGCCGAAAATGAAGAAAAGAGAGGTTTTTGGTTTGGTTGATTAATAATGATAATGCTGATTTTTTTGTGTTAAAAGGTGATGAGTCATTGCATGCCCAGGACACGTGTCGATCAGTGGAGCATCATGGTGGCAAGCAGGGACACGTGTCACGCAATGGAGATCATGGTGGCAAGCAGCTTTACTAGTTCGCTTTCCTTTCACATGGATGATCCAAATGTTGCATTTCTCGAATTAATCTTGTTACATGTTACTTCCATGTCTATATTTAATCCTGTCATAATTTCAATCCTTAATCCATGATTCGTTCGCTTAATCACTTAATCTCGTTATAAAGTATCAGCGGTTTCTAGAACCTTCGTTTCACTGTCTCAGTGGTTTTCGTTCTAAATTCTCAAATCAAATAAAATAAAATTCCAAAATATTAAATCCTCAAATTCTTAATTTAATATCTCATTTCTTGAATATAATAATATATAATTCGCTGCCCGGTCAAATACTACACCAAAATAAAATTTGGAATTTCTGAATTCCGATCGTCTTTGCATTCACTTATTTACTCCGTAGATCACTAATATGACTTCCGAATATCCACACTACGTCTCGTACATAGGTGGCATGAAAAACTTTGTTAATTCTCAAAATCACTATTCATCCACCAAATTCACTATTCACTGATGCACTTAATCATAATAAGAAAAGTTTTAAATTTTTCCAAAAATTCGGGTTATTACAACACCCTTCAAGTTTAATATAAGTTATATTTAACTTGAATCTTGTTTCATTTATATTCCGCATTAATTTGTTCTCAATTGTTAAATTATTCAAAGAACAAATTTCGATAAAACGGTATAGTTTGTATTCAACCCCCCTTCTACAAACTTATCAGGACCTAACAGTTTACCAGGAGTGTTGTTGACAAATTGTCTTAGAATTTCTGGTTTTCATACCAGCTTCAAAATCTGAGCATCAGGATTTGACCAGTTGACCTCCTGTCAGGATTGCATCCTATCAGGATTTGATCAAAGAAAACATACCTTTCTGAATAACCATCAGGATTTGACAGTTATCAGGATTTCCTCTCTGTAGCTTTCCTCAGAAATTCTCAAAGTTCATCATTCCAAGTTCATTCACCAATTTATTGAAAGTAGCTTCAGGTAGTGGCTTGGTGAATATATCAGCTAGTTGTTGATCAGTAGGAAGAAAGTGAAGTTCAATTGTTCCTTCCAGAACTTGTTCTCTTATGAAGTGATATCGAATACTGATGTGTTTAGTAAGAGAATGTTGAACTGGATTTCCTATCATTGCAATAGCACTTTGGTTATCACAATAGATAGGGATCTTTGAGTATGACAGGCCATAATCTAACAACTGATTTCTCATCCACATTATCTGAGCACAACAACTTCCTGCTGCAATGTACTCAGCTTCTGCAGTTGAAGTGGAAATGGATTTTTTCTTTTTACTGAACCATGAAACTAGTATTCCACCCAAAAACTGACAGCTTCCTGAAGTACTTTTCCTGTCTATTTTGCATCCTGCAAAATCAGCATCTGAATAACCACACAACCCAAAATCTGATTCCCTTGCATACCAAAGGCCAAATGAAGAAGTGCCTTTGAGATATCTGAAAATTCTTTTGACTGAAATCAGATGGGGTTCTCTAGGTTTTGCTTGAAATCTTGCACACAGACAGGTTGCAAACATGATATCTGGTCTACTTGCAGTGAGATACAATAAAGAGCCAATCATTCCTCTGTAGTGAGTTACATCTACCTCAGCACCTTGATCAGGATCAAGTTTGGTAGCTGTAGCCATGTGAGTTGTAGCAGGAGAACTATCTTGCATGTTAAACCTTGTCAATAAATTCCTTGTATATTTAGACTGATTGATAAAAATCCCTTCATCAGTCTGTTTAACTTGAAGACCAAGAAAGTAACTCATTTCTCCCATCATGCTCATTTGATATCTTGACTGCATAATCTTGGAAAACTTTTCACAAAGCTTATTGTTTGTTGACCCAAAAATGATATCATCAACATAAATCTGAACTAACAACAAGTCCTTACCATGATTCAAATAAAATAGAGTTTTATCAATAGCACCTATTTTGAATCCACTTTCCAGTAAGAATAGAGCTAAAGTTTCATACCATGCTCTTGGAGCTTGCTTTAGTCCATAAAGTGCCTTATCCAATCTGTAGACATGATCTGGATATTTAGGATCAATGAAACCAGGAGGTTGCTCAACATACACTTCTTCCTCCAGTTCTCCATTTAAGAAAGCACTTTTAACATCCATCTGGAAAACCTTGAATTTCTTATGTGCTGTATAAGCAAGAAATATCCTGATGGCTTCTAGTCTTGCAACAGGAGCAAAAGTTTCATCATAATCAATTCCCTCTTGTTGAGAATACCCCTTTGCAACTAGTCTTTCTTTGTTTCTGATTATTACTCCATCAGAATCAGTCTTGTTCTTGAAAATCCACTTTGTACCAACAATTGATCTATTCTTTGGTCTTGGTACCAGTTTCCAGACTTCATTTCTTTCAAATTCATTCAGTTCCTCTTGCATTGCAGTAACCCAATCAGCATCTCTAAGTGCATCTTCAACTTTCTTTGGCTCCTCCTTGGATAGAAAGTTATTGTATAGACATTCATTCTGAGTTGCACTTCTTGTTTGAACACCTGCATCAGGATCCCCAATGATCAAATCAGGAGTATGACTTGCAGTCCATTTCCTTGTTGGTGTTAAATTGTTTCTTGAAGTAGATGCTCTCCCTGGATTGGTGTTAACTTGATTTGAAGAACTTTCTTGTCTTGAAACTCCCCCTGAATTATTGCTATTTCCTCCTGATAAGTTATCAGGATCATCACTTGAATCGGTATCTGTAGAATTATGTCTTGATGATTGAGTTGACTCTGAACTTGTAGTAGAATGATGTTGCTCCCCCTCAACATTAGCACTACTAGAAGTATCACTATTGATTGCATCATCAGTATTTGCACCATCATCATCTGGTGTGTCATCAGGATTTGGTGACCCATCAGGATCTGATGTATGGACAGGATCTGATTCACTTTCCTCAGGTTCCTTGGTAGCTTCATTTTCAAAAATCAATCTATCATGAAAGTCTTCATTGATTCCTGCTATCTTCTTGTCATCAAAAGATACATTTATTGACTCCATGACAGTCCTTGTCCTCAAATTAAAAACTCTGAAGGCTCTTGATGCAGGATAGCCTATGAAAATTCCTTCATCAGCCTTTGTTTCAAATTTCCCTAGCTGTTCAGGATGAGTTCTGAGAACAAAACATTTACAGCCAAACACATGCAGATGCTTCAGACTTGGTTTCTTCTCCTTGAGAGACTGATAAGGAGTAACACCATGCCTGTTTATTAATGTGAGATTTTGAGTATAGCATGTTGTGTTGACTGCTTCTGCCCAGAAATATGTAGGTAATTTTGCTTCTTCCAACATAGTTCTGCCAGCTTCAATAAGAGTTCTATTTTTCCTTTCAACTACTCCATTTTGCCGAGGTGTGCCAGGAGCAGAGAATTGTTGAATGATTCCTTTGTATTTGCAGAACTCTTCCATCTTTGAATTCTTAAATTCAGTACCATTATCACTTCTCAGTATCTTGACTTTGTACTTTGTGGTTGTCTCAATCATTCTCACATGATCCAACAGAACTTCAGGAGTCTCATCTTTTCTGTGCAGAAAATACACCCAGGTGAATCTAGAATATTCATCAACAATTACAAGAGTGTACCTTTTCTTACTGATGGACATGATGTTGACTGGACCAAATAGATCAAGATGTAGCATGTGATATGGTTCTTCAATAGAGGATTCTGATTTACTCTGGAATGATGTCCTTCTTTGTTTTGCTTTCTGACATGCATCACAGAATCCATCAGGAGTATATAACACTTTTGGTAATCCTCTCACTAAATCTTTCTTAACCAACTCATTGATATTGCCGAAGTTGAGATGAGAAAGCTTCTTGTGCCAATTCCAACTTTCATCTATTGAAGCTTTACTGATCAGACAGGTAGGGGAGTCATCAGTATTTGATTGAATGTTGGCTTCATATATGTTACCATGCCTGTAGCCAGTCAGTGCTATCTTGCTTGTTGCTTTACTGACTACTTCACAATGAGTTGAATAGAAGTTGACATGATAACCTCTGTCAGTGATTTGACTAATACTCAACAAGTTGTGTTTCAGTCCCTTCACTAGAGCTACTTTTTCAATGATGACATTTCCAATGATTATATTGCCATATCCCAAGGTTTGTCCAATGTTACCATCTCCATAAGACACAGTTGGGCCAGCTTTTTCCTCATATTCTGATAACAGGGCTTTGTTTCCAGTCATGTGCACAGAACATCCACTATCCATGACTAACACATTTTTCTTTTTACCCTGCAATCAGAATAGACACACACTAGTTAGAACATTTAGGAACCCATACTTGTTGGGTTCCTTTTCCATGCAATTTATTAACTTTCACAGCAGAAGACTTTCTGACTTTAGCAGTCCTGACAGGATTTACTCCATCAGGATTTACTCCATCAGGATTTACTTTGTCAGTATCAGTATTAAAAAAAGCATGTTCCAACTTGACATTCTTAATGCTACCAGAGTTTGCACTATTTTTATCAACTTTAGGCAATGGATCATAAAAGTTATAATACAACTCATGATAATCTTTACAAGTATAAATAGAATGCCATATACTACCACAATGAAAACATGACTTCTGTGGTTTATAAAATACTGATCTATTCCTAACATCAGACTTAGAAATATCAGCAATCTTCTTCTTACTCTTCCTACAATCAATAGCAAGATGATTAGAGTTACCACAGTTAAAACAACACTTTCTAGGTGCATTTGGGATATATTTGTAACCATTCTCTTTATTGATCCCAACTTTACCATTCCTGTTTCTCTTAACAGTAGCTTCCTTTTTCTTATCTGTCACCTCACAGATTTTATCTTTAAGCTGTTTCTGAGACAATAGACCTACATTCTTAATGACTTTATTCATGACAGGTTTAGACTTTATAATTTTAATTCCTTGAGTAGAGGTAGATCCCTTTTCAAAAGTAGAATTGGAATCCTTACCAAAAACAAAATTAACAGGAGTAATCTTAGATTTGGTTGCATCTATAACATGTCTATAGGTCTTTGGACTGACTGTCTCATCAATGACAATTTTCTCTTTCAATTTCTTATCCTCATCTGACTTATATCCTATACACTCTTTCCAATTCTTAGAGGTATTAATCTCATGAAATATCCTACCAGAGTCTGTCCAGGTTCTGATTTTCTCATTAGCATATTCAAGTTCCTTTTCAAGAGCAGTACATTTGGATTTCATCTCTAAATACATGTGATTAGCATTATCACATTCTTTTTGTACTTCTTGCATACGAGAAAATTCAGCTTCTAATATATCATTCCTTTTTCTAAGTTCAGACATCTCAGATAAGATCCTAGTATTTTCAGCAGTTTGACTTCTAAATCTAATATGTAATGACTTTAGAAAACGTCTTAACTCAGAAGCATTATCAGTATCAAAATCAAAGATAGTATTTAGTACCTTATCATCAGGAGCAGCAGTTACATCAACATTTGCCATTAGAGCATAGTTGACCACCTCAGTATCAGATTCTGAGGAAGAGTCCATCCAATCCTTGCTTGATGTGATAAGTGCCTTTGTCTTCTTGCACTCAGAAGCAAAGTGACCCATACCATTGCACTTGTAGCATCTAACCTTTGACTTGTCAAATTTACTACCCTTGCTGTCCTTTTTGATATACTTATCTTTGATTGGATTGAAAGCCTTTTTCTGAAAGTTGCCTTGTCTTCTACTCTTCCTGAACTTCATCCTTCTGAAGTTTCTGACAATCATAGCAACCATCTCTTCCATGTCTGAGTCAGAAGAATCATCATCAGTATTGGCTTCAGGATTGCCATCAGTATCTGATGAAGAGTCATCAGGATCTGACTCAACTATTCTTGTTTTACTTCTAGAGATCTCCATAGCTTTTCCTTTTGATTTAGCCTCTGCTTTCAAAGCAATTGATTTTGCCTTGCTGCTTTTCTTGTTCTTTCTCTGTTGAACTTCAAGATCATGAGTTCTTAGCATCCCATATACTTCATCAAGAGACACAGTGTTAAGATCATACTGATGTCTAATGATCGAGGTCTGAGTGTCCCATTCTTCAGGTAAAGCTCTTAGAAAGTTGGTGTTTGAATCTTCAGTTTCATATTCCTTGTCAACTAAAGATAAACTGTTCAATAGTGTCAGAAATCTATCATATAGATCAGTTAGGCTCTCATCGGGTCTTGCATCAAATTGTTCATATTCTTGAATCAAAAGAGCCCTTCTGTTTTTCTTGACAGATGCAGATCCCTGGCACTGAGTTTCCAAAGTATCCCAGATTTCTTTTGAAGACTTGCATGCAATCACTCTGTTTGACATGACAGCATCAAGACTACTGTGTAAGATATTCTTTATCTTTGGTTCCCTGAGTACATGAGCTTTTTCTTCTGGAGTCCATTCACTTTTAGCCTTGACCACATAATGTTCAGGTACTGTATCTGTTCGTTCTACAATCCTTGTAGGAATATATGGTCCATCACGAATCCTGTCCAAATAGTCAGGATCCATAGCCTCCAGGTACATCAGCATCTTTACCCTCCATGTTGGATATTCTGATTTCTTCAAGATGGGAATCTTCATGCTTTCATACTTGGTTGTCGACATCTTTAGATCGTTTCTGATTCAGAATTAAATCAGTTTGCTCTGATACCAATTGTTGCCCAGTAATAATCTATTATAGAGGGGGGGGGGGTTGAATACAATAGTATAAGATAATCGACTTCTTAATGTATATATCACAAATATGAAAGAAAGATAACAGCTTTATTAAATCTGATATAAAACTGTTACAAACTCTCTCAAGAAATTCTGATGTTCTTGAGAGCTTCTAGCTTACAAAAACTCTCTCAAGAAATTCTATGTTCTTAAGAGCTTCTATCTTGATTCATACCGAACCAAAACCAAAACTGTGTTTATATACTACACAGCTTCTCTATCAATGATAAGTCCTAATCAATTACAAAGATTGAAACCTATCTATAATTGATAGCTACATACTACAAACCAGGAACCGACGGAATAAACTTCCATGTTTAACTAGACTCCAAATATAACTCGAAGTAGGAATCCTGATCAGCTTCCAGTCCTGATGATCAATCCTTATCCCAGTCCTGATATGTATCTTCATCCTGATGACCATGTAATCCTGATGACGTCAGCAATCATGATCAGTTGAGTCTAGCTCCTGACGATCATTGAATTCTGATCTAACAGAAACACACATTGAGAAGAAGACTGAGGTGGAAGAAAAGAATGAGGAGGCTGAGATTGTACAAATTGAGGATGATCATCAAGTGGCGGTTGACAAGGTGTGTAAGGAAGGTGATGAATTGGAAGTTGAGGGTTCTACAGAATGGGAATTGGCAATTTACTCCCCAACAAATGTTGTTGCCTATGCAACAATAGATACTGTTTGTGACGTTCTTCATGGGAAACCACTCGAAAAAGAAAATGCACGAGTCTCTATCACTCGTGTTATCCAAGGATCTGTAAAGATTCCTTTCCCAATCCAAGATGAGATAGTGACTGTGGAACAAGCTGTCAGAACGTATATTGCATGGCCGAGAGACCTAATAATGGAAGTCAAGAGAGACAGGGTAGCAGTGCAAGGAACAACAAAGGTACAATTGTTTATAATTATTAATTAACGATAAAATATGTTACATTTTTTTTTGAAACTTTCGTTGTTTTTTAAATGTACAGGGTAAAATCATAATTTAAAATTTCATTTAACAGTTTGCATTCTCAATTTTCTTTTAATTTTTCCGTTTCAGGGAGTTAAGAAAATTATGGAAAAGAAGTGGAAAAAGGTAACAGATTGTGCCTTACAGGAAGAGTATGTGTTGGACATGGGTGTCGATTACCCTCGGTGTTGAAGCGTTTGTGGCTTTGGGCCAAAAATGCCTTGACCGATGGCCAAGTAAGCACTTTTATTCTCTCCCAAGAAGCTTTTGGATCAACCAACAAGAAGGCTATCTTTTTATCGGATGTGCATGCTTTGTGCTCTGGGGATGAAATATCAGGTTCCGTCATCTGCATGTTTATTAAGTAAGTGTCGAAGTTCATAAATTTTTTTTGACTTCATGAGTACTTGTTGAATAAAATTTAGAATTTGTGATGATGTATCTCTACTTCTTATACAGTGTACTCCAGGAATATCTGAAAAAACACAAGATGTCTACCATGGTAGTGTTTGTCGATCCTGCGATAATAGGCGCATTTTAGTATTGTTTTGTGCTTATTGTCATCCCTCTTGCATGTAATGTCATGATATAGTCATGATTTTTATGTTCTCATTTATCGTGTTCATGATTTTTAGGAATCATTGGACGCTGACAGCTGTAAATCCAGATTCACAAATGGTTTATCAGATGGACCCTTTAAAGCGCCGAATCGCAGCAGAAGTATGGATAAAAGTGGTTGATAAGTGAGTACCACATCAGAATGATATATCTTCTGGAATCACTTTTAACAGTTATTAAGGAATATGTCTTAAAATTACTCTATATTATATTGTTATAGTGCCATTAAACTCTACAAGGACAAAGCAAAGAAGTTTCTAAAGAAGAAAATAATGTGGGAGAATTTGGCGGTAATATCTTTTTCGTAACGTATATCTTACCTTTTTCTCTTTTTTTGCACGGATATATTTTTATATATATTTTTAATGTTCTTTAGGGAGTTCCTCTCCAAAATGGGAGCAAAGACTGCGATTTGTTTGTCATGGGTTACATGAAAGAAATATGTGAAGATAAGGAACTCAAATTTCCTGAGAAGGTAAGATTGCAATTTTCATTTTTTTTTTGCAATATCCAAGTGTATTGTGGGAGAATATATATATGACTTTCACTACTGTTGCTATTTTCAGTGGCTACGCAGAAGTAACCATGCTTATGGCATCACTGAGCTCAATGCAATAAGGATCAAGTGGGCAAAGTATTTCATGAAGAAGCATGCTACGTGAACTATGGCATATATAACTAGATATTTTGGGTTGAACATATCGTAAACTTTTGGGTATTTCACTGGTAGTTTATTGTACATTTGGCGCAAATAGTATGAACTTAAGTGAATATTTGTCCATCTCCTGGTCTAGATATGTCCATCCAAAAATACGTTGGTGTCCGCCTCTTCAACATAGTCTTATTTTGTGAATGTTAATAGTTGGTTGGAACTTAATGTTAGTTGCTTGTAACGGGGAATTTGTTGTTTAGATGAATTGGTTGGTTGCTTGTAATGGTGAACTAGTTGTTTGGATGAATTGGTTGGTTGCTGGTAATGGATGATAGTAGTTTGTAATGGAATGATGGATTTGTTTTCTAATTCTTGGCATGTTCATTTTATAATGTAACCTACTGTTGTATGGATATAAAAAACCATTGTCTAAGCTGCTTTTAAGCAATGAGGGCACTTATTGGAATTCTTGTTATATTGTGTATCACACAATACTTTCAATACATAAAAAAGTATTAACTCTTTAACACTAAAACATTGATTTTTAACAACTAACCTTTGTGAAAAGAAAACTCATACAACCTATGTGAAAAACATAACCATTGTCTATACATCCTTTTTAGACAATGTATATGCTTTTAGAAACCGTTGACTAAAGGGAAGGAGAACAACTCTTAGTTTTGTAACCACTGTTGTCTGTACAGCATTACCACAACAATTCTTTAGACTTGAAAATGTTGTCTGTTAACATATACAACAATGACAATCTATTTCAACGGGTTGTATGTTTCATTTTAAAGTTATAGTCTTTATGACATTATATGACAAGTCTTTCGGATACGCGCATCAGACGACATCGCCATACTCAATGGAAATTTAGGGTGTCAGACAACGGTGATAAACCGTTGTGTAATTCGATTTTTCTTGTAGTGACATGTTAAAAGTGAAGTTCATTGGTAAAATTACACAATTTATAAAATCTACAAAGAATTCTATCAAAGAAAAGTTTTGGAATATCGTCAAATTTCATTGTAATTTCAAAGTATGAATGAAATTTTAAAATTCATACAAAATATTTTAGATAAAATAATTTAAATTTAAATTTTTTGCAAATTTTTATCATGAAGCTCATCATAAGTACAAGAGCCAAAGGTAAAAAATAAGCTTGATGAGAAATATATTAGCATGAAAAAATAAAACATATTTGCCCCGCATAAAATTTAGTATTTTGTAAAATCTTAAAATCAAATTAAGTCAACTCATTAATTATTAGTAATTATTATTAGATATTAAATTATCAAAAATATCAATAAAAAGTATATTAGTTTACTATTAAATTTAATATCTAAATTTATAAAATTTAAATTAGTGATGTATAATTTATGGTCAAATCTAAATTGATTTGATTTTTAAAAATTGTAAAGCAAGAAAAGAACTTGTCGTATTAAAATCATTTCTTGTCTTCAATTATCAAACTTTAGATTTTTGAATAAAAAATTCCCAGGCATACATTTATACCAAATTAAAACTACTAAAATTTGAATTGAATTAACCATATACATATTACGTACAATATATAATTATAATTTATCACTCAAGATAGAATCAACCCAAAATTTGGATAATATAATAATTATTACGTTTAAAAATTTTAATAACTAACAAATTAAATAAATATAAAAAGCTTGATATTATTATGAAGATTAATATATTATTTGTTAAATATTTAAAACACATGTATGTGATAGTCACTTCATATTTGTTCTTTCCTTTATATATATGCTATCTTATATCAAGTTTAAAGTATTAAACTTTATTTTGTGATGGTTAGATTCAAAATTTTATGTTATTTTAAGTTTGAAGTGTAATTTTTTTTTCATATTCTATTTTTAATGTCTATAAACTACTTAAGCTTGATCTTGTTAAGACCTATTCCAGTTACATATATTCATTTTAGTTCAAATTATATATATATTTAATAAATAAATATTACGATCTTATAAGAGTGGCCGATAATCCAAGTCAAATAATTTTTTTAATTAAAACTTTGGTGGTACGTATAAATACAGTCTCTGAATTTTTGCTATAGAAGTAAGTAGTAAAAATTATACCAAGATGCTTGGATTATAAATCAAACTTTTAAACACCTAAATTTTTTATATTTTTTCTAATTATGTAATAATATTGAATTATATGTTCATTATATAAATTGGTGACAATAATGAAATAAAATTATGTTATTGTTGTGGAATAAAAAACATACTTCCAAATTTACTACTAGGGTTTAAGAGCTTTCGAGCTTTAATGGTTGTTCTCGTGTTTCGTGACTAAATCGGTCATCACAAGATGCCTACGTATCTCAATTCGTAATTGAGAATCAAGCCAAAAAAACGTAGTTCTGATTGAAGGATCAGGGTCCTTATATAGGCGTCGGGAGCCTAGTATTATTGTAGAATTAAATGACTTGGGGTTAAATCACCCTTTTTGATGAGAACTATGACTCATGTTTGTAAAAGGTTAACTCCCTTTGGGTTTGTATGTCTTGGTGGTTGATCTTTGATGTATTTGACATACCTTGGACTCTTTTATGAGCTGTAGATTTCCCCTTATTTATTAATTACGAAATTAATAAATAATTAGGGATTCGGCCCGTATTTATCGGGCCTAACTCTTGGACCAATCTAGGTCTAATTAATACATCATTAATTACATTTCTAGGGTTATTTTTCTGTCCGTATCATTTTCCCCCAACTTCCGAGAAAATCTTTCCGAGTTTTTCACAGAAGTTATTTTTGATCTTACTTCTGGATTTCTGAATCTGTGTATTTCTCCTCGAATTTTTGCTTGCCATGAAAAATATCAAACAAGTAAATGTATTTACTTATTTATTATCATTTTTTAAAGGGTATTTTCGATCTCAGTTTTGAGGTATTTTCAACCTCAGTGTTCGACCTCATTTTGGTCCCAGGTCGAACAAAATGACCTGGGTTTGAGGTCGTGAATATTCGACCTCATTTCTGAGGCTTCTTTCAACCTCATTTTTTGATGTGTTTTCGACCTCAGCTTTTGAGGTGTTTTCGACCTCAGCTTTTGAGGTGTTTTTGACCTCGACTTTTGAGGTATTTTCGACCTTGGTTTTCGACCTCATTTTGGTCCCAGGTCGAACAAAACGACCTGGGTTTGAGGTCGTGAACATTCGACCTCATTCCCGTGGCTTTTTTCGAGCTCGATTTCTTTAATCATTTTTGGTGTCACGTCGAACGATTCGACCTCAAATTGAGGTCGTGGCATTTGTACCTCATTTGAGGTCGAAGAAGGGGCTCACTTTGGTACCACGTCGAACGATTCGTCCTCGTTTTGAGGTCGTGGACCTTCGACCTCATTTGAGGTCGAAGAAGGGGCTCATTTTGGTACCACGTCGAACGATTCGACCTCGTTTTGAGGTCGTGGCCCTTCAACCTCATTTGAGGTCGAAGAAGGGGCTCATTTTGGTACCACGTCGAACGATTTGACCTCGTTTTGAGGTTGTGGCCCTTCGACTTCATTTGAGGTTGAAGAAGGGGCTCATTTTGCCTTTAGTTATTTTAGTTTTCTTTGGACCTCATTTTCTTTTGGGCCTCATTTTATTTGGGCCTCACTTTCTTTTGGGCTTCATTTTCTTTGGACCTCATTTTTAGAGCCCAATGAGCAATTATGGGCCTTAACTGGCTATGGACGGTTTCCCTTCCCTTTTACTGGTTGGGTGATCGGCTATTTTGGTTATAAAAGAGTGAGATTTCTCTTTCACTCTTTACTTCTTATTTCTAATTTCTCAAAATTTTCTCTAGTTTTCCCTTAGTTTTCTCTCTAGTTTCTCCGTAGTGAGGCGATTTCCGGCGAAGTTTCTTCAATCATATTCATCATTTTTCTGGGTTTTTTCTTCAACGTTTGAAGATATTCTGGAATTCCTTTGAAGATTTGAAGATTTCTGGGAATTCTTCTTGAAGATTTGAAGATTTCTGGGATTTATCTTTGAAGTTTTGAAGATTTCTGGGATTTATCTTTGAAGTTTTGAAGATTTCTGGGAATTATCTTTGAAGTTTTGAAGATTTCTGGGATTTTATTTGAAGGTTTTGTTTGAAGATTTGAATATCAATGGCTGATCGTGCAGCTCAACATCTTCAGAAGATGAATCAAGCTTCCAAGAGAGGTACCATCACTATTCACTCTTCATATATGTCTTTACAAGATATGATTAGCGAACGTGGTGATGAATACCCTTCTGTGTCTCATTTAGATTCTTTCGATTGTAGTAATAAGTTTCATGAAGTCGATAAAATTAGGGATTATAACAAAATGTATAGAGTTAAAGCACCCCTAAGACTTGTCCCAGCCGACCCAGGGGATCGTTCCTGCCATTGGCGTCCTGATGCCTTGTGCATTTACAAGGACGCCATTGTTGCAGGACTTAGGTTTCCTTTTCACGAGTTCATTCCCAAGCTTTTAGCAGATGTTCGAATTAGCCCTTGTCAACTCCCTCCCAATGCTTGGAGAATAATAATGTGTTTCATGGTCCTTTGCTTAAAAAACAATTTTCCCCTTTCTGTTTCTTTATTTAGGAAAAATTTTCAATTTAAGAATAGTTCTGCAGTCTCTCCTGGTTGGGTTTATCTCAACCATCGTGCTTCTACACCTCCAATCTTTCACCCAAAATCCATTCCAGATAATAACCCAAAATGGAAAAATGAGTTTATGTATTTGGTTTGGGAATGAGGGGATTGGGGTACCTTGTTCCGTAGGTCGTTTAGTAGGGTCTCAGACGGTAGTCCCAATGATATAGTCCTAACTGATGAGGAGGCTTACGCCTATGACGAGCTGACTAAGGACAACAATTCCACCTTGGCTTGGGAGCTCCTGGACGAGTTTGTCCTAAAGTCTCTGGGGCTATCGAGCGTATCAGACAAGGGTAATTCTCATTCCCTAATTTCCTTTACTTATTTAAGATTTTCTTACACTCATTGTTTCTTTTTTATTTGTTTTTGCAGCTGCAGCCTTTATCAATAAGACCAACGAGCCTGCAGAAGGAGAAACTGCCAGGATGAAGATGGCTCGTTTGGGATGAAAAGACCCTCAGGGAGCTTTTGATAGCCCAGCCTTTCTTAGGCCTCTGTTTGGTGCCCTAACTGGGGCATTAGGAAGAAGGACACTGTTGTTGGGGTGTCCAAACATGCTGTTGAGTGGTCCTATCACTCACTCACTCCTTGTGATTACAAGGACTTTGTTACCAACTCTACTATCGAGGGAGTTGAGCATGAAGGTTCTCAGGCCATAGCCGTGGTAACCTTTTTCTTCTTTTTACTTTTAGTATCTTACTTAATATGTCACATATCTTTTTTTGACCTTTTCTTTATTTGCAGACTAATACTAATTTTCACGGGGCTCTATTTCAAGCCAAGGCTTGGCGCTCATCTTCTGAAGCCAACCAAGCCAAGTTTGAGAAGTCTCAGGAAGAAGTTGGCTCCCTTAAGGCTGTCTTGGCTAGGATGGAGAAGGAGTTAGCTGATGCTCAAGCTGAACTGGTTGCGCTTAGAAAGAACAGGGATGATTTTATCGATGAGTACCTTGACTCCCAGGAGTACAAGGACTTAATTGGTAAACATGACGAGCTTCTTTTCCCATTTAAGTTTAGCAAGGGATGGGATGGTGCCTTGACGGCTGTTTTGGAGAAGAATCCTGGCTCATTCATCCTTTCTGACTTCCAGAGTCCTCACACTCCTACTCCTTTGGAGTGGGCCTTAGCTGGTGAGGATGACATGGATGAGGATGACAAGATTTTGGATCCCGGGCACTCTTCGCCTCCTGGTGAGATAGCTGGTAATGATTCTGCGGCCACCCATTCTGGTTCTGGCTCTAGCTCAGAAGAAGAGGAGGCTGATATTGGCGACAAATGAAGGGAAGATTAGTTGTAGTTGTTTTTATAGCCATATGTGGCCTTTCTTTGTTTGTAATCTCAGCCTTTGGGCTTAACTTTAAACTTTCGTAAGCTTAATTTAACTTCTTTTGATTTCCTTGCGTTCTTTAATTTTGCATATTTGTCAACACTTGATGCATATAAATTATCATAAAAACATGGAAATATTGAATAACATCGTAACTTTGAAAATTGGGTTCAACCCTTACATAATACTCTACTTTCTACCTCGAGTTAAAACTCGGATTGGTTTCATCGACCTTATTTCTACTTGTCCTAATAGTAAGTCCAATTAGGAAATAATTAAACATAATAGACTTTTAAGTTTGCAGCATGCCAAGTTCTTGGCACTTCAATCCCATCGAGGGTTTCCAATTTGTATGAGCCTCGTCCAAATACGTTCTTGACCCGATACAGTCCTTCCCAATTTGGAGCTAACTTCCCTTTCTGTCCAAGTCCAGATGCCTCAATCTTTCGGAGAACTAAATCTCCTTGACGAAAGAACCTCTCTTTAACCCTTAGGTTGTAATGGAAAGATGCTCGTTTCTGATGTTCAACTGTCTTGGCATTTGCTTAATCTCTAATTTCATCAATTAGATCTAAATCCAGCCTCAAACCTTCTTCATTTGCCTCTGGCTCATAAGCTTCAACTCTTGGAGATGTGTGAGAAATTTCCACTAGAACCACTGCTTCTGCTCCATATGCTAACAGAAATGGGGTTGCTCTAGTGGTGACTTTACAAGTAGTACCATATGCCCATGGTACGGGGAGCAATTCGTCCACCCAAGTGTTCCTAGAGCGTTCAACTCTTTTCTTCAGTTCATCCAGGATAATTCGATTCGCAACCTCAGCTTGTCCGTTTGCTTGAGGATGAGCAACAGAAGTGAAACGTAACTCAATATCATTCTCCTCACAATACTTCTTGAAATCTTCATTGTTAAACTGATTTCCATTATCCGTGACCAAGATTCGTGGAATCCCATATCTATATATTACATTCTCCTAGAAGAAGTGCATTACTTGCTTGGTGGTTATCTTGGCTAAAGGTTTAGCCTCAATCCACTTGGTGAAGTAGTTGATTGCCACTATCAAGAATTTTCTCTGTGCAGTTGCCATTGGAAATGGTCCAAGTATATCCATTCCCCACATGGCAAATAAAATAGGTGAATTTATAGACTTCAACATCTCAGGTGGTTGCCTAACCACTGGTGCATGCTTTTTGCATCTGCAAGCACATTTGGCCGGTAGAAACCTAGACGAGTAATTTTATGAGCAAGGGCCCTGCCCCCCAAGTGCTGCCCACAAATTCCCTCATGTACTTCCCTTAGGGCAAACTCTGCCTCCTAGGGTCTCAAACATTTCAAGTAGGGGTCGACGAAAGACTTTTTATACAAGATTCCTTCAATCAATGTATACCTTAGTGCTCTCACATACAACTTTCGTGCCTCTGAAATATCACTGGGTAACCAACCGGTTTCTAGATGAGACTTGATGGGATCCATCCAATAGCTAGCAACATCAATGGGTGCTATTAACTTTCCATTGATGCTTGGGGTCTTCAAGACTTGGAAGTATACACTTCCTTCATAGTTCTCAATTTCAGAAGAAGCAAACTTGGACAAGGCGTCAACCTTCATGTTTTCTTCTCTCGGAATGTGTTCCACATAACACTCATCAAACTGAGTCATAATGGCTTTGACAAGTTTCAGATACTTTGTCATGACTTCATCTCTAGCCTCAAGTCTCCACATACTTTAAGAGTCTTAACTCTCAAGGCTCCAGCTAGCCCTAAGCCAGCTATCAGGGCTTCGTACTCAGCTTCATTTTTTATCATTGGGAAGTCCAGCTTTAGTGCGTACTCTATGAGAAATCCATCAGGACTTTGTAGCACCAAACCTGCTCCACTTGATTTTGTTTTTGATGCTCTATCAAAATAGAGTTCCCAACATTCTTTGGACACCATGTCTTCATCTTTCTTGTCTTCTTCTTTTCCTTCCACTACTACTTCCTGCACCCCGACTTCCTGGTTGTCAATAGTGCACTCAACATGAAGTCAGCGAGTTCTTGAGCTTTTATTGCCGTTCGAGGCTTATACTTGATGTCAAACTCTCCCAACTTTATAGCCCATTTGATCAATCTTCCACTAACTTGAGGAATGTGCAAGATGTTCCTTAGAGGCTGATTGGTCAAGACTTCTATTTTGTGCGCTTGAAAGTATGGGCGTAGCTTTCTTGAGGCCATGATCAGGGCTAAGGCAAACTTCTCTATCATTGAGTAGTTATTTCTGCTCTATGTAGAATCTTGCTCACGTAATAAATGGGTTTCTGAACTTTCAACTCTTCCTTAACCAAAACAGCTCCAAGGGTAGTGTTAGAAACTGCCAGGTATAAGTATAAAATCTCTCTGGGTTTTGGTTTTTCCAAAAATGGTGCCTCAGCCATGTATTTTTTCAAAGCCTCAAAGGCTTCTTGACTTTTTGTTGTCCATTCAAAATTTTTCACGTTCTTGAGTGCTTTGAAGAAAGGTAAGCACTTCTCTCCTGACTTGGAGATGAATCTCCCCAATGCTGCTACCCTTCCCATTAGCTTTTGAACATCTTTGACAGACCGTGGTGGTTCCATGTCGAGGATTGCCTTGATTTTATAAGGGGTTAGCCTCAATTCCTCGTTTAGAAACCATCAGGCCTAAAAACTTTCCTGACCCTACACCAAAGGCACACTTTGCTGGATTTAACATCATTCTATGGTGCCTCAGCACTTCAAATGCTTCTTGTAGATGGTTTATATGATCTGCCTTGTCGAGGCTTTTAACCAACATGTTATCCACATAGACCTCCATGGTTTTTCCAAGTAGGTGTTCAAAAATTTTGCTCACCAACCTTTGATAAGTTGCTCCTGCATATTTAAGCCCAAATGCCATAACCAAATAATAGTAAACACCAAAGTCAGTGATAAATGATACCTTAGGGATGTCATCCTTGTGCATTTTAATCTGGTTGTATCCACTGAAGCCATCCATGAAGCTCAGCATCTCGTGCCCAGCTGTGACATCTATTAGAGTATCAATTCTTGGCAAGGGAAAACAATCCTTAGGACATGCGTTGTTTAAGTCTGTGAAGTCCACACACATCCTCCATTTCCTATTGGCTTTCTTGACCATTACTGGGTTAGCCAACCATTCTGGAAATTGAATTTCTTCAATGAAACCGTCTTCCAAAAGCTTATCTACTTCCTGCTTGATGGCCTCTTGCCTTTCTAGATCAAAATTTCTCTTCTTTTGTTTCACAGTCTTCCTTTCGGGATTTACGTTCAATTTGTGGGTTATCAACTGGGGATCAATCCCTAGCATATCGGCCGTTGTCCAAGCAAAAACATCATTGTTTTTTTTGAAGAAAAGATATGATCTTGCTCTTCAATGGTTCAGGTAACAATGCTCCAATGTAAGTAACCTTCTCCGGTTCACCAGGAACTAAGGGAATTGGGATTAAATCCTCAGCCAGCTTCCCTCTTCTATCTTCATTATCTCTTGTGTCCATATCTTCAATGGGAAGAACCTGCCCCCCGACTCCATCAGGTCTTAACGCAGTTACATAACAACTTCTAGCCATCTTTTGATCACCTCGTTCCTCACCAATCTCATTTCTCGTTGGGAACTTGATTTTCAGATGGTAAGACGAGGCTACGGCCTTGAATGCATGAAGACCCGTCCTTCCAAGGATCGCATTGTAGGTTGAGGTTGCCTTTATAACTATAAAGTTCAACATTTGAGTAGTCGTTTTTGAACCTTGCCCCATTGTCATGGGGAGTTGGATTGTGCCTTCCACCTTTGATTCCACTCCATTGAATCCATATATGGGCATATTTAAAGGTGTCAACTGAGAGTCAGTATAGCCCATCTTGATAAAAGCATCATGGAACAAGATGTCTACTGAAGCTCCATTATCAACTAGAACCCTCTTCGTCTCAGAATTGCCTATCAAGGGTATGATGACTAGGGGATCATAATGGAGAAATTTCACTCCTCTAAGTCAGAATCATAAAAACTTATTGCAATATCCGTTCTGGCACGCTTGGGTGCTTCTCCTACAACGGTCATTACTTCCCGGGCATAAGCTTTTCTTGAGTTTTGGGAGGACCCAGCAGCAGTTGGTCCTCCAAATATCATGTTGATGACAGGCCCTCGGGGTTTGGGATTACGATCTTGATCGTTGTCCCTTTTATCGTAATCCTTCATTTTATAATTTCCTCTTTGATTTCCTTGATTTCCATCCTTAGTGAACTTATTGAGTTTCCCTCTTCGAATCAATAACTCAAACTCATCTTTCAGCTGTCTGCAATCATCTGTGTCATGACCAACTTCTTTGTGGAACCGACAGAATTGGTTCTAATTCCTTTTAGACAAGTCAGTCCTCGGTGGCTTCGGCCATCGGAGATCCTCTTCCTTCGCAATTTTCATTAGAATTTGGCTCCTGGGAGTGTTCAGTCTTGCATACTCCGTGAACCTTGGTCCGAAATTGTTCTTCTTAGGTGGAGAATCAGAATCCTTTGACGTTCTAGGATACTTTTCCTTAACATCATATTCTTGGACCTCCTTTCTTTTCTTTGAATTTCCACTTCCACTAGCAGCAGGTTCATACTTCCTCATGCTTTCTTCAGCCTTGATGTACTTTCCGGATCTATCTTGGAGCTTCAACATGCTTTCGGGTGGATGCTTTGCCAAGGATCTCTTGAAGTGATCATCAGTGGTTCCTTGTTGCAGAGCTATCATAGCTACTTTGTCCTCTAAGTTCGGGACTTCAGAGCCTCCCTAGTGAATCGATTTATATAATCTCTTAAGGCTTCATTCCTTCCTTGTTGGACTCCCATGAGAGATGCAGAACTTTTCTCATGCACCCTTCCACTAACAAATTGGTTGATGAACGCCTTGCTCAACTCTTTAAAGGATCCAATAGAATTGGGAGGTAAACGGCTGTACCAACGTTGAGCCATGCCTGCTAGGGCTTGTGGAAACGCCCTGCACTTGACCGCATCATTAGTTGGCTGCAACATCAGCGCATGAGAGAAGGTTCTCACATGATTCACGGGATCTCCCGTTCCATCATAAGCTTTGATCGTTGGCATCTTGAATTTCGTGGATATGTTAGCTTTCATGATGTCCAGAGTAAAAGGTGGTGTAGGATCATCTGGATCTCCTAGGGGTAACAAAACACTGGGATCACCCCTTGGGGCTTCAGCCCTCTTGGTTCTTCTCGGTACCGGATCTAAATTGATCACCGGGACTCTTCCAATTGCTTGGCCTTGTGCTTTTGATACCTCTTCTTCTGCCAATAATTTTTTGAGTATACTTGCAGCCTCTGCCTCATGGGCCGCAATCCTTTCTTTAGTGGTTTGGGGTTGCTCTCGATTTGTTTGGGAAGAACGTCTTCTCCTTGGGGCAACATCCCTCTCTTCTCCAGTTGAGTAATTCTCATCCTCAGTGTAGGGTCCTGAGTAATCTTGAATCAAGGGGGACTTCCGAGTTTGAGTTTGTTGGTTTTTGGGTCCCAGACCTTGAATGTAAGGGGGGACATATGCTTCGTGGTAAGTTGGATTGAGACCACTGCTGCCCACCGTGGGTCGAGGAGGCATGCCATAATTTGGCATCCCAAGAGTCTGAGTTGCATATTGGGGAAGATCTGTGGTGTGAAGTTGAAGATTACGTGGCGCATTCATGAGCAGTGGAGAGGTTGTTATTGGTTGCTGGAGAGTGGTCTCTTGTCGGTTAGGTCCATGAATGACCATTTGCAGGGGATTCGTCCCTTCAACCGAAATCGGGATTTCTGGTCCTTGGGGGTAGTGGTGAGGGGGATATTCGCCCCTTGAGTGCCAGTAGTTGGCGGCGGTTGGCTTCCTTGAGTACTGCCTCTGAGGTGAGAGGAAGTCCTTCAGAAGTTTGAGTTTCTCGAGTCGTTCTTCATGTGTTTGCCATAGTTGATATTGTCTTCCCACATACGGCGCCAAATGTTGTGGAATAAAAAATGTACTTCCAAATTTATTGCTAGGGTTTAAGAGCTTTCGAGCTTTAATGGTTGTTCTCGTGTTTCGTGACTAAATCGGTACTCACAAGATGCTTACGTATCTCAATTCGTAATTGAGAATCAAGCCAAAAAACGTAGTTCTGATTGAAGGATGCTTACGTGACTCATAATTAATATAGGCGTCGAGAGCCTATTATTAGTGTAGAATTAAATGACTTGGGGTTAAGTCACCGTTTTTGATGAGAACTATGAGTCCTGATTTGTAGGAGGTTAACTTATGTCTTGGTGGCTGATCTTTGATGTATTTGACATACTTTGACTCTTTTATGAGCTTTAGGTTTCCCCATATTTATTAATTATGAAATTAATAAATAATTAGGGTTTTGGGCCGTATTTATCGGGCCTAACTCTTGGACCAATCTAGTATATTTCTATGATTATTTATCTGTCTTGTAAATTTTCAAAATAAAATGTCATGATCAATAATTATAGTACTGATACATCATAACACAATATATATAGCATTGATAAACGTTTATAGTTTTTTATTTGTAATTGTCAAGTTTGAACACTTGCTGGCCTTCTAGAATTATAATATTTTTTATCTTTTCTTTACAAAAGTGTTGCAAAATATGAAACTCTAACCCAGTGAATTACTGTGCTATTAATTACTATATTTTTTATTTATCAAATTTTAAACATATATTTATCAAAATAATTATTTTTGCATCGGATTAACCATTATAGTCCACCATACTAGCTAGAATTATAATACAAACTTTTAAATTAAAATATAATATTATTACAAAATATACAATCAGGGTTTTAACATTTTGACCTAGAAAATAAGTTGGATTACCAAATATGTGATTCCCCTGCATTACCAAATATACAAATCAGCCGCAACTAGGGGGTTTTCATCTACCTATAGTGTTAATGAGGGTTTTAGTATAAATTATATTGTTAGGATTTTAACAGTAAAGTCCAGAAGATTACTTTAGACTAGGTTTTAACTTTGTCATTCTTAAAAAAGTTATTAAGTAAATTTGTATAATACAAAATTTGTTAAGTTTTTATGAGTATATTCCATTCTGAAACGATATCCAACGAAAATTTTATCTATTTTATAATTAAATCTAATTTTGGTAAAATAATAAAATAATTAACTTCCGACGGAAAACTAAAACCGTCGTAATATAAAAACGACGACGTTTTATTTGGCACGCTGATTTTCTATTTTTTAATTGTTTGGAGCCAAATTTTATTAATAAAATAATATACTTGCGACACAATTATTTTTTCCGTCGTAAGTACGGCGCGCCCAGCATTCGGTCGTAAGTTTGTCGTCGTAAATGCCCTGTTTTGTTGTAGTGACATAACATATATATATATATATATATATATACTAGCTTATAACCCGTGCAAGGCACGGGTCTTAAAAAATAATAAACTAAAAAATTTAATGTGAACGAAAAATATTAAAATAAAATTAAAAATTAAGATGATAAATTAAAAAATTAATATTAATTGGAACGTAAAAAAAATATTAAAAAATACAGATGGGGCTGATGAAGATAAATGAGGTATTATTAATATTATTTTATTTTATTAATATTATTTTATAATAAAATAATATTAATAATAAGGACAAATAGAAAATCTAACATGTTTTAATTAAAAAAAGTAATTGTCCGTGATATTTTTAGTAGTATTTTAATTATATTAATTGTATTTATTAAAAAAATTCGATGACATGTTAAAATAAGTAAGTTTTTTTAATAAGGACAAATAGGAAAGCTAACATGTTTTAATTAAAAAACAATAACTACCTATAATATTTTTAGATGTGTTTTAATTATATTAATTGTATTTGTTAAAAAAAATATGTTCATTTGTTAAAATAGGTAAGTTTTTTTAAATAATTAAAAGTATTAAAATAAGTTTTAAAATATATAAGTAAGGGTTGCACTTAATATTTTTGGAAAAAAGAGATTTTAGTGATAACAAATATAAAAGGTAATATATTTTAATTTAAAGGTAATTGGCCGTGATATTTTTGAAAAATAAGTAGATTTTGTTAGAAAAAAAATGTTTTAATTATAAAAGGCAATCACCTAGTTAATATTTTTATATTATTTAATTATTTATTAAATAGAGTATTAAAATAGATTTTAAAATAAAAAAGTAAGTATTGCACCTCATATTTTTGGAAAATAGAGATTTTAGTGATAACAAATATAAAAGATATTATGTTTTAATTTAAAGGTAATTGTCGTGATATTTTTGGAAAAGGAGTAGATTTTGTTAGATTTTTTTTAATTATAAAAGACAATCAGTTAGTTACTATTTTTATATTATTTTATTATTTATTAAATAGAGTATTAAAATAAGTTTTAAAATAAATAATTAAGGATTGCACCTCATATTTTTGTAAAACATAGATTTTAGTAATAACAAATATAAAAGGTAATGTGTTTTAATTTAAAGATAATTGTAATGATATTTTTGAAAAAGTAGTAGAATTTGTTAAAAAAAAAATATTTTAATTATAAAAGTCAATCATCTAGTTACTATTTTGATAAATTGACAATAATACAATTTCATAAAATATTTGATTTGTAGTAGTTTTCGTTATCCTAAAAAGAAAGAAGTATATTTGTTATCCTAAAAAGAAAAAAGTATATTTGTAGCAGTGTATCCTAAATTTAAACAAATTAGATCCCACATTTCCATTTTTTTGATTAGATTTCAATATTATTAGATTTTTATATAGTGAAATATAGTGAAATATTAATGGAGAATAAAACTTTCCCGAATTTTGATTATATTATTAATTTATTAATTAAAAAAAGTACCGAAAACCAAAAAATAACCGAAAACCGAAAACCAAAACTTTCAATGTTCGGCTTTAATAATATAGTATAGATATAATCATCAATTATTTTATAAGCACAAATGATTAAAATTAAATATATAAATAATTATTAGAAAATACATTTTTGTAGATGTTCAAATGAAATGAATATCACTTTCACTATTTCTAATTTTCCATTTCAAATTTTGTTTGAGCTTTTGGTTTATATATATCTAGATGTATAAAATTAGGGTGAACACTGTAATTTTGTAATTAAGTCTGAATCCCAGTACTGCTCATTAGTTTTGAGTTTTTGAGTGACATGAATTCATGGAGAAAACTAGAAAACATATGTCAGCCATTTAATTTTTATTTACCCAGCCTTTTTATATTTCTTTGTAATCAGGCGACTTGACGAGGACTCTGGGATTGTGTTAATTTAAATTTACTCTAAAAGATCTTGATTTTTATATCAACCTCCTATTAAAATTGTATGTTACTATATCTGTCACGTTTTCTAACAAATTGATGAAATTTTTTGGTATATTTTTATCAATTTGTTATTTATAATTTGTTACATTTTGTAAAATCACTATCAGTCAGGTATAAAAAAAGATAGTCGCATAGCAATAAGATCAAACTACAAGATTTAAGAAAGAAAAAAAGATAAAACTTTATTCATGTTCCATCCAATAATTGAGACTACACCCCATGGAACACTAATCAGGAAATCAAAACTTCATATATATGAAAGGACAATAATCAGGGGTCATTTGTTTACTTCTTAATGAAATTTAATAAAACTTATTTTAATGATTAAGAGATTAAGATTATTTGGTTTTGATTTTAGTGCTTCTTAAGCATTAAGATTTCTCTTATTGGCTAAGATATAAAGGACTAGCCTAATCTATATTACTATTCCTTTATTTTAACTATTCCTGTGCTTAAAAACCACATTGCAAGAGCAAGACATACATTTATTTTCCCATCTTTTAATTTGACATTAAAGTAATAATTTAATATACTTTCTTGAACCATCTAATATTTGAATATTGTGTACTTTTTAACATAAATGTTGTTTAAATTTGTTATTAAAAAATTTTTATAAATCTCCAAAAATAATATAACTTTTCTAATCCAATACAAATTATTTTAAATATTAATTAAGACTTTGTAGTATATTGAAAACAACATATTATTGTTTTATTTAAAGAATTTGTATATTACTTTATTTGTTCATAATAAAAAATAGAAATTTTGAATCATTCAGATATTTTGTTAATTTATGTACCAAATAATATTAATTATTAAGTATTCAGATTGATAAATCATTCAGATATTTTAATAATTAAGAAATTAATATTCAAATTTGTCAAATGACCCCTCAATCACACTTTTGCTCACATCTGACAAAACCGGCTTTGTTAAGGTGATCAACCAGAACAGAAAAACAAAATTTAGTGATCTGCTGCCGAACTTATTCAAGTTCCAATCTGGCGATCTAGAGTTTAAGTTCTAAATGGAGCTCATCATCCTCTTCCTCCTCTAAATTAACACCATTGGCAATTCCACTTGCTCCAATACTTGGGGCTGTTTTGAGTGCAGAAGAAGCACCCATGAAGTCTGGAACTCCAAAAACAGTTGCACCTGTGGCTGATCCACTTGCTCCAATATTTGGAGCTGCAGAAGCACCACCTAAGAAGCCACGACCTCCAAAAAAAGTTGTACCTGTGGCTGCTGCTGGAGGAACAGAAGTGGCCAGGGGAGGAGCAGATATCATCGCAAGCCGAGCTTTCATTTCCTTGTCGAAAATCTCTTGTAAGTAACGAACATGATCCGACGGAGGAGGAGGACGGGAAGCTTCCTGCACCACAGAAGATGGCTTGTTAATTGCCATCAGCTGCCCCTCTCTTGCAATGTTTTGGTCAAAAGTACTCAATGCTAAGCTACGGCCAGGATAACTAGCATAATTGATTGGGTATCGCTGATAAGGAAAGAGAGATTGAACTGGCCTTTTAGCTATAGCCGCCCTAAGTGCCCTGTGCCCATTTTGGTGGCCTCCTAAGGCCATGGGTGTTGGGAAGGTTTTCTCACAGAAAGTACAGGGGAAGGTCTTTCCAATTGCTCTGGGTTTAGCGATACGTGCATTTGAGACACTGATACAAGAGGACGAGGATGATTTTGAGGACACAGGCGATTGTTGGGAGGCCATGATAATGCACACTGAAGCAATGTGTATTAGAGGTAGAGATTGTAAGATGTAGAGAGGACTTGTGAAGAGCCCGCATCCCAAATATAGACCCGAACATGCGTTACATGCAAAGAAGATTTAATATTTTTTGAGATATTATTATTACTTTTTCATAATATACTTCTTATTCAGTATCCGTGTCTAAATAATATCCTGAAAAAATAAAAGTAAATAAAAAATACTTTACAGAAAATAAGATATATTATATATTTAACTACAAAAAAAATAAGATTAACACTATATATTGATTCCATATGGATATGGTATATTTCTAGAAAATTTAGAGTATTCTATATGAATAATGTTATGGGTATCAAATTGGATCCAAAATTGGATCACAAATGCTATTCCGGTTGGTTACACCTCAATTAATAATAGTGAACCCCTTCCATTCATATTAAGTCCCCCAATTAAATCATCCCAAACTTTCACTACAAGAAAAACGGCCATTTCCTACCATTCAATTGGTTGGAAATGGCCACATTTTGGTCGGAAATGTAATCAATTCCAACCAAACCCGTTGGTTGGAATTGCTCAAGTCGGAAATGCTTAATGGTAGGAATTGCTAGGTTATTTCTAAAAGGCCCCCACATGCCAAGTGGCTGCCCATGTGGCTTGCCACATGGGTAGCCACTTGGCATGTGGGGCCTAGACACGTCACTTGACACGTCAAGAGCCACGTCAGCTTAAAGTGGTCCCCAATGATGACATGTCATCCACGTGTTAAGTGGGACCAGTCCACGTCATTTTTGCCACATCACATTTGACTTCAGTCAAGATCTATTTCCTACCAATTTCTAATATGTCAATTGGTTGGTTTTATATCAGAAACCATGTAAATTAGCATTTCCTACCAAGCATTTCCTACCATTCTGGGTTTCGAATGGTAAGCTTGGTAGGAAATGTGCAAATTTGGTAGGAAATGGTAGCTTTTCTTTTTGAAAAATTCTCTTTTTTTTGGTCATTTTCTGGACAATCCACAATCCACATTCATCAAAATCAATCATAACATCCAAACCAAATAATACACTATAAATACAATGACTAGTAACTAAAATTAATTTCAATTAGATTAAAACATCCAACAAGTTTCTAACAACTTCATTATACATCCAACTAAAATTAAGAGTTTTAAGGTTTAATCTTCCTCACTATCCGAGCTTTCACCTTCAGATTCACCATCTCCACCTTCCAAATCTTCTTCTGCATCTTCCATTGCACATGCACCTTCCATTGCACAAGATTTACCTTCACAATCAGCCTCAACATCGCCTTCATCGTCGGAAATGTTCGTCACATCGTACTCCTCATCGGAACTATCACCCATGACCTATAACTGAAATAACACAAAAACACAGAGAAGAGCATTTGAGTCACCACATTTGAGCACATCTTATATACATTTGCAAACCAATGTAACTCTTATATTTATTGATACAAATATCCTAGTTTGTAATTTTTAAATCATGATTATACATGTATGGACATAGAGTGTTCTGCATTTGGTTCATCTACATGGCATTAGATAATTAGACCAATTTAAACATTTATGAACAAATGCATAATGTTTGCAATAAGAATGTCATTCATTGTCATAACTAGAGGAATAAAAACATACCCATGCACGACAAGGGAGCAGCACCAGGCTTGATTCTTGAGTATGTTATGCTGATAGCATTAAACAGGGTCGTATCAAAGAATTCTGAGACCCTGTGCGAACAATCATCAAATCAGTCCAACGAAATGGAAACCTCGCACAAAAATATCCTTATGATACATGATATACTTATTAAAGTTATTTCTACGACGAGTCTCCATACTTTTGTTATGAATGCATGTCACCAGGACAAAATTTTCTTTTACCACTAACCTCTCTGATTTTCTCCATTGATCCAAAATAGTTCGCACAAACATTATAAAAATAAATTACTTCTATACTTTAAACAAAGACAGAGCAGATGCAAACCACTAATTTGACAATACATTTTACACGAAATAAATGTACCAGAGGGTATACTCGTCCAATACACACACACACCTATACTGTACTACATATCTATCTATGTCTAATCCAGAAATTAACTTACATCTTTGGAGGTTGTTTGTGGTCCTGACTTGAGAGATCACCCCAAGAAATGTCTTCCACACCCCAGGAGGCTTCACACCAGCTTGAGGGTCTTTAAATGCCTGCCGCAAAAACAAAGGCATGTGAGAAATGACAGGCAGTACCAGAACTAAAACAAATAATACTGAGAATTATGTCAATTATCTTGTCGAGGAAAGGACACTATTGAAAAATAAATTTCTGGCAATACAGTATACTTCCTTGATATTCTTCCTTGATATTTCAGAACAAAATAAGGAGTTTTCACAAACAAACTAGCGCAACTGAAATGTGGAAATATAGCAATAATCAACTGAGCAATCCTGTCACCAGCCTTCACTTCAAAATCAACATCAGAGTAGTTAAACAAGATGACTCCAACAGGACCTCTGTAGTCAGCATCAATCACACTGGCACCAACATCAATTGAATGCTTCCATGCCAAACCAGATCGCGGGGCTACATATCAAAATTATTTATAACTAAGAGCACATCTGATAGAGAAGATACTTGCTTGCAAAATTAAAGTACTAGAGGGTAACTAATTAACATAATGCAAAAAGACCTTTAGACAATTGAAATAAACACACCGTAACATCATTGTGTTATTTTTTTTAAAAGATGCTTATCGTGTTGTGAATAAACAGCTTGCTACATAAACAGTTCTACTTGTATAACTTGACACAAATTATATATCTT